>CM049804.1:9218042-9242156 GCA_027422405.1 Ptychobarbus kaznakovi | reverse complement strand
AGTTGTTTCATCGTCACTTGGTGCCGTTAGAGGATGCCGTTGTATGGTCGAACAGGCTTACAGCAATTGATGTTGTTAAATATGGGTGTCATTATTCAAGATATCTCTCTATCTCCGATCCAAATTGCAGAAAGTTGGCCAAAACCCATATTAATAATCACAAGTGCCTCTGTACAATCTGTAAACAACGTCCTAGTCCTCCATTGATCTTTGGCTTTCCACTCTGTAAAGAATGAAACACAGTTTTTGTGTTCAGCATAGGAACTGTAAACAATTTACCAAAAAAATGTCGAACAGCAATGAAGACCAACCTCATTCATTCAATGTGCAGAGGCAGTAAATGGATGGCTAGAGTTACAAATGCTTATGCATATTACTATGCAGTCATACGTATTTCACTGTGCATTACTGTAATGCTAAAATAGTCATTAGATAGTTGCATACTGTTCTCATTCTGAGGTTCGAATTATGGACCCACTGTAAATCGATCACACATTCCAGCCTCTCTCCTGGTCAAACCGTGGTTGATCACATGATCAACAAGTGTTTGCCCGAATCATCACAAGATGCTCTCCTTCCTTCTCTTCTTTGTGTGTGTGATGTGTGTGTGTGTGTGTGTGTGTGTGTGTGTGTGTGTATTGTGTGTGTGTGTGTGTGTGTGTGTGTGTGTGTGTGTGTGTGTGTGTGTGTGTGTGTGTGTGTGTGTGGTGTGTGTGTGTGTGTGTTTGTGGTGTGTGGTGTGTTGTGTGTGTGTGTGTGTGTGTGTGTGTGTTTTAGGTAGTTACCAGTAATGATTAACAGATCAAAGAGAGTGTCAACCGTAGATTTTCCTCTGTCCATTGCAAATATACAAAACAGAAAGCAACAAGATGACTGGCATGTTCAAGATTCATAAAACCTGTATGAAACAATCTGAATTCCATGCTAAGAATCTATTTAGGCTGCTAAAGTGTTTTTAGATCAAGTTCACAGTAGTCTCCACATACCAGTGCACTGAAATGTTTATAAAAATGTCCCAATTCCAACCCTTAGATAGATTATGTGTAAATATATTTTAATAAATATGCTAACGTTTCATATTCTAATTGCATAAGTGAATGAGGGGGAAGTGGAGTGTGTTAATGAATTGAATCAATAATTATTTGCATTGATCCATGTCAGTATTGATTATCAATACTATCAATCTATTCTCAGTGAGAATCAAAGCTTCCAGAAGGGCTCTGAGTCCAGTGTGTTTATATGGAGATGAAATACTCACCTTCAGGAGTGAAGTGACTGGAAAACGGTCACAAATAAATGGAATCAATGTAATCAGCTAACAGCTGAACGCCATTGCCAGTTTCACACCATTTGTGTTTTAGTTGCTCCCAGGGGCTCCATCTAAATCCAGCATAGGAAATATTCTTAATTAGATTACATAAGAAATATAATTTCTTAATCACACAGCGTGCTTCATTGTATTGTAAATAAGTGACATTTCCTCCTACTCTAAAGTTTCCGTTATTTATAACTGTATTTACTTCTGTTACTCTGCTAATATATCACCCTAGTGCAATACGTTTATGCAAAAGACACACAATAGAATATATGTAGAGTTAATGCTCATAGGTGTGCAGAATATTTAATGTATCTTTTCAAAAATAACTGAAAGCTTTCATATTTCCTCTTTTGAAAACTATAGGCTACTAAAAACATAGTAGTACGGTAAAACACGAAATACAATCAAATAAACTGTAAGCATGAGACCCAGGGTCGTTGGCGAGGACGTAACTGTGGCAAACCTTAATCAAAGTGTAATTCATTCCTCTGTGTGTGTGAGCTACAGAGTTAAGGTCACTCCAGTGATTAATTAGGACATGGAAAGAGCTACGACGTCACTTTGAGCTTGCTGACCTTGATGGTTGTAAATCTGTTGCCCAACATATTTCTTTGTGATGGTCTGAGACCTGTTGGCCACTGCTTAGTGGATTCTTTGCCTAATTTCATCAGCTGCATATAAATATGATATACATATATTTTGAAAGATGAAAACAGGATTATTATGCGTTTGCATATACTATACATCAGGGCCGTAGCTAGAGGATTGGGGGCCCCCTGAAAAAATATTGACGTGGGCCCACCCAACACACATATCATATACTGTACAATTTACAAGCATGGAACCAAATTTTATGCTTTTTTGTGGTTTTCATAATATCTCAGTTATACAACTAATAAAATATTAGAATTATTCACAGAACATAGTATATAGTATAATTCCTGGATTCCTAGAATTTAGAACACCTTTCACCCCACTAGCGACGGCCCTGCTATACATACACTGTATTGAAGAAGCATGGATTAGAAAATCTGAGAGATATATTCACTATTTTTCAAAGGATAATGATGAAAATAAAAACGAAAGCTTGAACTGACACACCAGGCGACCGAGTTCGAGTGCTGGTTAGTACTCTCCGTCTTCCACAATGCTTCGTGTCCACGCTATATTGCACATACAAACTTTTTTTTTCAGGTCATCCTGAATTTTTAAAAGAAATTCGTAAAGTTTTCCAATCTTTAGTATGGGTTTTGCTTTGTCCCACTAGCAATCTGTGCTGGAATTTGTTGCCAGTGCCAATGGGGTCAGCAAAATAATCATTTCTGTTTGAAATGAAATTCCCCCATTGGCAGATTATTTTGCTTGTTATTAGCAAAATCTCACTTAATTTAGATTTTTTTTTCTGAAAACAAGACAATTTTAACATATCTATAAAATCCTTCTTGATTTAAGAATTTTGAGATATCTGGGCTGGAAACAAGACAAAAAAATCTAAGTAAGAAAAGCATTAAGAAAAGCATTTTGCAGTGTATACAGTGCATATTGCTATATATTCATTCATCAACCCAAAATCCATATAGTGCTCACCTATTTTTTTTTTAAAGTCTTAATACCCATGCGGCTTTTAACAGTAAATTGGTGTCTGCATGCAGTTACACATTTTCACTTAAATAAAAAAAAAAATAAATTTGTTTTACAAAGATCATATATATCATATATGATAAATGAAAATTGTTCTCCCTAAACAGCAAGATTATACTGTCCCCTTCTGGTGTTTTTGCCACAATGCACAATATAACAGTTGCTATGTTCAGAAAAATGTATCCAGCACATATGCTGAGCATTTTGCATTTTGGAGAAGGTGAATAACAATTACATTTTTTTAAAGCTAGTTGCTATATGATGCCTGTGTAAATTAGTCTAACTGTGTTATCTAAAGTGACACATGGGAAACATTGATTGGACCAATTCAATTTAATTAGAAATCATCCTTTAAAATTATAATGGTATGATTTTGTTGGTTGTGTTATTTTTGGTAATAATGCAGTTGTGTCTTTTAAGCTTTAATACAAAGATGTCTGATTTAAACTGACTTAACTTTTTTAGCTACAGTCATTAGTTGCAAACATGGAAGATCATAACTAAATACCCACTAATGCTACAAATTACACCATGTGGTAAGCAGTCAGACGATATTTTCAAAAAGACATTTGATGTTCTGTCTGTAAATAAATGACCAGCTTAAAGTGCCCAAACTTTCAAGTCAAGCAGATGGAGAAACAGGTTCATCCAGTCACAGTTACCGTAACAGAACAAGTCAAACACCAGAAATGTATGTATGATGAAGATGTTTATTCAAAATGTCAGGGAAATTAATAAAAATGTCACAAAAAAATATTTTTATTGCATTTGCATATTCTATGACTATTAACCATGTATTAAAATTGAAATAAACATTTACTACTGATTGAAAAATCTGCTTGAAACAAGATAAAATAAAATCTTTAACCTTTCTGCTAAAAGTTTTTTTTAAATGCACTTTTTATTCGGATTATGCCATGTTTGTCGTTTACCTTTTACAATCACTAGGGGCCAGTATAAAAACGGATCCTAAGAGTTATCATAAAGTTAACATTAAAGTTGAATGAGTTTAGAAAGTGTCAGTGTTTATCTGTAGAAAGAAGAAATACATTACCAAACAATATATGAACCAACAGTATACAAATGTGAACCTTATATTCTGAAATCCAAACCAGTCTAAAAACCAATGGAATAATTTTTTTTTGTAAGTTATTTAGTTGTAATTACAAAACATGCCAGAGGAAGGCTGGAAGCAGAGCATGAAACAGTGAAATTCATTCTTCTGCACGCATTATACGTCAGTAACACACAGTAAAAGTCTTACTTCTGAAATAAAGTGATCCTATGAAAGCCCATTTCCACCACTGAATAAAAAAGGAAAAAAGGTTATTGCAACTTTTTATCTCACATTTTTCTCAGAATTGCGTGATGTAAACTCGCAATTGTGAGTTATAAAGTCATAGTTGTGAGATATAAACTCGCAGTTCTGACTTTATATCTCCCAATTCTGACTTTATATCTCGCAAATCTGACTTTATATCTTACAATTCTGACTTTATATCTAGCAATTGTGAATTTATAACTCGCAATTCTGAATTTATATCCCGCAATTCTGACTTTATATCTTGCAATTCTGACTTTATATCTCGCAATTCTGAATTTATATCCCGCAATTCTGACTTTATATCTTGCAATTCTGACTTTATATCCCGCAATTCTGACTTTATATCTTGCAATTCTGACTTTATATCTTGCAAATCTGACTTTATATCCCGCAATTCTGACTTTATATCTCACAATTGTGACTTTATATCTCGCAATTCTGACTTTATATCTCGCAATTCTGACTTTATATCTCACAATTGTGACTTTATATCTCGCAATTCTGACTTTATATCTCGCAATTCTGACTTTATATCTCACAATTGTGACTTTATATCTCGCAATTCTGACTTTATATCTCGCAATTCTGACTTTATATCTCACAATTCAGACTTTTATATCTCACAATTCTGACGTTATATCTCGCAATTCTGACTTTATATCTCCCAATTCTGACTTTATATCTCCCAATTCTGACTTTATATCTCGCAATTCTGACTTTATATCCCGCAATTCTGAGTTTATATCTCGCAATTCTGACTTTATATCTCGCAATTCTGACTTTATATCTTGCAATTCTGACTTTATATCCCGCAATTCTGACTTTATATCTCGCAATTCTGACTTTATATCTCACAATTCAGACTTTTATATCTCACAATTCTGACGTTATATCTCGCAATTCTGACTTTATATCTCCCAATTCTGACTTTATATCTCCCAATTCTGACTTTATATCTCGCAATTCTGACTTTATATCCCCCAATTCTGACTTTATATCTCGCAATTCTGAGTTTATATCTCGCAATTCTGACTTTATATCTCCCAATTCTGACTTTATATCCCGCAATTCTGACTTTATATCTCGCAATTCTGACTTTATATCTCGCAATTCTGAGTTTATATCTCGCAATTCTGACTTTATATCTCGCAATTCTGACTTTATATCCCACAATGCTGACTTTATATCCCGCAATTCTGACTTTATATCTCGCAATTCTGACTTTATATCTCGCAATTCTGAATTTATATCTCGTAATTCTGACTTTATATCTTGCAATTCTGACTTTATATCCCGCAATTCTGACTTTATATCTCGCAATTCTGACTTTATATCTCGCAATTCTGACTTTATATCCCGCAATTCTGACTTTATATCTCGCAATTCTGACTTTATATCTCGCAATTCTGACTTTATATCCCGCAATTCTGACTTTATATCTCGCAATTCTGACTTTATATCTCACAATTCTGACTTTATATCTCGCAATTCTGACTTTATATCTCGCAATTCTGACTTTATATCTCACAATTCTGACTTTATATCTCGCAATTGCGAATTTATATCTTGCAATTCTGACTTTATATCTTGCAATTCTGACTTTATATCCCGCAATTCTGACTTTATATCTTGCAATTCTGAATTTATATCCCGCAATTCTGACTTTATATCTCACAATTCTGACTTTATATCTCGCAATTGTGAATTTATAACTCGCAATTCTGACTTTATATCTTGCAATTCTGAATTTATATCCCGCAATTCTGACTTTATATCTTGCAATTCTGACTTTATATCTTGCAATTCTGACTTTATATCCCGCAATTCTGACTTTATATCTCACAATTCTGACTTTATATCTCGCAATTGTGAATTTATAACTCGCAATTCTGACTTTATATCTTGCAATTCTGAATTTATATCCCGCAATTCTGACTTTATATCTTGCAATTCTGACTTTATATCCCGCAATTCTGACTTTATATCTTGCAATTCTGACTTTATATCCCGCAATTCTGACTTTATATCTCGCAATGCTGACTTTATATCTCGCAATTCTGACTTTATAACTCGCAATTCTGACTTTATATCCCGCAATTCTGACTTTATATCTCGCAATGCTGACTTTATATCTCGCAATTCTGACTTTATAACTCGCAATTCTGACTTTATATCTCGCAATTGTGAATTTATAACTCGCAATTCTGACTTTATATCTCGCAATTGTGAATTTATAACTTGCAATTCTGACTTTATATCTCACAATTCTGACTTTATATCTCGCAATTCTGACTTTATATCTCGCAATTCTGACTTTATATCCCACAATTCTGACTTTATATCTCGCAATTGTGACTTTATATCTCACAATTCTGACTTTATATCTCACAATTCTGACTTTATATCTCGCAATTGTGAATTTATATCTCACAATTCTGACTTTATATCTTGCAATTCTGACTTTATATCTCCCAATTCTGACTTTATATCTCGCAATTCTGACTTTATATCTCGCAATTCTGACTTTATATCTCGCAATTCTGACTTTATATGCCACAATTCTGACTTTATATCTTGCAATTCTGACTTTATATCCCGCAATTCTGACTTTATATCTCCCAATTCTGACTTTATATCTCGCAATTCTGAATTTATAACTCGCAATTCTGACTTTATATCTTGCAATTCTGACTATATACCCCGCAATTCTGACTTTATATCTCGCAATTCTGACTTCATATCTCGCAATTGTGAATTTATAACTCGCAATTCTGACTTTATATCTCGCAATTCTGACTTTATATCCCACAATTCTGACTTTATATCTCACAATTGTGACTTTATATCTCGCAATTCTGACTTTATATCTCGCAATTCTGACTTTATATCTCACAATTCTGACTTTATATCTCACAATTCTGACTTTATATCTCACAATTCTGACTTTATATCTCGCAATTGTGAATTTATATCTCGCAATTCTGACTTTATATCTCGCAATTCTGACTTTATATCTCGCAATTCTGACTTTATATCTCGCAATTCTGACTTTATTCTCCGCAATTCTGACTTTATATCTCGCAATATTCTTACTTAATACAGCATTCTGACTTATACTTTCAATTGACTTTATATTTCTGACAATTCTATTCACTATCTGACTCTCAGACTATTTAATGCACACTATTCTGCACTTTAATATCTCACATTATATCCTCGCAAATCTTACATTCTGAAATTGATATATTACTCCAATTTTACATTATATGCACTCTTATATTCCTAATTGCATATTCTTACTTTGACTATAATCCCACAATGATTTATATCCTGCTACCTACAATATCTTCTATACGCTACAATCCAACTATCTCGCAATTCTGACTTTATATCTCGCAATTCCACTAAATACTTTATATCTCACAATTCTGACTTTCATAATTCTTGACACACTCACTCTGTTATTAATCTCGATTCAATCTCTTGCAATTGACTTTATATCTCACAATTTGACTTATCTTTCTGACAATTCACTTTTATATCTTTACAATTTTATACTCATAATTCTTCCTTTAATTCCATGACTATATCTCGCAATTCTCTTATTTTTCTATTATCTGACTATTATATCCCGTGCTAATTTCCGCTCTCGATCCAACCCTAAATCTTGAATTCGCCGCAATTCTGACTTTATATCCCCCATTAACTTTAATCATCCCATTCACAATATCTGACATTATATTTAATCCCGCAGACTGATCTCTGAACTTTAATTCTGACTTTATCGTAATTCCACGCAATTGACTTTAATTCTGACTTTATATTTCAATTCTGATTTATTCTCAATACTTCACAATTCTGTTTTTCTCCCAATTCTTATCTCCATTCTGACACAATTCTGACTCTTTCCGCTTCGACTCTGACTTCCCGCATTCTGAATTTATATCCCGCAATTCTGACTTTATATGCTCAAATATCTTTATACTCTGACATAATGCCACTTTCATAATGACTTGCATTCTGACTTTTTATCTTCAATTTTACTTATGCACAATTTATTTATATTGCAATTCTTTTGACAATTTGATTTTACGCTATTTATATGACTTTACTTACATCACAATTCTGACTTTATATCTCGCAATTCTGACTTTATATCTTGCAATTCTGACTTTATATCCCGCAATTCTGACTTTATATCTTGCAATTCTGACTTTATATCCCGCAATTCTGACTTTATATCTTGCAATTGTGACATTATTTCTCCCAATTCTGACTTTATATCTCGTAATTCTGACTTTATACCACACAATTATGAGTTTATATCTCACAATTCTGACTTTATATCTCACAATTGTGACATTATATCTCCCAATTCTGACTTTATATCCCGCAATTCTGACTTTATATCTCGCAATTCTGACTTTATATCCCGCAATTCTGACTTTATATCCCGCAATTCTGACTTTATATCTCCCAATTCTGACTTTATATCCAGCAAATCTGACTTTATATCTCGCAATTCTGACTTTATATCTCGCAATTCTGACTTTATATCTCACAATTCTGACTTTATATCTCGCAATTATGACTTTATATCTCGCAATTATGACTTTATATCTCGCAATTATGACTTTATATCTCGCAATTATGACTTTATATCTCGCAATTATGACTTTATATCTCGCAATTGTGACTTTATATCTCGCAATTGTGACTTTATATCTTGCAATTGTGACTTTATATCTCACAATTGTGACTTTATATCTTTTTGTTGTTGTGGCAACGGTCTTCCATTGATCACTGTAAATTCATGTTTAACAATATATTGCTTTAAAGGCACTTTCGTAAACTGATACATGTAGTCACAGGGACATAAAATTGATAAATCAATAACTATAAAATCCTCTTAATTCTGTTCACATTCAAACAGTCTTCGCCTAAGCAGAAGATACTCAGGCTAAGGTTACAAGAAAAAAGGACGTGATGCAATTTTCAGGAAGCCACTTCAAATAAAAATGTAAGGTACATAGTTCTCAGTATCTATACAAGTCAATCTGAGCAACTATTGTATTACAATTTTTCACTCTCTTGCAACAAACCTCATTCAGAGCACACACAGAGGATATCGCATTACTCTCTGTAATAAGAGGAGCCATTATTAATTAATGTAAGTGGTTCCTCTGCATGAGTAACCTAAAAAAAATATTAGATATATGCTTCTTTGTGTTGAGAATACATCAAGCAAGATTTTGCACATGTAAAGGCATACAATTTGCTCAGCTGTGCTTTTGTTAAAATGCTCCCCCAGAGGATCAAAGGAGCTTTTTGTCACGTTGTTCACCAGTCTATTCAAATTCATAACTTGCACTAACAATAAACTATTCCTATGAGTGTAGGAGGTGCTAACCTCATTTTTCTTTTTGTCTTCCTCCTTTTTCCGCCTGAAGATAGTATCGACATCAGCGGCTTCTCCGATTACAAAGAACACTGTAACCGCATGATGCTCCAGGTATAAATATGTTCTGTGTCAGACTTTGACACATTTTGAGCTTCATTTCGAACCCTGAGCATCGGCTGGAAGACAAAATACAATAAATATGGTAACATATATCAACTTTTCATCTATTACACATTATTTAAATATTCGTATATTTAGTCTGTATCATTATATATATTAATATGAAAGTAAATAATTCTCAATCTGCAGCGTGAGTGCATTTCCGTCCATGTTGGCCAAGCTGGAGTGCAGATTGGAAATGCATGCTGGGAGCTTTACTGTCTGGAGCACGGTATCCAGCCGGATGGACAGATGCCCAGTGATAAGACATTAGGAGGAGGAGACAATTCCTTCAACACCTTCTTCAGTGAGACGGCTTCAGGAAAACATGTTCCACGTGCCATCTTCGTTGATCTGGAACCCACTGTGATTGGTAAGCTGAACAGTTTTGGTTTAAAAATGGTTTAAAATAGCATGTACATGAGAATTTCCACAATGATGTGCTTTTAGTGAATTAAGAGGAAAAACATCTGATTGAAATTGCCTTCTTTGAATATAGATGAAGTACGGACAGGCCCCTACCGCCAGCTCTTTCACCCAGAACAACTCATCACTGGAAAAGAGGACGCTGCCAATAACTATGCCAGGGGACACTACACCATTGGCAAGGAGATCATTGATTCAGTCCTGGATCGTATCAGAAAACTGGTAATACTTTTCGTTCTGATAAAGCTAATAAAGCAGTACAAATGGACTGAAATTGGTGTATTGTATTCTTTTTGGTAAGCTCTCTTTCTCCTCTTCTCCAACAGGCTGATCAGTGCACTGGCCTCCAAGGTTTCCTGGTGTTCCACAGCTTTGGTGGAGGTACTGGCTCTGGCTTCACCTCCCTGCTGATGGAGCGTCTCTCTGTCGATTACGGAAAGAAGTCCAAGCTGGAGTTTGCCATCTATCCTGCTCCTCAAGTGTCCACAGCGGTGGTGGAGCCCTACAACTCCATCCTGACCACCCACACCACCCTGGAGCACTCTGACTGTGCCTTTATGGTGGACAATGAAGCCATCTATGACATCTGCCGTAAAAACCTCGATATAGAGCGTCCGTCTTACACCAACCTCAACAGCCATCGGGCAGCAGATCGTGTCCTCCATCACGGCCTCGCTGAGATTTGACGGAGCTCTGAATGTGGATCTCACCGAGTTCCAGACCAACTTGGTGCCCTACCCACGTATTCATTTCCCTCTGGCTACATACGCTCCTGTGATCTCTGCTGAAAAGGCGTACCATGAGCAGCTCTCTGTGGCTGACATAACCAACGCCTGCTTTGAGCCGTCTAATCAGATGGTGAAGTGTGATCCTCGTCATGGTAAATACATGGCCTGCTGTCTTCTATATCGTGGAGATGTGGTGCCCAAAGACGTCAACTCTGCCATCGCTGCCATTAAGACCAAACGCACCATCCAGTTTGTTGACTGGTGTCCCACTGGATTCAAAGTAGGTATCAACTATCAGCCTCCAACTGTGGTTCCTGGTGGAGATCTGGCCAAGGTTCAGAGAGCCGTGTGCATGCTGAGCAACACTACAGCTATTGCTGAGGCCTGGGCTCGTCTAGATCACAAGTTTGACCTGATGTATGCCAAGAGAGCATTTGTTCACTGGTATGTGGGTGAAGGAATGGAGGAAGGAGAGTTCTCAGAGGCCAGAGAAGATATGGCAGCTCTGGAGAAGGATTATGAAGAAGTGGGCACTGACAGCATTGGAGAAGATGAGGACGGAGTGGAATATTAAATACAGTTTGTTTGTAATTTCAGGGTATTCTGATTTTATCTTTATCTTCTCAAATGCAGAATTTTAGTGTTTTGGGGGCTATACATTCTTTGGTATCATGTGATAAACAGATTAAAAGTTAACATAAAATATTAATGAAGAATATCTTTACAGCATTTATTAATCTTTGGTCATTTCTACATATATCAATATATTGAAAAATGTGAAGTTTTATAAATTAATATATGTTAATGAATTGTTAACACGCACATGATCAATAACAACAATAATTTAATTCACCAAGATTAATAAATGGTGTAAAAACTTGCATTGTTAGTTCATTATACTTAATGTTAATGCATTAACTAAATCTTCCTAATTCTTTTTCTGCTTTCTATGTCTTATGCAAAAGTTAAATCTATAAAAAAGTAAAAATATAATACAATTAAGCAATAAAAAGTCTGGTGACAAACTCTTTATACAAATGTGTTGTTATTTGCACTCCTTTCATGGGATATATTTGGACATGTTATCTGTTTCATATCTGTATATATTTGCACATGCAAAAGTGATAAAGGCCTACATGCAAAACAGAATGTTTTCCATCACGACACCCTTCCCCCACCGGTGTCTGTGCAGCACAAAAATGACCACCTGCTATAGCTGTTATTCGTGATTCAGCTGTTTGTACATGTCTGTGGCATCACTATGAGAGGCTGGATAATGTCTGTGCTTTTATTATCACTGTAGCACAGAAATGAAAGTCTGATGACAACTGGGCCAGTGTGTCTCTTTCTCTATGGCAGGAAATCATGTCTATAGAAAATCTTAGTCAATATTGCTTTTTATGCTTTGTAAACAGAAAACTGTGGCGAGGGGGGCGTGGGAAGGCGGAACGCACTAAGGGGAGAGCGGGTTCTGAGACGAGCGGGGAAACGGTGGGCAAGTGATTGAGTGTTAACGGCTGTATCTTCTTTCAGTGATTGCCGGAGAGGCATAAAAGGGCCCGCCGGCCGGCAGGGGAGAAGAGATCCTGGCTACGCAGATGCCGCCGAGCCCGAGTGAGAGAGAGCACCCCAAAGCCCGAGAGCCACGAAGAAGACGCGGAGAAAGATTGTTTACGTTTTGTTCTGTTTTGTTTTACCGTTATAATAAACCCCGTTTGTGGCTCGTCACCCCTGACTTCCTCGTCTTCCTTCCTTCCCGAGCAACGAACCGCTCTACACTGGTGCCGAAACCCGGGACGAGGAAGCCGGCACGCCAGCATGCAACCCGCCAGCCCCACACCACTTGCGGAACTGGTCCAATCGCTCGCGGGTCTTCATCAGGCCCAGCACCAGGCGCTGCTGGACATGAAGCTGGAGCAGGAGGATCGCTTCCGGCTCCTAGTCCAGGCGCAGGATGAAGACCGGCGGGCCATCCGGAGCTTGCTAGGCCGGGAGGAACCCCCCGTCGCAGCACCATCTGTTGCCCACGTCCCGCTGATGCGAATGGGTCCCCACGATGACCCGGAGGCCTTCGTGGACTTGTTCGAGAGGACAGCGGAGGCGTGTGGCTGGCCGCGCACCCAGTGGCCGGTGCGCTTGATTCCCCTGCTGACGGGGGAGGCACAGGTGGCAGCCCAACAGCTGCCTGTGGCAAACCTCCTGGCCTATGAAGACCTCAAACGGGCCATCCTACAACGCGTCGGCCGAAACCCTGAGCAGCATCGTCAGCGCTTCCGCTCCCTAGATCTAGGGGAGTGCGGCCGGCCGTTTGTGATGGCTCAGCAGCTCCGGGACGCGTGCCGCAAGTGGCTCATGGCCGAGCCCCGCGACGTCGAGGGAGTGATAGACCTGGTGGTACTGGAGCAGTTCGTCGGTCGACTACCCCGGCGGACGGCCGAGTGGGTCCAGTGCCACCGCCCGGCGTCGCTGGCACAGGCCATCCAGCTGGCGGAGGATCATCTGGCGGCGTGCCCGGGGGTGGGCGAGCCCCGGCCTCATCAGTCTCTCTCTCTCTCTTCCCTTCCCCCTTCTCCCTCTCTCTCTCGCCCTGTCCCCGCTCCCAGGTCGCGGCTGCTGGGGGCCCCTCGAGCCCCACCACGGAGTGGGAACGACCAGCCCGATCGCTACCCCCGGCGTGGGGGGCGGCCGGAGGCCCCGTATTGTGGGTGTGGTATTTGACGAACATTTGAAGTTTGATAGGCAGATCAATTCTGTGGTCAAATCATCTTTTTTTCAGTTGCGGCTCCTGTCTAAAGCAAAGTCTTTTCTTTCTTTTAAAAATCTTGAGAAAGTGATTCATGCTTTTATTACTTCTAAATTAGACTACTGTAACTCACTCTATACTGGGATTAGTCAAACAGCTTTATCCCGATTACAACTGGTTCAAAATGCGGCAGCTAGACTTTTGACCAGGAGTCATAAACGGGATCATATTACTCCGGTTCTACAGTCTTTACATTGGCTGCCTGTGCGGTACAGAGTAGATTTTAAAATTGTACTTATTGTCTACAAGTCACTAAATGGTATGGCTCCTTCATATATCTCTGACTTATTGATCGAGCATAATGTAAACAGATCTCTTCGGTCCTCTAACCAGAGACTTTTGTTTATTCCCAAGACGAGGCGGAAGTGCAGGGGTGATCGCGCTTTTGCTACAGCTGCGCCAAGACTCTGGAATGATCTGCCCTTGTCTATTAGAATGGCATCATCTGTGGCTATTTTTAAGTCTAAATTAAAAACCTATCTGTTCGATAAGGCGTTTTATCCTGGTTGAAGCACTGTGTTTTTTTTTTTGGTGTTTTTTTAATGTTTTTTGTTGCATGTTTATGATGTTTTTGGTGCATGTTGAAATGTATTTCTGTTTTATTTTTATTCTTTTGTGTTACTGCTGTTTTTAGTTATTTTATTGTGAAGCACATTGGTCAACTCTGGTTGTAGTAAATAGTGCTATATAAATAAAATTGCCATTGCCATTGCCATTGCCATTGTCCATCCTACCCTCTCCGGCAATCCCTTGCTCACCCTTCTGCCGCTGGGGCGGCGGTAAGGCCTGGGCCGGCCTGCTGGAGATGCGGGGATCCCGGGCATTTCCAGGACCACTGTCCCATGATGGAGGTGGGACTGCTGGTCCGGGTCCCCGACTCCCCGGGGGCTGCCCCTGATCAAGCCGGGCAGTACCAGATACCTGTGAGTATCAAGGGGGGTACATATCAGGCCTTGGTGGATTCGGGCTGTAACCAAACCTCCATCCATCAAAGCCTGATTCAGCAGAGGGCGTTGGATACGGGCCGCAAGGTTAAGGTGAGGTGTGTGCACGGTGACATGGCGGATTACCCCTTAGTGCCGGTGGCCATTAAATTTCGGGGGAAAATACATAGAATGGAGGTGGCGGTTAATTCCCACCTCAAGCATCCGCTGATTTTGGGTACGGATTGGCCTGCGTTCACGCAATTGTTGGGGATATTATGTTCGGATGCTTCTTGGCAGAAGGGGCGGGGTCAGGAGGAGGCGGCCGCTCGGGCTGGAGAAGCGCTAGCGGACCCGTCCCCGCCTGCCTCGGAGGAAACGAGAGCCAGCGAGGGGGTGAAAGCCCCGGAGCTGGACGACTTTCCTCTGGAGCAGTCGCGGGATGAGACGCTCAAGAACGCGTACGATCGGGTCCGCTCCGTTGACGGGCAGCTTCTCCGGCCGGACGTTCCCCTCTCCTTCCCTTATTTTTCCCTCATAAAAGAGAGGTTGTATCGGGTAAGCCAAGATGCCCAGTCAAAGGAGATAACAACCCAGCTTTTAGTCCCTAGGAGCCGTCGGGAAATGCTATTCCAGGCGGCGCACTGCACTCCCATGGCCGGCCACTTGGGGGAGGCAAAGACACGTGAACGTCTCATGGCCCGATTCTTTTGGCCGGGCATTCACGGGAACGTCCGCCGGTGGTGTGCGGCGTGCCGTGAATGCCAGTTGGTAAATCCACCGGCCACCGCCAAAGCGCCTTTGCGCCCATTACCACTGATAGAGGTCCCCTTCGAACGAATTGGCATGGACCTCATCGGGCCATTAGAACGTTCCGCACGCGGATACCGCTTTGCATTAGTTCTGGTGGATTATGCAACGCGTTATCCGGAAGCAGTGCCTCTGCGCTCCATCTCCGCGAAGAGTGTAGCCGAGGCACTGTTCCGAATTATCTCCCGCGTGGGAATCCCGAAAGAGATTCTCACGGATCAGGGCACGGCGTTTATGTCACGTACGTTACACGAACTATACGGGCTATTGGGCATTAAATCGATTCGTACCAGCGTCTATCACCCACAAACGGACGGCTTGGTCGAACGATTTAATCGCACATTGAAAACCATGGTGCGTAAGTTCGTAAAAGAGGACGCCAAAAATTGGGACAAATGGCTCGAGCCCCTGTTGTTCGCGGTGCGGGAGGTCCCACAAGCCTCCACCGGGTTTTCCCCGTTCGAGCTCCTGTATGGGCGCCAGCCCCGCGGGGTGCTGGACGTCATCAAGGAGACTTGGGAGGAGGGGCCCTCAAACAGCCGTAGCGAAATTCAGTACGTCATGGACCTCCGAGCAAAACTCCACACATTGGGGCGGCTCTCGATGGAGAATTTGCTCCAGGCCCAGGACCGACAAACACGGCTGTACAACAGGGGCACTCGGCTGCGACAATTTTCACCGGGAGATATGGTGCTTGTGTTACTTCCAACGTCTAGTTCTAAATTACTCGCGAAGTGGCAAGGGCCCTTTGTGGTCACACGGCGAGTGGGGGAGCTCGATTACGAAGTCAAGCGAACGGATAGGGGCGGTGCATCGCAAATCTACCACCTCAACCTCCTAAAACGCTGGAATGAGGGGGCGTCGGTGGGGTTAGCTGCGGTTGTTTCGAACGAGGAGGATCTCGGACCAGAAGCGGCTACCCAGCATAATCCGCTCGCTCTGGTCTCCGGGGGGGACCACCTCTCGCCGCAGCAACTCGCCGACGTAGCCCGGGTACAAGCGGAATTTTCGGATGTTTTCTCGCCCCTGCCCGGCCGCACAGATCTCGTACAGCACCGCATCGAAACGCTCCCCGGGGTGGTGGCGCGCAGCCGGCCCTATCGCCTGCCCGAACACAAGAAAAATGTGGTGAGGGAAGAGCTAACGGCGATGCTAGACTTGGGGGTAATAGAAGAATCGCATAGCGACTGGGCGAGCCCGATTGTGTTAGTCCCTAAAACGGACGGCTCGGTCCGGTTCTGTGTCGACTACCGGAAGGTGAATGCAGTGTCGAAATTCGACGCTTATCCAATGCCCCGAGTTGACGAGCTGCTTGATCGGTTAGGTACGGCGCGCTTTTATTCGACACTGGATTTGACGAAAGGCTATTGGCAGATCCCCTTGTCGCCCTTATCCAAGGAAAAAACAGCCTTCACCACGCCGTTCGGATTACACCAGTTCGTAACGCTTCCGTTCGGTCTGTTTGGGGCTCCCGCAACCTTTCAGCGCCTCATGGACAAAGTCCTCTGCCCACACAGCGCGTATGCCGCTGCCTATCTGGATGACATTATCATCCATAGCAATGATTGGCAGCGGCATATGGAACATCTCCGCGCGGTCCTAAGGGCGCTGAGGGGAGCGGGGCTCACGGCGAACCCACGGAAGTGTGCAATTGGGCGGGTGGAGGTACGGTATCTGGGCTTCCACTTGGGGCATGGGCAGGTGCGTCCCCAAATTGATAAGACGGCTGCAGTTGCGGCCTGCCCAAGTCCTAAGACCAAAAAGGAGGTGAGACAGTTCCTGGGGCTGGCGGGATATTATAGGAGGTTTATCCCTAAATTTTCGGACCTCACCAGCCCGCTGACTGATCTCACTAAAAAGGAAGCCCCAGACACGGTCCAGTGGACGGAGCTGTGCCAACAGGCCCTAACCCAGGTGAAGGCTGCCCTCTGCGGCGGCCCGCTCCTGCACTCTCCTAACTTTGCCCTCCCTTTTTTGTTACAGACAGACGCGTCGGACAGGGGGCTGGGTGCCGTCCTGGCCCAGGTGGTTGAGGGAGAGGAACGGCCGGTGCTGTATCTAAGTCGGAAGCTCTCCAATAGAGAGACTAGATACAGCACCATTGAAAAAGAATGCCTTGCCATCAGGTGGGCCGTCCTCACTCTCCGCTATTACCTCCTGGGTCGGGAATTCACCCTCTGCTCGGACCACGTGCCCCTCCAGTGGCTCCACCGCATGAAGGATACCAACGCGCGGATCACCCGTTGGTATCTAGCTTTACAGCCGTTTAAGTTCAAGGTGGTCCACAGGCCGGGGGCACAGATGGCGGTGGCCGACTTCCTCTCCAGGAATGGGGGGGGGGGGCTGCAGGCCGGAGGGCTCCCCGGCCTGAGACGGGCGGTGGGGGTATGTGGCGAGGGGGGCGTGGGAATGCGGAACGCACTAAGGTGAGAGCGGGTTCTGAGACGAGCGGGGAAACGGTGGGCAAGTGATTGAGTGTTAACGGCTGTATCTTCTTTCAGTGATTGCCGGAGAGGCATAAAAGGGCCCGCCGGCCGGCAGGGGGAGAAGAGATCCTGGCTATGCAGATGCCGCCGAGCCCGAGTGAGAGAGAGCACCCCAAAGCCCGAGAGCCACGAAGAAGACGCGGAGAAAGATTGTTTACGTTTTGTTCTGTTTTGTTTTACCATTATAATAAACCCCGTTTGTGGCTCGTCACCCCTGACTTCCTCATCTTCCTTCCTTCCCGAGCAACGAACCGCTCTACAAAAACATATAAAGACGCATCTGTTTTCAAAGATAGGGCTACGTTTACAGTACTTCAACACAAAAAGTTGTCTTTTACACACAAAATACTTGAAATGACTCTTTCACCCTGAAGTCTTTAAACGTTTCTAAATGCAGGCCAAAATCCTGCTGTAAGCATTATATTACAAATCGTCAAGATATCAATTTCCATGCAGTTGCTTTGCAATTTTAACACATGACCATGGAGAACTTTGACATAGGGGAGTAGTAACACATTTAGTTTGAGCATCAGTAACTCAGTGGTTGTTTGTGCTAGATCTCTCAAATGTTGATATATCGTAGCCACATTTGTCTACTACAAAGAAAACTCACTTGAATGTGTACTGCATAATCACAGATTATGTAAGTTAATGTCAAATAAAAAGAGTTATGTTGTTACACAGGCTGGGGATAGATGTAACAGTGTGAAGTAATTTGCTGAAATAAGACCCACAATTCCAATTTATGCAAAAACTTTATTGAAGAACAAAAAATAATCAGTTTTGAATAAAGTGAACCATTTAAAGTGACAAAAACATAATGTTGTATTCCTTTTAAATTTAGCTCAAAACAATTGCTGTGTGTGTGTGTGTGTGTGTGTGTGTGTGTGTGTGTGTGTGTGTGTGTGTGTGTGTGTGTGTGTGTGTGTGTGTGTGTGTGTGTGTGTGTGTGTGTGTGTGTGTGTGTGTGTGTGTGTGTGTGTGTGTGTGTGTGTGTGTGTGTGTGTGTGTGTGTGTGTGTGTGTGTTGTGTGTGTGTGTGTGTGTGTGTGTGTGGTGTGGTTGTGTTCCTGTCACATAAGGGTTTTTATGTGAATTTTGGAATGCTGGATGGAAATGTCAAGATGCGCAGAAATTCTAAAAATGTGCACAAAAAACATTTGTGCGCATTTGAGGCGGATAGTGTTTTGTCCAATTAAAAAGTTATGCGCATAAACTATGACGGAAACACATTTTACATAAATCCCTTGATGTGCAACAAAAACCTCACATGACATTGCCTCAATAGAGGATTTGATTGGATAACAGGACTCATTGTAATCATTAAGAGTTCATTGTAACATTTTTAATGAACTGTTACAAATATCCCCACCCAAGCAGCCATAACATAGTGTCACAAATCTGGTTGCCCTTCCACCACATGGACTCTTGCACTACACTCACTGTTGCACTCCACCTCAGACTACATTTCCCATCATTCACTGCACCGACCACACACACACACACCCAGCTGATTGCACTAATCACACGCTGCACTGATCACACAGCTGTCTCCAATCACACGCTCACCTGAGAGCCATCACACACACCCTACAAAAGACATTCATTTCCTCTTCCTCCCTGCCGAGTATTGTTTAGCTATTAGCATTTTCCCATGTTAGCTACTACCAAGCCATTCCGTGTTTTGTTTTGTGTTCAGTCTCCTGTATTGTTCTGCGTTTTTCACTCTCCTAGTGTTAGCTGCTTTACGGAGCCATTTCTGTTTTTTCTGTTTCTTATTTTAGTTTCAGTCTAGTCTTTCCGTGTTGCCTGGTTGTCTGGTTCCTGACCTTCTGCTTGTGACCTGATTCTCTCTCTGCCTTGCCCTCTGGATATTGTTCGCCGATCGTCGACCACACCCGTTTACTTGATTACTCTTCTGCCTTGCCCCATCTATAACTGTTTGCCATTTGTTCGACCCTGACTGTGTTTTTGACCATGTCTAGTAATAAAAGCCTGCAAATGGATCCGCACGCCTCTCGCCTTGTCGGCTCCGTTACACATAGTTAGCATGAACGCAAAGTATCAAATTAAACTAGAGAAACAGCTACTTTAGGTTATGTAGGTCAAAAGATTGTATCTACAAGACAATGATTGCTAGGCAAAAAAAATATTATTAAAAAATATTGGTTTCTTTCCTGAAAATCATGTTTTTGGTCATAAAATCTACAATGTTGCTCACATTCACATGCCACTTCTTGTGTAACATTAAAAATGTGAATGGAGTTTATGATATTGATGACATGAACACAGCTCTTTTCTGACTTGTGAAACTGACCGTGCTACAACTACTAACCCTGTGTTACAACACTCCCCGGTCTCCCCTATAGCCTGTAAAATTTCCTTCCTGGATTTTAGCATTATCGAATGCCCAAAAAGCTAGTAAAGGGACCAGATGGTTTTCACACACCCAAAAGTCCCAAGAGGGAGCTAGACTGTGCTTGTGTGGGAAGGACGGCCCTTCTGAATAACTATCCTCACTCCAACAGGCGATCCCACTTCCTGCTAACCCCCTCTCTTCCTCCTCCCTCTTCCCTCTCTATAAAAACCCCACCCATCCATTCTTCTCCACATCTGCCTTCTCTTTCCGAACCCTCAAGTCGGCCTGAAGGGAAATCTGACAAGATGGTAAGTTCATAGTGCTTGATCGATTCTTAATTCTAATCTTTCTATACATCACTCCACTAAAATGTACAGTATTTCACATTTTGTACACTTAAGGCATGTTAAGAGATTTCAGTAAACTCTATAATAGTAAATCAATTATTTTACATGGATGTATTATTTTTATGCGTAAGACGAAGTTTGCGGCACTGTATTTAAACTATTGAAACCGTTTTATAAAAAGAAAATCAGAAGTAAAGCTTTAAGCCATGCTGAGTTTCAGACACAAAGCTGGCCTTTCATTATACAGAGGATGTGGCTACGGCCTTCAAAGCCTGATCCCAGACCGTGACGCACGTCAGCAAGAAACTCCAGTACTTTGCCTTTTCTGAATATAACATTTATCTAAATTTGGTGGGTCTGCAGAGCCAAAATAGCTCACTGAACCTCTGTCAACTAAAGAGGGGAACTACAGCATGAGACATGCCGTTGTTACTCAGAGAATGAATACATTCATGCCTTTATGACATACAGCGAGGCATTGGTAGTAGATGAGATAATGAGTGGCTAAATCTGCAGCATAGCAGAATAATAGATATAACTGTTCTAGCGACAAGCCCCGAGTGAGATATCTCTGTTACACAAAGGAGCGTGTACAGCTGGGACAGGGATGGGGTGTGGACTGAGGCCTCAGAGGAACACTCTCAGTCTCTTCAGCTGTACTCTAGAGACCCTATGACCCAATCTAGAGGAGAGCAAACACGCATGTAAATGTAATCGAAAAGAACTGAGTTCTCCATTGAATAACAGATCTAAATGCTTAGGAAACTGCATAACGTTGTCACAGTATTTAGCTTTGGGTGAGCTCAGTCAGCATGTTAATGATTAACATAACAGACCTAACTATATAAATGACTTATTCAATAATATAAAAGAACACATTTAGTTCAGTGCTTCTCAGCCTTTTCGACTTCAAGGCCCCACCTTTTCAAAACTTATTTTAATCTATGAGCTCGTTTCTGTATATTAATTTTTTTTACTAAAATAATTAAATATACGATAAACTGGTTTGTAATATTTACATTAATTAAAAACATTTCATAACATTTTAAGATTTTAACAATTTAAATGGCTTTCAAGGCTTTCAAAAAAATAACACTTTTAAAAATAGTCTGCCTAGACTTTGGGAAGATCCTCCTCCTGTTTAAATATTCAATAGTTAAATAATATGATCTAATATGTTACTGTGTCTTATTAGCTCAGAGTATTTAGCTAAAATATGTACAGCTGCCACTTATATTAATATGTTTTTACCCTCCTTCTCCTTTAGCGTGAATGTATCTCTATGCATGTTGGCCAAGCTGGGGCCCAAATGGGAAATGCATGCTGGGAGCTTTACTGTCTGGAGCACGGTATCCAGCCGGATGGACAGATGCCCAGTGATAAGACAATAGGAGGAGGAGATGATTCCTTCAACACCTTCTTCAGTGAAACTGGAGCAGGAAAACATGTTCCACGTGCCATCTTTGTTGATCTGGAACCCACTGTGATTGGTAAGCTGAACCCGAGGACCAGAATATAATCCATTTACATCATCATGAAAACCATTTAACAAAATATTGGAAAAGCAAGTTTTATAAAATATATTTCCTGACAATAAGTAATCATTTGTAGAGAAATTACCTTGGATTTATTGGACAATTTAGATTTCATATTTGTCTTCATATTTGCTACAGTGAATAAAAAGAACAGGGACTTAGATAATTTGGCTTTTCCATTTGTCCTATTCAGATGAGGTGCGCACAGGCATATATCGCCAGCTGTTCCATCCTGAGCAACTAATTACTGGCAAAGAAGATGCTGCCAATAACTATGCCCGTGGTCATTACACCATTGGTAAAGAGATCATTGACATAGTGCTTGACAGGACCCGCAAACTGGTGAGGTTCAAGTCTTTTGAGTGCAAAATGATTTTGACTTTGACATTAATAATTATGAAGATGTTATTTCTAATAAGCTGATTTACTCCAACAGGCTGATCAGTGCACTGGCCTTCAAGGATTTCTCATCTTCCACAGCTTTGGCGGAGGTACTGGCTCTGGCTTCACCTCCCTGCTGATGGAGCGTCTCTCTGTCGATTACGGAAAGAAGTCCAAGCTGGAGTTTGCCATCTATCCTGCTCCTCAAGTGTCCACAGCGGTGGTGGAGCCCTACAACTCCATCCTGACCACCCACACCACCCTGGAGCACTCTGACTGTGCCTTTATGGTGGACAATGAAGCCATCTATGACATCTGCCGTAAAAACCTCGATATAGAGCGTCCGTCTTACACCAACCTCAACAGGCTCATCGGGCAGATCGTGTCCTCCATCACGGCCTCGCTGAGATTTGACGGAGCTCTGAATGTGGATCTCACCGAGTTCCAGACCAACTTGGTGCCCTACCCACGTATTCATTTCCCTCTGGCTACATACGCTCCTGTGATCTCTGCTGAAAAGGCGTACCATGAGCAGCTCTCTGTAGCTGACATAACCAACGCCTGCTTTGAGCCGTCTAATCAGATGGTGAAGTGTGATCCTCGTCATGGTAAATACATGGCCTGCTGTCTTCTGTATCGTGGAGATGTGGTGCCCAAAGACGTCAACTCTGCCATCGCTGCCATTAAGACCAAACGCACCATCCAGTTTGTTGACTGGTGTCCCACTGGATTCAAAGTAGGTATCAACTATCAGCCTCCAACTGTGGTTCCTGGTGGAGATCTGGCCAAGGTTCAGAGAGCCGTGTGCATGCTGAGCAACACTACAGCTATTGCTGAGGCCTGGGCTCGTCTAGATCACAAGTTTGACCTGATGTATGCCAAGAGAGCATTTGTTCACTGGTATGTGGGTGAAGGAATGGAGGAAGGAGAGTTCTCAGAGGCCAGAGAAGATATGGCAGCTCTGGAGAAGGATTATGAAGAAGTCGGCACTGACAGCGTTGGAGAGGAGGACGAAGAGGGAGAAGAATATTAAAGGAGCAGAATTACAGCCTGGAAATTTAATCTGGCCATTAAGATTGTTGCAAAAAGTAAACTTACTTGAAATTAAATTTGCATTTCAATTGGTTTATATTAATAAAATTTGAATAATGAAAGAAAGAATGTATTCTTGTGTGTGTGTTTTCTTTCTGGCCTCAGACATAATACTTCTTTGAAAAATATTTTACAATTAAGCAAGTTATTTTACATATTACATATTATTTTAGCACCTTGTTGAATTTGTTGAAGCTTTCCATTTAAGACATCTTCTTCCAATGTTTTTAAAGCATTTAAAATGGCAGAAGATCACAGTCTTCTGTATATGGGTAAGTTGGATAGACATACAATAAATAACAGTTACAGGATTATGAAATGAGTGAAGTTTGGTTTCAATTTATAACCAGTCGATTAAAATCTAAATGAACTTTAAGTAGTG
>CM049804.1:9145542-9213042 GCA_027422405.1 Ptychobarbus kaznakovi | reverse complement strand
AGGCAGTTGTGTGTCTCTGTGTTGATCGCGCGTGTTTCAGCAGCACCAGCTGTCAGTGGACATATGGCCCACACAAATCGCTTTTCAACTTTGGGCTTGAAATAACATCACATTGTGTCCGGTTTCCAGAGAGTTCCAGACATGGGCAGGCCAGACTCCAGGGGAATACCAACCAGTCTGTATTCAGTCAATAAATCCAAGTCCAGCACTCGGTGATCAACTGTCATAATAAGTTCATAACAGTTCATTGAGTTGCTGTCTTTCACAGCACTGCGTTTGCGCATGAATGTGATCCAGCAGTAAACCTACTAGAATTCCTGCCACTAGAGAGCCTGGGAGATTAAAGCTGTTCAAATAAACCCCTAATAATATCTGATACATTAAAATGATCTAAAACTAAATCATTTGTAATGTTTGATGTAACGGGGTTTGATTTGAATGATCACAGATGCCTATTTGACCTATCGGTAAGCCCCGCCCCCCTTAGTTACTGTTGCTCCCTCGGACAAACAAACGGAGCTGCTCGCTCAGAGAGCTGCAGTGTGAAAACCTTGTACCACGATGTTTTTGCACAATTTGGGACACAAGGCCACCAAATGGGAATTAAATATTCCATGGAGGGATTTATAAAATATGTAAAAATAAATACGGTGGGTAACTCGAAGCGAGGGTTTACAGATCACAATGCAAGCGGGTCGGGAGAAGTCTCATATTACGGTCGCGGATGACAACATGCAGGATCAACAGGATACGATTAAATTAATGTACATTTAACCAGTTTAATATGAAGAGACAGTGAAATGTAGTGAAACCTTTGTTTGTGTGTTTTTGACCTAAACTGTACAAGACGCGAGAATAGTATGCTATTTAGGTTTGTACATTAGCATGTATTCACTAACTTTAACGTTAGCTAGTTTTAGCCAGAGATACCTTGCTGAAACTCAAGATAACATTAACGTTCTTCTTGACTTAACTTAATGAATGTATGACGACCAGAAAATTAAAGTTTTTGTCTTATTTGTGTTGGGTTTAATCAAATAAATAATATTGCCCATTCTTTCAGGATAGCTGGAATCAGTGATATAAGTACCCCAGGCGCATCGTTTTTCCATTTTTGAAGAATAAAACTGATGCGAGCTTCGGATCTTCCAATGTTTCTCTATGGCGCTGAAACCTGAAGATGTCTGAGTTCCGCTCCCCGTGCAACTGATACTTGACTGCCATTGGCTAGTCCGCGTGCGAGGGGAGGGGCTTACCGATAGGTCAAATTATGTAAACATGATAGTAACTGGGTTTCAGAAACACTTCTTGACACATTTTGATGATTTATCATGAGATCATTGCTCTTTCACACAGGTGGACTAAGCTGAAAGCTGCAATGGTGGATTACTATGATGTTCTGGGAGTGTCTCGAAATGCGTCTCCAGAGGACATCAAGAAAGCGTAAGTTCAAACGGCCTTCACTTCTCAGCAGCTCGCAGAATGCGGTGGCGTTGTAGTTTTTGAATGTAAATACATTAGTCTCTAACTGATGTAAGCGAAGACTCAAGTATTCTCACACTGTTACCTTTATAAAGTATTCATCAATAGTGAAGTACACTACCGTTCAGAAGCCGTTGCTTAGAAAGTTTGCATTCATTTTATGAAAACAGTAATGTAAATATTATTACAAAAAAGATAAGTGTGAAAGACTTTTATTCTTTAAATTCTGAGTTTATATCTCAAAACTATTTTTATATATTTTAAAATGTAATTTATTCCTGTGATGGTGAATTACTGAATTTTCAGCATCATTATGCCAGTCTTCAGTGTCACATGATCCTTCCGAAATGCTGATTTCGAGCCTAATAAACGTTTTATTATTATTATTATTATTATTATTATGTTGAAAACAGCTGTGCATTTAAATATTTTGAAAATGAAGAACAACGTCTTGACTTTGTTTCTGCTTGTTTGCTGTGGTCTGACACATGCTAATATCTTTAGTAAAGTCACACTTTACTAAAGATACGACCAATGGATTTGATAGTTTTGCCTCTAATTTAGATTTTCTGCTTTTCCTTCAAATGAAGTAGAACGATCAAGCCTGAATTGACTAAAAAAATGACCATTCACACATTTGAACTTGACTTGGTGCTCTAAAATGTGGAATTCATGTCAGTCTAATGTTTATATAGAAGATGGATGCAAGAATGTGTCATATGGGAATGACCCCTGATCCTATGTATCACTTCATCGATCTTGAGATGCCAGTCAAGCTAAGTTTACTTATGTTTATTTATGTTGTGTATACAGTTACAGGAAACTGGCTCTGCGGTGGCACCCTGACAAAAACCCAGACAACAAGGAAGAGGCAGAGAAAAAATTTAAGGAGATAGCAGAGGCCTATGAAGTTCTTTCAGACAGTAGGAGCCTGGACATTTGATCTCTACAGCAATTGTATTAATGGGTAAATTACTTGGTAGGAAAGGCTTGCATTTCACTGTTGCTTTTTTCCTCCTTTTCAAGAAAGCAAACGAGATGCTTACGGCAGATACGGTAGATCAGACATGCCAAGCTCAGGTCAGGAGAACTTCACACCGCTTAGTACCATCTTAGTGTTACACGTGCTTGCATGAAGTCTTAACTGTATTTGATGTCTGTTTTATAGGCTCGGCTGGTTCTTCATTTCCTGATGACTTCCCAGGATTCAGCTTCACATTCCGCAGCCCAGATGAGGTGTTTCGAGAGTTCTTCGGAGGGCAGGACCCATTCACAGACTTCTTTGGTGGGCTCTCAGGGAGTTTGTCTGTTGATATGCTGATCTTGAATCTTGCTAATATAACGGTGTGAGTGTTTTCTCTGCGTCAGAATTTGTCCTTACACCAGTGGTTCTCAACCAGGAGCCCGGGGCCACTAGGGGGTCTCTGCAAACTTCCATGAGGCCCCAATACATTGTAGAATTATTTAAATGTAGTTATATTATAATGTTTTTAATTAAAATGCTAAAAACTAAAAATGTACAACATTAAACCGACACTGTATTTTTGTATTTATTTGTATTGATTACAACAGACTTAGTTTAGATATTAAGGCCTCGGACAAAACACGGACTTGCACTTAGAGTTCTTACATGTTCCCTTTCTTTAGTGGGTACATACTGCACAAAGTCATCAGATTGCTGTTCTTCTCACACTGCATGACTGTCTACAAACTAAGTTTTACAACCAAACAACCAGAAGTGATACAGAAAATGACGTAAGATCACACATGAGACTGGATTTCTTCCTGTTAGAAATTGTAGCCTGCAAGAAGCTTGCTATACAAGTTCTTTGTATGCCGACTTGGAATGACAAAACGAAAAAGAAGACCGAAGGAGAGGACGGTTGCTTGCTGATGTTCTGTTGCAGGTTTAATGACTCCTCCTTTGTCCTTTCCCTTGCCCTGTATTTAATTTCCAGTCAGAACACATTTTCTCACGGCATCAGCGACGCATTGGCGCTTCTCTTAGATCAGAAAAATCTGTCCTAACATTGTGCAGTGTGTACCCAGCATTACACTCTTTAACTCCCCGTTTTCTACACTCTCCCACTTTGCCACTAGATGATTTCTCATTTGGTGGAATGCACAGCTCCTCCTCCAGGCTTGGGCCCAGTCGCTTCTTCTCCTTCCCCTCAGCAAATGGTTGGTTTTTTTAAATAATTTCATATACAGTATATATTATTGCATATGTGTTCAGTCTCCTCCCAGAATAATATTTAATTTAGGTGAACTTTACTAAATATATCTTTATAACACTGATGGAAATTTGGTGCAAAACTCCAAGGCATGTTGTTGATATGAAACTAATAGTATGTTTAATTTATTAAGCACTGCATTTTTAATTGTTTTGCTCCGCAGCTGATTTCACCTCCTTCTCTTCTTCAATGGGTGGGATGGGCAGCATGGGAGGAGCAAACTTCAAGTCTGTTTCTACTTCCACCCGCATTGTCAATGGAAAAAGTATTAGCACAAAAAAGTCAGTTTGCCTATGTTATAATATGTAATATGCATACAGAATGTATAATATGCACAATGATGTATCCTGCACATTAATCGAGAAAGATGTTTTTGATTAAATAAGTAATTTAAATGCAGTTGATGAAAACTTGCCACAATGTGAAGGCCTGGCTTACAGAAAGTCAGAGGAATTCTCTGTTTTGTTTATATATTTCATATTTATTGATCCACATTGAATTTCTTCCCTCAGGGTCAGAGAAAATGGCCAGGAGAGAACAGAGGTTGAGGAGGATGGGGTTTTGAAAACTGTCCTCATCAATGGTAATTCATTTTTTGCCATCATTTAATAATAATATAGGACAAAAGTGCATCTCTATAGTTAATGCACATATTCTGGTGTGTAATAAAAATTCACCTTATCAGCTCAGGATGAATATGCCTGGGAAAGTAGGTGCTTTTGGAATACTAATACACATAACCTACCCTTCAAACGTTAATATCAGCAAGAATTGTGTGAAAGAAATTAATACTTTTATTCGAAAAGAAAGCATTCAATTAATTTAAAAATACAGTAATAATACATGTTATAATGTAACAACATATTTCTATTTCAAATTCATGTTGTTGTTTTTTTACTTTCTATTTATCAAAGAATCCTGAAAAAATGTATCACATTTTCCACTAAATATAAAGCCACACAACTGTTTTAAAAAAAATGTAATATATAATTAGTTGCATTATGCCATCTTTTATTAAATTCTGGTGCGTAGACGTATCATTTGTTTATGTCTTTATCTTTGCTTGTTGTGTAATGTCTAAACTTCATCTTGCTTTAAAGGACTTTTCATTTTTATTACAGTGAAAACAAAGGAATTTTTCTCTAATTCATCCACTTGTCACTGCATATTACAAGTTATTTTATGTTTAAACCCTTATTTCCTGTTTTATTGATAAGAACTTCTCAAGTAACTCTAAAGCACTCTTATGATTTGATCCGCTCAGCCATGCCAGAGCCATTAATTAAATGAATAATAACACATATTCCTCCAACTCTTTATTTTCCTCAGTATTGGCTCAGAAAAGCAGCTTAGGCTTGCAGGTAGATTTAGCTAACTCGTTATTTCACGCTAGCTTCTTGATTTTCCGTACGCAGATTGCTCATTTCCTGTAGAACCGATCTGACATCGAGCTGTGTTTGTGTGTCCAGGTGTGGAGGATGAGATGGCCTTCGCTCTGGAACGGAGTCGTAGACAGCAGTCCAGTCAGCCTCCCAGACAATCCCAGCATCCACTGCTCCGCCCCTCCAACAGCAGCTCTCCAAACCCCGCTCTACGCTCCTACAGCGCCGCCCCGTTCTACCACTGCCCCGATGCCACTGAAGAAGAGGAGGATGAAGACCTGCAGATGGCGCTGGCCTACAGCTTGTCTGAGATGGATGCCCAGCAGCAGGCAGAGGACGTGATCTCAGGTGCTGGGGGAGGGAGGGGAAAGCAACCAGGTGGTGGGAAGGGTGCCGTTCAAAAAAACAAAGATCAGAAAGAAGAACCGGATAATTCAAAACAAAGCACCCCCTCGTCTCCAGAGGATAGACTGACAGAACAGGGTCAGGCTAGAGGTTCAGAAAGTGTTGTTGTACAGGATAAGGAGAGTGACACAATGGCAGCCAATGGGACTAATGTGGTAAAAAAGAGGAGGAAGTGTCGGTGCATTGTCTGTTAGTAAGAATATGGAGAACAATCATGCGTGTGTGTGAAATTAGCAGAGTTATAACCTTATCTTATAGTATTTTTTTTAATCCTTCCTGAAGTTTTTGACTTACAGCTCTGTCTCTTATGGCATTGCACAAAGATGACTATTGAAATTGCATAATCTTGCATTGAGGTATGAGTAACCGGTGCCTAAAGGTGTTTATTCACCACAAAGTCAGGGAAGTTTACAGGAAATTTTGAATGAATTTTGTAATATTTTAGAACCCCATGCACAGAATGTCCTGCTATCTGACAGAGATGACTGAAATGGGTGTCTTGGGATATCATTTGCCAGCATTTACTCTGCAAACAGTGAAAATGGTCACTATTGAAGGCAATCAGAAACACTGGAGTGTGAACCACTGCTCTGTGAGTCGCTTGGCATTGCTGGCATTTTGCTGCACAAATTTTACTGTGCTGAATGTGATTTTTTTTTTGGGGGGGGGGGGTATACAAAAACCAAAAGATAATCTGCTCTGAGGGCTCATGTCGTGATTAGCTATAGTCACTAAGAGAATGTAGATCCAGAATGATCTCAGTTAATGAGAACATGCCAAATGACTGACAGTAACTTGCATCATTAGTTTTATATGTATCAGAATGACTCGTTCGTTTGTGCCTTTTTTGTTAGAATAGAAATGCTTGGTTATTGTATGCTATATCTCACTTGCCAGTTTGTGTTTAAGTTAGCCAAAGCAGCACATTTGACTTTTTTACTTGTTTGTGCATTTTGTTCCATAATAACTATCAGCTTTGTGATATAAAATGAACCATCAAAACATCAATACATGAACATTTGTTTAGCCTAAAAACTAAGCACAGAAAGTTTGAATGTGATGCTATGTGAATATTAATAAAACTATTTTGTAAACTGCAATCAGGAAACCAAGTCACTGATTTACAAAAACTGCTCTTTACGAAACTGTTATGTAAAGCAACATTGTTCTCTCAGAAGTGTCCTAATTCACAGACACAGTGCTATTTAAATGACTAAACTGTTAATAAATGCTGTTTCAGTCAGTGTTAACATGATGTTGTTGCTAATATGAGGAACAATAAACTGTACAATGCATTCTGCCCATAAGAATTCATTTATAATTTGAAGGATGAGTAGTTTTGATGGACTACTCATTGTTATCCATTTACTAGCAGTTCACCTGATTAAATAAAACAGCAGATTTTTATAAACCACTGCCTTTAAATCAAATCTGAGAAGAAAAAAACGCTGAGATGCTTTGCATTGTTTAAATCCCTTTTCACTTGCTGCTAGAATCCACTATTCAGCATGTAATACTCAGTTTTTTTGTCATTCCCAGCACATTCATATCATCATTCCCACTCATATGCAATACTCATGTGCATTTATTATGTTCATAATTTAGTTTTTATGGCGTTTTTACCTGACTCGTTCTCCCTGCTGTTACAGAGTCCGACTTCCAGGCCTTCACAGGCTGACCCGTGGCTGTGACCCCCTCTTACCCCCCCGAGGTAAAACATAGTGTAGATGACTTAAGCATCATTTTCAGCTCTTCCCCCCCCCATTCATAGCTCAGTAATATTTGTGAGTTGAGCTTGCAGCTCCTGCTGTAGAGCATGCAGTAGTCCAGGAAAATATTGAACTACATGATTCATTTGTGCAGAGAAATAACAAACAATCCTCAGTTTTATCACTTTCTCCAAACACAAGACCAGAAACTGAGGCGACACTAATACTGGATTCATCCGTCTGCTCTTAACAGGCCTGGCACACCTGCTGCTCAGACCCTTTTCAAAGTTTTATTTGGAAACAAACCCAGGCAACACTGCGTAAAGGTCAAACATGTGTGTATGTGTAACTTCTCAGTCTTGGAGAGGGGATACTGGATTGCTTTTTATATTTCAATTCAGTTTATGGCCTGCACTGATCCAATATATGAGCTAATGTAAAATAATCAAGTGTCTTAAAGACAAAATTCTTCGTTAACATTTTAATAATGAATGATTCAAACCTGTGATGAATGTGTAGTTGCACTTGTTATGCAATATTTGAGAATGTAAAATCTTCATAACTTATGATAAAGGTTTATTATTTATTCAGAAAGGTTTCTTGTGTTTTAATTGAAACCTGTTTTTTATATCTCATTATTTTGTAGGTGTTTTTACACTAATGTGCAGATGTTTGGGTCGGTAGCTTTAAAAAAATGTGGTCAAAAATACAGTGAAAACAGTAATATTGTGAAATATTGTTGCAATTTAAAATAAGTGTTTTCTATGTGAATATATTTTATATTCCTGTGATCCGAAGCTGAATTTTTAGCAGCATTACTCCAGTCTTCAGTGTCACATGGTCTTTCAGAAATCATTTTAATATGCTGATATGAAGCTCAAGAAACATTATGTATAATGTATTATCAATGTTGAAAACAGTTGTGCTGCTTAATGTTTTGTGGAAACCAAAAATGTTTTATTCAAGATTTTAGAAAGGTCAATAGAACAGCATTTATTTGAAATATAAATCTTTTGTAACATAAATGTTTACTAACCCCAAATGTTTGAATATTAGTGTAGATTAGACATAAACAGGTATGCTTTTTTGGGGGGGGGGGCATTGCATTGTCATAATGAAAGAGAGAAGCCACACACAATAAAGCAGTGCTGCTACACAGATTCACATTTAATTCAGAACGATTTAAAAATTATAGTCATATACTTCTAATTTTTTGATATTTTCTACACATTTGCTACAGGAATGAACCGAGCTCTCAGTGAATTATTTACAGTGATCACACGACGTAACGGCGGCACTAGACATTACAGATGTGACGGCACTGAATGTTTGTAAAAGATTTGAACATTTCAGGTACATTTCAACGATTTCAGAGTTCAGACATGACCGTACATATATGATCTCGTGTTTGACTGCATGAGACACGGTGGCTTCTTTTCTCATTCCCACATTTGATACATGACTTCATCCAATGTATATATATTTATAAAAAAGACAACATTATACTGTCAAGTTACAGAAATTAGGACACTTTAAATCTGATGCTTAAAACCACCGTTCTCCCTGAAACTGAACTGAAGCATTTGGCGAAGTGTTTCCAGCATTGGAAAGCTGTCATAGTCTTTTAAAGAGTGACTATATGAATTTCTGACATGAAAGTGAGTGAGGTGCATGAGAAGGGGTGAGTGTAAGTGATCGTGACACAGTGGGAGGTGGCTCACTGAGGAAGGGCTTTCAGAATGGCATTCACCTCTTCTGCCACAGCTGTCAGGGCAAACTCAAACTGGTCCTGAAGAAATAATCAAGCTTAGTGTGTAAATTCACTCTTAACATTCACAATCACATGCTGGGAAAGCACTTTGTACATACCTTAGTGCGTACCATACTTGGTCTCTGGTCACGAATGTGCTCCAGTGTGGCGGCAATGTCAATCTCCTTCACGCCTAAAACAGACAAACGACCTATGAGCATGCATGAAATGAAACGGCTAGATGGAGAAACGAGGTGCTTACCTTTCGCCATGCGGTTAAGTACCATGTCAATAAGAATGTAGGTGCCGCTTCTGCCAGTTCCATCACTGTGTGAAACAGGAAAGCATTTAAATCATTCATCTTCAATGATAACAGTAATGAAAAACGCCCATATTGTGACCCTGAGACTCGTTGTAGCCGTTTACCTGCAGTGCACAATGATTGGGCATGAGCGTCCTCTGTAGCACTTGTTTACTTTTCTAAAAAAGAAAGAACAAGGGAGGATAGAAGAGAGAAGGAATATTAAAAACTAAGCATGTTATAAGGAGCATAACGGTCATTTTGTCTAATCCTACTTCTGTGGACAAAGAGGAAGTGAGCGACGCGTGAGGCTGGGAAAGGAAGGGGGCGGGGGGGGGGCATCCGTTAAGCCTCGCTGCTGCTGCACTCACATCTACCAATGATCATTTTTGTGACTATGCAACTGGACCCAGACTACTAGCTGCAAATCACAAAAATGACACTGGGAGGTGTGCTACGTCCAGAGACCTACCGATCTCCATCAGAGACCGAGAGAGTGACGGTGGGGGGAGGAGGAGGAGAGAAAGGAAGGGGTAGAGCGGAGCCCGTGTCCAGCACAAACGAGGAAGGTCCAGAGTGCAAATGCATTCAAGGGAGAGGAACGATGGAAGGACTGGACTTTAAGGTAAAGAAAACATCCACACATATTCAGGGAAGCAGATCCTCATATTAGGCCGAGGAAAACCATAAGGAAAGTAGTGTGTGTGTGTGTGTGATGAGTGATGTGTATTAATGTGAATGAATTTGATAAGGAAAGTATTTGTACATACCTTACAAAGGTGTGTGTGTGTGTGTGTCTAAATTGAGTTTTAATGTTTATTTGATCATTTAAACAATGATAATTTAAGAATTTGTTTAGTTTCTGAGTCAAAGCCATGTCTTTACCTTACAGTTATCAAGAACAAGAAGAAACATTTGGTAACACTTTATTTGAAGGTGTCCTTGTTACATGTACTTACTATTATAATAACAATAAATTACACATAATTACATGCAAGTAACCTAAGCCAAACCGAAACCATATAGTAAGTACATGTAGTTCATTAATATTACTCCGTACTTAAATTTATAATTGCACTGAAACAAGGACACTTTAAAATAGTGTAACCAAACATTTTGTATGTTTTTATTAACATACCTTTAGCTATTTTTATTTAATTTTTGGATATTGAAAATATGCATTTTCATGCATTTAAACCCTTTTTTACCTTACACTATCATCAAGAAACATTGTATGTTTTTATCTACAACATATTAAATATATTAATTTATTCACTATATTTATGCAGTTTAAAAAAATTGCATGCATATTTTGGAACAACAATGACAGTAGCAAGCCCATTTATATGTTTCGAGCTGTTTTTTGGCTATTTTTATTAAGTCAATAAATCTTCAGTACAGATCTTCACAGGTGCACCTTTAATTTAACAGAGCGCTCACTAAAAAATAGTCTCAATCACAGTTAATTTTGCATTCAATATCAATTCGGATGAGACAGAAGAAATGTGTTTTATTCTTTAATTATCCATCATATCCCACTGGTTTTACCAATTTTAAGAGCAGTTGTGAACTTTGTCACATTGAATTCGGCATTATGTCTCCATCTAATATATTGAGCAAAAAGACGCTGCTCCCTCTGCAACTTTCTCCAGTGGTGCTGCTATTGGACAGTATTACTTGAAAATCAATTGCACACACTTATCTTTTATTACATTTGTTTTATTACTGTGTTGTCACTTCTTTCCTCGCCTGAAACTTTTGAGGAGCTACTACCTGTGTGTGTGTGTGTGTGTGTGTGTGTGTGTGTGTCTGTGTGTGTGTGTGTGTGTGTGTGTGCGTGTGTGTGTGCCGTGTGTGCCTGTGTGTGTGTGTGTGCGTGTGTGTGTGTGTGTGTGTGTGTGTGTGTGTGTGTGTGCCTGAGTGTGTGTGTGTGTGTAATCTGTTTGTGGTCCTGTCAGAATGGGAGTGTGTGTGTTGTACCTGCGGAAGTCCAGCAGGGGCCGGGTGGAGGAGGGAATGCCTTGAGCAGGCCAGCTCAGCAAATGAAACTGGGTCAGAGTGCGCGTCTCTTGAGTCTGAACGTTCTTCAGGTAGAAACTACGAACCAAGAAGTCTTTACACCAGATGTGTTCGGACACAAGATTCACCTGAGACATACGAGAAAAAAGCAGGTAGTAAAGAGTAAAAGCCACAAGGGACTTTCAGGCAATTCAACTGAATGATTCTCACCTCATAGATGTTGTATAAAGATGATCCTTCATCAGGCCAGTAACGTTCACATTGTTTCTCTCCATCCTCCACTAGAGCGGCCATCATCACTATTACAGTACAGCCGTTCTCCCATACCATCTAACATATGCACCAAAACACAGAATCACTTTTACAGGAGATGCATCTTCATTTCATCTAAACCATTTTAGTGCAATGCTATTATTCAATTTATAACCATTTAGTGATCAAATTATATTTGGGAATTTCATATTTTATTTTCTGAATATTTAAAAAGATTCTATAAGTGCCTCTATTATGGATTGTTGAAAATGAGCTTTCATACAGTAACACAGCTCTAAGTGACTGAAAACATCCTGCAAAGTATTAAATCTGAAAGTGCACCGTGTATAAAGTTATTGTCTCTCAAAAGAAAGAGTCGACTCTGATTCATTGAAACGAGTCGTTTTTAAAATGAATCCCAAGCTGTTTCATGTTGACGTCAACATTAGCATATTGCCGCCCACTTGCTGGTCTTTTCACGTTGGTCTGAATGAAAATGCAAATTCATTCTTTGCCGCTAGATGCCACTTCTGGAGCGGTAAAAATATTGCTTTCCCCGGTAAAGCAAAGCAGCACTGCGCTCACAAACACTGCTTTATCAGGCATTACAGGCGAGACGAGATGACAATGAGACCAATCGACCAATCACAGCAGATTAGCGTCACGCAAAGAAGGGGTTTGGAAAAATGAATCGTTTGGGAGTCGTTGAGCAAGTAAGGTAAAATAAATACATATTATAAGACAGTGAAAGTGTTTTTTGACCTTGCATGCATGTCAACCTGTTGTTGGAAACTCCCAAAACCAAAATATGAACCTTTTATTACCCATAATAGGGGCACTTTAAAATGTCATCATTACTCTCAACATGTGCAGCTTACCTGCCAGAAATCAGCAACCGTGTGTGGTAAAGGTCCTTGAGTTGCAATATAAGCAGGTAAACGTGGATCATGATCAATCTATGGGGTAAGATAGTACAATGAAGATCCTTTCCTGTGACATGATCACATTTACATTTGTGTATAGAGAAACAAACATTCATTTACTTATCCAGCATACATATTAGTGGAATAAAGATGGTCATTTCTTACGATAGTGCTGGCGTTAATGTAGTCCTCTTTGGAGGGGTTGACCTCTGCCTTTAGTTTCACTCTCGAATGGTCATCTAAAACACAATACTTTAATTAAACGTACTGAAAACTAAAATGTACATATTTAACTCACTTCGGTATACCAATATTTGTATTGTACAGTTATATGATGCTTGTCTTGCCAGTGTACACTATTGTTCAAAAGTTCAGGCCGGTAACATTTTTTATGTTTTTTAAAGAAGTCTCTTATTCATGCTCACCAAGGCTACGCTGATATGATCAAAATATACATTAAAAACTAATATTGTGAAGTTTTTGTATTTTAATACATTTTAAAATGTAGTTTATTCCTGTGATGTCAAAGCTGTATTTTCAGCATCATTACTCCAGTCTTCAGTGTCACATGATCTTCAGAAATCATTATAATATGCTGATTTGCTTCTCAGGAAACATTAATTATTGTCAATGTTGAAAATGGTTGTTCTGCTTAACATTTCTATGGAAACTGATACATTTTTCTTCAGGATTTGATGAATAGAAAGTTCAAAAGAACAGAAATGATTTGAAATAGAACTCTTTAGGTATAATAAATGTCTCTACTTGAATGTGTCCTTGCAGAATAAAAGTGTTTAACTTCTTTTAAATAAATCATGCTGTAATGTAAATGGATGAGATCACTGAAATAAATGCTTTTTTTAAAGGCACACTGCTCTTACAGGGCACGAAGTCCGGACAGCGGTTCTTCTCCATGTTGCTTTCAGACTGGGCGATGGAGACCGAGCTCGGCTCAGCCTGGTACGAACACAGAGCCTCCCACTCCTTCTGCAATCGGTCCTTATTCCTCAGATGGTCCTCCATATACGCCTGAACAGAAATGGATTTGAGGCATTCCACTGACTGCTCATCACATGCCTATTTGGCTTCTATGTCATTAATAAACAGAGTAGAGTTCAGGACACAACTTAAGCCTCAGAACTGACTTATATAAGTCAAGAAGACACAAAACCCCAATGGCTCTTCTTTCATTAAATTAGCTGCAGTTTTTAAATTAAATATAGATGCAAGCAGGTAAAGATTTGTGCAAGCAGGTACTGCAACCTATTTACTGTTATGTGCTGAAATTGTAGTGCAATAATTCCTGTTAATTAGAGTATGATTCTCCCTTTCTATAGAAAGATGCAGCACATTGCTAGCAGAGTGAAGTCTGTAGTTTGCGGCTGTGTACCAGTATCATGTGTCCGGTGGAGATGTCCATGTTGGACTGTGCAGGCTCTTCGCTCCAGGACGGTGTGCTGCTGTGAGAGCTGGGACTGTGCTGCGGTCCATCGCTGAACTGAGACGACACACTGCTGACTCGAGATGTGTCGGTCCCCCGTCGCCCGCCTGGCTCCGGACGGGTGAACGGTGACTTGGCTGCCATGTGCTGGCGACACAGCTCCTGAGAGACACAGGGAAACCTTAGCATTACCGACTGAGCAATAATGATTCAAATTCCATAATCATCACTGTTAATGTACAGTGCTAGTTATATGCCAGTTACACCTGATTAGAATGGATTCAATTGATCAAAAAGGCATTTATAATGTTACTAAAAATTTCGGTCACACTTTATTTTTAGGTCCAATTCTCTTTATTAACAAACCATTAACTCTGATTTTGCCTCAATAAACTCCTGATTTGCTGCTTATTAAGGTTAGTAAGGTAGTTGTTAAGTTCAGGTATTGGGTATGATTATGGATGTAGAATATGGTTATGCAGAATATGTGCTTTATATGCACTACTAAACAGTCAATATGTTAATAATAGGCATGCTAATGAACAAATAGTTAATAGTGAGAATTGGTCCCTATACTAAAGTGTTACCAAGATTTCATAAATGCTGTTCTTTTGAATTTTTTATTCATAAAAAACTACTTGAAAGCAGCATAACTGTTTTCAACATCAAGTATAATTGATGTTTCTTCAGCAGTAAATCAGCATATTATAATGATTTCTGAAGATCATGTGACACTGAAGACTGGAGTAATGATTGGAAATTCAGCTTTGCATCACAGGAATAAATTACATTTAAAAATATATTCAAATAAAACAGTTGTTTTAAATGTTAATAATATTTCACAATATTGCTGTTTTTACTGTTCACTGAATGCAGCAAACAAAAGACCCCAAAGGCATTTCAGGCTCCTAAAAATGTAGTGATATGATTTTATTCATTATGTAATATTTCAGGCACTATATGACAATCATACATGTGCCATTTTATTTCTGTGAAATGCATTTTTAATATGTTTTTTTTTATTTTGGGGCTCATTCTATATACATTTTTGTACTACATTTTCCTCTTTGGCCGATACAGTAAACATCTTTCAGTAATTATGCATTCTCTCTCTCTGTATTTGTGTGTGTTTAACATCGTACCTGGTAATCAAAGTGTGTTTCCACTCCGGCTTCTGGTCCCAGACCCAGTTTGCCAGAGGCTGACTGACGGGTGTGGTGTCGGAGACAGGCGACCGTGAGGGCGACCAACAACACCGTGCCCACACAAGCCATGGCCACCATTGTGAGGATGACCCCCCGCGAACCCTCCCCGACCCGGGTGGCCTGGGGCAAACCACGCCCCTCGCTCCTCTACAACGAGAGAAGAAGAGAAATACAGCAGACGTAAGACAACATCATACGAAGAATCAAGGAAAAACCAAACGCAAGGAAATGGCTTTCTTCGCCGAGCGTTTGTGTGGTCTCTCTGTCTTCCCTACACTCTCTCGTCCCTCTTTTGTCTCTCTCTCTGTTTGTGTAAACAAGTCATCATCGACTACTAATTACCCTGGCAACCCAGACACACACGTGCCATCCTGAAATAATTAGAGGAAGTCAGTGACCCGCCTGCTCCGCTGCATAATTACCAGCAAGTAAACAATTAAGGAAACCCCCACACAATGCAGAGTCAATCACTCTGAGGGGACGCGCTCTCATTGAGTTTTATTCCATCCGTACACTTCTGCACTTATAGCGCATAGAGAACGAGCAAATGCACGGATGCAATGACTGCTGATGTCCCGTGTCTCCATCCCCTGCCTGTTGGTGTTGCCATGGTGTCTGGGAGCCTCAGCAGGGGAGAACAGGCCGTAGTGCTACCATGGCAACAACGGAATGCTCAATGTAATCCATGGCCATCGCGGTGAGCAAAGGAAATGAGAGGAAATATGCTATTATTAATACGCCCACATTATTACACTGAATAATATGTGCTGTTATCTGCAGACACCACCTTAGGACGAAATGCTGCCACTGGCATCTTTTTAATCCATCTGCATTCGAATCTATTCGTTCGAATCTTTGGGTGTGATTATTTTGGGATCTTTATGTATTAAAATATAGGATAATGTTCAATATTTTACTCCATTATTCAAATAAAAGAGAATATCCTCTGTACTAAAATAAATTAGTCTTAGTAAAACTTAAATATATAAACACACAACTACACTTGCTCAAGTAAACGTATGCTTGATTTATGTCATTAATAACTACATTTGTATTAAAGTAAAGTACGATGATTAAAAATACATAATAATAACACAACTGCATTTGCTATGAATCATTAATGACTACATTTATACGTATTATACTTATCTCGAAGTCCAACAGAAGCTGTACTTTATTGTGATATAAAATAAACTACAGCTTCTGAAGGACTGCAAGATCATTAAAAATACTTAAATCAATAATCAGTATAATACAATAATAATCAAAATACATAAATCAAGTATACATTTATATGAGCAAGTGCAGATGTGTGATTGTGTATTTTTTAATAATCTTAAAGTCCTACAGAAGCTGTAGTTAATTTTAAACTTGTAAATGTTCATTAATAACCATTTAATATTACTTGCGTCCAGAATATAAATTAATATTTGGCATGAAAATAATTCTGAAAAAAGTATAGAGGACTACGACAAAAAGAGCAGAACTTTTAATTAATTTATTTCAATACATTATTTTAATTCCTGCATTTAATTAAATGATATGCCTTTCATATCTACTAAAGTTGATCAAATAATTATTTCATTTTAATTTAGTGCATAATGCTTCATATTTCATAATATTTTGATGGTTTCATTTAAACTATATGGCTCTCACATCAACCGAATCTGATTAAAGAATTATTTTAATTTAGTGTACGATTCTCAATATTGAATAATATTTTAATGACTTTATTGAAATGGCAATTTTGTGATTGCAAATTGACTGAATACAACTGAACGCAATCTTCTGAAATGAAATGATTTTTATAAATGATGGAACTTTATATACATTGATTTTTACGTTTCCACAAACATTTTCAAAAGACTAACTGTCCCTCGAGTTTAATAAAGCTCGCTGTAAACTAAAACACAATCTCACCATGTGAAATAAAACACATTTTAACAACCTATTCTTACACCAGCTATAATTTTGACTCAGGCCCCCGCTGTTTTTCGGAGAAAGAGGAACAGACCTTTAGGCTGACACCTCCCCAGCATCTCTGCAGCCGTTACAGCTGAGACTGAGTGAGAGAGCACTTAAGTCTGACCACAAAGAGGTCAGGACGCTTTCCCTTCTTTACGTTCCTTTCTCCAAATTCATCAACCATTTCCCCCTCGCTCCCTGTCCTTCTCACACCCACTCTTTCTCCTTCTTCGTTCCTCACACGTTTCATTCTGTCCATTCTGTTCCCACTCAAATTCGGCCTTTTCTCCTGAAAAGCTAGAAGAATGTTCCGCAGGAGAGATTGAAGGAGGGGGGGGGGTTGAAGCAAGGGTGCGCGACTGGACGGAAGGACAATGGGGGAGGAGATAAAGGGTGCGGGGCGCCTCACCTGCTACTCCAGAGAGGCCCCGAAAGGAAGACTGACAGGCTTTTAGAATGGAGCACGGGAGCAGGCAGGAAAAATGAGCTGGTTTAGGACAAGAAGACAAAGGCCCCCCAAGGTCTGAGAGGGGCAGGCGGAGAAATGAGGAGGCAGAGAGAAAGCATACAGGGAACGAGAGAGTAAAACTCTGCGCAGGAGGGGTAAAACGGGGTGATACGAGAGGAATAACCTCACGACGTAACGCACGGTTCAGCACATGCTCGCTACGAATACTAATGTGCATTTGAATCACAATAAGCTGTTGGCCGAGGAAGCATAATTCAAACATCTGTTCCTCAAGAAGCGGGAAAATCGGATTCAGGGTCCCAGGACCCCTCTGCCGTTCTCCATGACCCCCGAGCCCTTTGACCTCAGCCACAAAAAAAGGAGATACACACACACACACACACACACACACACACACACACACACACACACACACACACACACACACACACACACACATGGCTGTGTTTGTAGGGCAAAGATCACCAGAGCTTTGCACTCTGAATCACAATAGTCAATTCAGGCACGGCCCGAGACGTCCGAGTCAGAAATGGAGCACCGACCATCCGAGGCTCATTTCATCAGTCCGTCTGTCCCATTATGCATCTTCTGCTCCATTCACTCGCTGTGAATTGATTTCACAATTCAGCAGGACTCTGCTGTTATCTGATCGAGGCGTTCAGACTATGACTCGTCAGAATTCCCATCACCGCCTTCGTCTCGCTGGCTTTATATTGCCCAGCAGAAGATGTGCGGCTTTCATTAAGTTTCCTCTACGAAACAAGAAACCTTTAGAGAGTTGTTTATAATGGATGATTGTTCTCCCTCTTGCATCTTTCAATACATTCCCACCAGCTGTTTTTTTATAAATAATATTTGAAATAGCATAGATGGAAACTAGAAAATAATTAAAAGAAAATTATCCAACACTGTAAGGGTAAGCAATGAAATGCATTTCAAGGTATCATTAAAAATGAATCCACTTAATTCCAGTCACTTAATGAGTGGTTTTTGCCTAACATATTAAGCAATAAAAAAGGTTTCATGACCTTTCAATATATCTAATTAGCACACGAAACCAAGATAAATAGTATGAACTTAGGTGCCTGCAATGACTACAACCGGATTACATCATCTCACTCATCCAGCCTGCTCTGCCCTGTTACCACAGCAACCGGTCCACCTGACATCACTATTCAACGATAGCACACAATTCATAAAAACAGCATTTACCAAAAATATTTCATCAAACGCACATATACCTTACGCATGCAGCACACACGCACACGTGTGCCAAGCTGAAGATGTGAACTGAGATCAAATGCATGTGTTGTTGATCTAGTTTTCATTTCTAGTCAAATATTCATTAAATATTACCAAATAGTAGGCATATTTAAAGATAATCTATATTTTAGTTGTTATTGTGGTAAGATATGTTGATATGATACAGATGCAAAAAATGTAAAAACATAAAAACTTTGAAGTTTTTGAATAAATATTTGCATAAAAAGTTTAGATTTAGTTTACATTTCATTTGATAATAATCAATGTGTTTTGACCATTTATTTTGAAACTGGAGAGAGAAAAATATTTTTAATTCTAGTGTTTTATTATAGTTTAGTGGTTGTATATGAACTAGCATGTAGATGTTTGAATGGTCATGGTACATTAGTTTTAGACATATTTATAGAACCGATAAAGCCTACAATATATACTTCAGATTTCCATGTAAAATACAGCATTATTCACAACTCTGCCGCACGTGTTAACTGATATTATAATTCAAGTCTAAAGTGTGCAATACAGAAAAAAAATGTTAAGCAAAACATTTTTGAGCTGTGATCATTTTTGAATGCAATACAGTTTGTACCTTTCTTTAACAACTTCCACATATGAGAAAAATATATTTAGAAAAATGTACACACACACACACACACACACACACACACACACACTCACACACACACACACACTCACCACACAGCACACACACTCAGAAACACACACATACACTACACACACACACACACACACACACACACACACACACACACACACACACACACACACACACACACACACACACATGTTCACTAAATTAAATCTGAAAAAACAGGACGCATGATTAATGGCATCAGTATGTTGATCGACTATTAAAAGCGATAAGTAGCTTATGTCTATATGCACACACTTGTTTTCATTATTCATAAGCAAAATATATAATGTCAAGCACAACCATCAGAATAACATCCAAACAAATAAATATACAGCATTTAAATCCTACATAAAGGCCAGCAGAATCAGGAGATCTAGTATGAAACAGAACTCACCGTCCGGCACACATCTCGTGAGCTCTCCAGACGCTCAGACCTCTTTACCACAACATCACGAGCCGGACCGTCTTCAATCTCACATTTTCAAGTCCAAGCATCCCCGGTCAGACAACTTAAGCAAAGCATCAAACAAGCGCTTCAAAGTAGCCCTTAACGTTTCAGAGACGAGAACCCAAAGCGGAGGGAAAGAGTGGCCTTCGTTTAGCGCCGGAGCGAAAAGGTAAATGAGTGAAAATAAATGGGATGGACAAGAAAAGGGAGGGGAAAGAGAGCTGTGTCCGACTCGTATGAAGGCCTCGCTGCCTCATTCAACCAATGCCGCCACTTGTCACATCAAACGTCGTTGCCTTAGAGACAGCTCCACATGTTCTGATGGTGAAATGGTGAGGTGGGGGGTGGTATTGATGCTCTGGATAGGTCGTCCGTGAGAGAGAGAGAGGAGGGGAAAAATGGGCCGAAAGCAACAGGAGCAGGAGGGGTTTAACGAATGGGGTGTAAGAAAAGTGCCATGGGCCCAAAAAGGGGTTTGTAAGTAATATGGTTTGGCAAGGACAGAAACACTGAGCCTTCACATCTGGAATAACCGTACAACAGAAGATATATGAGATCGCACAAGCTGAGGACAATACGGGTAACGGACCCTGCCAAAGATTTACTGAATAATAAGTGATTAAAGTGACGTCTGATAAATATGCTTTAAACTGGATATATTACATTTTAAGCTGAAACGTAATTTCAGGATGTGTCATCCAATAAATATAAAACCCCTAGGGTACATCTGAATATGTTTATTCATTAAAGTAATAGTTCACTCCAAAATAAAAATCCGGTCATCCTCAAAACCGTATAAATTAATTTCTTCTGTTGAACACCAAAGAAAACAGCTGCTGGTCCCCATTGACTTGCATTGAATGGAAAGCATACTATGGAAGCCAATGGGGACCAGCAACTGTTTGGTCACCTACGTTCTTTAAAATATCTTAAGGTGAGTAAACACAATTCACATTTTTGGATGAACTTTAATAAGATTTCAGCGCAATCTCTGTGGGAGTGCTGAAAGGGAATTGCTATGTATGTCGCTGTGGGCCGTAAAAACGTTAATTCATTAAAGAAGTAAAGAAAGAGACTCACAGAGAGAGAGAAAGAAGCACAGAGAGACAAAACAGCCTAAGCAGAAAAGCATTTATCCCCATAAACGGCGGACAAAAAACAGTCAGGTGCAAGCAGGTCTCATTACTGAGGCAGAGAGAGAAACTGATAAGATAAAGGACAGGGAGAGCGCGCACACACTCACTCATACACCGTGCACTTCACAGCAAAGAAAGAGTCACAGCCCACAATAGAACAAGCAAGAATAATTACAAATATGAGCAACAAAAGACATTATTCTGCATTCAAGGGCCTGCAACAGCTGTACAAAGTGAAAGGGGAGCGAGCGAGGGAGAGCAGAACGCCTCAATATGCACCGAGCACAAAAGCCACCCAAGAAAGTGGGGGAGCGAGGGAGAAAGGGATGGGGAGGGGTCAAAGGCAGAGGTAACAAAAAGAGAAGGGCCAAAAGAATGGCAGAGGGGAGAATGGCATGGGACAAGAAGAGAAAGAACGAGGGAGGGAGGGAGAGAAATGAGAAATGAGGCACAGCGTGAAGAAAAAGACCGCAGGAGGATTTGAGACGCGGGAACGGTACAGTGGGGACAGTTCGAGATGAACGGTGACCATTTCAAAAACTGTTCGTTTCAAATGCCCTCCTTGTTCGGTTCAGTATTAAACGCCAGAGTGATTCATGAGAAGCCAGAATGATATCTCTGTACATAATAGATGGACAAAACTGTAGAATCTATGCATTTCAATGAGAACGCTCCCTGTTTGGTTGAAGAGAGTGGTTATGTAGAGAATAATGACCTGTGTGGCCAATTCTGTCGCTGACTGACAAGAGAGAGTGGCTCATTATACCAACCGGCTCCCAAAATTGCTAATCTATAGACCTGCTGATCACAGAGAACATGTGGGTTTCACGGTTTGAGGACATAAAAATGGGATATAGGCATACTTCTCCCACTCCGGTCTGGATGATTTTCAATCCTGTCTCTCCCTCGAGTAAATTCTTCTCAGCAACTGCAATGCAAAGACAATAAATGCTGGTGAACGTGTGAGTTAATCAATAAGTGCCTGCGCATTCTTTTTCCATTTCATCAAAATGAACGGCTTGTCACTCACCGGCTTTATTAGCCACATCCTCGGCGCTGAGATTAAGAGCGTTCTGTCGGATCCTGAACGTCAGGGCCGAGCCCACCACGCTGCAGAGACAAACGGCCGAGAGATCGTGTTTTCTTTTACTCTCACCCTGTATTCAGTAATCTATCAGCACAAACACACACACACACACTTTACCTAATGTTGATGAAACTGCTCGTGGAGAGATGGATTCTCTCCGCCAGGGTCTCTAAGAGTTTCACCCCGTCATAAAGACTTAAAGGACTGCAGGGAAAACACAAGAAGAAAAACATTTGTTTTATTATGAGCATTCAGCACAAATTAATTCAATTCATTTCAAGGAACATTCAGCTGTATTAACACAAATACATCAGGAAATCATCAGAAATGACTATATTTATGTTTCCCTTCAAATTCTAGGAAATTCTACAATATGAAAAAGGGTAGAATAAAATGGAGCTTCTATTAGAAACAGTAGCTCCATTTTATTCTACCCTTTTTCATATTGTAGAACTTCCTAGAATTTGAAGGTAAACGATTTTTGATTTTTTTTTTAGATTAGATTTCATGTAGTCATATTCAATATTTCCCTGATAAACATACATTTTATACAAACTGCTCAAGACTTTTTCTTGGCATTACTATAATTAACTACAAAAATGTTCATGACTTTTTAATGACAATTCCATGCAATTGTCATGTTTTCCATAATAATAGGAATACAGTGCTATACAAATGCTCATCCTTTTGTTTCATTATATTTATTATATTTAAAGCAGAAAATAAAAATGGTCCAACAGTTAAAATTCTGTCTTTTTAACTTAAAAAAAACTGAGCTAATACTAAGAAAATTGTGTTTTTGGTCAAAACTTGAGCATGGATTTCTGTATCTAATGATCAGGCATCTGCCATCTATAACTCCAACATAGTGAATTTCAGGAGAACGTACAACATTAAAACCTTAACAGGTTTAAGGAGCTCCTACCTCTGATTAGTGACAATGTAGCCATATTCCTCTCTGCTGTTTGTTTTCAAGGTGTTGGCGGTTTTCTCGTTTAAGTGCAGGTCTTTGGCTGACAGGGCGGGGTCTTCCTTCGGCACAGGGGCAGGGGCTGGTGTGGATGGGGGCTGAGTAGGGGCCCGCTGGTGTGTTGGGGTCGAGGACAGAGCTGAAACAGGTACGGGGGTTTCGCTCCTTTTTCTGTCTCTTTATCACTGCCTGCTACAATTGTCTGTTGAGAAAAACACAAAAATTACGTTTTTTAACCTGAAAATGCAATATACAGCTAATTCATTCCTCCTTTTTTACACTTTCTGATAAGTGCCAGTGCTATTTAAATAATTTGATGACTCACTCAACAATGCATCGAAAGTAATGTTTAAAAACAAATGTGATACATTCTTTTAGCATTTAGTTGAATTACTAGATTGCAAATCTGCGTCTACCTCTTTTACAGTGACTGTCCCTGGGGATTGATCTGAGGAACACAAAGATAAGAGAAAACATCACACAGTGCTTTCGTCCCACAAATAATTGTAATGATATGAATGCATAACACCTAAGGCTGTTGATCAAATTTATTATGACCATGACAATGGTCGCAGTCACTTCTATATGATTCAAGCAGTGTGACAATTGCATATGTCTGAATGCATGACGTGAATACATTTGTGTGTGTTGTGATGTCACTCTATACCTGCATTCTCCGTGTTTTGTAGCAGCTGTAACACTAAAGTAAGTCTTTTTATCTGCTGAGGGCTCAGGTCTCGTGGGTCCACTCCGAAACTCTTTAACAGGGTGGCCAGCTGTGCCAGTGTATCATCTATAACACATATTAACATGCTGGATGAAAGGAAAACATCAGCATGCACCATCATAAGCAACATGAAAAAAATGCATATTTACACTTAATAAAATGCTACATACACATTTATTTATTTATCCAAAGCAACTTACATTGGATTCATTTTACAAGTAGCTGCAGACTTCAATGGTGAACTGTTTGCTATGACATCTTCATAAGGGCACAACATTTGAAGCATCCCAAAAAGAGATACTCACCATCAAGTCCAGAAAGAGACCCGTAGTCCTGAGGGACTTTCTTGTTGTTGCGCTGGGCTGAGCCGGGCTGTTCCTGTAGGGTGTAGTCTTCTCCATACTCCAAAGGGAAATCTAGATCTTCATAGTATGGGGCGGCAGGGAGGGCTGCTGCCCCCCTGTGGCGTAAAGAGGGTTGTGAGGAGGAGAGGTACAGAGAGACCGCCTCTTCCACGAGCTGACGGTCTCTGTCTCTTTGCTGGGCTCCAGCTCGAGAGGGGGGTCGCTGGTATCCCATGCTGGTGTGAGGATGGAGAGAATGGGTCATGTCCTCCTGTTTGGGAAAAACGAGTGAAAAAATGTATTTAAAAATATAAGCTAAATCTGCATTTGCTTTTCTACGCTGCTTTAAAAAAAACGACTTGTCTTACTTGTAGGTATGAGTACGGGTCCATTGGTAGGGCTTGCATCCGGAGCGAGGAGGACTGGTGGGGGTCTAACACCATGTAATCCATGTAGCTCTGAGCTGGACCAGGATCAGAGTTAGAGCTGGAATAGACCTTCTTCGCTGCAGGCTGTGGCGGCCTAAATAAATCAGTCAATTACATTAAATCTAATACAAGAGATCAAACAGCTGAGGTCTGAGAGACCTCTGAAATCAAGTTTTCCAGCAGCAATAACACACTCAAAGGAACGGTTGAAAATAAAAAATACTTTCTCATCCTCATGCTGCTTCAAACCTGTATGACTTTCTTTTTTCTCTATTCTGAAGAACGCTTTTTCATTCATATTAATAGACCGCTCAAGCACCATAAAAGTATTATAGTCTTTTATCATAAGGAGAACATATAAGAAGTCTTCAAGTCATGTCAGCAGTAAGCATGCACACACATAAGAAGTCACATTCAAACAGTCAGTAGACCAGACAACATCAAATAACAGACTCATATACACATAACACATAACGAGACAAACACAGAATAGAATTAACTAAAAAGACATTCAGAAACAAACCAAATATATGTAAGTAAGGAAAACCTTGATATCCGATGGAGCCGACGGACTTGAGTTTGAGTCCTGGATTGTGATAATATCTGACTCTCTATCACTTTCTGGCAAGTGTCTATTGTCCTATTCAAAATTATTTTTAGAGAAAATCTTGACAGCCATGCTAACACTACTTTGAAAATGCATGAGGGAAGTGGTGATTCAGTTATTTTGCAAATATATTGATACACTTTTTAAACAGTCTGAAAAATGAATCAAATGATCACTGATCAGGTCCTCAGGTTCAACCTGACTCAATAATCCATTACCAGCCAATTTAAAATTCACAAAGCTATTATTTAAATTCAACAAACTTTGAATATAGCGCACTTTCATGATGCATTTATCCACTAACTGTAATTGCACAGAAAAAATGACCAAGGAAGAAAAAATATTCCACTAAGGAAATAGTCATACAGGTTTGGAACAACATAAGGGTGAGTAAATGATACTATTCCTTTAAACTAACAGCATTGTTTGTTCCTGTACTCACTGTGCATTCTGGACCTTTTGTGTGCGTGTGTGAGGAATACGGCTCAGCTCCTTTGCAATGATGTGCTGTGTGATTTCATCCTGCCAGGAGAATCCTGTTCACAGGCGCACAAATACACAAACAATGGAAGCAGGTACATGTAAAGCAGTACTTAGTATGTACAGTAGTACTTACACTGTACACAGCACATGAGTCAGCATGCATTGTGCGTGTGCTTTTCTTGAAAACAAGTCTGAAACCTGATATACTCAATCCTGTCTGCATTGCTTTGTTTGTTTGCTTTTAGTTTCTCCTAATCCTAATGGATCATCTTCATTACTTCATTTTATATTATACTTCTGATACACCAGCAGTATTAGATACAGCAGCAGATGGCAGTACTTCTATTCCAAAAACTGGTAATATAATGATTCAGAAAATAAATGAAGTGTTAAATATAAAAAATGTGGGAAAAGTTTTGTTGTCAGCACCATCATAAAATCAGTGTAATTTAATGCAATATATCCTGATAGATAAAATGTTGGGAAAAAAAGGTTTTCTTTTTAATTATAAAATGTGTGTTTCTTTATTTTATTTGTATTTAAAATCAGTCAAATGTACTAAATTAACAAACAAAATCACTAGCTATTTTTGGTGCTCATGTTTTTTACTAATATCCAGATTTGCATTCCTAATAATTTTCGAAAAATCCATAACATATTATTAATCATTGATGTTTGTATATATGGGTATGACATATTATGCATTTCCAGTATTCATTTTTCATATTTTCAATAGAACGCTTTGTAAATAAACGGAAGTCCCCATTACCATAAAAACCACAATAATAAAACCAACAAGTGTGAGTGTGTGTGTGCGTGCGATGCATGCGTGGTGGCGTGCGTGTGTTGTGTGTGTGTGTGTGTGAGAGTTGTGTGTGTGTGTGTGTGTGTGTGTGTGTGTGTGTGTGTGTGTGTGTGTGTGTGTGTGTGTGTGTGTGTGTGCGTGTGTGTGTGTGTGCGTGACAGTGTCTGTGTGTGTGTGTGCGTGTGCTGTGTGCGTGTGTGTGTGTTGTGTGTGTGGGTGTGTGTGTGTGTGTGTGTGTGTGTGTGTGTGTGTGTGTGTGTGTGTGTGTGTGTGTGTGTGTGTGTGTGTGTGTGTGTGTGTGTGTGTGTGTGTGTGTGTTTACCCTGACGCATCAACTCTTTGAGCACTTCCTGCAGTCTCTGAAGAACAGGAACAGAGACCTGGTACTGAACCTGGTCATGTCTGGAGCTCCGGCACTGTCCAAAGAGCTTGTCTGTAACACATACAAACACAAACCATTTAGATGTACAACACTGAGGAGGAAATCTGTAAAGGAAACCTTTTATAATATTCTGTGTAAATGATGCAAAAAGTAGAGTCTTCTGAGCATTGTGTTAAAAAAGTTACTGATGTCAGTATAAATCAAAATAATTAAATATATAACAACATCATACATAATCTTAAACACTCATCCATAAATACAGTGTGACTACGAAGCACATTAAATGTCGCAGACAAAATAACCCATCAGTGAAAAATGAGCCAGTTTCTTAACTAATAAGCACCCATAACATATTCAACCCACCCCACACATACACTCTCATCCCACACATATACCACTGACTCATCCCTGACTAAACCTCCAGTTGTGTGGTTTAAAAAAGCCCTTGATCCCTTCACACAGATGAGCTCGAAACATGAACCCGGCCATTTTCTGTATCTCAGAGCAGGTCTGTCCATAACCATGACTCACAGCTATTTATAGTCCAGATGGAGATGTGAGAGCACTATGGGGGAGATGGATCAGTTTCCCTGGGGCATAGAAATACACTGTTCATCATTACATCGCAATAGAAGTGACCCAGGAGAAACTGCATGATGTCACACCATCACTTCAGCAAAAGAGAGACGTACAGATAAAGAGTAACACACACGACATAAAAGTATATTCTGCCTCTCATAATACATACATGAATATTCATAACAGACGTCTTTCAGGGGTTGCTGCATTTTATGGCTGACTCTACATTGGCTAAGCATAGACAGACACATAAATACATAAAAGCTACATACATCCAAAATTAATAATTGTTTGTTAGAATCTATTTTTGACAAAATGAGGGATGAAGTCAAGGCTTTTGGAATCTCATTTTTTTTAAACAAATGTCTAACTGAGGTTTATTATGTCTTATGGATGCTTGTTTGCCCCATGGAATAAAAATAAAATAAAAGTAATTGTGACATTTGATCTCATAATTCAGAATTGTAAGAATTGTGATAATTAAAGTCAGAATTCTGAGAAACAAAGTCTGAATTGTGATATATGAATTCAGAATTGCAAGAAAAATAGTAAGAATTGTGCGATAAAAAGTTGGAATTACTTTTGTATTATTTATTTAGTGGTGGAAAAAAAACTGAATTGCAAAAAGTAAACTCAAGAGTTCAAATAAAAACACAATAGTCAATTGAAATATATAAACTTGTGAGAAAAACTTCTGAATTCTGAATTAATATCTCACAAATCAGACTTTGTTTCTCACAATTCTGAGAAGATAAGTCTGAATTGTGCGATATAAAGAAAAATGTAGAAATGAAACAGTACAAGCACCACCGCAGTCTCTTATATAAAATGTGAACAACTCCTTTTTTCTGTTTCTGTATTTTATGACTGTCTCTCAGTGTAATACTAACACCTGACATGCAGTATGTTTGTGTATGGAGGTGTCAGAACTAAAGAGCTTGGACTGGGGGGAAACTGCTTTTCACTGAACAAAGAAAAACAGCTTTTATACACCTCTGTTTATGACACTGGGAACACTGAAGCCTTAACCATGTACAGCAACCCGGCGAACACGAGTCTCTGAAAAGCATTTCACACAGCGCCTCGTGTTTGTGTAACCTCTTTTGAATGTGCAGGTACCCGTGTGGGTATATATGTGCACGGATGTGCGTATGAGTGTGTTTGGATGCATGGCAAAGACGTGAGTCTGTGCGTAAGCACCGGGCAGTGAGTCATCAGTGATTGTGGGGGCGTTCCATGGGCTTGATGATGTCACCGTTACCAAGGGGACATGGAGCAGAGGTGGGAGGGACTTGACGGTGAGAGAGAAGAGCAGGTGACAGAATACTAGTGTTAGTGGCTGTGGTAATACATACACAGGTAAACCCCTGAGAGGAGTACAAAATAACCGATGGAACGTGAATGATTCCAGTTTGGAATTTTCAGGAAACTGCACTGAGGAAAAATTACATAAATATGTAATCAGCTCTGATAACTTGCACATGTCTTCTAATTGTTACATACAGTTGGGTTCACAAGTCTGAGACCACATTGTGTATTTTAATATTTAATAGTGGAAATTAAAAGAAAGGCTCAGGATTAATAATAAAGAGAAATGCTGAAGTAAAATGAGGAAGACATATTTAAGATTCTGCAGTATTTTCAAGTCATATTTCTTAAAATGTGCTTCCAGGAAGAACACGATGCTCTTTGGATCTGTCTCAAATCTTACCGGTTTTACATCATTACGCTTTACACAAGCTTGTTTCATTCAAATTGTTATACTAATAATATCATTTGTAATGAAAAAGTAGCACTTTACACTAAGGTCCCATTCGTTAACATGAATTAACTAATGATAACTAACAATGAGCAATACATTTGATACAGTATTTATTCATCTTTGTTGACGTTAGTTAATAAAAACACAAATGTTCATGTTATTTTCACAGGTCTGTGAAATAATATTAACAAATACAGCTTTTCAAATTAATAATGCATTAGTAAATGCTGAAATTAACATTTTATAGGATTAGTAAATGTTTTAGAAGTATTTTTCATTGTAAACTTATTTTAACAAATTAAACCTTATTGTAAAGTGTTACTGGAAAAAATAAATAATGCAAAATAGAAGGATATTCCAGACTTTTGGAACCCATTGTATTTTCATGTGGACATAAAATAGACAGATATCATAAACATCTGCCTCCAGTATACACCCACACAATGTTTGTTACTGCTGACTAAATATGAAATGAGAAGTGAAAGTTCCTGCGGTGTAAATTATTCAGCTGTGTGCATGCGCCGTTGCATTAGCAGCATGTAGCAGAGCAGCAGTCAAGCGATGATACGGAAATCACAATTAGATCATCAAGAGCAAGAAATAAAGAGACAGGACGCAGAACATAGAACCACGTCCTTGCTTCTGAACTTCTGATTTACTGGACCTACACAACATATTGTCTCCCTATTGTGATACTCACCCTCAGAACAGAACTGCTCCCTAGAGCACAGCCTCTTCTCAAACAAGCAGCCTGTGTGCAAGAGACAGAAAGAGAGATGAAGAGCCAAAGGCAAGTGAGCAGATGAAAACATAATAATGCATTTTTGTCAATGGAGATATAGTAGACTATTTTCAAGTGATGTCTAAGTGACCTTTTCTTAACCGATACATTCGTCTCAGCTATAAACCAATGTGTCAAATCTGTGTTTCCAACTGTCTGACTCTGGGATAAGAGTTATAGCTCAAAAACACAATTCGAAAGCATATTGAATCAAGATGAATCAATGACAAGAATCATTCATCCATGATGCCTATGATTGCAGTAGCTTGTTTCCCGTAAGATGCAGAACTGCTGTGTGGGCAGATAGAAAGAGGAGGAAAGCTCCGGGCATGTGCTGAACACAGCTGATCAAATACAAAGCAAACGCACCTGCCAGCGAGCATGACCTGACTGTGCTTGAGCGTGTATATGAGTGTGTGTATGTCTGTGTGTGTGTGTGTGTGTGTGTGTGTGTGTGTGTGTGTGTGTGTGTGTGTGTGTGTGTGTGTGTGTGTGTGTGTGTGTGTGTGTGTGTGTGTCTGTGTGTGTGCCTGAATGTGTGTGTGTGTGTGTGTGTGTGTGTGTGTGTGTGTGTGTGTGTGTGTGTGTGTGTGTGTGTGTGTGTGTGTGTGTGTGTGTGTGTGTGTGTGTGTGTGTGTGTGTGTGTGTGTGTGTGTCTGTTTGTGTGTGTGAATGTGTGTGTGTGTGTGTGGGGGGGGGGGGGGGATTCTAGGCTGGCCAACAGCACTGCTGTCAGGGGAACCGAGCAGGACAAACAAAGATAAAGAGTCAAGCTGATAAAGCTGGACAGAATAACGTGGCCTAAAAACAGATTTAGACAGTTAAAAAGGAATGGGCTTTTGGTGAAATAATTCTAAATGAAATTATATACCAGATTAGGGCTTTTCACACTGCGCTTAATCCCAGATTATCGTCGTTCCAGCATTTGAGGGGGGGAAATGTCAAATAGTGACGGAAAACCATTTAGATAAAGAGACCGTTTCATTTTTACCTTTGAAGTCCGAGGAGTCCATTTAAGAGAAAACCAGCAAGGGCTGGCGCAAATCATGGCACTGTTTAAAACGCAAATGTTCAAACAGAAACAGTGCGAAACACCAGTTAATGAACAACACCAGGCCGGGATTAAAGCGAGTGTAGACTATATGCATGTATATATATATATATATGGTCCTGATTTATATACCATGAAAAAAACATAAAAAGTTTCGTCCAATCATTTCATTCGGTGCAACTGCAATGTACTCCCGCCTGTCAACCTATGTATTTGCTAGTCTCAGCCTCAGACGTCACGCCCACGGACCGGTGGCTAAACGTCTGATGCATATGTACACTTATCTGGAAACACTTCAGGAGTTTCAAAGTCGTCCTCTGATTGGTTAAATTATACAGGATTTCCGGGAGACGCGTGTCGCGTTCTTTAATGTTCCGCCTGGAAACAAAGATGGTGTGCCGCCAAACCCCCCCACGAAAGAAGAAATCCATCGAGTTTACAACTGTGACGGCGAATGCTTATCAGGGTCAAATAAACGTTGGAGTTTCAAAATTATGTGAAATATTTCAAGTTTGTGGCATAGAATCTTTAAAATACGTCCGAGAGTTTCACACACCGGTCTGTTATTGTGGCGATATTTCCACGCCCCGAAACGTGACGCTGAACAAAACAACTGTGATTGGTTCTTTGACATGTCGGTCAAACGGCCTCATGGGCGGGCCTTGACCAATGAACGTGGCTATCTATTCCAGACCTTCAGCCTGGTTGCATACCTCCGCACAGCCAATAGCGAGAGTTTGGGGCGTGGCTACTGTAGCAGGCTGAGCCAGAGGATGTTTTTTTTGTGGAAAATAAATTCAGATTCCATTACAGAAGTGCAGACCAAAATTCAAGGACTTACCAAAATACAAAAATACAAATAAGGTATGCTAAACGTAAAGTTAAAAGTATTCCTAATATGTTGGACCTTTTATTGAAAGCAGCCCATTTTACCTGATTAGACATGCCTTTTTATTTTCATAGGTATAGATGGACAGTGTAAAACGTGATTCAGTTTACCCGGGATTAAGGTTAACTATTTCAGGTGTGAAAAGCCCTATTGTGAGTTAAAGGAGTAAATAAATAAAATACAATAAAATAATACAAATATCGAAGGACTTTGAATAATATTGAGGCGTGAAGGTTACTGAACACAGGTCTAACGAACAACTATTTCTGAAACACACTCCAGTTTACTTTGATAAAAATGTGAAGTGTAAAGTTTGCTCATTATTTGATTTCCACTAGCAACATGAGCTGCTGATTTAGAAATGGAACAGAATGTGATGTTAACCTCTCATTTCCACTTATCACATCAGTGAAAATCACCATGGCAGAGTTTTACTCACGCTGGATTAATGATTAAACGCACACAGAAATCTGTTCAAAAACAGCCATCGCCAAGGTTTAGTCTCAGACAAACAGGTGCAAATCTAAACTCAAACTGGAATAATAATAATTATTATTAAAAATGTTAAGGTAATAAGCAATATATGTGTACAAAATAATCCAATCAAGTTGTCTGTGTAAATTGGTATCAGGCTAAAGCAGCAACAACCTTTACTCTAAAAAAACCCTGTTTGTCAAATACATCAACATAAGCCCTCAGAAAATTGAGCAAATATTATGATGAATGAAAAAATCTCTTGCAAAGAGTGCAGAAATATTATACATTTAGGCCTATATAATAAAGATTTAAATAAATAACTAGATAAATAGCATGCTTTTTATTCACGCAGAACTAAAAGGAGCATCTGAGCCGGTTTAGAGCAGCCTTAACCAGGCTATGCAAAGGGCAGATAATGAAAATTCATACCATTCATAAATGTCAACAATAACCACAACCGCATAAAAAAATAAAATCCCAACAACCTCACGGAAATCATTGTCCATTAAACAAACTGAGAGTGCGATCGAGAGACTATTGATCATTTAAAACGTGTATAAGAGTAGTAGATGGCAGTATTACAGAAATATATGCAAATGGGTCACTCCTCCAACGTCGCCAAGAGAAGAGTTGATTTCTATTGATCAGAGCAGGGATGGAGAGTAAAGAGTATTTCTGGTAACCAGATAATATATACATAACCTACAATAAAACATAAAGTGGATAGTTGCTTTCAAAATAAACAAATATGAATATTGCCCCTCTCCGTGGTGCTGAAATGATGCTCTTCACTGAACGACTCCTTGTCTCGTGCTTTCCCACCAGTTGCATGATAAAGCTGAAGCATTTTAATTCACGTCTATAACACCTTTAAAGCATGTTTAGGAGGAGAAGTGCTCACAATGGCGATAAGAAACAAACACAATATGCAAATATTCTCAAAAAGTGATTTTAAAATAATGCACGTACATCCATATCAAATAATCTTAAACGTGATCCCATATGTCACAAGATACACTAAATCGCCCACGAGTATAAGCATTTGTTGTACTGTATATAAATAAATTGTAATTGTCATAGGCCTAAACAACCACACCACTGCACGTCTGTGCTCAATGAAACTGAAAATCGATTTTCATTATATATTTTCAAAGATTTTATTTTCTATGGACATTAATACCTACCGTATTTGCCTGTCATCCCAAGCTGGCAGAACACGGACATCAAAAACAGGGCTCTCCATACTCGTGGAGGCGTCATATTAACTATCCACGGGATTGTGTATCGCCCTCCGTCAACAATTTAAATCCACATTTCGTCTGTCGGTGTCGCAGGCTTGTGCTAAACGCTTGTAGCTCAAGCGATGGACGCGTCAGGTAAGACAAATCAACGGTAGGCGTTCGTTTCAGGCAGTCATAAACATACAGAGACGTTAACGAATGTCCTGAATGTCTGGTGCGGATCTGGAGCGGGAATCACGAGCCTCCTTCATCGGTGTGGCGGGGACCCGCGATGACGTCACAGAGAGACCGGGAGCTTAGGAGGAGTCCCGCGTGCAGAAGGAAGAGAGCCAGAGCCTAGACACACCTGGGTCCTGGTTTACCTGAGAAACGAACCAGTGGCTGTCTGGTACTTATAGCATTGACTGCAGAAGATGATGAAGTCCTTCTGTTGCGGTTATAGTGTTCCTCCTCCCAGGTGAAAAGGACATAACATTTCACTGATATCAAGTGAGGATGAGGTAAATCCATGTCCAGTGACAAATATATTAGACACACCTTTATTTGGAATCGTACAGAAATGTTTTAATGTTTAACATGAAACATCCATATACGAAAATTAACCATGGTTCTATTGAAGTAACCATGTTTTTTTGTTGTTGTTGTTTTTTGGCGTATTGATTACCATTTGTATAACCACAATTTTACTACAAATACAATGGTCAAACTATGGTTAGCCTAACTAAACCATGGTTAGTTTGTGGTTACCATTTAACTAGTAACCATTTTTTTTTTTTGGTGGGGGTGGGGGGGTATTTGTAGTAAAACCATTGTTAAATTTCGTAAGGGCTGGTCTCAAATAGCAATAATTGTATGCAGGTGTAGAGCAAGTGTGCTGAGTGGCCATTTTAAAATGAAAACAAACTAATATCACGTTTGATGGAGCCTATTCGGCAACGTTTCTGTTTTAAAAAAGACATACTCAAGGTCCTATTGTAGGCTTACGGCTGACAAACATATGATAAATGAGTATTTGCTATATGTTCCTGCATGTGTGGCATAGGAAACCACTGTCAAAAGAAAACCAATGTCATCATCATTTATACGTCACCATAATCTACCACCAATTGAGAAAGTAACAACAAAACACGTCGTTTTTACCTGATGCACTCCTTTAGCTGAGCTGTGGTGCCACCAACTGTCCGGATATTGTCAGTGCAGTATTAATGTCATATACACTATGATTGCTTTGCCATTAGTTACAATACATGTTTAAAATAGACACCATATAATGCACAATATATTTTTTTTATTGTATTTTGCAATGCACAATATTTAGCTCCACAACACAATGTTCAAAAAATGTATTTTTCCAAACTCTCCAACATATTTTGAACAATCATTCTCTTGATTTTTGTTTTTCTCTTAGTTATTGTTCTGACTGTAAATGTGAAGGGCAAATGAAATATGGCCTCATAGCTTTATATGTATAAGTCAGCTATGTATGTAAATGTTTTATAGAGGGACCCTTGCATATTTAACATCTTTCAAACTCTGTCCCAAAATCTCTCCATGTTCCCCTTGGCCTTTGACCTTGTTGGAATCTGTGTATGTCTGTTTGGGGGGTTGTTAAGGCAGTGTCTGAAAGACGACCACCACATCCCATAACCCTCCCCACACGTGGTTTCACATGTCCAGCCATTCGGACTCCACATTAGCAGACATCATGTTTTATTCAAATGTCTTATTCATTGACTCAATAAAAACAAAGCAATTACATAATTTTCTTTAGATACTACAAGTAATGTATTTTTATGGCACTGCTATCTAAAATACAACAAACAAAAAATAAGGAATTTAAAAAAAGCTACATTTAGACATTATGGTCTCATTTTGTATATTTCAATATAAGGAATTAAAAACAACTATGCAAGGTACTTAACTGATAGACATTATGATATTTATCTGATTTGAATAAATAGATTCGACAGCTGTTATTGGAGCTCTGTTGTGGTTACCAGGCAACATAAACTCTATGTGTTTTGGCCTAGTCAGAATTCATTTATATCATCTTCCCACCTGACACATGCCTGTCCCAGAATTGCTCTGTAACCCAGGGATTTTCAGAGGCTACTCTCATAGTGTGCCGAAAATAAATTAGGATTACAAGATTAACGATGAAGTAATGTGATGATTTAACACATTTGTTAGGTTAAATTAATAATTAATTAATAATTTAACCTAACAAATGTGTTAAATCATCACAATTAAATTAAGATCCTAAATGGCAATGTTGCTGTTTTTGATCCTAAAATCTGACCTTTGAATGACTACCCTAACAGGAATAACTCATCTGTAACTTGAACAATCTGTGCTTGTTTCAATGTAAAGACCTGTCCTATACTAATCCATCAGTGAATGTCAACAATAAAAGTCTGATCAAGTCTAAAAAAAAATTACGTTTCAAACGAGCAACAAAAAAATATGGAAAAGTGTGTGTGTGTGTATATGTATCACGCACACACACACACAACACACGCACACACACACACACACACACACACACGCACACACACACACACACACACACACACACACACACACACACACACACACACACACACACACACACACACACACACACACACACACACACACACACACACACACACACACACACACACACACACACACACACACACACACACACACACACACACACTTTTTTGTACATTAATATATGTTTTTTTTTTTATGAATTCTGCCTTCACAGGTGCTGGTCTGGGTTTGCTGAAAATAATGAACTAACCCGCCACCCCCAACGGGAAGATGGTGTTAAATTGCGAGGGTATAATTTGCATTAAGCTCCTTGAGGCACTTTTAGACACCAGAGACAAAGACCAAATACATTCCATTCACACAGAAGGATTCAGAGATATACAATATGTAAAAGATTTAACTCATATTGCATTAATATTTACACATATGTATTCTATATAAACAAGTCTAAAAAGTGTTTTCTCTGCCCCATTATGTCTACTCTTTTTCCAAGAGCCCCTTAGGAAAGCATCCTGGTGACGGGGTTCAGACTGGAAGTATATTAATAACCATGACAGCAGCTGTGGAGTAACATCGGCTTCTCTGCACTATGGTTATCTTGGGGAACAGCCAGAGCTACGGGGGCTGGGGTGACAGAGATTGCATTTGGTATATTTGATGACACAAATACACAGTTACGTTACTCTGATTTCCCAGGTGCAATGTAGGCGTTTATGACACAAGAAAAACTAATTAAGAACATCCCATCATTGAAAGGATGATCTAAAATATTGTGCCCTCCTCTCATGACTATTTTATATTGTTTAAGGCATTTAAAGGCAAAAAAATAAATAAAATAGATGAACTGAGAATATAGACCAGAAAATACGTTTCACACTATGCAAAAAAGGCAACATGCAAAAGCTTTAATTAAAGCAATACTAATCTGGACATCATTTAGCATTACCATTGATATTATGAAAGTAAAAGCAAATATAGCACATATTTAATCAACACAAATTTATAAAAACATATATTATTTTATTTTCTTGCTTGAACTCAAAATGTCACAAGATTAATCATGACTGGGTTTAATTTCTGTTTAAAAAAGCAAAACCTGTATACGGAATGAAACTTCTATTTCATATTTCTATTTCATATTCTTTTTCATCATTTACTCACCCTGTCAACTCCAAACTGTATTATTTTCTTCCTTGATTTTTTTGACGAGTCCCAATTAAGAAATATAACAACACTGTCCCATTGACCTTTACTGCATGGACAGAAAACACAGAACTAGTTTCCAAAATATCATATTTTCTGTTCCACAGAAGAAGAAAAATGTAATACACGTTTGAATCAACATGAAGGCGAATAAATGATTATAAAATTGATCTGAGCATCTGTTTTTGAGGAGAAAAAAGTTGCATAAGCCACAAATCAATACGACACGATCTACGAGCAATCAGTTCCAAAAAGAAATACAAAACCTGTGCTAATTGAACGAACACAAGTTGATTAAAGGATTAAATCCAATATTTGATAATAATATAACATAACAAGAAGTAGGCCAGTCATTTTTGACCAGGAACACCACAAGGATCAGTGTTGGGGGTAACGCATTACAAGTAACGCGAGTTACATAATAATATTACTTTTTTCAAGTAACTAGTAAAGTAACGCATTACTTTTTAATTTACTAGAAAATATCTGACTTACTTTTTCAAAGTATAAACTTACTTTTGAATTTACTCGTCCTTCAGTCTGAGGTTTATTCATCACACTTTTTGGTGTGAAAGGCTTTTACATTTGCTATAAATAGAACTTCTTGTATTAAAAACAAACAATCAAGCCCTGCTCATATTTAAAAAGTAACGCCAAAGTAACACAAAAGTAATGTAATGCATTACTTTCCATAAAAAGTAACTAAGTAACGCAATTAGTTACTTTTTTAGGGAGTAACGCAATATTGTAACGCATTACTTTTAAAAGTAACTTTCCCCAACACTGGCAAGGATAACAAGGTGGGGGTAAAATCACTAAAACTATAATTTTTACTTGTTATACCCTGTGAGATAAAAGTCAATACGTTATAGTTAAATGCAATGACAAATAAACATCTTTTGAAAACAAGAAAATGAGCGGAATACACCATGAGGGTTAAATCTAATTTCAGAAGACTGGCTTAAAAGAGACGTATCCTTTAGTTGTTTGTGCAAAGGTGAAAGACAAAGTTCGGAATTAATGTTGAAAAGAAAACTAACTTAATTATAAAAATGGCGACCCTTTCAAATTGAACATTTTAAATGAGCCAAAACCCATGTAGAATTCTCTAAGTAATATTATTTTTACTGTGGTACTTTCCGGTAAGCATCCTCTTGTACGAAAAGAAAGGACAGCACATTCTACGTGACGTGACCTGTGCCACCTCATGCTCCACCCAGCTGCTGGAAACCAGACCTCATGACAGCTGAGGAAGCAAGGTTTAGAAAAGAGAGAGGGAAGTGTCCACCCTGTGGGGTGATAATAGTGACAGAAAAATGTGGGTGGGGGCAGATGGGGTGCTAGCTACACTATATATAGTCCAGCTTCGCTGCTTGACCCTCATTCTACCACACAGCCTTCAGCGAAGCTGCATTTGCGCACCGTACAAACCTTAGACGCCCAGTCATGAGCAAGAGATATTCAACTTCAGCCGAGACGGCTTCCTCTTACCGCCGTACCTTCGGCTCCGGCCTGGGCTCCTCCATGTTCTCTGGCCGTGCAGGTTCCTCTGGATCCTCTCGTATGTCCTCCAGAGTTTATGAGGTGACCAAGGCCTCCTCTTCTCCCATTTTTTCCAGCCAGCGCGCATCCGGCGCTTCATTTGGTGGTGGATCAATGGTCCGTTCCTATGCAGGCCTTGGTGAGAAGCTGGACTTCAATCTGGCCGACGCCGTGAACCAGGACTTCCTCAATACACGCACTAATGAGAAGGTAGAGCTGCAACATCTCAATGACCGTTTCGTCAGCTACATCGAGAAGGTGCGCTTCCTAGAGCAGCAGAACCAAGCCTTGTCTGTGGAGATCGAACGTCTGCGTGGCCACGAGCCCACGCGCATCGCAGAGATGTACGAGGAAGAGATGAGAGAGCTGCGCAGACAGGTGGAGGCAGTGACCAATCAGAGGTCCCACATTGAGATAGAGAGGGACAACCTGGCCGATGACCTGCAGAAAATAAAACAGAGGTGAGGTCTTCAAGAATTATTTAGAGCTATGCATTTTAAATTACTAAATGTAGACAGCTTTGTGTTCATCTTCACTGAAGGTCGAAGCTATGATCTTCAATATCCAGACAGTATCTCTTACAATACTGGTGTTGTGTTGAAGTGATTTGGTTTATTTCTCTCAGAGTACATAACTGCTTACTTTATAGAGCCATAGTGACTTTTATTCTATAATTCACTCTTAAAATAAAGGTTCTTTATTGGCATCTATGGTTCCATGAAGACCTTTAACATCCATTGAAACTTTCCATTCCACAAAAGGTTCTTAAACATTCTTTAGATTATGTTCTTCACACTAAGTGAAAAGATTCTTGTAAGAACTGTTCACTGAAAGGTTCCTTGGGGAACCACGTGTGGTTCTTCTATGGCATCACTGCTGCAAAAATCCCCTTGTGGGTGTGTGGGTCCTTGAAGAAGTCACATATAGCGTACTTGAAGTCATGATGGTGTTCGTAACTCACGTACGATATTGAGTTGGGAACTTTGAAAAGGACATTATTAGACATCTACCTACTAATTTTAACTTCTAAACTTCTCACCGGAACATTATGATCGGTAACAATATATCGGCATTCAGCTCCACCAACATCATGGCCAGATTTCTTAAACACAAGCACTAGACATGAAACGCAGACCACAGGAAAGACAGAGGCCAGGACCACCTCAGGTGTAAAGATAACATGAATGCAAGAATGCTTATGACAGGGTATACGGTAACTGCAAGTATAGCAACCACCGGTGTAACTCATGTCTGTGTATGATGTTGGAAAGACTGTAAGAGTGTTATTCCTATTTGCAAAAGGACCCAGAGTCACATTACACATACCTCAGATTAGACTGCTATTATTAGCCTCTTCAATATACCCCCAGCACTGCAGAGAATGTGTGTTCGTAAAAATAACCCTAGTGTGTGTGTGTGTGTGTGTCTGCCTGAGTGCATTTCACTCAAGGGACCCGCAACCACCCCACGTTATCAGCACTAATTAATGATAACTGTTTAAAGCCTATCAACAGCAATTGCTATTCATAGACATTGTCCAAAGTGAACCTGATGGTGGGCTGCTTTGAAATGACATAGAGATTATATAATACACCACATTATATGACTTAAAGCTATAGCTATAAGTTATTGCTACCCTGCACTGTATGAAAGAAACAACCAAAAATACTTTATTATCAGTAAATTTGGCTCTCCATTACTTTTTAAAGCCCACAAGACCTAAAATCAGTATGATTTATGGCACAACTCCTTTCATCTCTCTGATGAAAATATCAGATGCCATCTGCCTGCCAACAATTACATTCATGAAACCAGATATGTGCCACATTAACAGCATGCCACTTTCAAAAGTCTCAGGGACGTGTATATTAAACCTGAGCATTGTGACTCCAAGCAATATGTGAGAATATAATGTTCTGTCTTGATTTCTGTACATGAAGGAATGACATCTTCAAGTCTCTCTCAGCATTTCTCAAAGAAAGAGGACACTCAGGGACATCTTGACCATTCAAACAGGCTCTATTTCTGGACATCTAGGAATTCCTGTATAACAAATTACAATATACGTCAATAAAGACCATCATGTTTGAACCGTAAAGTCTTAATAGACTAGTTAGCGCAATTTACTAAGTATGTTAAGTCAAAATTCTGTGAAGACTCTAATATCTCTTTCTTCCACAGACTTCAAGAGGAGATCCACCAGAAAGAGGAAGCTGAGAACAACCTCTCTGCTTTCAGAGCTGTATGTTATTTACATCACCTTTAGTTAAATGTTGTCCATTTTTAAGAAGGTTTCTAATTTTTTAAGAAGACCAAAACTTAAGCTTCCTATTGTTCTTGTGCTTTATGTAGGATGTAGATACTGCCACTCTGGCCAGGCTGGACCTGGAAAGACGTATTGAGGGTCTTCATGAAGAGATTGCATTCCTCAAGAAGATCCATGAGGAGGTTTGATACACCTAAAGTTACATTCCTCAACATTACCCAAAACGTTATGTGACTAACTGTTCATCTCTTTCACTCTCTCTGTCTGCAACACCTACAAAGCACACACTCACACACAATATGCACACTACACCACACACACACTCATACCACACCACTACATACACAACACTGACCTTTTACTGACGAGGCTTTGAAGTCAAGTTCTTTAAATGCTCTCTCTGCTTTTTATTTGACCTGTAAGGATAAAATGGTCACATGTGTGTGCGTGTCAGCTGCACACTGACAGTGAGGGGGCAGTGTAAAGCTGTGGAACAGATGCATCCCTATAATTAAACAGAGACAGATTCTCTGAGACGCAGCTGTGAGAAGGGCGTAGGATAAAGAAAAAGGCTTTACAAGGCCTCAGAGTCCTACAATTACACAGCTATCAGAGATTTAAAAAAATACTTACAGCTACACTCTTAAAAAAGAAAGACTCCAAAGGGTGTTTTCACAGCAATGCCATTGAAGAACCATTCTTAAAAGAACCAGCGTTTTAATAATCTGTAGGAAAAAATTTACACTATACCTTTTGTGCAATTGAAAGGTTCCATTGATGTTAAATGTTCTTCATGGAACCCTCAATGCCAATAAGGAACCTTCATATTTTAAAGTACATTTTATACATTCAACATCCTGGATTCCATTGAACAAAGTCACATTTTATTCCCACTTTATTCTCAACAATGACACAAACTTGTTTCATACACCATCAAGCCTCAACGTGTCAAGTAACATAAGCGCTCTGAAACCACGTCTCTCTGTTTACCATTTCCTTCAGGAGATCCGTGAGCTGCAAAACCAGATGCAGGAGAGTCAGGTGCAGATCCAGATGGACATGTCCAAACCAGACCTGACTGCCGCCCTTAAGGACATCCGCATACAGTACGAGGCTATCGCTGCCAAGAATATCTCCGAGGCAGAGGAATGGTACAAGTCTAAGGTCTGTATAAGAGATTTTGGACAGGCACACAAAGGCTATATGGAGATATCTAGACTGAAAGTAGTCAGGTGTTTGAGATAAACTATTTTGTTTCACCCCCAGGTGACAGATCTGAACCAGGCAGTGAACAAGAATAATGATGCTCTCAGACAAGCCAAGCTGGATACCATGGAGTTCCGTCACCAGATCCAGTCCTACACTTGCGAGATCGACTCTCTCAAGGGAACCGTAAGTCCTTAAAGATTCTGTGCATGGGCTGAAAGCCGAGTTAATATTTCCCAGCCAAAACAAATATTAGCTGAGCCTCAGCACACCTGAATCCATCTTATTACCAATGATGAAGTCTTTAATATGTTTCCCCTGGTGCTCGATGAGTAAATTTGATTCAGCAAAGAGACTAATAGCCCACAGTAGTGCGAGATATATCTACTAGAACTCATCTGCAGTTTTTATTAATATTCCACTCAGATTATCTCAACTCTGCTTTTCTCCTCCCTCTGTACATCAGCGTCACCCTATTTCTAGTCTTTACTTCTTGCTTTCACCAACTTTTTGTCATTCCTTCTGCAGAATGAGTCTTTGATGAGGCAAATGAGGGAGATGGAGGAGAGGATGGGTGGTGAGTCCGGTGGTTTTCAGGACACCATTGCCCGCCTTGAGGCCGAAATCGCAAAAATGAAGGATGAGATGGCTCGCCATCTCCGTGAGTACCAGGATCTGCTGAACGTTAAGATGGCACTTGATGTGGAGATTGCCACCTACAGGAAGCTTCTGGAAGGAGAGGAGAGCAGGTAAGAGATAAACGTATTTAGACAGATTGTATATTGCTCGCTTAACTGATAAAGCTTTATTTGATGTGATTATTTTTCATATTTTCAGGATCTCCCTGCCTGTGCAGTCCTTCTCTTCCTTGAGTTTCAGAGGTGGGTTCTTCACAAGAAAAACTACTTTTACACTTTTTAAAGGGACAGTTCATCTACAAAAATTACAATTCGGCAATAGTTCTAAACATATAACACATATATGAATTGTTTTTGTCCATACAATGAAAGTCATTGGGTTTTTGAAACTCGTCGTTAAAGGAAAAAAAAGGTAGAAAGGTTTGAACGAACTCGAGGGTGAGAAAATGATGAACTGGTTGAATAGAGGTCTTCTTCATCCACAAGGGGGGGCAAAGCCATTGTTTTTTAAATCCTTACCTCTCCGCCTGCTTTGTGTTTGAGCACCTCAACTAAAGCTGATATCAATAATGCAGTATGTAAGTATTTACCATGTAAGGGTGAGTTAATGATGCCATGGATGTGAATTGTTGCCACAGAGACAAGCCCAGAGCAGCACCACAAGCAACAACAACAGCGTGCATCTGAAGTCCACTCGAAGAAAACAGTTCTGATCAAGACTATTGAGACCCGGGATGGCGAGGTAACAACTACTTGATACAATTATTGTAATTTATGGATTTTACAGGCTATCTAACCTCATATTCGTATTATACACATAAACAAACACGTATATGCGTGCATATAATCATTATCATCAAAATGATTTAATATTTTACTCTAGACTAGGACAAGTGAGGGCATGAATGTGTGTGTACTCAGTGTGTAAGTTCAGCCATGGCTCATCTGTTTGTAGTCTTTTTCCAAAAACGTCCTGTTCCCTATTAACCAGCACTGGGTTTCACTACAGAATCCTCCAATTCTCACGTGTATCACTGTTGATATCTGTTTTCTGCTCAGCTGAATATCACTGTGTTTCTGCACAGCACATATGGAGACGTTCATTTATCAAAGAATGTGTCCTTGAACTAGCCCAGTATTGATTTCCAGCAGAAATAGTCTGTTTTAACTTATAGAAACGCCTCTCCCAGCTGTCTCTGTTCCTTGTTACTGAGTATCAACCATTCACTTTAAAGCGCTTTTCTGTTTTCCCAACATGTATATGCAGCCATCTGTGCATGTGAATCATCTGTATCCTATTCAGACACCGTCGCTGTAATCATTCCCCTTTTTTCTCTCTCTTCAGGTCGTCAGCGAGTCCACACAGCACCAGCAGGACATCGCGTAAAGCCTACGAAACAGATTGAGCTTCATAGAATCCCTTTCCCTAACATATATTTTCACCGATGGCCGCAGGCTTTTTATGCACACGCCCAGTATTGCCATGACCCATTACCGCATGTGTGGATGATGCAGACAAAAGGAAAAGTGAGCTGAAGAACAAGAGGGAGAACGAGCAAAATGGCATAATATGAATACTGTCTAGAGAGTCCTGAAAGTGGCCCGTTGATCTGAGTTTTTATTGATATGAAAGTATGTGTGCATGTGTGGTAGGGTCATATCTGAGAAGCTGTTCCACTGCTACAAAAAGACAACAATAAACTGAACTGCATTTTCCTCCTATAAAATTGAAGGCTTCTGTGATTTTGGATTCTCATGCATAATATATATAGTAAAATAATTATTTTTCAATTGAAATCAATTTCTGTGTAGCCAACAACACTACCTTAAAATCTTGTTGCCCATCCAAAAGATTAATGCATACTGACCTTTTGTCAATACAGATTATATTAAATATTGAATAGCCTTTTGTGCAAAATAAAGTAATAAAAAATTATGTAACAAAAAAATGTAATTTCTGTAAACTTAAAATTGTAATTAATAAATTGCATAAAATTACAATTTTTATTTATGAAAACACCCGTATAGAGTAGTGTGAAGTTGACAAAACATTTTGAAATATAGGTGTTTGAAACCAACATGCGTCTGCTAGAGATCCAAATAAATCACAACAGGGAATAAACTGACCGGTTGAGTAAACCATGCTAAGAGATGTCACAGTAAAATACCACCTGTTCTAATTCAGCATCCGGCTCTTTGTTCCTGAGGCGAAGCCAGGCACATGTGTGCAGACTCACAACACTACCTTCACTCTATCACCTTACAGTTACCTCACTTTATACTGACAGCTTACGAATGCATCATCATAACCTTAATGAGACTCTATTATTAGTGTTAACTCTGACCTTTAGAAAGCCTCCTGGCCCTGGACTATGTTGTGTTTCAGGCTTGCATGTCTGTTTCTGTGTCCGTGCAAAAAAACACGAAAAGAAAGTAATGCTGCTGCAAGCTGGAGAAATCAAAACCTTTAATCTTGGAATTAATCAAACTTCCCTGCAATGTTGAGACAACGGATACAAATTAATCCAATTGTAATCTAATTAATTCAATTGGTTATAATTTGGCACAAAGTATCCCAAAGATACAGACATGAACCAGCATGCAGAGACTTTTCTTATCACCAGATTTCAAAAATACACAAAGAAGGAACAATACTGTGACTGGGGCGGTATGTGGACTTCAGGGTGCTCACTGCGTTTAACCCATGTTTAACCCCGGGTTATCATCGTTCTATATCCCGCTTCCGGTCCTGGATTCTGATTGGTTGAGGTGCGTTCTAAACGGTTGTAAATTACTGTACAAACATACACGCCTTTGTTTCTGTGTTACTCGGCAACCACTTTGTTGCAGCAGCAACCACAAAAGTTTCTGAGGAAATATATATCATTACATTTTATTTGCTTAGTTGTATTTTGTGAAACCTTGCAACGTATATAGAATAACCGTTTTATAAAAGCAATAAGCCTTGCAAAGCCGTGGTATAGTGAATTAATAGCAACTAAAATAAGGCGGTTTTAGGCACCCCTAACAACGCCCCTTAGCTGTTATAAATTCACTCACTGCAAAAAATGTCAGACCTCCCCAACTCAACATTTTCTACTGACTGATTACATCAACATTTTTCTATTGGCCCAATTGGATTTCTGCTGACTGAATGTTATCAATTGTGGCAACAGTCTGTTAACATTGGCTCAATGACAAATAATATGTTGAGCCAATTGGGAAAAAACAAGTCTACCAAACCAAGTTATTGGCCCAATTAAATATTTGAAATAGTAGTAGCATACATGTCTTTGTTTTACCTAAGGTAAATGTATAGTGCTAAAGCAACCTTACTGAATTGTTTATTCCCTGTTGTCCCAAAAGAAAAGAAAAAAATTATTAAATGATACACTAAACACGGCTACATTTTAATACTTTTAATAAAACATACAACAATATTGTGAAAATACCTTTAACTTATAAATACAAGGACATTTTCTAAACAGTATACTTACAAACCTTACAAAATACTTTTATTAATAATGATAATAATTGATGTCCTAATGTAAGATCCTGCAATACCGCGGTTTGACCGTGCTTCAATCCCAGCCGAACGAACCTGAAGCTGCTGAGCGGTGTTTGGATGAATATGTAAATATATGCTGCGCGCTTTCCTCTCAGTATCGAAATAAACACAACAGATACTGACAGCAGTGTGAAAGCAGGAGTTTACATAATTTAAAAAATGCATCTGATTACAGCGATGTGGATGTTTGCATGAGCTCTGCAGTTCAGTACTCCAGTAAAGTCCGGTCATATCATGTTTATTTATATAATACTTTATACAATAGATAGCCTCAATTCAAGCAGCTTTACGGTATTAAAAATGAAAAACCAGAGTCAGAGTCCCTTTCAGTAAGAATTACAACTTGATATTCTGTTATAGAGCAGCTCTCAGTGTGGAGCTAGCTAACATCAGTGATAAAATATTTTTATTAGAGGGAAAACAATAACTTCATTAAAGTAATAGTTTGGTTTACAGATCAAAGCTTGATCTAGCTAAGGACTGTTTTGGTTATCATAACTCTATAAGGTATTTTAAGACATTATGTTGTGAATAAAATAGTTTATCCAAGCGTCTTATCACTTACCTTTATTTTGTTTCTTATCTAATATGACTTACAAAAGAAGCAACTTGTGATTTTAATAATCATTAGTAAATGCTGAAATTAACATTAACTAAGATCAATAAATGCTGTAGAAGTATTGTTCATTCTTAGTTCATGTTAACTAATGAACCTTATTGTAAAGTGTTACCAATTAATTGTAATTATATAACATGCTTTTCTAAATCTGAAGTGATCTTTATTAATGTTAGAATATGTGAAGAGTTCAGATGCAAAAGCCTCTAAGTGCCGTCCGAATCTTTCTCCTAAAATGGGAATTTTTCTCACGCTTCCTATATTTATGTTCAGTTATTTCAGTTGAATTGCATAGAAAAGGACCTATACATTGCTATTACAGTGAAAGTACTGGAGAGCTTTAAAGTCATTTTATCAATAATACAGAAATAAACATTAGCAAAACAACATTTACATCTACGCATTTATTCAAATTCAAATAAAGCAATTACTTTTGCATCTGAACTCCATGTATAACTTAATATTTTAACTAAATGCAAAAGCTGAATAATCAATCAAAGTCCACTGATTAATCAGTGGAATAATAGACGATTAATCATTCTAATAATCGTTAGATTTATCGATTATCAAAATAATCGTTTGTTGCAGCCCTACCCAACATCACAACAAGATGATATTTTAAAGCTTCTTGTGTAGCCGAATCTGCTCTGTTTTGAATGGACCGCCTCCAGTTTTCACTTTGTTTTGCCTCCAGCTAGCGCGGTGATGTAATTGTGACGTCAGGACTAAATGGGTCTATAGTATGGAATAAACATATATCCAATAAGAACTACTGGTAGTGGTTCCTTTTCTACACCAAATGGTGCCTCGTGAGCGCAAAGATACAATGTAGTACACTAATGGGGGAAACATGACTTAATAGCAGAAACATAGTTAATTTCATATCATACATTTAGCGGCATCATTGAGAGAGATGCAACCAACGGCTCAGTCCCGCGCTCACCCCTCCCTTTAGAGAAGCTACGGTGGCGATACAGGGCTATCTCTATATTTTCTGAGATTTTATCGCGATAACAACATACGCGCTTGTAGACAATACGCGCTGCTGAGTTTGTGCTGTTAGGCTACTGTAGAAACATGATAGCGACTTCCATATGAAATAAAGCCGCGGTATATGGGTCTATCAAATCGCTCATTGAACTGTATAAAAACTGAACAGTTCATTATGCATGGAACTGCGCACGCGCACTACTCCAATCTTCTTCTGAAAAACGTAGTTATGTATTATGCGCTCTTATATTGCATTTCTGTCTATAGATCATCCTAAATATTACACAGTGCACCTTTAATAAATACAAAACTCAGTATACTCACCATAACTTTAATGATAGAAAATCCGTCTGTAAAGGATGTTCTGTCGCCCTTCAGCATCGGCTCCGATCTCTCGATCTCCCGCGACAGAAACTTGAATTCACTACACCAACGGTTTCTCTCAGGCGCATGCGTACACGCGTTTTCTTGCTGCAAAGCTTGTTCGGCTAACACAGATTTTTCACTTCTGCTTGATAGATTGGCTGAGCACAATTTAATATGTTCGGTGAATGTCAATTTTTAAATGTAACTTAAGAATATTTTTGTTCGGGGAGAATTTTGGGAAGCAATTTGTTGAGTCAATATTTATTTGTCAGTTCCCACAATTTTTCAAAATGTAAATTTTTACAGTGTTGTAAACCACAGCTTCACAGGGCTTATTGTTTTATTTTAACAGCGTGAAGGAACACTTTATACACTTGTAAATTAAAAGCACCGCTATTTACCCAGAGATAATGAAACCCTGACCCTGTGCAGTATGGAGGACAAGAAATGGCTTGAGAATAAATAAATAAATAAATACATAAATGCTGAAATACATGAATAAATAAATAATTAATTAAATGCTGAAATAAATAAATGCAGATATGCATAAATTATTTTGTCAAGTGTAATTTTAAATTGTACTATTTTGGTACATTTGTGTTAAACTACATTTATTTCTGCATTTATGTATTTCTACATGTATTTTTTTCTGTATTTCTGTGTCCGTATGTTAATAAGGTAGGCGGTCCTAACCTCGCTCAAAGCAGGATTGGTCAATTAGGCAACGAACACGAGATAGCAATTATCCTAGTTAGCCTAACATTATTAACTGCGGTCAAGCCAGCCACGTCTTGAAAATACACGAGCCGTTTCTCAATAGCAAGTACCCCATGTTCGGACTTGCATCATTGGTAGTTCTGACTTCGCAAGTTCGACTCGGGAAAGTGAACCGGTGTTCCGGTTTATTCAGTTCCCCCGTTTCCCCCTCACATCGCATGCGCAGCTTCAGTTCGAAAATCATGACATCAAAAAATCTGAAATAGCAGAAAGTTTCCTGTAAGGGGTAGGTTTAGGTGTAGGGTTGGTGTTATGACAGCGTCTTCACATCCATTTTGACCGCTCCCAGCACCAGGCATGTGATCAGCTAGAGACAAAAAAGGAAAATCTGGACTACGCCCAAAGCCACAAGCCACGCCCCTAGCACTTCTAAAAAAATATATGTTTTTGTCAGTCTTTGACGCATGTTCACGAGAGTATCACGACACATCGTGTGCATTTCTCTGCTTGCAAACAAGGCACATCGCATCTGGGTTCTACGTCAGAACAGCGCATGCGTCGTGGCAATCTTGAGAATGTGCGTCGACAAATACCAAACCCAAACTCAAATCCTAACGCAAGCAAGTACTAATATTTACCTTAAAAGGTATAATCTACCATACAAAGGTAAATAAGGTACAAATATGTAAGAGTAAAAAAAAGGTGCAAAGGGTATCGCCCCAGTGATAGAATTGTACTTTTTTTAAAGAATGTGGTTATGTATTGTTAGTGTTGAATTAAAGATGTGGTTCTCCCTCTAATTAAAATGACAAGAAATTTCACACAGAGATTGTGGGGCTATTAATACAACAGAGTACAAAACAGGCTGTAATTGGGAGCATTTAATCAAGCTAAAACTTGCTGATAGTGTCTTCTAATCACGAGAATCTAGACCACCACAGAAAGCATGTATTCTGACACATAGACATAAATGAAGGAGAAGCGTTACCAGTTCAGCCCCTCGGTCTGAGACTCAGTAGACATAAACTAGACTCTTTCACCTTATAACAGATGATAGTGACCATCGCATAAAAGCACAGGAATATTTTGCTAGTTAAAACTATCCAACAGCTCATAAGATGCGAGTCAAATAAAGGACAAGTGAGTATTTCTGTATTATGAAAAACTGCAATTCGAGACATCTAGGATAATTTAAAGGAAACCACACAGCTGAAATCACATCTGTAGCTTTTTCCATCAATTTGCAAGTAAAACAATAGGATGACAACAATAATCCATTTTAATGTGATTTTTCATGTTCCTCTGTGTAGATGAATTCTACCCCTGCAGGAATATCCACATTTATTTTCAAAATGGAAAATTATGCTGTGCATCACAGAGCTACTTGAGCATGTTTTGTCTTTATTATTGGCGCATTCCCGCCAGTAACTAGTTCACACAATTTAATATATGTTTCACCCCATGCCTCAAAGGCATCTACTGCCACGTTCTTTGCCATCTGCCAAAACCACACTTTTTTTAAACAGCAGTGTGTTAAGAGGAAAATGGACCCATACACACATGTACTTGACTTCAGGAGCACAACATTTATGGTTATCAGTACTGTACAATACATGCTCAAGAATAATAATAATAATAATCATAATGGTCAACATCAATTTAATTACATCAGAGCTCCACTTGAAGCCTTAATCTAATAAATTAGAAATAAATTATAGTTACAAATGTCTATCAATGGGATGATTCAAAAGACAGTTCTTCAACACACAGATGTAACCACGGATTAGAAAAAAAAATATTATACAATTAATCAAAGCACTAGTAATAATACAGAATCGCTTGTTAGCATATTTACATTCAGACAATGTCCAAAAATGTACAAGAGAGCCAATCTGTCACTTTAAAGACACGGTAAACAGAGAGGAATTTAAGCCATTGAGCCCTTTCACTACTTCAGAGTGAGGAAAAGATTAGACTTCGACTCTTCATTGCTCCGACAGCCCTGATAAACACAGAGAGAAAACTGGGTGTGAAATCACCCCACATCCGAACATGAAGGTAAATGTCACACACACACACACACACACACACACACACACACACACACACACACACACACACACACACACACACACACACACACACACACACACACACACACACACACACACACACACACACACACACACACACACACACACACACACACACACACACACACACACACACACACACACACACACACACACACACTAAATCTCTCCCTCTCTCATTTTCATGCTTTCTACACACACAGAAATACACAAAATCTTTTTCTGTGAGAAGTCCACCACTTTAAATCTCTTTCACCCGTCTTAGGCATCTTTTTTTAATCCCTTTCAAAACTCTCTCTTGTAGGCAAGGACACTTAAAATCACTTACACAAAACCCTTTAGTGTTCACAGTTATATCGTTAGGGCTCTTCTCGATGCCACAGCCCCTGAGATTTAACTGGTAGCCACCCAAACATTCCCTAATTACTAAGCCATAAACAACAAAAACAAACAAAACACAAAAAAACCATTAAAAGGTAGGGTATGCATTTTTTCAAAATCGCTTTAGAAAACGAGTCAGGGCCGAGTACCAAAACAAACTTGTAGCCAATCAGCAGTAAGGGGCGGGAAGAGAGCGGCGCTCATCAGTGCACATGACGGACATTAGCCGAGCCGAGCGACGGCAGAAAATAGAGATGGCGGATGAAAAAAACAAAAGAGGAAACGTCTGCGGAACAAAAGAAGGCTTACACCCAGTGGCGGCTCGTTGGGGGAAATGTTGAGGTGAAAATGGGAGGAGAAAGAGGATGATTTAATGTTAATAAAATTCACAATTCACTTCAGTTCATGTCTCAAAATATGTATTTTTTGTTTGTAATTTCACAACTGTAGTATCATAACATGCTACTGAAGTTGGAAAGCGCTGCTTTTCTATCGTGAAACGCGAAGGTGCCAAATCTGCTGATGTAATTGCAACCGTTAAGTGATATGGGGGGGGGGCGAGAGCTGAGCACTCGTACCTCCCACAGGGGCGAGATCCTTTCGGGGTAGGGGCGTGTTTGTTTTGGTGATTTCAAATGTCAACATTGGCCACCAGAAATCGCTTACCCCACCTTTAAAGTGTACATCTACAACACAAAAGCAATGGTGGCACTTTCCCCACATGCGTTGGCTAACCATAAACACATATTAGTATATGCTTGTGCAATAGGCTCAGATTGAACAGAGATTATGTTCACCATACACGATTTGACCAGATTTTGTGTAGGCCCTGACACAGAGCAGATAAAGCCATTTGAAATATTATAAAATGTTGTTACACACCTCCCAGCCCATGCTGTAAACACAATGTTATCTGAAACATCTTTAAAAGGTCAGGAGGATTGAAGTTTGAATCTGTAAACTGGATATATGAATAGTCTGAATAGAAACCATGCATGCTTTATGACAGTTTAGTCACATAAAAGCCAAGGCCGTATTTAGTCCCGAGTTCAGATTGAACATAATGGATCTCCTTTAAAACTTCTGCTGTGGAAATGAGACCGTTCTTCTCGGACGGAGTGAAACAGCAGCCTAATTATGGGAAGATGAGCCTCGGAGGAACAGACACACACACCACAACCATCTTCAGCAATATATAATGGAGTTAAATGCAAGAGAGCAGAGCCATACTGTGGTTAAGCATTGTTTCATAGGCATACGATCCATTTGCTGCAACTTCTTTGCCATTAAAAAAAATTATAATCATGGGAATACAGCAAATGGATTTAGGTTAGACCATTATGACGGCTGAGGTAATCGCATGCTCTAAGATCTGATCCGGCCACAAAGTTTTCGGGTTCTCGGGATAGTTTGCGCAGTGAAATTCCTGTTCATTAAAGGGTGCAGGGTCAGCCTCTCACTACGGGGCCTGTATGGGCTGTTAGGGGCACTTGGGAGCCGTAGTCATAGTCCAAATCTACAACATGTGAGCCGCCAGTCAACCTGCCATGAGAGTAGCCCCTCCTGTCCGTACGTCTGTCCCGGAAGTTCTGGATGTAACTCTAAAAGAGAAAGTGAACGTGCAATCAATCTCAGATAAATTGAAAAGATAAGCATAGGGATTCGTTTGTCAGGTTTCACAGATCTGGTTTCAAGGTAATGCGAACTGGCAGATGGATTTGCGGAGAGACAGACGACTGATACTTACTGGAGAAAGCACATCTCCATCGAAGCGGCGGATGGTGTTGGGTTTCCGGCGGTGGGTGGGCTCCGGAGGCTGGAGTTTGGGAGGAGGGTTTGGGGGATGAGGGTTGGTTTGAGGGGGGTGGTGGTACTTCTGTTGCTGCGGTGGCTGTTTCTGTGGCTTTTTCTTCTTTTTCTTTTGGCACTCTCTTCTTTCTTCCTTTTGACGAATTCGCATTAACTGCACTCGTCTCTGCTGGTGATTGATGAAGACTTAAAAAAAAAAAAATTAAGAAAGACATTAATGGAAGATATTTTCGTACATTGGCTTTAGCACATCAGGTCACAAAGGCGTTATTCTACTCTGTAAAGACACGATGCAGTGTGTGTATTGGCTGGGTCTCTCAAACAGTGGTCCAAAGCCAAGCTGATAAACAAACCGTCGAGTGTTTGGACACATTTTGCTCTGCGCAGGGCTAAATCGACATTCTGTTCTCTGTCATTATTAAAAACAGACGGATTATTTCTGCCCATTCAGTCACTCTGTTGTGCCTCAACAGCTTCGTGGCCCATCTGTCAGGGAATTCATGTAATGATCTTTCTCTCGCTTTCCCCCTCAGAAAACACTCCTCCGACTCTCGCCTCTATTCTTCTGCCCCTCCCCCATTCCCGCCAAACAAGGGCCCAGCTTGTAGTCATGGCAACCACCCCCAGCGCAGTTCACGCCGCCTGTTCTCCCAGTGCACACTTTAATTCTGAATATTAGCATGGTTTGTTTAGCCTTGCACTTGACAAGGGAATGTACAGTATGTATGCGTGCATTTAAAAGAGAACTACTCAATGTCCTTTGATTTCATCTTCCCATAATTCTGTTCTTATTATGGGATTCTTGTTCTTAGTTATCAGTAATAGACCTTGGTCAAAGTAGAGTCATATTTAATTTCTGAAAGGAGGGAAAACTACTAGGCTGTAAGGGATAAAAGTACAGTGCGTTCAATAGATTGTACTGTTGTCTAACAACATATCGACCGTTCAACTGACTAAATGTCTTTCCAAAAAAATATTTCAGTCAGTAAAAACTGTTTTTATTAATAAAAATGACATGATTTAGGACATTTACACAGTGTGTTACCAGGGCCGCGTTAAGAATGCACTCGGCCCCGGGGCTATGACTTACTGCAGGGCCCTCCATCACAGTAACAATATATATCGGCCCGGGGCTATAATATAGCTTTAAATAGGATTTTTATCCTATATATCAAAATTCTTAGCATGTTTACTAATTTTTTCACAAAGGATTTTATAGCTTACTTAAAAGAAGAAAAAGAAAATGACCTACTGAAACTTAAAGCACTGAATAATATTATGATGTATAAAGGTAATTAAGTACAGTATATGTTTTATACTGAATGGTCTCCACTGTATATATATACATTCATTCTTATTTATTTTAAAGCACTGAATAATATTATGATGTATTTAAGTAAGTGATTTTCTTTCTAATGTATGATTTACATTATACAAATCAAGGACAATGTAGGCTGCTTTAGAGGAATAGTTAACCCAAAAATGAAAATTCTGTTGTTGTTCTAAACTTGTATGAGATTTCTTCTGCGGTTGAATACAAAATATATTATATTTGGAACAATACAGGTAATCAGAATTCTGTTAAACTATGATTATGTTGGAATACAAATATATTATATGGAACAAAGTAATAGTTGCTCTTGATTTAGAACAATTTGAGTTAGTTGATGACAGTATCTTCGTTTTTGGGTGAAGTATCCTTTTAAGATCTCCTTCAAGTATGTTAACACTAAAGTAAGATCTCATCATATCAAGGGTCTCATATCTAACCTACACATCCATTATCTTTAAATATTAGCATTCACTGTGTTTTACTGTGTTTATGACAATACTCGCAAAGACGATATGTTTGACACACAACTGTGTTTTGAATGTTTAAGCATAACAGGGAAAACATCACATAGTCGCAATACAAGCAGGTGCGCGCCACGCTAAATCGGGCTGAAAACCGTCTTAATGCACGCATTTACCAGAATTAATTCTGCCCCACTGCTTAATGTTCATTAACAGTTTAAACCATTTGTTTTAAACCCTGCTTAAAACGCGTTTAAATGATAAGCTTAACCGATATCTTGACGCGCAAAACGATTGATATGTTTCTACGGATTATCTCCCAAGTCCCCTCCCAACCCTTAAATGAATAGCCTATATATATATATATATATATATATATACACACAGTTTGTTCAAACACAAAACCAATATACACCCAGTTAATAATCAGACTAACCTAAAATCTATGTGGACGATGATGCAGCTTTTTTCCCTGCTTCATGTGTGCTATCCACTCGCTCTTCCAACAACTTCCACTCCATCATGAACTTTAGTAAAATAAAAGCTATATTTTTATTTTTTTGTTTTTCTTTGTATTTTTTAATTTTTGATCCCCTCTTTCTCAGAATTGCTGACATTTTTACTTATCGAATATTGTTCTTGGTGCGACCATTTCCATTTCTCCAGAACAAAGGGAAGAGTGGAGGTGAATGCTGACATACTGGGCAGCGATCACCTGATAGATACGTGCACGCACATATCGTTCAAAAGTCAAATATAGAATAAATGCATTTGATTGGTAAACCAAATTCAGACTTTACGCTTCAATCTCAAATGGTGATGCATGGAATTTACGGAAAAGCTCAACTAAATAATAGCGCTAGTAAGTGGGGGGTGCATGGTGGCTTTGGCGATCGGCACGCCAGTCTATCTACCCCACTGCCAATCACGGGCCCCCTCCTTGCTCGTGCCCCGGGGCTTCAGCCCCACCTAGCCCTATGGTTAAAACGGCCTTGTGTGTTACATAGTCTATCCCTAACAGCTTTATTTTCATTTGCCTTAAATTCAATATGGCATCTAACCCGACTGAGGTCTATAGAGAGTGTGACTTCTACCCTTGGAAATGTCATGCTGGTGGTTGCTTTCTACAAGACAGTGATGAAGCAATTTAAAAATCCCCATTCACGGATTTCAGGTCAGGCCTTCCCATTGATCACTCTGAGACTATGTGCGCTTGTATGCAGGGCACAGCTGAGCCAGTCTGATCTCCACAGGATCACTACCACAGCAACTAATTAACTAGGAAACCCATAAATAGAAAACCGCCAAAAACCTTATCACCCCAAAACACCCAGGGGGAAGTTTCAGAAAGACACCTTGTTGTAATGAAGTCCACAGAAGGACGTCCTCTTAAAGGAATAGTTCTCTCAAACAATAGAAATTCTGTTTTTGCAAACTCATATGGCTTTCTTTCTGATGCAGAACACAAAAGAAGATATTTCGAAGAATGTTTTGGATTCTTTTGTCCATATTCTGAAAATCACCCTTTAAAAGGAACTGAAAGGGGCATACTTATTCATAGACTCTTTTGAGCTTGAAAGTTTTGGACCCCACTGACTTTCATAATATGTTCAAAAACAGTTGAGACATTCTTCAAAATATCTATAAAAAATACATATAAAAGTATATAATGACAAAACATTTATTTTGGAGTGAACCATTCCTAGAAAGGATTTAATGATGATGTTAATGTTACACAAGGGATGTTCAATCATGCTCCTGTAGGGACCCAATCCTACAGAGTTTAGCTCCAATCCTAATTAAACACAGCTGAACCAGTTAATCAAGGACTTCAGGGTTACTAGGCTTTATCCAAAATCCCCCTCTATACCCTCAATCACTATTCCCTACATTACTCCACTAATGAATGAGTGAATGAACACAAGTGATCAAATTCGGACACCGAATACATCAGAAGGGCTGCGGACACAATCTGGGGAGAAACATTTAGTGTGACCCTCAGAAAGCCTGGGTATTCTCCAATGGCTATTGGCTAAGTGTACATTGGATGTACAATCATTATTGCAGTGCACTATAAGACTGAATGAGTGCACTTAATAATGTCCACTATGGATTTGAAAACCACATTAAATGTCTGTACTTTCAAACAGCACTTTATAAGAGTATGGGGTGATTTCTGTAAACTCTTGAGGACTGGACTAGGATTGGACACCACTTGTGTTACACTAAAGTCCAGAATTTACTTCTCCGTCTAGCACACAGTTGAGTGCACAGAGCCATTTAAAGTATACTTCATTGACCATGAGCATGGATGGATGCACCACCTATTGGACCTTTGTTTTTGAGTTCTTAAAGTACTCGCACATGTGGAGTTGCCCATGGACATCTGTTTGCATGCGGATGGTGTGCGCAGACATCAACGGACTGTGATGATGACAGAATTTGCACAGACACACACAGACTGTGTGCAAGTCATAGCAGACATGAAAGTATGCTTTAGATGCAACACAACAAGATTCCAGCAACAAGCAATTTGTCCGTCCAAATCAGATGTGAAACGGCTGTGACATAACAAAATCAATCAAATATCACAGCCAATCAGAAGCACGTGTGGGCGGGATCTCTCTTAAAGTGCACTGCACTCGCATAGGAACGAATAGGTTTATAATCAAACCTTTTTAACATGATTAAAAGTACATACTTAGTGACAGGTACCATTTTTTGGTGGAATAAACTTCTAACTCAAATTAGACACTTTTAACATTGAATGAAGTACATGATCATTTCCTGAGATTATAATTGTTATTGTTTGTATGCCTCGATGTTGCAGAAATAGAAATCACTACTAAAATAGAATCCGCTGTCACTGGAACAAAAACTCAGATTAACATGGAAAAGATACCTTTTTATTGTGTGTTGCACAACGTCTGGTTCGGACACAGTGTAAACCTGTATGAGTTTCTATCTTCTGTTGAACACAATAGAATATATTTTTAGGAATGTTTGCTGTTGCTGTTAATGGTAGCCATAGTCATTGACTTCCATAGTATAGAAAAAGTAAAGTACTACTAAAATCATTGGCTACCATCAACTGTTTGGTTACCAATATTCTTCAAAATATATTTTTCTCTGCTCAACAGAATAAAGAAACTCACACAGGTTTGGAACAACTTGAGGGTGAGTAAATTACAGAATTTCTATTTGGGTGAACTATCCTTTAAGCCACAGTCTTGTCCCTTTCTGTACAATTGCTTGCCAAACTTACCTTCTGTGTGTGAATATCCTTCAGCCGTGACCTTCCACTGAATAAGAACACCCAGCAGCGCCAGCACGGGCCAAACTCCCATGACCACCCATGTGAACCAACACACTGGGCGAGGCGGATCCACCTTCACCCTCTCAAAGATATACCGTGTCAAAGCGAAGAGCTCGACAAAATAATCCACAGTCACAGTCACCACAGCTGATCCGAAGACGGCGGTGGAGAGGGTGGTGAAACAGCGCTGCCACTGCAACGTGAGCACAGCAAACAGCATTCCCGAGCCCAGCAGCACACCCAGGGGAAGCCACACTGTCCTCGGGTGATAAAACTCCTCCAGAACCACCAGAGAGGCCAGGGCCAGCAGTAAACCCAGGAGAAGTCCAACCATGAAAAGCCCCACGCTGCGGACCAGCATAGTGACCAAACCGCACAACATGCCAATGCCCAGGCCGATGCCCACACTGGCCTCCAGGCTGAGCTGAGTATCCATGACCCTCTCCTTATAGCAGAGCATGAAGATGATGATGGAACCGAACATCAGACCCGTGAGGAACATTACCGCCTTGAAGCAGCGGTACCCTACAAGAGAAGAAAGGTGGAGAGGGGAGGAGGGGGTGGGAAAGAAAATGATTTTGGAAGAGATTATTATTTTATTAGCAAATTACATCGTAATGAAATATATGTAGATAATGATGATAAGTGCTGAACATTTTTATTCAATATGGATAAGTCTAAGAGCCTATCACACAGCAGAAATAAATGGGACAGTCCCTTTTTGACTTGCATGTCAAAGTACATGTCCACTAATTAACTTATTTTCATGCCTGCAGGATTTCTTCCAAGGGTACGCACAGAGGGGATTTTTTTTTTGGGGGGGGGGGGTTGCAAACCATTTATTTCAATCTACATTTAGCCTAAATAAATAAAAAAATTTGAAAATTAGTCGACCTAATTTTTTTACTCAAATGTAGCTAAAATAGTGCAGGTGAGTTGATCATAGCCTATGTTTGATCAATGTATAGCTTTCTCAAATCATCACAACTTGCCTAAAATAAAATCTATAGATATAAAACAGTTAGTATAAATGTTTAACCTATAAATGCAGGCTGTTAGACGCATATCCAATCGTTTGTGCGGAGAGAAGCTAAAGTATAATTATAATTTGCATTTTGTCTATAATTCTATATAATTTGAAAATGAAACACAAATTATGTAAACTTTCTCCTATAATTGTATAGCTGCTTATATTTTCAGATTTTTATGTTTCTCTGTTCTGAATACCTTACAATTTAAAAGATTTTCTGCAAAGCAATTTTGTCTGATTTGTGAATTATTTAGCCTATTATTATTTGTTTTTAATCCATGCAGCAAATGCTTTAAAAACAGCTTTTAAAAATACTTTATTGCATTCCAGATGCTTTTAAATAACTTTTCACTATAAATTTTACGGGTAGCCTAGCTTGAATGTAAAACATTGTCGTGAATTCGTTGTATTCGCATTTGTAAAATAGCCTAATTAATTGTTGTAGACTAACCCGATCTCATGATAAAGGTGTGTATAGCACGAATTTCTGTTTTTATTTGGCGAGATATTTATATGTAGAAATGGACTTTGGCATGCAAAAGACTGATACATTCATAATTAATGGCATGGCTGTTCAGTCGACAGAGATACGGGACACATAGCTACTAACTGCTGAAATGTTTGCGAGGCAAATCTCAGGTCGGTCTGAGCGCTCATGTACACAGTGCTTACAGACGTTTCAATTCAATTCATTTAATTAGATTCTATTCAACTATTCATTTCATTAGATACCGTTTTTGATGAAAAATTTTGTATTAAATCATAAAACACAGAATTCACAAAAAAATCAAATAGAAAACACAGAATTTGGGAAAAATTAAAACAGATTTTAATGGGCCCTAAATTAAAAATGTAGTTATTCTATGGAGTTTCCATGTAAATAAATAAGTTACATTAAAATTAATTACCAACATCTAACTAACGTGGAATGCATTTCATACTAAATAAATATCACGATGAATACATAATGAAATGAAAAATAAAAATCACACAAACCTAGTATATTATTATATAATATACAGAATTAACCAAATTTTGCCATAAGTTAAATATATTAAGTTTCTACAATATATAAATATATTGTAGAAACTTAGTTTCCTGTAAAGCTGCTTTGCAACGATTGTATCGTAAAAATTGCTACACAAATAATCTTGAATTGAACTGAATATTCAACAAGATAAGAGACAAGGACATTGTTCATTGCTGGGCATATTTTTATAGGTAATTTCTAAAAATTAGTTTGGTAACATATGAGTGGGATCATCAGAATTGCCTTGAGTGATGTGTTTATGCTATTATGCCCATTGTGCTTCTACAGTTACTGTACAAAAGTAGCTTTTAAATCAACAGGAGCCTTCGTAATGCATTGTGCTTTTCACTAAGAGGTTATCTGCTTTCACCTGAACTGCTAATAATGGCCCAAATTGTCAGCAGAAGGGCAGGAAGAATAAATCACGTGTTTTTAACATTTTAACAGTCACACTGGGGCCAGAATAACACAGATAGAAGCTGCTGTTCGTCACAGCTGAGATGGACTCAATCCTCCCTCTCTCTCCCTCCTAGCAAGTAATGGGCAGTGAAAGCAAATTTCACAGTCAAGTGAATGTGATAAAGCTTATCTAATAAAGAGGGACATAGATTCGTCACCCTTGTCTGGTTGTCACATTCAGATGGTTATTAGGTGAATTAAATTGGGCCATAAAAAAACACAGCTGAAACATTGTTTGTGATAATGAGACAAAAACATAACCCATGCATTCAGGTCATGCCAGATTCTGGGCTTGTTTTGAGTAATACTTCTTACGTAAATCTACATTTCTCCAGACCAGACAGATCTCAGTTTCCTAAATATCCTTCGCAACCTACCGAAGAAGCAGTAGATGACGCCAAACAGGCAACACATGGAGCAGACGACAGACGGGACCACCTCATAGCGCCGTTCAATGTCCTCATCACAGCTGAACAGACGCTCTGGACTCCCATCCTGGGAGGGTGGGGACAGCTTAAAGGCCAGAGTCTGGGCAGTGGACGGCATGCTGTCGGTGTGTATTAGACAGTGTTACGTATCTTCACGGGAGCCGATGAAACAGGGAGAGTGGGGTCATGTGGAAGGTAGACGGTGCATGAGAAGGTTCCCCTCTACAACAATTTACCTGTTCAAAGATATAGAAGATGTGCAGATATTAACTCATGAGCGTCAGAGATAGTTTGACTCGACCTGTCAAAATAAACATGGAATAGCCAGAATTACATTTAACAATTCTCTTTGTGACAACACCAGTCAGTTTAATGCCAAGCTGCAGTCTGACTCTATTAAACTCTTCGATCAAGTCATATTTTCTCTTCATTTAGTCTTGAAATCTTTTCATTCTTCAAAATATGTAGTGGCATTAACTGACTTTGAAAAAATGTGTGATGTCAGTCTAAGATAAAATAACCTTTAAAGGGATAGTTCACTCAAAAATGAAAATTCTGTCGTTAATTATTCACCCTCATGTCGTTCCTAAGACCATCGTTCATCTTCGGAACACAAATTAAGATATTTTTGATGAAATCCGAGAGCTTTCTGAACCCTTCATAGACAGAAAAAAAACTGACACGTTCAAGGTCCAGTCAGGTAGTAAGAATATTGTTAAAATAGTCCATGTGACATCAGGGAACCACAATTTTATGAAGCTATGAGAATACTTTTTGTGCGCAAAGAAAACTAAAAATAAAGACTTCATTCAACAATTTCTTCTCTTCCGTGTTAGTCTTCAATGCATGTTCATGAACCACTGATGTCACATGGACTATTTTAAGGACGTCCTTGCTACTTTTCTGGACCTTGAACGTCGTAGTTGTGTTGCTGTCTATGCAGACAGAAAATCAACACAGAAAGAGTCATCGAGCTCTTGGCTTTCACCAAAAAAGATCTTAATTTGTGTTCCGAACATGAACGGAACAGGTTTGTAACAACCTGAAGGGGAGTAATTAATGGCAGAATTTGTTTTGGGGGGGGGGGGTGAACTATTCTTTTAACATCAACACTATGGCATAGAAGAGCCCTCAAAGGATTAGTCTAACTGCCTTAGTAAACATAAGCATTACAATTCTGATTTAAAACCAAACAGTTCTGTATACTGTCAGTGGATTTGTGCACTGCGTGGTTATCAGCAGTGCTTTAATTGTTTCAAGGGCATCACACGGAGCATATTTGCCATATTGAAAAGTCAATGTTTGTTAATGTGTACTTCAAAGAAGAATAGTGAGTACTTGGTTATGAACAAGCCCAAAATACAGAACAGAAAATCAATGTTGTTTCACCAAATATGACTTTTGGACAGAATTACTCCTACATCCAAACACAAACGACTACATCTCATTGCCAGTGAGAGGTTTTGCTTGCTTTAGAAAAACGTACTACAACAAAAGCCTCCATCACACCACAAATGGTCCATTGCACAATATAGTCGAAGGGGGAAAAACTGCTCCATTCATTTATATGTTGGTTCCCTCTGCTATTCAGACATGAGGCATTATTTTATTTCAATTTATCTGAAAATATAACCTTTTTTCATAGGATTCCAGTAGGATTTGGTGCCATCTGGGATGGTAATATAATGCCGGACTTCTGAATCACAAAAGTTGATTTATATGTTGGTTCCCTCTACAATTCAGGCAACCGTTTGCGATTCAGACATCAGATATTATGTTGCCATTCCAAAATTCACCCAAACTATAAAGCTGTGAAAATATATATATATTTTTTGAATAAAATGAATACTGTTGCTGGAAAAATTACAAATATCCTCTCCGCTACACTAATCTCCATCTATTCGTGCTTTGATTTGTCCTGAAATGAAATTATCCAACTTAAAAATCTGTTGACAGCAAGGAGCAAAAGAATTAAGCCCCTACAATTATCCAACTTTGACTTGGGACTCTGGAGTATTCATTAGTCTAAGTCAAACCAAAATATCTCAAAAGTCTGGCATACACTTTAACTTGCCCTTTGACATTTACTGTGAATCTGACACTAACAAATACGCTTCATTAATGAACAGAGACATATTATTTCCATCAGTGTCTAAAAAGCTGAACTGAAAAACCAGGCAGAGCTTTTAATACATCAATATAAAAGCACCATTTTCAGCAACACCACTTCTATTTATTGACATCATGACGCATGTTTCAGAGCAATATCGATCTTCAGCTCTGTGACAGAATGCTAGGGGTAACCTCAATGGGCAATAAGGCTAGACATTATTATGGGAAGCCTCGCATTATGAAAGATTCTCCAGTGCAAATTAATGTTTTATTGGCGCAAGAAATGTTACAGAAAACAAAGCCTTTATATAACTGTGATAACAATACCTCACTTCCTGTCTGTTGTCATAACAACAGTGTAATTCTGGGATGCTACAAGTTATACACCATTTGGCGGAGATGAGGAGAGCGACCTGCCACCATGGAAACAGCCTGAGAACCAATCAATGTTTTAGCCTGCCTTGCAGTTTTTTCAGCGCTGGAGAGTTTTCTCTCGCCCTTAAGCAAACCCCTCTTCTGCACCCAAGACGTGCAAATAACAACTTGGCCCACTTGGGAAAGCCTGGGAAAGAAAGAAAGATACAAAGAATGAGAGATAAAAAAAGTGATCAGGAGAGAAAAATAACCCTCTTAAGCTGTAGTTTTTGATTTGGTCCATGCTGGGCACTGGCTGGGTCAAGCTAGTTGAACAGTTTGGATATGAAACAAACCAGATGGTTATTTTGAACATGCTGACTGGTCAATCATCCAATGACCAGCTTGGACCAAACTAAAGGCCAGTTCCAGTTAAAGGAATAGTTCACCAAAAAATGAACATGAGAGTCCAAACAAACGGTAAAAAATACATCACGATAATCTAATAAGTTATTAATTTCATGGAACTCTGGTCAATAATTTTTTTCTTGTGAAGTGAAAAACTGTGAAACAAAGCCATCGTTAAGGTGTTTTAATGGTAAAATGTTGTGTCACGACCGGCTCAATGCCGTGACAAAAGATTGGAGGACATAGTCAGTTTAGTTCGGTTGCAACGAAAATGTTTATTGACATAAATAGAAAATTAAATAAAACTAAAAATCAGCACAGTCAAACACAAGTTACACAATCATAATTGTTTTTGTTGTTCAAATGTTAGATGGGACATCATAGACATCGCATTAACAAACTCTGATACACCTTCCGCTGATTGAGACTTTAAAACGCCACGCTCTATTAACTCCGTTTTTACCAGGGATTTAATATGGTCTTTTAAACGTTTATCTTAGCTTACCAAATACATTTTATAATGACCTGCAAGTTCCACTAGTTGATCCTTAGTCAAATCGTTCAACAAATCTTCAGACGGAGCACTAACAAATTCCTCAACCTTTGAGGCCCTTGTGAAAGACAAAAGTACGGCTACTTACATTTTCCCAAAAATATGAGGGGTAAAAATTAGATAAGCAATTCCCTCCAACTAAATTTCAAAACCATCTAAACTCATCCCTAATCTTCGTACAGTTACTTGCAGCAGGTTTTTATAGACTGTAAACCAGCGTTTGAAATAGCGACCGCTTAACGAGTCACCATTACAAAACAGAGATGTGTTCCCGAGACAACTGCTCTAACTGCTTTCACCGCACAAACAAAAACTAAAATAAAAAAAGATCGGAGATCGGTTAAGGATACCCCGCTAAACCTAAACAGGGAAAGGCATATCCAACAATAAACCTCCCCTCAAATATACTAATTGTAGCCTGTACTTACCAAAGCCGAACTCCCACGAAGCAACCAGAAAAAGCCAAACAACCATATCCTCCAGAAGTTCACAAAAACAAATATCTAAATTTAAAGGACGAGCCCTCACATTTGTCACGACCAGCTTAAAGCAGTGACAAAAGATTGGAGGACATTGTCAGTTTGGTTTGGTTGGAACGAAAATGTTTATTAACATAAATAGAAAATTAAATAAAACAAAAAATCAGCACAGTCAAACAATTTCTGTCAGACACATCATTAGTCAAAGCATCAGACAGAACCATGTTTAAAATAATAACAAAGTCCAAAATAAACAAAGACCGAACGCAACCAGAAGCAGGACCCCACCATACCAACAAAGCCTAAGCTTTATAGAGGGAAGAACCGGTGTACACGGTTCACTAGATGAGTCTCCCAACCACACTCACTGGCCGGCCGTAGCAGGGAGAACAGGAGACCCGGTCCAAAACACCAGTCCATCAATATTAACACCTTCAAAAAATAAGTTCATCCCCTGTTGTCTTCATCAAAATACACCAACATATTTGTTTAGAACTGTTTTGGACTATGTTGCTTGTAAACAGTGCTTTATCTGTGTATATTTCTCTCCTGATTCAGACGAGACAACGTTTTGCCTAGAGTAAGCAATAGTATGGACAGAGAGCTTGAAGCACTTTAAAGTTAAAAGCATCTTGATGGATTTATTTATTACAAACATGCATATTTTTACTTCACAAGATATTGATTGATGGACTGGAGACATCTGGGTTACTTGTGGATTATTGTAATGTTTTTATTTTCTGTTTGGGCTCTCATTCTGACAGCATCCATTCACTGCAGAGGATCCATTGGTGAGCGAGTGATGTAATGCTAAATTTCTCTAAATCTGTTCCAAAAAAAATAAAAATAACTTGATCACCTGAGGGTGATCATTTTTGGGGGAACTATTCCTAATACTGGCCAACTTGGATCACCTGGAAACCAGCAACCATGTTCCAAAGCTACCAGCTTAAACTGGACCAGAGAAAAACAGAGATATATATGAGAAAAGAGAGAGAGAGAGAGAGAGAGAGAGAGAGAGAGAGAGAGAGAGAGAGAGAGAGAGAGAGATCATTTTATTAAGCCATGTTTGCCTTCATCCATGCATGAGTAAACTTGCAGCACACAGTTCAAACAGGCTCGTGTTACAACAAGAAAAGAAATCGATCTGGACCAACACTCCACAATAACTCTCAGCACGCAGGAGAAAAATTCATCAATTGGATGGAGAGACAGAAAGAGATAACATTACATGAAATTTCACCACTGGAATGGCCTGGGAAAACCACTTCAGATATTACTCCATCTCCATGCAAAGAGCATTATTCAACGCCAACTGCCTCGGAGGAAAAGAAGCCGTCTTCAACCTCTTTTCTATCACTAAAAAAATCTGTTGTTCTCTTTCTATCTTCTGATGAACGTCCCAGAGCACTTCAGATCATGGGCAACGAGTCCTTGTCTGCCTCAGGTGTAGATGTCAGTCATGATGTAGAACAAAAGTCTCTACTGAGCTTGTGACTTCACATGAATATTTTAGAGACCGCTGAAAGGCCCGCAGAGAAAATGTCAGCAGAATGAAGCTCAACCCATGTATGCACGTGTATATGTATGTGCCCTGCGCATTAGATGGAAAATGGCAGATCAATGTAAATAGCTGCCCAGCTGAACAAAAACAGACAATGCAATGAGCTTGAGAACAGCCTCTGGAGACTGCCTCTGGAGCTAGAAGCCTTGCTTGAGAGCACAAAGAATGAAAAACGCTGTGAAAAGTAGCCCAGTTCTGTGCTACAAGCAGCCCGTGTGTGTGCATAGGCTAACTGCTACAGCGGTCACTTGGCACCTGGTGGTCCTGAACATGCATCATGCCCCCTGTATGTCAGCTATAATGTGGGACACTGGATACACAATTCACAGATGACAGAATCAGGTTAAGAGATATAGAATAAAGTTATTTTTGTTGTCTTTGCACACAGAAA
>CM049804.1:9123180-9145442 GCA_027422405.1 Ptychobarbus kaznakovi | reverse complement strand
ATTTCTCAAGAGATCTCTCGTTCCAGAGAGAGCAATTCAAGAGGACCGGGCATTCAAGAGGCGCTATGAGAATCAAGAGGGCGATGGAGATGTGTGTGCCTCGGTATTTACCCGTCTCCTTTTAGACACCCATCCAATGGTTGTCTTAACCAATTAGATTCTATGCTGGGTTGCTGGGTGCGCTTTGTTGCTCACCAATCGCAAATAACTTCACATGTCATGTTCAGTCACATTGATACACATTTTACATACTTATGCAAATTATCCTGTTGCGATGTGATTTCTATAACCTACAATGATGATAACATTGACAGAGAATCCACTCAGATGAAAGTGTTTTTTACAAGCTAGATTTAACGAAATATACATTACCGCAAACATGAATAACCCTTAGGCTCTTAAGCTAGTCCAATATAATTAATAAGCACGACAATACACAATGGTTTAAAAAGGAATGAGTACAAATTTGATGGGTCCATATCCAAAGGCATTATGCATAGAAATTATTAGTTTCTTAACTATGCGATGAATTTATTTGTAAGATGATTTGGCAGTCTCTGGTGACCAGGAATTGACTACCGGATCTATGTCTTGTTGGTGTGGTCGGGGGAGGAGGTCACAGTTCTAGCTGTGATCTCTATCACAGATTTACATGTAATGGTCTACATGTTGCATCTCTTTGACCTTCAATATATATTGCTCAAATGTATTACCCAAATTGATGCTTCCTTCCTGCCATTGGAATTATCATTAAGATGTTCTATGAGGTTTTAATGTTGTAGTCGTTTATTCATGAACGGGCTGGTGCTAGGGTCTGATTTATGACTTCCGGCTGTTGTGCTGTGAAGAATTCGGCTCTTCTCCTTTCGAACCCCCTTCTGATCGAATCTCGATTTGTCTTTAGGTCATTGCTCTCTTCATCTGCCCCCTTGGGAGATTCCGATCAGGCAGGACCTGCTCTCTCAGCTTCAGGGCAAGATCTGGCATCCTCAGCCCGAGATCTGGAAGGTGCTTTGGTGCTGGCCGCCATGGACTTGCCACTTCGAAACACAGAATTTCTCACTGATTGAGGGACGCTATTTCACTGGCTTATGAGGTGCGTGGCCTTCCTTCACCTCTCAGCGTTCGGGCACACTCTACTAGGAGCGTGGCCTCCTCTCAAGCTCTTTTCAGCGGAGTCCTCCTAGAAGATATTTGTGTAGCGGCAGGATGGTCCTCTCCGCACACTTTTATCAGATTCTATAACTTAGATCTTGACACGGCTCCAGGTTCTCAGGTTCTGTCTGTTTGAACCGGCCGTGTATGCTGTCTGGTTCGTAATCGGGACAGGTAGGGCAGCGTTCTTAGCTTGGCGTGTTTGGTATATCGGGCGTGTTGGTATTCCTGTGGCTCAGTGGTTAGAACATTGCATTAGCAGCGCAAAGGTTGTGGGTTCGATTCCCAGGGAACACACATACTGACAAAAAATGTATAGCCTGAATGCACTGTAAGTCGCTTTGGATAAAAGCGTCTGCTAAATAAATGTAAATATCGTTCCCAAAGCGTGTAAGGTTTTTTTTTTTTTTACGCAGAGTCCAGTGAACCTATGAAAGAGAACGTCTCGGGTTACTCGCGTAACCCTTGTTCTCTGAATAGGGAACGAGACACTGCGTTTGCTGCCAAGCTCCTCACGCTGCCGACAGGGACCTTTTCGGCAGAGAAATCTGAGGAGCAGATGGCGCGTTCGCCAGTATAAGATGCGACGTGAGAACGTCGAGGGCGGCTTCCGTGCCATCAGCCAATGAATTGGCGTGATTCTATACGGGTTTCAGACAATCGGCACGCCCAGGGCGTTCCCAAAGCGTGTAAGCTTTACGCAGCGTCGAGTGAACCTCTGAAAGAGAATTGAAGCACTATCGCCCTCCTGCGTGACAGCTGCATCAATACAATAGCATATGCTTCAGAGAGATCAAATCCTACAAACCTTTGAAACTGCAATAATAACGATGAAAGAAAAGCTACATTGGGGGAAATAGCTTTTATTTAATGCTCCTTTGCATATGAGCATGTTACCATAGTAGTGTATCTTTTATATTATAAGCTATACATCTGCGGATATTAATACTGTATAAAAAAACATTTACAAAATTAAAATTTTTTTTCTATTTTATGTTTTTTTTTTCTTTGCCAACTTTAAAATATATTTTTTTATATTTTTCTTAATTAAAATGAAATGAGTGTTGGGGTTATGTATACAAATTAACATGGAAATACACAAAATGTATACACAGTTATTCAGAATTCAAACGGACATCCATGTTTTATAGGCCTATTAGTAAACAAACAACTTTCCTTGCAACAGCACGTTCTGTTAGGGATAAGTAGTGGATTTCAACCTTTATTTTGTAGCAGATAATGTGTCACATTGCAAACGCTGTTCACTGACACCGTTGTCTCCTTTAAAAAAAAGTTGGACTAGCTTTTATTACACTTTACGATTTGGGCAAAATTGTTTAGTGTGGAAATATCACTTAAAACGTCATTATAGACACATGAACACCATACTCTGAACAGATAGCCCTACACGTGCAAAGTGCTCACTCTGCTGGTGATACTTGGAAACTGCTGCAGGGATTGAATAAATGAGACAATGCATGTTAGAACACACTTCTTACGTTATTTAATGGCACTATGACATGCTTGATTGTGCACATATAGGCCCTATACATAATTTAGATTAAGGCACACATATAGTGTTTTTTTACTCGAGTAAATGTGTTCTAAAGAGAAGAACTGCCATTAACAAAAGAAAAACATGAATAAATGCACATGAATGATTGAAAAAACACACACACAAATAATTCATGTCAGGCAGCCTTTGATGCTTGTATAGTTCTATACATTACCATAAAATGTTCAAGGGTGGCAATGCTTTACACAATAACACTTGAACTAAACCTACGTTCAAAATTTTTGGCTACTTCATTCACCATGTGGCTTTCTCTTTACCTCTTGTGTTATTATGGTGGACGCCGAAAAAAGGCTATTGGATTGTTTAAAAGGTTTGTATTTAACAGTTTAAATTGATTTATTTGTTGTTTTTTGTAACATACTTATTCTGGAAACCTTAGCTGTCATATATATTTTGTAAAAACAACAGGAAAGTGATTATTTTGCAAATAGGTGAGTTCACTCATACCACCTAAATCTGTATTTATGTCACAGTACAAATTGATTATTTGGTTATAGTTGTAGTTCTTATACTTCTGAAATCCTTTTGTTTCATTGTTGTGCATCATATGCCTATTGTTTTGAAATAGTAATCCTCACTAACTTCATGGAGCTGTGCTTTGAGGTCTCACCACAAACTATCAAATTCTCTGGACTGCCTAATTCTGGTGCTCCAATAAATGTTTGATCCACGAACCACTGTGCTGTGCAACCACAAATACAGAACTCTATTGGTATTTGAAATGGAGTAATTCTTTTCTCACTTGAACTCTTCCGGATGTGCCATTGCTTGTGTCTCCTCTATGCCACTAGCCTGAAAACTAACCCTGGCTTACTTGTTGCCTCCTTCACAAAATGTTTGATCCACACAACATTTTTGCCTTGTTGCATTGGTGCAATAAATGATCAGAACATTATGAAATGGCTGTGAAACCTACTCTCCTGATCAAAAACTTGAAATGTTAGAGGATTATTTGCGAGTTAATCTCAGCAATGGAATCCGTTTATGCCCATCGGCGAAATGAGGCTGACCCATGCACAACCCACAAACATTTATTTTCCTTTTTAATGTATTTAAAGCAAATGTTAGTGATTTAAATAGACTACTGAAGCAAATCATTGAGTCCAGTTTTTATGATTGTGTATGACATAGCTTGAAGTAGTAGCTTTGAATTCATTTTCAGTAATTCAGCCGGTCGATACGTCCTTCAGAAGAAACAACTCTTGTACAATTATAAAGACCTGGCCTCAAGTATAAATGTTTCTATTAAACATTTCACTGTAAAACCACTGAAAAATCGACAACAGGCCTAAAATAATGGGTAACGTTTGTGTGATATGAAAAATAGTTCGCTGTCCCTTTAAGACTGCGCTATTGTCATTGGTCATTGACCATCTGTATCGTGTGCGCTTGTGCAGCTTCATTCTGCTTCCAGGGGCGAGTGTTATTATAAGGCCTAGAATTTAATGCACCTGCATTGAGGGAAAAACAAATCGGTTGAATTCGATATTGTGACAAATTCTCTTTTGACGCGTTATTTGCAAATAACACAATCCGGTAAAATGGCTGAATTACCGATGGGGAAAGGGGTATCCGCAGGGAAAATCGCAAGCAATGTACAGAAAAAAATGATCAGGGCTCAGGAAAAGGTAAGATATTTTAATCATCAGATATATATCAAATACTCATCTCTTTCAACGCTGATTTACCTAACATCACAATAACATCTAAGGCCGTCATCTAGCGTGAAGTGACGTTAGCCTATAAAACATGGGACGTGTCAGAGCCGAGGCTATCAAATACTAAAATACATGCATTTGCCTCACCTACATTCGCAAATGTTTTGATACATTTATGAATAATGCAATTTTGAAAGCGCAAGCTCGCTGGTTATTTAATTACAATGGGGCTGCCATGGAAACCTGTTTACACTGGATTTGTGCGTTCACTTTAAAACCACGACGATCAGTTCTCAATGTGCTTTAAGATTAAATTAACCCATTTTTGCATATGAACCTTTGCATTAACCTAGCAGTGCACGTCCAAAAGACGAGCGCGGTGGCGATGTCCGGATCCTTTTAATGAATCGGTTCACACAACAAGTCCGAACGATTCGTTCACGAAACTGATCACGAGTCGTCGGCTCACTCGTTCATTAAACCGAGAACCGTTCTCACTTTCATGCACGCACGTGCGATTTGTAATGAGACGAGAACTCTGTGATAAGTGGATATGTCTAGAGTCAAATGGCGTTTTTTTACCGGTTCTTTGAAAGAATTGTTCTAAAGAACCGATTCGCGGAAATGAGTCAGAGTTCACCACAGTAAACGAGCAGCTGCCTCGCGCACTGATGGCCCTCATCCTTCACCGCTTTTGAGTGCTACACCCTGATATTTCACAACGTCCTCAAACTCAAAAATAAATTGTGGTCATAAATGTTACCAGCGTAATTAAATAGGTCGATTAAATCTGTCTTTTTTGACTATTGATTATTTCCTTTAAATGATGGTTGGATTCTTCACACCAGCTGTCACTGAATAAGGCTGTGGATTTGCAGACACAAATACATATGCCAGTCATGTCTTTGAGCAATAGATATGACATTGACAATTTATCAATGATATTTGTACAGTATTTAATAAATATAGTCCCACTTAGATCTACTCTATGGTTATCTGTGCAGCTACAGTAGCTTGACTTGAATCTGCTGCTGTCGTTTTCTAAAGAGAAGTGATATTTTATGTTATAGACACACATTTACAGGATACTATACCCTAGATATCCAGGTTTAACCTATGTATTTCTCGTCAATGCAAAGAAGCTCCCTCCATATAGAAGTTCTGGGTTGTCATTGCACATTAAAAAACACTTTCTTGTTCATTTAATATTTCAATAGCATGCTGTACACAATTACCAAAACTGGAAATGTAACAAGCCACCATAAATATGTTTTTAAATGTGAACAATGTGGTCAGAAATGCAATAATCTTGTCTCAGGTTCTCCAAAAGCTTGGCAAGGCAGATGAGACTAAAGATGTGGCATTTGAAGAGGGTGTGATCAACTTCCACAAACAGCTGGTGAGTGTTTCTCTAACTGAAGCAGTGTAAGCACTGGGATCTATTCTGGTCTTATCCTCTTGGTCTGTGACTCTCTGTTTGAATTTTGTCATGTGGTCATGCGCTCACATAGGTTGAAGGCTCCAAACTGCAGAAAGACCTGCGGGTCTATTTGGCTGCTGTGAAAGGTGAGATTATCGATTGACACATCCTAAATGCAACATGAATCAAGTGTGTTGTTTTCTTAGCCTTGCTGATCCCTTTTTCGTGGTTTCCCCAGCCATGCACGAGTCTTCTAAACATCTGTACGAGTGCCTGGATGACATGTATGAGCCTGACTGGTATGGCTGTAAGGACGTGAACTCACTTTTGGAGGTTATTGCTTATACTTAAGTCATTGTCAGTAAAATGTGTTTTAAACTCAAACAGTAATTCAGGAGTAATTTGGCCCCCCCTGTGTCCCATTAATACAGTTAAAAAAAATCATATGAGAAATATGTTGTTTTTGTCTGAATTTATAAAGTATACATTCAGACAAAAAATTTTTTTTAAATAAAAAGCATGGTCTTTCGTGTTTTTGCTTTTTAAATCAGAATTTTCTCCCTTTATACCTCTAAAATGTATAGTATTCATTGTAAAATGGACCAAAATGTTGATAACTTGTCTAGTATTGTCCCAAACTTGGTCCAAAAATTGCTTTTTTAACATGAAAATGCCCTCCCTTAATATTGATTTTGCACTTTTGTAGCTTAAATGCAAGTAGCAAATCTTTGCCTTATGACTGTCTTGTGTCTTTACAAAGGAAATAATTTCAACACAGGACAGAAAATTGAACTTTCATGGGTTTTTTATGTAAAGAGTAAATCAAAAGATCAAGAATGATACAAAATGTGGCACAGATGTGGCACAAGGTCTCCCCTACAGCTTATCTTCTTTCCATTTTATTGTTTTTAATTCACACCCATCTGTCATTTCACCATGTTTTTATTACATATTACACTACTGTTCTACTTTTTATATGTTTTGAAAGAGTATGCTCGTCAAGGCAACATTTATTTGATAAAAAAATTCAGAAAACAATAATATTGTGAAATATTGTTATCATAAAAAAATAATTATTTTCTATTTAAATAGATATTAAAATATAACTGATTTCTGTGAAGGCAAAGTTGAATTTCAGCAGCTATTACTCCAGTCTGTCACATGATCAGAATTCATTCTAACATGCTGATTTGCTGCTCAAGAAACATTTCTTGTTATCAATGTTAAAAACAGCTTAATATTGTTGTGGAAATAGTGATACATTCTCTCTCAGGTTTCTTTACTCCCTTTTGATCAATTGAATGTGTCCTTGCTGAATAAAACCATTAATTTCCTCACTTTTTTAATCTAACTGACCTCAAACCTTTGAACAGTAGTGTGCGTATCCATTCTACATGTCTCCACTTTACTTGACTTCTGCTTTCTTTGAAAGGAATGTTAGGAGAGAGGAAACAGATGGGAGGTAATTCAAGGGGTTTTGATTATTAATTAGCTGTTTATTTTCATAGCTGTTTAGTTTTTCAGCAGTAAATTATTATTTAACCACACAAGTAGTGACACTAGAATGATCCTAAATAGTTTTAGGAGGACCCAGCTGCTCTGTAGTTGTCCCTATAGGTACAGCACGTGTCTCTGTGAATATGTGTGTTCTTAGTTATATTTAAGATGGTCTTCCACCATCCTGATCTTTTGCATCTATTGTTGTGTGTGTGTAACAGGATTCAGACCTCCTTTGGACAGACTTCCATCAGAAACTTGTGGACCATGCGCTTATATCCATGGACACTTACCTGGGCCAGTTTCCTGACATTAAAGTACTAAGATTCTACGATGCTGTAGTTTAGCATATCATGCTGTGGTTTTCTGTTTAATATCTGCATAAATCTTTTCAGGGCCGTATTTCAAAGCGTGACAGGAAGCTGGTGGACTTCGACAGTGCACGACACAACTATGCTGCAGTAAACAAAGGCAAGAAAAAGGAGGGGATCAAGATCACCAAGGTAGAGCCCTTCGTTTTTTACAAGACTTTTGCCGTGCCATTTCGTTTCTTGTAGTCATGTTGTGTTTTAATGTTTTACTGTTCTCTATGTAGCCAGCTTCCCTGCTGGAGAGGGCCGCCCCAGGCTGGGCTCAGGGCATCCTGTCTGCACATAACGTGGCTCAAACCAGCCTCTCCAGGAGTCAGGTGAAACATTATAACTTAAAGGGATAGTTCAAAGAAAACACAAACTTAAAAGCCTGTCATTTTGTTGTTACAAACCTGCATGAGTTTCTTTCTTCTGTTTAGCTCAAAAGAAGATATTTTGAAGAATGTTGGTAACCAAACAGTTGACGGCAGCCATTGACTTCCATTGGATGAAAACAAGTACCATGGAATTCAATGGCTGCCGTCAATGTCTGGTTACCAATATTCTTCAAAATAACTTTGTTTAATTTTACTACATTCTGAGCTATTCAGAGATGCTAGCCATCATCTTGATCATTTTGCTCAGACAGGAGGGCAATATCGGCCAACACAAATGAGTATATTGTTATTACCTGGTTATTCCAGGCAGTTTTGGGCCAAATAAATGACGAATCAAATATGTAGGTGAAGTAGTTCATCATGTTTGATTAGCTGTGTTGAGGTACACTTATTTAAACAGCTAAAGTCTTGTGAGTGAATAAGATTATTGAACTCCATGTCATATGATAATGTAATTTCTTTATGTTTATAGGCCGAGGAAGAGCTGGAGAGGACACAAAAAGTGTTTGAGGAGATTAATATAGATTTGCAGGAGGAACTGCCATCTCTGTGGAACAGGTCTGGATTTATTTACTGTCTTGCTTTCATAGATCTTCTTTGAGTTTAGTCTCACAAACTTTTGACTACAGGCATTTATGGTCCACATTCCAGCTAATTCTGGCTAAAACAATAGGCTACTTAGACAGGATCATCATCTAAAACAACATGTAACAGGTCATTTTCTTTATTAGAAATGTATTGTGGATAAATGTAAAATAAAAATAAATAAGATGTTTAACAATGCAGTAATACAATCAATTATTGCACAGCAGTCTCTGTTTTACAGATAACATCAAAGACAGTGGAAAATGTCTAAATAATAAGGATGCAGTTTAATTGCTAAGAGAAAGTACCTCAAGCAAAATTCTGAACATATTTTTACAGATTCAGTGCCATGAGCCTCTGTATTTGCCACGGAAATGATGTAGAAGCCTGACAATCTGATTGATTCTTGCCATTTTTGTGTGCAATATGTACCAGATGAGTCATAAATGGTCCATGGATGTACCATCTCAGACTGAGGTCTGTTGTCATCTTATGGAGGGCTAAGATTGTGTTTGCTCTCTTCCAGTCGTGTTGGCTTTTATGTGAATACATTCCAGAGTGTGGCTGGTCTGGAGGATAAATTTCACAGAGAAATGGGAAAAGTAAGGACTCCAACTCAACACCATCAACTGGCAGAACATTATGATTATGTTTTGTATATAAGTGTAATTTAATTACAAGTAAATAATCTGGTGAATGAGTAGTGTGTGTGTGTGTGTGTGTGTGTGTGTGTGGTGTGTGTTGCGTTGTGGTTTGGGTGTGTTAGGTGTGTGTGCATGCCTGCATCATTGCCTTGCTTGTGAAAACTGGTATATTTTGTTTTGGAGAAACAAATATAAAATAATCATTAATTACAACAGAAAGGTGTTTATGAAACATTTATGTCCCCAAACAAAAAGGCTTAAAAACCTACTAAATGTTTTTTTAAAAACAAAAAATCACAATTCTCCGTGAGGCGAAGTTTATTGTAATGTAGGCAATAGCACAACATTTGTACATATAAAAACATTAACGCCTATGAATCCCCATAAACAATAAAAATGCCACGTGGTGGGGGGTGTGTGTGTGTGTGTGTGTGGTGTGTGTGTGTTGTGTGAAATGTGTGTTTCATGGTGTCTGTCTGATCTGGTCCATGTTCTGTCTGTTGTGTCTTTATGTGTCGTTGACTGTTCATGTGTGTGTGTTTTCTGTTGCTTTGTGTGTGTGGTGGGGTTGTGTGTGTGTGTGTGTGTGTGTTTGGTGTGTGTTGGTGTGTGGTTTTTGTGTGGGTGTTGTGTGTGTGACACTGGACCACAAAACCATCATAAGTACATGTATACATTATGAATGATGACATGCAAAAAAGTTCCAATTGTATGGTTACAGAACAATGTTTTGGTCTAGATACAACTATTATTTGAAAATCTGGAAATGATGAAAAACCGTAATTATTGAAAAAATCCCTTTAAAGTTTACAAATGAAGTTCTCACGATACATATTACTAATCAAAAATAAGTGATATATTACAGTAGACATTTACAAAAATCTTCATTGAACATGACTTTAATTCATATCCTAATGTTTTTTGCATAAAAACAAATCTGTATTTTGACCATACTTATTTTTGCTATTGCTAAAATATACCCCAAGACTTAAGCCTGGTTTGTGTTCAATCACATATTGGTCAATAATCAAATGATGCTTACTCATACAACCAAAAAGTTGCTTTAATTTCCCATCGCCTTATATCATGTCAAAATATAGACACTCAATACTATAAAACATATTAGCTGAGCTCCAACACATTATTTAGATAATTATGGTCATTATTCAAGCATAAACCTAAGATATGTCCACCCTGTCATGGCCATATAATTCTTTAAATACCATTCATTTTCATTGCTAAATTAAAGGGGTCATATAATACGATTTCACCTTTTTAACGTGTGTTAGTGTGTAATGTAGCTGTGTGAGCATAAACAACATCTGCAAAGTTACGTTCAAAGTTAAAATTCAATGCAAAGGTAGAAATGGTATTTTACAGAATTAGCATAGCATCGTCTACATCGAACGTCTGGTAAGGGACTACAACAAAATACTTCCGGGTTAGTGACGTCATAAACCCAGATAAACCCCGCCCCTGGGAACATGCAACGAAGGGGGAGAGGCCATGCTGCGCTGCTTTAGAGAAGAGGAAGACAACTAGGGGTGCACGTAAAAATCTATTCATGTACTGTATGAATCGCGATTCTGTCTTCTAACAATTCTAATGGATTCACAAGTTTCATTACATATTTTGAAAATACTGTATTCTAATCACTTCTGGCATATTTTATGCCGACATGTTAAGCTTTGAAAGTGAAAGTGACAAAAAAAGTGAAAGTGAAGTGACAAGTGACCAAGTATGGTAACCCAGTTGGGGGTCGGTGCCTTGCTCAAGGGCACCTCAGTCGTGGTATTTAGGGTGGAGAGAGCGCTGTACATTCACTCCCCCACCTACAATTCCTTAACTCCAAAACCTTTGGGTTACAAGTCCGACTCTCTAACCCAGGGGTGTCAAACTCAGTTCCCGGAGGGCCGCAGCCCTGCAGAGTTTTGTTCCAACCCTATTCCAACACACATACTATGTAGTTTTCAATGAATCCTGAAGGACTTAATTAGTTGGATCAGGTGTGTTTAATTAGGGTTGCATCTAAACTCTGCAGGGCTCTGGCCCTCCGGGAACTGAGTTTGACACCCCTGCTCTAACCATTAAGCCACAACTTACACAAAGTCCCAACTTCCACTTTGGCAAAGCAAGTAAACAAACTCATACAAAGAAAATGTGTCAATTGAAAATCACCAACTCACTCACCTCAGCCGATAAAATTCCCGCCACTGTTGTCCTGATGTCACTGAAGGGTACGGCCTTTTCTTAAAGGGGCGGATTCCCCAATACGACAGGGTGGACAGCCATTCAAGGGACATGGACAAACTCTTCTTTTTTATTAAATAACAATATCGATTTTATTACCAAATTAGCAATACTCTCAAATTGAGTAATCTTTAAAAAAATCTAGAAAATGTATCTAAAGAGCCAAGTAATGTTTTTGTTATGAATATAAAAACTTAGCCTAATATAACAACCTTTCATAGTAATTTTTATGTTAATTTATTATGACAAATGAGTTGCTTATGTACAGGACACCAAAAGGCACCCTGCAGTGATATTGACCATATATATATAATTGTTAATTATATAAATAGTATTAATATAATATTGACAGTAAAATGTGAAGTAAAAACTAGTTTTCTACATTTCAAAAGATGTTGATTTAACATATAATATTTCTTTCTTTCAGATTAATCAGAATCTGAATGATACGCTGGAGAAATTAGAAAATCAAGATATGTCCAGGTTAGTCAAATGTACATGCAACATACATACATAATGTTTACATTTATAAGCACTTGATTGTATTTAGTGTACATTTTAACCATGCTGGCTCATTTTTATAAATTTTGCCTCAAAATTGTGTGTAAATTGTGCATATGATAATAATTAGTATTGGTGCAATTACACTCTATACAGTATATTAAATAAAATAAATGAACAAACCAAAAACACCACTCTCACAGCAAAACAGGTAGCCAAGGGGTGAGGACATCAGCAGCCCAGAAGAGGTAACGGCGGTAGCCCTGCGGTGCTGTGTGATTGTGTGTGTGTCTGTCTCTGCATTACTAAAGCTTCTTGCGTGTCCTCAAGTGCTGCCCATCTAGACAAGGGTTTGTCTTGTGCAGTCCTGAGACTGTAGGTGCTATACAGTAATCATTTCCAGCTATTTGCTTTCTCAAATTATGTGTTTTATGATGCCTTCAAAGTGTGTTTGAATTCACTGCATGAGCAGAATGATTTTGCACAGGAAGCAACTGCGTCTGCATGAATACCTGTTAAGTTTTGGTACTATCCTAAGTGTAGTTACAGTGTGTCAGTTCTGGCTTGGAAGTCTCCCAGATAGGCTTTGGGTCACACTGGCCATCTAAGAATAGAGCTTGCAGTGTGAAGCATTGGTGCTTGGATTGAGCCTAATCAAAGCATGACACAGAGGGGCTCATCATAGCATCATACTGTATTTCATTATTTGTACTTATTTTATTATTTATATGCTGCAGTGACAGAACACAAGATGCCAATCACACGTTGAGCCCAGGAGGACCACCAGCCATTCCCAAATCCCCGTCCAAGGTATGCATTTAGAAATACTATACATATATATATATATATAGAATACATATTTAGTACTTGCCATGTACAACAACAGCCCTGCACCTTGAGAAAAAATCTGAAATCTGGTGATTTGCAAAAGGTAAGTAATTTGAGGATGCAGAGTACAAAAAAGTACAGTTTTTACAAAATAAGTTGGAAATAAGTATATATATATATATATATATATACATCAGCTTTAATGCAGTTAAAATAACTAAATATCTAAATAACAAAAGCAGTCAAATATCATAAGTTTTGGTGTTAATGTCATTTAAAAATAATTCCCAGTATTACCGTGATTTGAACCTATTTCATATCGTTGTGTTTCTAGCTAAGGCCTGCGGTTCCTCCACCTCCTAAAGCTACTCCATCAAAGGATATGAAGCAGGAGAACATTATCAATCTGTTTGGTGAGGCTGCCACTCCGAACATCAGTGTCACTTCGCCAACACAGGTCAGCAGTACTTTCTTCTCCTCTAACCCTCGTCTTCAGGCTAATGAAGCGACTGAAGACACCAGCATTGGCCAAAAACGCAGTTTAAAAACAGACTTCCTGCCAGTTCATAAATTGGAATTTGAATAGTAGGATGTTTAAATATGAATAAATATATTTTTAAAAATTTAACCAGGGAAGAAAGTACGTTTGAGCCCTATAGCAGGTAAAATTAAATACATAAAACAATAATCACAATGGACACACACACTCACAACCACACACATACATATCACACACACAACAATAAAACAAATTTAAAAGTAAGAACATGCAAAAATTTGTTGTTATAATTAACATTGATTGAAATAAATACAGGTAGTAATTAATACTATAAATGAGTTTTTCCAAACTCTGTCTTCATTAAGGGAACATTTAAAAGAATATAACACGATTATACCCTTCACATAGACTAATCAATACAGAGGATACATTTCTAAGCCAATGGTACCTTCTTAGTGAATGCCAACCAACCATTTCATAAATCCGAGTTATAAATTTTAAACAGAAATTTTACTTAGTAGTATTTCTGTAAAAAAACTTAAATTCAGGTAAGAAATTCCACCAACTTTCTCCAGCTGATTGAAAAACAAGCACTCCGAAATAAAACCCCAGCTTTATGGATCATGTAACTTGAAGATAAGTTTTCCAACACAAAGCCTAGGTATCTATAGGAGGATGATTTACCTGTAGGGTGTAAAGAGGTGGTGGAGAAGAAAATTTGAAAGCATTTTGTTTTCTTATCATTCATAAAGAGAATTCAATACAAATCTTAATGAAATACAACTACAACCAATAAATTATGGTGTCATCCATATAAATAAAATGTGATTATCACCAAAGTTAATATTTATGTAAATAACAGGGGACCCAAAATATGGCACACCAGATTCAATACTCTTAAGACCCTTAATTTGATAATCTTTAAGTTTTTACATGCGGTTTCAGAAAGACATCAGTAATCATGATTTTAATTTTTAAATAATATTTTAAGCAGTACTTAGAAAATTGATACCCTTGCAGTATGCTCGTGTGAAACTGTTATAATCAACTGTGAGAATTAAGGTATGGTCACATTTAACGTTTCATGGGTGAATTGCAGTCATTTCCATAGGAATCCACATAATCTGGAATTTCACAAAGATTTGCCCACTCAAATTTTGCAACAGGTTTAAGTCAGTAAAACAAATTTCCTGCTTGATTAACCAACAGAACCCTTCTCGGTTTGAAAGTGACAATGGAGCTTTTTCTTGTTTTTGTCAGTATGAAGCTCCAGCCACTGCTAATCTGCTGGATATGGATCTGGACTCACTGCAGGCTGCCACCACACCAGCCGCACAGGTCTGTCAGAGTTAGAGCAACTAAGTCAAGTTTTTATTAAACTTTCATTCAATTTGACTTATAGCAGTCCAGACTCAAGTCTGGTAGTCCAAGTTCCAGCAACCTCAAGTATTTTATATGTGACCCTGGACCACAAAACCAGTCTTAAGTCGCTGGGGTATATTTTTAGCAATAGCCAAAAATACATTTTATGGTTAAAATTATTTTATGCCAAAAATCATTAGGATATTAAGTAAAGATCATGTTCCATGAGATATTTTGTAAATTTCTTACCGTAAATATATAAAAACATTTTTGTTTAGTAATATGCATTTCTAAGAACTTCATTTGGACAACTTTAAAGGCGATTTTCTCAGTATTTAGATTTTTTTTCACCCTCAGATTCTAGATTGAGAAAGAGTTGTATCTCAGCCAAATTGTTTCAGATCCTAACAAACCATTCATCCATGGAAAGCTTAATTATCAGCTTTCAGATGATGTGTAAATCTCAATTTAAAAAAATGTACACTTAAGACTGGTTTTGTGGTCCAGGGTCACATATGTCTAGTCAAGACCAGCTCATTCGAGTACAAGTCTAGGTACAAATGCTCCTGTGAATATGGTCAGGCATTTGGACTTGAGTCTGGTGTTGTTTAGACTTGAAGGCTACAACACTTTTAGTATTTTTATGTTTTGCATTATAACATATTCAAAGTATATTCATGCAATGGAACATCGGTGTAAATGCCTCTAACGCAATTAGACAAATCCTTTTTGTCCATTCATGAATTTTGCTTTGTTTTTGTGCATTTTAACAGACTTGGGATCCATGGAAGGTGGGTGTGCTTTTACGTTTGCTCATAGTTGTTGTGTATATCAGCATACATAACCTTTCCTTTTAATTCAAACAAATTCCTACTCTATTTTGAAGAATTTAGCTAATAATATTCAATATATGTAATGGTTAGGGAAATCATTCTGCCCTTGTCAAACAGTTGCAAAAAAGCTATTCCATTAAATTTCCTTTCACTGCAAAGCTTTCCAGTGTAAAGATTGTAAATGTCTGTCTGTCCCGCTTTAGTAACTGTCCACGATATTAATGTTGCACGTCCCACGTCATTCCATAGAGGCTATATGACCTCCAGTATTGTGTGTTCAGCTGCAGAAATGCTCGTCTGTGTTTTACACTCTCTCTGGCTCATTCTTTCTCCACTCTGAATGATCCCTGCTCATGCTTTTCCCCGGCTCCCACATGTGCCCTTCCCCATCATTCCCCTCACCGCCATACCCACCCTCCTCCCTGCCACATGTAGCAAGCAGAGAAGGAAACTGAGGTGCCTCAGACATGGGACGATGATGGTACCCAGCCTGTGCACTCTGGCTGGGGCGATGATGGTACCCAGGCTACCTGGGATGATGATGCCTCTCAGCCTGTGCAGGGGAATGACAATGATTCTACCCAGCAGGCCCAGGGGTGGGACGATGATGGGGCTCAGGTACAAATCTCATAAAGCAAGCTGACAGGAGCTGAGCTGTGCTATATTGAGGTCGCGCTCCTGTAGGAACCTCTGGATCGGAGCGAAAAGTTGCTTAGCATGGCAGTTGGGAGAATGCTGGTAGCAGTAGCAGTAGTAGTAGTAACAGCTACAGCTGGGCTTGCTATGTTATGAGGACAGCTGTGTAATATGCATCTTTTTGTTCTCTCTTTAAATTCTTGGCTCTCTCTTGGTATTTCTACCTCTTATTCCTCGATCTGCATTGGTCTCTCCTTCTTTATCTCCTGGTCTTTCCCTTTTGCAGGCCGCAGAAAAGGTAGCTGTTACAGAAGAGGCAGTAGCTGAAACCGTAAATGAAGTAAGTGATAAGTGAATAAATTAAAGCATAGGATATGATAAAAGTGTAAAATCTGATCATCAAAACCAAGGCAACAGCCTAAAGAACAAACATGAAGACTATAGGTGATTCAAACCATGCATCAACAGACACTACCATTCAAAAATATTTATTTTATTATTTTTTAAAGAAATAAATACATTTTTGTTCAGCAAGGATACATTAAACTGATCAAAATTGGCAGTTAAGACATTAATAATGTTACAAATGGTTTCTATTTAAACATTATATTGGTTTGCACAAATGTATTAAGCAGCACAACTGTTGTCAACATTGATAATAATAATAAATAATTCTTGAGCAGAAAATCAGCATACTAGAATGATTTCTGAATGATCATGTGACACTGAAGACTGGAGCTGAAAATTCATCTTTGTCAGCACAGAAAAAATGACATTTATTAAAATATGAAAAATACTGTTCTTTTAAATTGTAATATTTCACAATATGTTTTATCAAATAAATGCAGCCTTGGTGAGCCTTGTTTCAAAAACATAAAAAAATTGAATGGTAGTGTATGCTAATAAGTGAGTTGGGACTCCCTCTGGTGAAATGAAGGAGCAGCTGCAGACTCCCTCATCAGACGTCAGCCCTAAACACTTGAATGTTGGGATGCACCGATACTGATACTGGTATCGATATCGGGCCCGATACTAAGCTCCTGTACTCGTACTTGTACTCATACTCATACTCGTTAAAATGCCCCGATACCAAATGCCGATACCACACAGCATGTGATAAGTGCCATATTCAGACAAAGAAACACCAACAACAGGCAGTAGAATGGAGTTATTAGAGATTAAGATTATGGATAATCCAGCCACCTCACAGGTGTGGCATATGAAGATGCTGATTAGACAGCATGATTATTGCACATGTGTGCCTTAGGCTGGCCACAATAAAAGGCCACTCTAAAATGTGTAGTTTTACTGTATTGGGGGGGTCCGTGGTGGTCAGAAAACCAGTCAGTATCTGGTGTGACCACCATTTGCCTCACGCAGTGCAACACATCTCCTTCGCATAGAGTTGATCAGGTTGTTGATTGTGGCCTGTGGTAATGTTGGTCCACTCCTCTTCAATGGCTGTGTGAAGTTGCTGGATATTGGCAGGAACTGGAACACGCTGTCGTATACGCCGATCCAGAGCATCCCAAACATGCTCAATGGGTGACATGTCCGGTGAGTATGCTGGCCATGCAAGAACTGGGATGTTTTCAGCTTCCAGGAATTGTGTACAGATCCTTGCAACATGGGGCCGTGCATTATCATGCTGCAACATGAGGTGATGGTTCGTGGATGAATGGCACAACAATGAGCCTCAGGATCTCGTCACGGTATCTCTGTGCATTCAAAATGCCATCAATAAAATGCACCTGTGTTCATAACATACGCCTGCCCATACCATAACCCCACCGCCACCATGGGCCACTCGATCCACAACGTTTACATCAGCAAACCGCTCACCCACATGACTCCATACACGCTGTCTGTCATCTGCCCTGTACAGTGAAAACCGAGATTCATCCGTGAAGAGAACACCTCTCCAAAGTGCCAGACGCCATCGAATGTGAGCATTTCCCCACTCAAGTCAGTTACGACGACGAACTGCAGTCAGGTCGAGACCCTGATGAGGACGAAGAGCATGCAGATGAGCTTCCCTGAGACAGTTTCTGACAGTTTGTGCAGAAATTCTTTGGTTATGCAAACCAATTGTTGCAGCAAATGTCCGGGTGGCTGGTCTCAGACGATCTTGGAGGTGAAGATGCTGGATGTGGAGGTCCTGGGCTGGTGTGGTTACACATGGTCTGTGGTTGTGAGGCCGGTTGGATGTACTGCCAAATTCTCTGAAATGCCTTTGGAGACGGCTTATGGTAGAGAAATGAACATTCAATTCACGGGCAACAGCTCTGGTGGACATTCCTGCAGTCAGCATGCCAATTGCACGCTCCCTCAAAACTTGTGACATCTGTGGCATTGTGCTGTGTGATAAAACTGCACATTTTAGAGTGGCCTTTTATTGTGGCCAGCCTAAGGCACACCTGTGCAATAATCATGCTGTCTAATCAGCATCTTGATATGCCACACCTGTGAGGTGGATGGATTATCTCGGCAAAGGAGAAGTGCTCACTAACACAGATTTAGACAGATTTGTGAACAATATTTGAGAGAAATAGGCCTTTTGTGTACATAGAAAAAGTCTTAGATCTTTGAGTTCAGCTCATGAAAAATGGGGGCACAAACAAAAGTATTGTGTTTATAATTTTGTTCAGTGTATATAATGTTAAACATTCAGTAGGCTATTAACGCCTGTATAGCTGATGTGCGCGAGCTGATAAGCAAAGCATGCAAGATAGGTATAAACGGAGTTCGGAGCCAGCTCCAAATTGGTGGGTCATCTCCAAATGGGTTGGGCCTTGCTAATTTGCCCTACACCAAACCCAACCCCAAACCTACCCTCCCTCTTGGAGCTGTCCCAACCTACTTGCGGCATAAGTCCCTCCCACTTGGAGGTAAACGCCTCCCACATACTTGCTGCAATTGAGCAGCTCTAATGCTATTAAATTAAAGATGATATTACCATAGAGCAAAACAATTTAAATTAAAATGAACAGTGAAAGTAACAAAAACTTGTAAAATACATTTTAATGGGCATAATTATGTGTGAAAATAACCGAATGATATACAGTCCAACCAAATATCATTCAGACTGACACCAGATAAAAATTCTTCATACAGTGGACTACCAGTAAAATTTATACAAATTTGGGACCAAAAATTATTCAGACCAAGTCTGGGAAAAAACTGAAGTTCAGGTTTGCGTGAACCTGGTTCACAGCATACCCAGGAGACTAAAGGCAGTCATTACGTCTCAGGGTTGCCCGGAAAGTATTGATAATTGTGTACATTTTGTCATACTAACAGCTGTCTGAATAATTTTTGGTTGATTGTAATCCATTATATACCTTTCTATCAAAGTTATCTGACATTTTCAAGCTGAATTTGTTCTGACACAGTTTAACTCTGAGTTCTTGTCATATTTTATTACCATTTTCTAAACTATGTCGAATAAACTATGATAATGTGAGAAATGTTGAAGGTGTCTGAATAAATATAGGTTTGACTGTATCTATTTGATAAATGAAGTTAACCAACTAACATTATACATGCTCTTTTGGTTTCTGTACCCAATATTTAAAAAAATTACAATTACAAATGCAATGAAAATATCGGTATCGGTATCTGCAAGTACCAAAAATAAAAGTATCGTTATCGGGCGAGAACTGGAAAAAGTGGTATACCTACTTGAAAGGCTAGCATTAGCTTGTTAAGCACTTAGTGGAGCACCGTTCCTGTTTTGATGCTAATTATTCATACAATGCATAAAAATGTAGAAAGTTTATGTTTGTTATGTTGTATTTAAATTATTGTTTAATCCAGACTGCACAGGTGACCACTGAGAGCACAGAGATTTTGCCAGAATCCTTCCTGTTCAAAGTGAGTGCAAAATTATGTTTCAGATTAACTAACATTGGTCTTTTAATAAGAATTTGAAGCAGAAGAATTGAGACATGTGTTTGTGTGAATATAGGTGAAAGCATTGCACGACTACAATGCCAATGACTCCGATGAGTTGGAGTTGAAGTCCGGAGATGTGGTGCTGGTAGTGAGCTTTGAAACCCCAGACGAGCAGGTTAGTATAGTCCTTTGTTTTGACCAGTTCTTACCCAAGAGATTTTGGTGTTAGGATCGCTTAACTGCGCTTCTGTGCTTACAGGATGAAGGGTGGTTAATAGGAGTCAGAGAGTCCGACTGGATTCAGCATAAAGATCTTGGGAAAAAAGGAGTCTTTCCTGAAAACTTCACCCAGAGGATGTGAGAGCCTGTGATCTGCTTGACCTGTTGTTAATCCTTCTATATAACTCCTTATTGCTTCCCTTCAAAATGCAGACACACACACAAAAAAACTGGACTACACCAACAAATGCACAGCCACAGGCTATCTGCTGGTTATGTTTGTGGAAGTTGTTGACAGGTTAGTCTTTGCGTTGTTGTCACCGATATTTGTCACGGTGCAAATATAAGAAGATTGGAACAACCTTTGACAAAATAAGTGGTATTCTGTTAACTAGTTTTGCTTATTTATTATTAGATGGAGTAGCATACCCAAGTAAGTCCTTGCTGCAAATGTTTTTAGACTAGACATTCTAAACCATGTCCCATTTTGTGTGGAAATGTTTTAAAGTCTTATCCCAGATGAGTCTAATACTGAGCGTTATTTGAGCTGCATGATATTTACTGTATAGTTATGTCACAGGTGGAAGCAAATTTCTTTAAAATGGTGGTTAATATTCCTCTTGAGACTGGAATGCACTACACAACTTTTCAAATCTAAACAGATAAAATAAATAAACGCTAGGCATCGCACACTTGCCATATTTGTAAATGTTACAGAGGAAAAACTGGGCGTCAAACACTAAATGACTGAGGGTCACAAACTACAAACGACTTTCGGAGTTGCTCCGAACACAACAAACGTATTGTTTCTAGGAGATGTGTGACAAATAAATGCAATATGTGTTCAAAAATCAGCTCAAGATATTTAAAATGGTTAATATCCTCTGATCGGGTGGAATCACACGCTAAACTTAAATGCAATTTTCTGTGAAATCTGTCAACTCCAACTGCCCAAAATCTGCAGACTGGACTCCTCCATACTGTAAATTAGGGCAAAAATCTGTACAATAGCCATGTAGTGAATTCCAGCCTTCAGTCACATAGTCCTACAGTATGACGGCTGAGCTCTCCTTGATGGAAATTGAGTTTGACTGCTCAGAGATCTACCAGCTCCATTTCTGCATGTTTAAATCAGTTCAAATAAAACAGACTAATATAGTTAAAGGAGTATTATATCCTTCTCATTAACAAACAAAAAACATATGCACTCATTCCATATGCAGTTAATGTCCACACTAATGAGGCTGACGTATTTAACCCCAGACTCTTGCTCATGAACCTGTGTGCTGTCTTTCACCCTTAGCTTTACCTTATACACAATATTACTGCTCACTGATTTATTTCTCTTTTTGATGAAGCCATTTCAGATATTAATGTGATTAATATTGTACTTCACTGTGCAAACGGAGTCATATACACGTAATCTGTCTCGGTCATTTAGTAAAACACACGGTTTATATTATATTCAAGGAGAATTTCTGTCCTTCTTAACATGAAATGCAATAATCTCTGCACAGATTTTTATTTCTTTATGAATTGTATTCATAGACACTTCGGAGATATTGGATACTGGCATTTTGTGATTTGAAAGTGAATATTAATGCGCACTTGTGTGAGTTTTAATACAGTGCAACATTCAAAAGGGACTCAGAATATGCATAATATGAATTCAGTCCACTTACACTGTAATTATAGTTTTATTTTTGTACATTGTGAGACGAATGAGAGTTAAAATGATTCTATGTGCCATGAACACTGGCTTTTAACTGGGGTCTTTCTCAGTGTTTATACTCTGGTCTTTTCATGTTTGGATCAATCTCAGAGCAACAGCAGGTTTAGTGAGGTTAGGACCTTTTAGAAGGGACTGAACTCAAGTTGGTATGGCACAGATAATGATTCTCCAGTCATCTGTTGTAATGAATGAGAACTTGTTTGCTCTTTGTTTGGTTTGCTTGCT
>CM049804.1:9058180-9118180 GCA_027422405.1 Ptychobarbus kaznakovi | reverse complement strand
CTACGTGCACATGTCGGAATGTTTAACATGGTGCTGTAAATTGATCTGCTGCAACTGATGCTATTGCAGTGTCGTTAATCTGTCATAATAACCTCAGGGGTCGCGATCAAACGGAAAGAAAATCAAAAGGCTGATGGCTTTTTTATTTGCATGTTTTTTTAATGTAACCATTAACTACTACTTTTTATTTTTTGTTAGTTATGGATAAAATATGTTATTTCTAATACTTAAAAAAATTATTTGATTTCTGGAAATCATTGCGCGACCCCCCCTAACTGTCTCACGACCCCCCAGGGGGTCGCGACCCCTACTTTGGGAACCACTGCTCTAAGAGACAAATTGAAATAAGATGCTTGAATCGGTATGAAATATTAGACATGTTTGATATCCTCCAGCTGGTTGGAATCAAAGTTTAAAGATAAAAAATCAGAGTCAGTGCATGTCATACACTAATACACGATTTTCTGTCAAATCTGCAGTCTGTCTCTGACTTTGGGAAACGTTCACTTTTTTGAAAGTATAACGTATTCCAGCCAATAGTTTGATTTTGAGAGCCATTTCTCCAAGTGTTTCTTCACTATCTAATGTTGTGGGCTTTCCACAAAAAATAAGTTTACTTTCACTTCCAAAACTAGTCTAACACAGACACCTTCGGTCATGATTTATGGGATGTCCTGTGTCGACTGATAGTCGAGCTCTTTTACAGCTTTTAACCCGCAGTACATTAGATCAGTGTTTTGCCTGTAAGAAGATTATATCATTGATCTGGGCAAAGTTTCCCACCGAAGATGTGCCTTGTGTTACAGTGATCTTTGGCTAAAATGTTCTTAATTGAATATGAGGTTGACTGTTGTCAAAGGTTATGGGAAACAGTTTAAAGCTTTTTATGAGTGATCGTAAGCTGGTATTGGAATCTAGCTTTTGGGAAATCCTTATTGGTTTTTCTCTGGTGTGTGGAACTAGACAGTGCCTGACCGTCTAGTTATTATTCTCATCCATCTATGTGCGTCTGTGTAAATGTTTTGATGTGGGAGTGTTTGTGTGCAGCTTAAAATGTATGAATTACATTTCAATCAATATTTGAGCAAGTACATTACCAGACAGTGTTCAAAACGATCTCCTTTCTTTAGTCCGATTCACAATTTAACATTATCACAGCTTATAATAATGTTTTCTACATTATCATTTGAGTGATACGGGTAGGTTTTCATGGGAAATTCGAGCATGGCACTGCGTCATTACGTCACGTCTGTAAACATAAAGAAGTTGTCTCGGCTACTAGGCCATCGCATGTGAGGTGGATTGTTTAGCCTTTTCTCACAGCAGCTAGAATAATTAAATGTATCATTTTGATGGTGGATTGTAATCCAGAAAGGATTATGTAACACGTGAGAATTAAATTAAATTATATTCCAGTTTTAAATGCTTCTGATTACAGATAGCCTGGGATTACACAAGATTGGTATTTTAAATAAAACCAGTTCAAAGGGAGCATAGTTTGCTTTTGGGGTTAAAACAATTTATTAATATGAAATTCAAATGGCATGACAATTAGATATTCGACTGCACAGAAATTGAAATCTACACAATACACACTATACGCAATGCTGATGTTGTTAACATTAATAATTTGAGAATAATATATAAAAATAATAATAATTTGCTCGGTTAGATGTGATATGAGCTAACCGATTGTCAGATTTAATCACCATTGGTAGAGCGATTTATTGTAATGCTTTTTCCTCAGTTGGGCAGAACAAACGTGGGAGTCTTGTTACTTGTTCAGATGACAATATACGATGACAATTCTGATTTAGGTCATATAATCCAAGACGTAGGCTAGAATATGTGATTAAAGTGTTTGATTCACCCCGGCGCGGTGACTGACAGCTACACATTCACCTCAAAACATTAGATTAATCCGCGCTGGAGCCGTGCCGGAGCACAGCCCACGGAATAAAGACAATGCCGCATATGGCTGCAATACCAGGTTTTCAACAGAGATGGCGACAAAGAGGCAAAACTTACGGACTGCAGCTTTAAAATTATTGCAGAAAATTTTGGAGCCAATTCATTGCTTTCAGTCACGTGACCGCAGAGCCGATCCTGGACTTCTGGGGGCCCTATACGCAAAACTGTGTTGACCGGGGGGTGAATGAAACACATTTATCCGTGTTTTCACTCCGCCCTGAATCGCGATTGTGGAAAGCGATCGAGAAACAGTATCTCCTCCGCGGCTTGCTATGCTTTCAACTCGTTTTTTTCGTCTCGAGCAAGAGACTTTACGACATTCACGTTACATGATTTGACTGATTTTTACATAGAAAGGGCGACAGCACCACATTACAATAAATTATCATTCATGTTTTCATAGCCGCTGGCCAAATTCAAAACGAAACTAAAATGAAATCATCTTTGAGAGCAAGGGGGCCCCTGGTGTTTCGGGGCCATACGCAGCTTGCATATTCTGCGTATAGGGAGGATCGGCTCTGTGTGACCGGCTCGAAGACCTGGAGGGCAAAACATCTATAGAACTGCAGATCAAGACTGTCCATTTTCCATCTGTTTCACAGCTGCAAATATTTAATCACCTCTCAAAAGAATAAAACAAAGGCATGTGAACAAAATGCAAGTTTTGGCCATTTGCAATCCATATTAGACCCCCGTAGCAATATTTCAATCATTAAACTGTGCAACAGAACATTGTAAAAACACTTAAAGTGCCTTGATATATTTCAAACAGTAATATTACAAAATAAAATTCAGTAATCTCTATAGTTAATGATGCATAGTTTACATAGACATGCAGATGAGACCGGAATATGAACGCAGTCCGCTTAATGGTTCAGTGTTTTCCTTCTAATGGTTTTCTATGGGAAGCCATTTAATGTGAAACTTTGCATATGTGTTTATATTCTGGCTTCATCCTCTTGCCTGTCCAAAATATACATTATCAATCAGGTGCTTACTGAATTTCACCTTTTAATATTTGTGTTTTACTACATTATTACTTGATGCAAACTGCGTAAAATAACTGGCGGTCAGTGGAGCAAGACTTCGTTTTGCCCTCTAGGTGGCGTTCCTATGAGGGTGTGACGTCACATGAAGACTATCAAAAAAGTATCCTTTTATTCAACAAAGATGCATTAGATTGACAGTAAAGATATTTATAATGTTATAATGCAAAAAAATATATTTCAAATAAATGCAGAAAAAAAAAACGTATCACAGAAATATTACAGTGTTGGGGTAACACATTACAAGTAACGCAAGTTATGTAATCAGATTACTTTTTCAAGTAACTAGTAAAGTAACACATTACTTTTTAATTTGCAAGAAAATATCTGCGTTACTGTTTCAAATCAATAACACAAGTTACTTTACTTTCCCGTTTATTAACTGACGGCTGTCCCCATGTTGAGAGAAATCGGAAGTGCAGATGCACGAAAGGACATTTACGTTTTCAAAAATACAACTTTCCTATATTAAAAACAAACAAACAAGCAAAATAACGTAACAAATTACTTTCCATAAAAAGTAACTAAGTAACATAATTAGTAGCTTTTTTTTACGGAGTAATAATATTTTATTGCATTACTTTCAGAAGTAACTTTTCCCGACACTGAAATATAAAGCAACTGTTTTCAAGATTAGTAATAATAATAAAAGTTTCTCGAGCAGCACATATTATAATGATTTCTGAAGGATAATGTGACACTGAAAACTGGAGTAATGAAGCTGAAAATACAGCTTTGCCATATCAGGAAAATATATAAAATGCTTTACAATAGAAAACAGTTATTTTAAATTGTAATAATATCTCACTATATTACTGTCTTTATTGTATTTTATATCAAATAAATGCACCCCTTGTGAGTATAGGAGACTTTTACATTTACATTTAGTTATTTAGCAGACGCTTTTATTCAAAGCGAAATTACAAATGAGGACAATAGAAGCAATATAGATCATCAAAAGAGTAATGATATGCAAGCGCTATAACAAGTCTCAGTTATCGTAACACAGTACATGTAGCAACGTTTTTTATTATATAATAAATAAAAAGAAAACAGATTGAATAGAAAAAGAATAGAGCAAGCTAGTGTTAGAGGCCTTTTTTGCTTTTGTTAATTGTATAATAAATACAAATAAAACAGACAGAATACAAAAAGCTTAGAAAAGCTTAGTTTCTGTTTTTTAAGAATAGAATTAGAATAGAGAGTGCTAGAGTTAGAGGGTCAAATACAGATGGGAGATGTGTTTTAGCCGATTCGTGAAGATGTTTAAGGACTCAGCTGCTGGGATTGAGTTGGGCAGGTCACTCCACACTCTAAAAAATGTCAAGCGGTTTCAACTAATTATTATTTAGTAACTAGTTTCATAGAAATGTTACGTCCAGTCAATTTCTGACTTCAAATACTGGATTATTTTTTATGTTGGCTCAACCTTTACTGAAGTTTTATAGTGCACGTGCACGTGTTTTATTAGTTTAGTCAACATTAGCAGCTAATTGTTGACTGGATTTGAAAATAACCATTCATTCAATGTTTTTCAAATATATTTGTGTAGACGTAATATAATATGTCCTCTCAACTAAGGCCAAGCAATAAATAAATATAAATTTTTAATAAATGCCCTTCCAACATTTTGTTAATTATATTTTTTACAGTGCACCAGGAGGGAACATTTAATTTAAAAGTCTGTGAAAGTGATTTTGTTCCTCTTTGGGATGGCACAAAAAAGCGACGTTCACTTTTAAAAAACTTTACAAATATTTACCAACCACAAATTTTTGCATGTGCATATCGCATAGATTTAAAATGAGGAAAATGTGGCATCTGCAAATACATAATGACCTTTAAGTATTTTTCCAGTTTTGCAATTAATTTGAACCATGTGGTCTTTGTATATGAAATAATACAGATGCAATGACATTTATGTACTAATGGCTCCATATACTGTTGGGTCACTGTATGTTGGTCTTTTTTAGGTCCACTCTCAATAACAGATACATTGTCCCGGCTCTGTGCTGATCTGTGTAGGTACTTCTATCTGTGATGGTGACGTGTGGTGTTTGTGCTGCACTGGTGCACTGGGGACATGTCCATCTGAACTCTGTGACTCAGATGCTCTCAATACAGAGAAACTCCACCTTCATTGAGTCCAGGAACGGTCCACACTCATCTGACTTTGTCTTTCCTAATGACTCTGTAGCCTGGCTGGACTTCCCCCTTCCTGGTAATGTGAAAGATCTGTATTCAGTTTTAGTAGCAGTGTGCTCAACATGTTTTTTGATCTTGATGTTTCTTGTGTACTTTCAGCACCAGCACTCCCCCTGCTGTCTGGAAAAAGCATTGCAGCAGGCGTGGCAGGAGGCCTGTCTAGCAGCATTAGCTCCCTGGCTGTGTACGTGGTGGCAGCTCGGCTCCTGAAGGCTCCTGTGCCCCCAGCACATGCCTGTAACAGGGGCCTGTGTATGGATGGACTGGGAAGTGTGCTCTCTGGCCTGATGGGGGCGCCAGTAGGACTGTGCAGCAGTGTGCCTAATGCATGTGTTATTGGGCTCAGCCAGGTAAGAGACTGTATTGATGCTTTCACAATAGTATTATGATTGTGAACTTAGCCTAGGATTAACATTGTTAATGTGTATTGTAATATCTCTTCATGATGTTTCTCTCTTTCTCTCAGTCTGGGTCCCGGAGCACGGTGCAGCTCGCTGGGGTGTTGATGTTAATTCTGGGTGTGTCTCCTCAATTAGCTCAGATGCTGTGCTCAGTGCCTCTGGCCATCCATGGTGATCATCATTTTATATTTTTATGTCTCGTCATTGTATTATAAACACAAGATGGACAAAAGTTTGGAATAATCAGATTTTCTTATTGAAAGAAGTCTGTTATGCTCACCAAGGCTGCATTTATTTAATCAAAATATATAATAAAATCAATAGTATTGTAAAATATTATTACAATTTAAAAGTTTCAATATTTAAAAAAATGTGATTTATTCCTGTGATGGCTAAACTGGATTTCCAGCAGCCGTTATACTCTATCTTCAGTGTCACATCACAGGATTTGCTTATTTGCTGCTCAAGACACATTTATTATCATTATCAATGTTGAAAACAGTTGTGTTGCTGAATATGTTTTTGTTTTTTTGGTCAAATAAATAAATAAATATGAAATAATATCACTTTTAATCAGCAAGGATGCATTAAATGGATCAAAACAATTGATTATTGACAATAAAGGTATTTATACTGTTACAAAAGAGTTATGTTTAAAATAAATGCTGGTATTTTGGATTATCTGTCCATAAAAAATAAAAAATAAATAGAGGAAGCAGCTAAAACTGTTTTCAGCATTGATAATAACAATAACCCGTATTAATAATTGGGTATCCATAATAATTGTTAATACTTATAATACAAATTTAAATATTATTAAGAAATATTAAGCAACACAACATTTCTCAAGATTGGTAATAATAATAAAAAATTCTCAAGCATCACATCAGCATATTAGAATGATTTCTGAAGATCATGTGACACTGAAGACTGGAGTAATGAAGCTGAAAATACAGCTTTGCAATCACAGGAATATATTACACTTTAAAATATATTCAAATAGAAAACAGTTATTGTATACAATAATATTTCCCAATACTACTGCTTTTACTGTATTTTTAATCAAATAAATGCAGCCTCGGTGAGAATAAGAAACTTTTTCAAAACAAAGTTTTGACCATTAATGTACTTTCCATCTTCGAAAGTCATACTCCACCTAAATATTAAATCTCTCTGTCCTTCTTGACTGTATACACAAATCCACAGGTTTAGGTTTCATCAGGTCAAATTATAGTTATGGTTTCAGCCCAATGTGCTTGTTAGCACTATAATATTGAATGTTTGCGTATGCTCTTGTTCTCTCAGGTGCGTTGCTCGGCGTGACCTACACGCTTGCCGTAGCAACAGGCATAACTTATTTCCAACATGCAGATGTTGACTCTGGACGCAACATCTTCAACATCGGCTTCACAGTGTTCATGTCATTAGCACTGCCTCGCTGGTTCAGACTTCACTCTAGTTTTATACACACCGGTGTGGTATAATGCACCCGCATGCACATCATTTGGACACGAGTCTGTTTCGTTGAATGATCTTTCATCTCTTTGTGTTCAGGTGTACCCAGTGTTGATGTTTTCTCCAGTCTCTTCTAACCTTACCCGTTTTCTTTGTGGGGGGTTTGGCTTTTCTTCTAGAGCACACTGTTTCAGGTAAAACAACACAGACATAATCAACCATTCACAAGTTTGTGGTCCAAAAAGAAAGTCTCGTATAAATGCTCACCGAGGCTGCATTTATTTACAGTATTAGATAAAACATACAGTAAAAACAGTGATATTATGAAAAGGATTATTACAATTTAAAATGACTGTTTTCTATTTTAATATATTTGAACATTTAATTTATTCATGTGATGCAAAGCTGCATTTTCAGCATCATTACTCAGTCTTCAGTGCCACATGATCCTTCAGAAATCATTTTAATATGCTGATTTGATGCTCAAGAAACATGTATTATTATTATCAATGTTGAAAACAGTTCATATTTTGCTTCATATTTTAGTGGAAACTGTGATAATTTTATTTCAGGATTATTGATAAATAGAAAGTTAAACAGCATTTATTTGAAATGGAGGTCTTATGCAATATTCTAAAATGATATTCCTAAAATAAAGCACTGAATGAATGTCTGTGACATGTTTAGGGACTTTGTCTGAGAGGGGTCTCGTGCGGCATGAAGACACACAGAAGATTCTGTCTCTCGCTGACCAGCAGCAGGGCTTCAGTCGTAGTCCAGACGCGGTGTATGACCCACCTCCACCTGTGATGAGAGTGCTGGACCTGAGCGGCTTGAGAACCGTCCCGTTCTGTGCCTGCAGAAGCCCACCTGTTGAAGAGGTGACCGTGACAGCACCAGAGATGTCCAGCCTGTTACCTGACAAGGACGCTGGTGTTAGCAGGGTCTGAATGTTTGGTGTTGAGTCCAACTTTTATTTCAGGTTTTTGTTACAAAATAAAGGTTATTTTAGGATTTAACTTCTGGTTGGCTTTTTATAAATTGTATTGTGTTTATGAGTGATACAGTTTTGTATTAATTCATTTGTTCTCAACCTTTTTGCCTCGAGGGCCCTCCATTAATCAACAAAATTGTAAAAAAATATATTTAATTATTAAACAAGTTATTTATTAGATCATTTAAGTTTAGTTAGATTGTTTTATTTTCTTAACAATATTACTATTAATTACTAATAAACTTATTATTAGTAATATATTAATTTGAGGCCCCCTCGTGGGTCCCAGCCCCCGGTTGAGAATCACTGGATAGAGTTCAACAGTTGAGTTTCGGAAGTTAAATCCCATTCATTTTCTCTATATGGAAATTGATTAAAATTTTTAAAGGAACACTCCACTTTTTTTGAAAATAGGCTCATTTTCCAACTCCCCAAGAATTAAACAGTTGAGTTTTACCGTTTTTGAATCTCCAGGTCTGGTGGTAGCATTTTTAGTGTAGCTTAGCATAGATCATTGAGTTAGCATCTCGCTCAAAAATGACCAAAGATTTTCCATATTTGTCCTATTTAAAACTTGACTCTTCTGTAGTTACATCGTGTACTAAGACTGACGGAAAATGAATAGTAATGAAAATAGTCCCCAACTAGGTAACTAGTTATGATATAGCTGGGGACTATTTTCAGGCGCTGCGTAATATCATTGTGGGGACTATTTTCAGGCGCTGCAGTAATATCATTGCGCCTGCTGCACTCATGGTACGGCAAAGTTCCTTGCCTAGAAAATCACAACTATTCAGCCAGTCTTAGCCTAGAAAATCACAACTATTCATTTTCCGTCAGTCTTAGTACACGATACAGTAGAGTCAAGTTTTAAATAGGAAAAATGTGGAAACTCTTTGGTCATTTTTGAGCGAGATGCTAACCAGATTCAATGATCTATGCTAAGCTACACTAAAAGTGCTACCACCAGACCCGGAGATCGGCTGAATGGATTCAAAAACAGTAAAACTCAACTGTTTAACTCTTGGGGAGCTGGAAAATGAGCCTATTTTCAAAAATAGTGGAGTGTTCCTTTAAGACCTGTTTTGAGCTCCAAGGTTCTTGATCAGTGGTAAATGCTTTACCCATAATACCTTGCAGAAAAATCCACCAATGAGAGAGCAAGTGAGCAAATTTGACAAAAGAGCTTGCAGAGAATGCCCCCTGCTTGAATCACCACAAATAGCTTACTCTGGTCTACCTAATCTTAATTAAATATTTATATATAAATATGAATATTTTCTATAAATTTTAAACATATTGTTTTTATAGCTTTAATTAAAATGTAAATTAATAGTTTTGTTTTACCAGTGTTTTTAGTTTAAGTCATTCGCAATGCTTCATTGGATTGCAGTTCTTTCCCTCACTAAATCCAGAACACAGTCTTGTACCTTTGTCTTTATGTCTGATTTCGAATACCTTTTGTACATTAAATAAAAGTTTGTGATGATGTGATTCACCTCATAGCTGGTTGATTTGGTTCATGGCTTGGAATGCCATAACGAAGTCTTTTAAAATCCCTATTGGAAAAATGAATGGAAAAAATACTTCAGGAACCAACGCCGCTGAAAAAGTGTCTGAACACTAATGCACTGTATTAATACACCCGATACATTTTAACATTAAGTACTGAAAACAGAGACATTTTTCAGGAGACTAAAGAAAGACAAAAGGCAGATATTTCCATAATCTTTAATTCTGAAAAATAGATCTTTAAATAGTTTTACAAATATTATATAATTTCTGACATCTTTAAGTAAAATGTAAATAATGCCACAAAACAGATAAATACAGTAAGTTGTATGGGAGACTGAGTATTACTGCATAAAGCACACATAAGGACTACATAAACTGGCATAAACATTGCTACACATTGCACAGAGTAAACTCTTAATTTGTTCGAATGAAGCCTTCGCAAAAGTACTCAACACCCTTATGTATGCTAGATGGAGAAATACAGTGTACAATGTGACCATTAAATACTTGATTAAGTTTGGACAGACACCTCTACGTTTACAGTGAGAAACATGTAACTGACCATATGAACAGTTACCATGAACCGCTCTGGACCTGAAAGTACATTTTCCTGATGATTAAAGGCCTTAACCCAGTCGTAAAGTGTATGTTTCTATGGGTGTGTTTGTGTGTACCTTCCTCTCTCATTTCTTTTCTAACAGAACTTCCTCCTCCGTCTCAAACCTTATCAGGCCGCGTTGGTCTGATTGCCTGTGGTTGAGTCACTGCATACCTGAGTATAAGCACATTCATCTATAGTTTCCTCACTTCCATGCCTATAACGATATGTTTAGTGAATGTGTATGTGTGTAAAAAAGAGAAAGAGACTGAATAGGAGATATCTGAATGGAAATGTGTGCGTCTTGATATATTTGTGATAATGTTCCAGTGTAGGCAGTATAGAAAACCCATCTGAAAGTGTTAAATATGGGTTTTAAATATCAATTTTGTCACGTCCAATGTCCACTTCCTCATACGAGGCTCGACCCATAGAAAAGCTGCATCCTTTCTAGTCTTTTAGGGTCTATTCAGGGTCATAACTGAGTGTGTTCTTCATTTCAGGACTTTCTTACTTCGCTTTCTTTTAGATCCTTTCAAAACTGGTTTTCGAGAGACATTCTCATCCCCCCTGCTTGTTTTCATCTGTCATTGTCCATCATGCTCCAGGGATGGAAGTGTGTCGGATCCAAGCACATGAGTCCCAACCCAGTACAGCAGTGAGGAATACCAGTGTATCCCCACAGCCTGATGTCCAACTGTCCCTCCCCAGCTATAAAGTACCCTGAGTGGGCCGAAAGCCCAGTGAGCCAGCCAGTGCTGGTCCACGGCCGCGTAGCAGGAGGAAACCACGCCATTGACCACCACCGTGCCGTGGCGGGTGAGCGGCGCAAAAACCCCCTTGTCCTCCTGTATTTGTATCCTAGTGACCCGGGACAGATGTCCCTGCTGTCCTGCTCCTCGTGTGGACACCACGCACTGCCCTGGCAGCACGTCACTAGCAAATACAGACTTCAGCTCTGCACTCGTTACTGGCCCTGAGCAGTTCCCTTCGGATACAAACAGGAGATGCGCCGCCGTCAAGGCTAGTTTAGCACCCGAGTCCGTCTCGATGGCATAGAACTGCTTCTCTGCAGAAGGGTCGCGGTCTAAGAAGGCGATGACTTCACTGTAGATGAGCGGCCCGCTCCCGTCGCTCTCCGATGAAGCGAGTACTTTTTCTCCAGGCTGTAAGCTGTCCATGGTCTTCACACTTCCATCCTCAACGGTGACAAGAGCCGATGCGGGAAAACAGCCGCCGGTCTTTACAGCCATAGAGTGCTCTGAAAGAGAAATAGAGAGAATACAATGACAAATTAACAATACAATCGTCCCTTTTCTCTCCTTGATGTGCACAGTAGCCTAAAATAATTCCAAAGGTCTCGTGTGTTTATTGAAGCTCGGGTTTGGATTGTTCAGATGGCACGGTGCCTTTCTCAGATTAATCTTTAATCTTTAAAACACACACACCCAAGCACAAACACACTCCCGTTCTCATTGTAAACCCATAAAAATCCAATCAAACAAGAGAGTTGCAGTGGCAAAGTAACCTGGCGTGTGCAGGCAAACATTTCAAGCGCCATCCTTCAAGCTAATTCGTTTTTTTCGCACGACTCAAGTCAGCAGGTAAAAATGCAATAAAAGCTAATAAATAACCACTTGATTGAATCCCAGCTCCCTATGACTTCTGTCCAACAGGGGTCTGGAGCGATGTATGCACTACAAAAACCCCAATGAGTCTTAAGTCTCTGTTGAGTCCTACACAAATATTTGGGAAAGGTAAGTACCAAGGCCAGTTGATAAGACAGGCTGAGATAAGAGATCTGAGAAAAGGGGACAACAGGGTTACCGTCTGGAAAACAAAGGGCTTGGTTAATCATCTCACAGCCCTTTAGCAGCCAGTCCTACTTCTTAAGGCACATTCTCTCTCTCTTATATAAACACACACACACACACACACACACACACACACACACACACACACACACACACACACACACACACACACACACACACACACACACACACACACACATATTTATTTCTTATGTGCTTCTAGCATATGTATGTGTGCTCACAACTCACAACTTTATGATATTTTGTAATGTTGTATCATCTCTAGTTAACTGTATCTTTCTTCTTTTTATACTGAAGTACGTGCATGAAATCTTCCAATAATAGTTGAAGAAGCCAGCTGAAGAACACACCTATAGAGGACTTTGATAAAGCAGAAGTAGACAACAGGTCTTGCTTGTGTTTGCATGCTCTATCAGAAAGATAACAGAAGATATGTCCACACACAGGTCTCTTTTCTCTCTAGCAGTGGTGAAATACTCTACAGATATGTTATAGTCAGACCCAATCTAAATCTGCCTATGCAGAAAGATCTGATGAATTCTGAGGAACGGATTGAAGTAGAATAAATTACCAAGTTGAATAGTCCCAGATTTGTATTGGTAGCTATAGGTGATGAGATAAACAAGTAATCCAAAACATTTGCAGAAAAAAGTATCATGAAGAAAAGGCATTGCATGTTTGCTGTTTTTTATTGCTGTAGTTACAGTTATGTATGAGTTTGTGGGGTAAGGATGTGTGTTAAATTAAATTATTATTTCATTATTATTATTTCACTAAAACAATTCAGGTCAAGACAGAAGCAGAGACAATAAAACACTGAATGGAGCACTTTTACTTTCCTGGTTGTCTGGCCAATAATTTGGTCTCTGGTGACTCGGGTAGAGGCAGGTGTTTAAGGTTTAATGATGTGGTCTGTTACCTGTTGTTACCTTCATCCCAGGTCTACCACTTATCTCACCCAAGTTAATGAGAAATGGCCATCTTCACCACAATAGGACACACCCGATTTAACTGCACACTGAACGCATATCAACCTTTCAGTTCAAACATCAGAGATCAGACTGGACGGTTTTCCACCATCAATCATAACCCTGTTTTATAAATTCACATAATATTCCAATTTTCCCTTTTTATATGTAGTGAACTCAACTATAAATGTAAACTATTGAAGTTAAATGAATAAACTTTGTGGCTGTATGTTACATTATTTTACTCTGTATAGCACATTGGATATGGTTATGCTTCATAGTTGTATTGCAAATAAACATATATATGTAGTCTCAGCCCTACCTGATTTGACGCTGCAGTGGATGTAAGATTTGGACTCGTAGTAGACCCAATCAAACCCGGCCTCCACCGCAAGACGTGCCAACATGCCATATTTATTACGGTCACGATCAGAGGTGGTGATATCGACAGCTCTTCCTTCGTAATGCAGCGAATCTTCAAAGTGATTGCCGTCTTCATCCCAACTCTCGGTCACCCTGAGCTTCACCCCGGGCCACATGTTCCTCACAGAGATAGCCAGAGAGTTCAGCTTATCTTTACAGCGCTGTGAACACAACACGGAAAGATGTTTAGACCTGGGTTACACACGTGGAAGATGATGGCCTGCATTTACTGGAATTTTACAAGAAATACGCAAACAAGACGAGTTATAACTCCAAAGGGCAAAACAGACTGAATCTCTCTCTCTCTCTCTCTCTCTCTCTCTCTCTCTCTCTCTCTCTCTCTCTCTCACACACACACACACACACACACACACACACACACACACACACACACACACACACACACACACACACACACACACACACACACACATGTTGGTTTTTATGGTTTACGGGGACTTTCCATAGGCGTAATGGTTTTTATACTGTACAAACCGTATGTGCTATTGCCCTACACCTACCCTACACCTAAACTTAGCCCTCACAGGAGACGGTGCATTTCTATTTTCCCTCAAAAAAACTCACTCTGTATGATTTATAAGCGTTTTAAATTATGGGGACACTGAAAATGTCCTCATAAATCACCTTCTCCTTGTAATACCTATGTCATACCCATGTCATTATACAAATTTGTGTCCTCATAAACCACATAAACATGCCCACACACACACACACACACACACACACACACACTTATATCACAGGGCAAGACAGAAGACGGGCAGAATTGATGCAAATTACACTGATCTCTGGTATAAAAATAAAAACATATCCAGAGATCTGCAAGAGTCCAGGATCACGTCTTTAGTGAGTTGAAGTGTACGGCTATAACACACAAATAATATGTAAAATAAATGAATGGGCTAAATATTTAAATCTTGTTTACATAAAGATGCTTTGATTACGCTGATTTAAGTGACGTTTTGGAAATTAGTTTTTAAATTCCATTTGTTTACCGTTTTATATCTTCCATGCAGAGCTTTCCACCGTACACTTTCCAATAATTAGTTTTTGCTTTCCTAAATAAATGATAATTTATTCCTATATTAACCAATTAAAAGTGTTTCTGTAATCCCAGTTTTTCCACATTAACATGCCATACAATATGCCATCGTTTTTGTTTTTAACCCAGGTACCTCTCTTTCATGCCTGAAGAGTTTGTTTTCAAAAGCACCCACGTAAAACATTACATAATGACAAATTATTGAATCACGCGGAGAACTGAGTGATGCTGGAACCCACAAATATATACTGACTTATTTTTACCATGCCACAGGTATTTTTCAACGACCAAGGTACAAACCATTGAGTGATTCACTTTTACTCATTTAACCTAACCACATTCACCACCCTTTAGAATACACAAGACAACTTTGCTTTTAACAGCAAATTCATATTTCGGCATGGAAACAAGCTTTCATTGACAAAGCACAGATATACTGTAACTAACCACAATTTCAGGCAATATCGGTTTCATTATTTGGAAAGGAAATAAGAGTCATACGTTCAGATTCATGAGTCATTTAAGATTAGTTTATAAATTGTTTAAATAAACCACAAACTAAATGGAAAGTTTACTTCTATTACTTCTAAAACTATTTCCATTTATGACTAATAAGTCAAAAGGTTATTTTGAGTGAGTTGTCATGAGAAAGTTATTGCTGGTAAAGTATATCATCAAAATATATTTGTATATCATTCGCATACATGCAAAATAAGCACTGTTATTTAGATCCATTGCATAAAAGCGAAATATAAAAGAGAGCACGTGAACATCTTGAAAAGTATTTGAAAGGTCCTAGATTTTCCTTGAATGACCTGTAAAAGTTCCACAGAGAACCGTCATACGAACATCACATTCTCTTGTCATTTGGTAAACAATCTGTTTTCTGCTTTGAAGAACACAGAAACCAATATGCTGATCTGAAGGACCAGCAACAAAACATCAATAACTTGTTTTAATCCCCAAAGAACCACACAGCCAAACTCAAGAACCCAAACGTAAGGTTTTTAAAAACATAAGATCATCTGCTTAACCCGAGAGCCATCGAAGAAGCTTTATTATTAAGCGATTTTAAGAGACGAACTGCTGTCAGCAATCAATTCCTCTGAAAGCTGAGCAGATCGATAGGAGCGCGTCGGTGGGACTGAGCAAAGGGCACACCGCTGAGCAACAGGTTTAATGCGCTCGCAATCGAATCAAAGCCGCTGAGTGTGTTTCTAATGGGCAGATAATTGAATTCATTCGAGCAGCATTATCCAAGTGTCGCTCACCTGCGTCATGAGTCGATCCGCACCTGTGTTCTCCTCATCTTTGAAGATGATATCGGGATTGTAGTTCGGTGTGAGCTCTTTAAAGCGCTCAGAGGTCCTGGTGATCTTGCCCTCGTGTCTCCCACTGGCTCCCAGTGTCTTTTCGGCTACATTTGGAATAAACTGCTTGTAATTAAGGGGTGTCAGTTTCTTTGGAGGCCGCCTTTTCCCATGTCCCCTCCCCGGCCCACAGCCCTCGTTAACAGGTGCGAAAATCAGGGTGCAGCCGACGAGGAGCCCAAACACCACGGGGAGACGCATTCCCCCTCAACCCGCCAGGCACTCCGACACGGAGTGGTACGGTGGCACAGCTCGCCGTTCAATGAGAAACTACCCCCCGGAAGATCCTTATTCCCCCCCACGGGGTAAAAGATGGGGAGGACAAAACCTACTTCTTTAGCACCCTTATCCTCGCCATCGTCCGTGCGTAAAACGCGCTTTACGCAGAGGCTGTCATGGAGAGACGCCGGAGAAAAGATCCAGTGATACCAAGTGTTCAGTGTCCATAGAATGCGAAACGCGGGTCTCTCGAGAAAATCACAGAAATGAGAATGAGCAGGCAAGTCCATTTATTTATCTAACAGATTCAAGGAGCGAGAGATTCAAGGTGACTCCGACGCACACCGGGAGCGCTGTCAGACTCGGAGAGACTGCTGCGGCTGCTGTCTTTGAATGAGCACGTCCTTTGGCGCACGTCAAGTGATATGAGTTGCCGGCGAACTGAGACCGCACCCTGCCAGTTTTTTGCCCATCTCTATCCCTGCCTGCCACTCCTCCCCGCGGGTCACATTGGGTGCGACGTATACCCACCGGCTCCCTTTAACGCTTCACAGCGCCTGGCTGGGCAAACACAAGTCTCGGGGAAGAACTGTGGACTCAGACTCTCCCATTCATAGATCCACAAATAGAGAACGAGCCTGGCTGCTCCTCAAACAAACGTGAGCGACTGCTGCCCTCCCCTACCTCTTTATAACACGGATACGCTTCGGGAAACACACTAGACTAGAACCTGGCGCATTCGTTTGAATGATTGATCATTTATTGATCAGAGGCGGCCCGTTTGTTTAGGCCGTTCACTTTTGGTGACAGGTGTAACGACGTTGCGACGTTGCGTATGAGTCAAAGACAAGTGATGTTTTTGTCCTTATCTATTAAGTTATGCAATATTACATAAAAGTAAAATGGTGTCTAGAAATAAGAGAAAATGCTGACATTCTTTTAAAAAAAGAAGAACGAAAGAAATGGGGAGAAAGAGATGTTGTTTGCACAAGTAGTTTGGCAATGTTTTCAAAAAAAAAAAGAGTAAAGCAATTTTGAATTATGATTATTAATTTATGAATATTTGAAAACACTTGTTTGTCCAGCCAGATCAAATCCAGTATGGTGTAACAAATAGAACGGAAGCAGAAACGGAATAGAAATTCAATAAAAAAAATTGTGACTTTAAAAATCATGACATTTGTTGTAGATTTCAAAATGATTTCTCCTTTGTCATCTTGGGCATCCTTATCTGCATTGACCCTCATGGGAATATATTATAGCTTATGGACAAGACAAGCATTGTGAAAATTCAGTTTAGCTGAAACAAATGTTGGTTTGTAGATTACAGCCTCCTGGTTCCAGGTTCCATTCACATCAGTTGCTCAATCGATCTTATTTGTATCAGATATTAAAGGACAGAGCTGCAGTGTGTGCTGGCCTGTGCTGAGGTGGGACCTGCATGAGGGGCTCACTGTTCTAATGGAAGATGAAGCTGGTAAAGATGGGAGCGTATAGCTTGGAAGACTGTTACACAGGAGCAGCACTGAGAGAAGACGCTCCACTTACACAAGTCATGACTGTGTGGAGGTAGCCAGCGGTCAGCACCTTAAGAACAGATATATCCACGACACTCGAAGTCTGTTCACGTTCTCTTTAAATGAGGGAAAGGAAACAGACCCAAGTTTTCCAAATTAGCTCTGCAAATATTTGCCGGAAAGGGGCTAGTGGTTTTGTGCCCATTTCAAAAGCAAATTTAACAGACGTGGTGTTTAGTGTTGATTTATTTTTTTATTATTTATGTCTGTAAATATCAAAGTATTTTAGGTTTGGGGGTTGGTATGTCCTCATTTGGAACAAGGAGTAAAAGAGAGTAATTGAGCGAATGAGGAAAACACTACTGTCACTCTTCCAATCAAACTCACTTTTACTTTGACCATTTGGTGCAGGTCAGTGTGAAACGTTGTGACCATTTTACCCATCCCTCATTCTTACCACCATGGCCTATTGTTCCTCTAATCAATCATTAAATTATTATTCCTTCCCTGTTAGTTGTTTAAAACTCTTTTAATGGCTATTTATATTGAACTCTAATGTTTTCAACCTTAACTGGACCCATCCATCCATTCTCCAAACCACTTGGATCACAGGGAACCCCACAGGCCAGTTCATCAGAGGGCTAAACACATTCACTCACATTGATTGGCTTTTTTGGCTCTCCAATTCACTTGCATCTCTTTAGATTGTGGAGAATCCAGAGGAAACCCATGCCAACACAGGGAGAACATGCAAACTCCCCACAGAAAGGCCTCGTTGCTCAGCAGGGAGTCCCAGGCTGTGTGGTGACCCACTGAGCCACCATGCTGCCCTGGATCATTAATCTAAATATATTCTTAATATGAAATAAGCACTTCATGAATTACAGTCACTGGAGTCTTGAAGAACTTTTGGAAAAACTCTGCCCTAAACTTACTGGTGACTTCCTACCGCTAGCTCACCTTCCACAGATAGATGATTTTATCTACAGGTACCCAAGTCCTCATGGGAACCAGGTACGCTTGAGCAATCCCAGCATGCATAAATGGAATGCAGTGGATGAACTTGTTTTCAAGTTTTTGCATCTTGACTTTGGAGATCACAGAGACACAATTACAGAGCGTGTGGATCCCACTGAGCATGTCCTCTTCCCTTTGATGGACGTAAATAAAGACACGGCTCCTTGCAGGCCTGCCTATTGAACTTGGCTGTTGACAATGCCTCAGAAGTGGTCAGATCCAGTCAGAAATCCCTTCTGCCCTCAAGAAAAGAGCCCACGTCCTTAAAGGCAACACGCGGCTGTTCCCCGTCAACCGGGCGATGGCAGTGGTTCAGACACTAACCCAGGCTCTTTTAGCGAGAGTCCATTGATGTAGCAGAGTTATTAATTTGCCTTGTGAAATAAGAGGACACCCGGGCCAAAACAGAGGGAGATGGGTGCCTTTCAAATAATGCCAGCCAGGGAGCCTTTCATCTGCTGTCAGTTGGGTGAGTGAACTGGGTCTGCTGGGTTCTCACATGGGCACCAGCGCTACCCACGGAACTAACCAACAAAGGGTGTGCAAGAGAGACAGGGAGCTTGAGTGCCGAGGGGGAGGAGGAGAACGAGAGAGAGAAAGAGCATGGGCAACTTGGTGTTTCTCCGCTATTAACTGGTAAACAACTCTGTTTTTAGTTGTTTTCGTTCTTTGGAATGGCGTTCTTGTGGATTGTGGTGGGATTCGGTGTTCTGCGAGCTGCTCTTTCACTCCCCTCAAGGTAATAGCAGCTTTTTTTTCCTCACCGCTTCCTGCTGTCCCTAACAACCTCAGGGGAAAGAGGGGCAGCGCCCTCAAACTGGATGATAAACCTTGTAGTGTCTTAACAGCCTCCATACTCCACAAATTCTCTTTTCGGTGGAAGCCAAAGGCAATTTCACAATTAAACACTCTTAGAAAAATCCAAAAATTGTACTTTTAGGGATAAAACCTACCCCTAAAACAGGGTTGTCCAATCCTGCTCCTGGAAGGCCACTATCATACAGAGTTTAGATCCAATCCTAATTAAACACACCTGAATCAATTAATCAAAGTCTTCAGGTAAGCTAGAAACTTACAGGCAAGTGTGTTGGGGCAGGTTTGATCTATAGACCCTTTTTCTGTTAGTAAACAGTGATGTTTTTCTGTGGGTGGAGTTTAGGTGTAGGCAGAAAGATTCCTCTGACCGCTTCACTGACGCTAGCTATGAAGTCTGTTAGCTTGTTTAACAATAACTGGAGAAATTCCTATTTAACCTGCATATGTAAAGTCACTCACTGTCCGGGACTGTTATTTGAAAATGTTAACTTTAACGGACGAGACCAGATTGGCCGACCCGCACACGCTTTTACTCAAAGCTTGGTCGATCTGACAGGATTCCCTTCGGTTGAGTGACTCACATCTAACGAGTATAGTAAAGACAAATACACTGTATCAATATCTAGTCATGAAGATGTATATATATTTCAATTTCCGCAGGCAAGTATTTGTACAGCTACATTATTATTCCAGCCACAATTAATCACAACAATGTATATACAATTACATATGATTAAGCAGCATATAAATAGTCAGTTTTTTTTTACACACATGCACACAGACATTTCATACATGACATAAAAAATCTTTAGACGCGACCATAACAGCAAAAGACAATACTATATTTAACCTTTTCTGATAAGAAGTGCGCGCTGCAAACACAAGCATTTTTTACTATCATTTTTGTCAAGTCCGCTCGTTTTATCTCGTTTAACCACAGCTGTATTCGGTTTTTTATTTTTGTCTATCAGTGGCAGCAAGTATGTCTTAAAATGTAAAATTGGAGCCTCTACTACAGGGGTAGGCAACATCGGTCCTGGACTGCCAATATCCATGCAGAGTTTAGCTCCAACCCTGAAAAAAACCTCACCTGCCTGTAGCCCTAGTAATTCTGAAGACATTGATTTGCTGGTTCAGGTGTGTTTGATTAGGGTTGGAGCTAAACTCTACAGGACAGCGGCACTCCAGGACCGACGTTGCCTTCCCCTGCTCTACAACATCGATTCGGGCACCCAACATCACAACAAGATTAAGGTAAATGGTTGCAAACTATTTATTTTAGCTGGATTTAAATAATACAAATTTTGAAAGTTAGTCAACTAAACTTATTACATTTAGCTAAAATAAATTGATTGCAACCACTTACCTTTTTTTTGTTGAGTAAATTCAATAAAAAAAATTCAGTGTAGCACTTTTTTGGTACCCTTCCATTGGGGTACCTAGCACTGTAGTTCGGTATCTGAAGGGTGGAGCTAGATTCACTGCAGAACGTTGAATGGTTGACAGAGAATCGATGACAGCACGAGGAGAATCTTTTGTTCTACCATGCTGCTCATGTATGTTAGGCTTGTTTACATCCGAGTGTGCAAAAACAAAAAAAGATAACGGTGCATTTCATATTTTCACATGGACAATGTCGCACTTTCTTCTTTGCGTGAGAATGACGTTAATCATTACTTTCCAGCAAACACAGGCCTATCAATTTAGGGTACTGTTGGCGGTTAAAACGCAGGCCAGATCAGGGTATACTGTACCAAATCATACTGTACTGAACTGTACTTACAATTAATGTTCGGTAGAAATGAGCCATTAGAGTACCTTCAAGATACTACCATGAACCTAATAAGATACAAAGAAATCTCTTTCAGAGTACTGACTCAGTGACAAGCTTCAATTTGTGCAGTTTTGTGGTGTGTCCCATTTTGCAAACTTTTACACTGTTCTGTGCCACACTGTAGCATACGTACAGTAGTGCGCCTTTCCTAGTAGTGCTAGAGTGAACCTCAAGTGAAGTGCTCCATTTGAGACACTAACCTGCTAAAATTATTTTACTACATTACATTTATGTGCACAATGTACATCATTTTGGACACAACTTCAGCTAAGGGCACCTGAAGCCCAACTTCACTTCTGAAGTCTCTGTTTTGATTGGAGCAGGGACAGAAGATGTCACTGAATTCATTCATGCATGCAGAGAGCTGTGCAGCGTCAATGTCCGATTACTCCATTCCTCCACATGCAGTGGAGCACGAGGAGCGGTTGGGGCAGTCACAGCTGGAGCAAGCAGGGAAAAAATAAAACCAGAGATGTATAAAAGCAGAAGCTAAAAGCAGCCTGAGCTAGCCGCCTGCTAAAAAAACAAAGCACTGCCCAGGGGACAAGCACAGGGTCGGGCAGTGTGGACCGGACTCGCCACAGCCGCGTCTCCACACGTTAGTGCTCCTGCCAAATGGCTGTAATTGAGGCCTAAAGTCAAGAGCCCTGAATAACTCAATGCATCAATAGCAGCATGTGGGACCTCCCCCCTCTATGTTTCTCTTTACCTTCATAACCGACCTGAAACCGCCTTTTTTTTCTCCACGGATGAGCTGAAACTACACTCACCTCCATGGTTGTGGTGACCTTTACTCTTGGCTAAATATATAAGATGATGAGATGAAAGGTGAGTTTCAGCATTTCAGAATAACTTTCTTTTGTGTTAGGGATTAAGGAATTTATGTTATTTAACTGATGCAGCATGTTTTAAAGTCCAGGTATTTTTCTCATTCATACACCAGTCTCTCTGATTGTGGCCTATCCTAAAAGAACCCAAAATAAGTAAAAGCTGTTTGTGTTTTCCCAGGGATACTAATAACGATAATCATTAATATGAAGATGATGTCCAGTGTTGTTTAGCTGTGGAGAGATCCATGCTAATAGCAGCGTTTAAAACGAAGTAGGGCACATGCTGCACATTTCTGCCTGTTTATTGGTTCTACTGGGTTCTTCTCTCAGGCTTCAGAGGCCTGTGCTGCTTTTTTCCTGCACGCATGCCACAGCTGTGGTCACTGTGGTGATGTTTCACTGCTCAGAATGGATTCACCAGCTCAAAAACGTTCTTATTATATTTATATTTTACTATACCGCTGCTGCCCTTGCCAGCTGTGTACTGGCTAACAGCCTGTTTCCTTTAAATAGGCTGTGACAATATGATTAAACAGCTAAAATGAAGGTAAACATCAACATTCAGTTCCCAGTATTGACATAGAGCCCACAAGCAAAAAAGGCTGGATTTTAGGCCTCAATTTTTGCTGAGCGGCAAGACCGAAGTAAAAGGCAAGCAGTACTGATGAGTGTCAGTGAATGGGAAATGAAGTTGTCAGAAGCTGTCAAGCTTGTTTAATTGTACTCACACCTGCTGTTGCAAGTGTTTTTGCACTTTAAAGTCATCATTCGAGCAGCCTAAGGCTGGATTGATCTTATGGATCCATTAATGTATTCTTGTTCTGAAATGTGGTACTACCCGGTACAGAAGAAAAATAAAGAACAAAGGTTATCGATGGAGAAAAATAGAGGGAAGGATAGAAAGGTGAGAGAGAGAGTATTGTGCAATAATGCGAGCGGGGAATAGTGAAGAAAAGACAGAACAGATCCTGCGTGTCCATGTTGTACGGGTTTGTCTCGTGATCTTCTGTGGGATGCCGCTGTCACCCCGGCTGTGGCGAGCTGCTGTGGTGCTGCTGCAAGCTTCAAAGACTGCAGGCCTGCCCGCAGTCCTAATTAGAGGGTGCCTGCTTGGAGCTGGGGACAAGCTAGCGGAAAGAGTGCGCAAGTGCACACACTACGCTTCAGTAGCAGCAGGCTGACATGGATGAAAGGAGGAATAGCATCCTACTCTCATCTGTCCCACAGCTTCTGTCTGTTTGTATCTCTCTCTGTAAGGAAACCATCAGTGCTGTAGATGTAGTCTGTCTGGGACTGTAGCTATAGTGAGTCTGGGCCTCCTGACTGTATATTTCTCTAGGCCCCTCACGTTTTTTAAGACAAGCTTGGACGGAGATGTGGTCTGGTGAACGGCACACATGCTCTGACATGTGGCGCTTGTATGAGGATGATCCAAGTTTAAATTTTGCATGAGTAATTTTCTTGGTAGAGTGCCCGCCTCCCGCTCCGGATTCTACCACTCGGTGTGATGGTGCGGACCGGGGGGGGTTACAAAATTGGTGCCGTACGGGAGTGATTTATCAAGATTTCTCTCATACTTTATTCTTATTCTATCCAAAGGCGCTCTGGCAACACCAGTTTTATTCCGTTTTAGAGCGCCCGCCAAAGAGCGCCGGAATCCTGGGTCCGAGACCCGCTCGGTGTGATGGTGCGGACCCGGGGGGTTACACTTGTATGAGGATGACCCAAGTTTATGTAATTGGTGTAAGATGCAATATGATTTTGTGATTTTTGTCAAGTAAATTAAACATCAACATCAAACATCAGAAAGTCATACTTGTCCTAATACTTAATTTAAAATATTGGTCAGATGAGAGAGTGTAAGGTTTTGATTCTTTGACAAATAAAAAGTTAAAAATAACATTATTTATTCAAAATATAAATATTTTCTAACAATATAAGTATTTACTATTACTTTACCATTTAACACATCCTTACTGAATAAAAGTATTAATTTGATAAAAAAAAACATTTACCAACCTCAAACTTTTGAATAGTAGTATATATTGTATACAACATTTCTATTTTGAATAAAGTACTGTTATTTTTAACTTTTTATTTATCAAAGAATCCTGAAAAGGTATCACAGGTCCCAAAAATATTAAGCAGCACAACTGTTTCCAACAAAGAATCTGAAGGATCTGAAAAAGAAATAATGATGAAAATTCGGCTTTGCTTCACAGGACAGGAATAAATAATATTTTAAAGTATATTGAAATAGAAAACTGTTGTTTTAATTTGCGACAATATTTCAAAAATATTAAAAATCTTAGATCCCAAACTTAAACGGCACTGTAAATGCCAAGTTCTGTCATGAAACTTCCAGGCTGATGGGTCGTTAATAAACTGATTATCACAGAGTGATCATTTTGAACTAATCTTTATGTGACTCGAGAAGAACAAGTCGTCTCTGGGATGATTCATTCAATCGCGCTGCACCATCCTATAGGTTCTGTACTGGAATTAGTTCATCTGTTTTGAGTCTTCAGGTTTTTGAGTCGTTCGTTCATCACGTGAAGCTAAACTATGCAGTCTAAGGGGAAAAGACTTAATAATAAAATAATAATAACCAACTCTTTTGTTTATTACCTTTGTTACTGCATTCAGTGTCATGGAAAGAACCATCATGACAGAAATTCACACATTTATAAACTTAAGACTAAAAAGCTCAATTTGAGACCAGAAACGCATCACCTAACTGTAAGAGTAAATAATAATTATAATAAGGAATAAAACTATGCACCCGTTTGTAAGGGAGCTTTGAACTAATTTCTCTATGCTGTCACGTCATGTGACAAAAGAACGAACGATCGAAAGGTGAACTAATCAATTCTCTTTCTGATCTGACTGCATAGGTTTAGTTTACGGGGCTGTCACGTGATGAACGAACGAACGAAACGGAGACATGTCAGATAAGAGGTGAGGTGAGCTAATCATAGACTAAAGACCCAGGTAAACAGTTTTTATAACACTATAGTTTTGTATTGTTTGTAGTGTGATCAACGTTTGCATAAGTAGTAGATGTGTTAGGGAAGTAACACGTAACATTTGAATTATGCTTTGCTAAAAAGAACGAAATGACTTGAAAAAAGATTTGTTTATTTTGCTGAACGAGACTCAAAGGTCCGAGTCGGTAAAAGGATCCGAACTTCCCATCACTAATTCACAGTGTTAAACTACTTGGTTCAAGCTGATTGGTTTATGTTGCGTACGCAGCTAATGAGCTTGCTGCTTTATATTTAAATAGCTGGTTAGCATTCAGAAGAGCTGCTCGCAGCATGCTTTCAGAGTTCCTCTAAAACCCTCCACCTTCCCCAGCTCCACCTGTATAGATCTGCTACTGGTTATTATATGCTATTTGTGCAGCAGCAGTATGTCTGAAATACTCACAGCACCGTATCTGTGTATGTATTGGCAGTAGCAAGTTCCTACACTTGCTTGCAGCAGCAGCGATAATCTACAATTACAGCAATAACCAACAGCAGCAGCAATTCAATTCAAAATCTATTCCACCAAGACCAAATACATTTACATTGTCATATCCATTACCATGCTAAAATCTCCTGAGAGTTGTCATGATAGAACTATTTTAGCTAAATTATATTACACTGATGTGTTCACATGATCATAGGAAATTAAATTAATTTGTATAACTGAGTGATAATTAAATGATCTAAAGAAGTGTAAACTCAGCCATTTTTTCCCTGACCAGTGTTGTGAACTTTCTTGTCTGTTACTGTTAATATGACTTGTCTGATACACATAAACATTTGGTTTTGTGTTGTGTTCCTACACTGCTTCTGTTTTCATTCTCCCTCCTTTCTTGGTGAGCAGATTTTGTCTCTTTCCTGACAGTATGATTCGCTCACCACATAAACTTCTCGCCTTCATTCTTTTAATGTGGCTTCAAATGAATTATTATACTGGATCCTACATCAATCCTACTGGAAATACTGTGGGTCTCCTTGGATCTGTGGGCCCCGAGAATCATTCCCACCTTTCATCCCATTAGCAATGGCCCTCGGCCTACTGCTACAGGATATAGTCAATTTGTGGTTAAATGTACCTGGTTATTTCCTCAGTTTAATGATTTAGTGGACACTAGAGGATTACTACAACATCCTTTCATCATTCCCTAAAAAGACTGTCATTCCATAACTCTGTCTCATTTCCCTCTTTAACAAGCCATTAGCACACGCTGTGATGATGAATCAGTTCATTATCATTGCCACATCTCGGCCTGGACTGTTAAATGCTGTTTACGATCGGCACTGCAACATAGTGGTCCTTCTTTTGCTAATTTTAACCTCTTCCCTGTCTGTCTTCAGGTCCCCTCACATTCCCTGTCTCACCTATATACAGAGGGAGACCCACAGGCCTGCAGTATAGCTAATCTGACCATAGGTAAACACCGTCTTACCACAGACATGCTCACTTAGGGCTATAATGGACAAAAATACCACACTGCGATGAATGCACACTCACACATCAGTGTACACACATACACCTTAAAGCAGACTGACTGCTTGTTACTCTCAGAGAGAGCTTATATCATTCAGGGTTTTCCAAGAAAGACCACGATCTGATTCATGACACATTTTCTGTCCTCATGGTTTGTGTATATACCCAGTGCCTTTACAGGAAAAAATCCCATAGTGCATTCGTCTGAGGAAAGGATTGAAAGGGAAGTAAGGGACGGAGAGCAGATTTACAAAAACAGTGACGGAGATGGGGGACGATCGGGATATTTACAGCTAGCTAATATTTACTCTGGTCACACTATATGATTTATTGTTATTTTGTAATTATTTTGTTTAGACATAATTGGTTAGCAACCAGCATGCTCTAAATTGTGTCATATGTATATTTGAACTGACTTTCTTTCTAACAATACACTTCCATCCATATATTTGCTCAAAAGTAACAGTACAAACATTTATAAAATTACAAAGATACTCACAAATGTATCCACAAAAATATTAAGCATGGCAACTTTTTTCAACATTGATAATAATACTTTAATGTGTCTCTTGCAAAAAAAAAATAAAATGTTTTCTTGCAAATCAGCATATTATAACGATTTCTGAAGGATCATATGACACTGAAGACTGGAGTATTGTCTGCTGAAAATTCAGCTTTGTCATATCGGGAATATATTATATATTTAAATATATCTAAAAAGACAATCATTATTTTACATTGTAATAATATTTCATAATATTCCTGCTTTAATTGTACAACCCAAATTCCAGAAATGTTGGGATGTTTTTTAAATTTGAATAAAATGAACACTAAAAGACTTTCAAATCACACGAGCTAATATTGTATTCACAATAGAACATAGATAACATAACAAATGTTTAAACTGAGAAATGTTAAATTTATATGCACAACATGAGCTCATTTCAAATTTGATGCCTGCTACAGGTCTCCAAATAGTTGGGACGAGAGCATGTTTACAATGGTGTAGCATCTCCTCTTCTTCTCAAAACAGTTTGAAGACGTCTGGGCATCGAGATTATGAGTGTCTGGAGTTTTGGTGTTTTTGATTTGATTCCATTCTTGCCTGATATAGGTTTCCAGCTGCTGAAGAGTTCGTGGTTGTCTTTGACGTATTTTTCATTTAATGATGCGTCAAATGTTCTCTATAGGTGAAAGATCTGGACTGCAGGCAGGCCAATTCAGCACCCGGACTCTTCTACTACGAAGCCATGCTGTTGTAATAGATGCAGTGTGTGGTTTTGCATTGTCCTGCTTAAATACACAAGGCCTTCCCTGAAATAGACGTCATCTGGAGGGGAGCATATGTTGCTCTAAAACCTTTATATGCCTTTCAGAATTCATAGTGCCTTCCAAAACATGCAAGCTGCCCATACCGTATGCACTTATGCACCCCCATACCATCAGAGATGCTGGCTTTTAAACTGAACGCTGAACACGCTGGAAGATCTCCCTCCTCTTTAGTCCGGAGGACACGGCATCCGTGATTTCCAACAAGAATAGCAAATTTGGACTCATCTGACCATAGAACACTTTTCCACTTTGAAACAGTCCAATTTAAATGAGCCTTGGCCCACAGTAGAACCCTGCATTTGTGCCCGATTTTTTTACACCTCTTAGGAACAATGTTCACGTCATAGTTTAGATGCGGGCCGGGCCTCGGGCCTGTTTTATGCCTCTCCTTATTTTATATTTTAGACATCCATCAATTAGTGATGAAAATAAATTGACACTCTGGTGGAAACAACACGAGTCCGTGCTGCCACGACTGAGAGCGGCTCAACAGTGTTTAGAGTCAGTGCAGCTGAAGGGTTCTGCGTTCAAACGCACGCAATAGACTAAAGCTTGCCGCAACGCCCCAGCAAAAGTAATTACCATGAATGTGTCCGGGGGAAATAGTAAGGAGATATTTTAATTATTTACTAATACACTAGTGTTTTCTTTGTCAGTGTCGCAAAGATGAAGATGATGATCCTGATTCGCTATCTTCTCATTAGACGCGCCTATAGAGAGAAGTGCATCACGGCTTATGATTATAATGAAAAAAAATGGTTTTCAATTTGATTTGATTTATTTAGTTAAGTAGTAATTTAAAGCTTTCTATAGATATATTTATCATGTCTGTGATCTATATATATATAGATTTTATTTTAGGCAAGTCGTGATGATTTGAGAAGGCTAAATTGATCAAACATAGGCTATGATCAGCATGCCGGTCTGCCGCTGGCCGCTTGGTCGTTACTTTAAGAAATAAAAAACGTATTCAACGAATCAAAAATTCTCTAAACGTTTTTCTAAATTAACGTAATAAAAAAATGAAACAAAATATAATCACTTTGCCATTACATACAAAACTGAACAATTTTAATAGCTGAAACATGAAAAAAAAAAGAAGGGCTCGGGTCGGACTCGGGCCAGTAATTCTGATAAGCTGTCGGACACGGGCCGGACTAGGGCCTGAGCGTCTCTGGCCAGGGCTGGGCTAGGGCCTAAATTTGAGGCCCGTGCAGGGCTCTAGACCACAGGACACGACGGTGCTTCTGGATCATGTTGACATATGGCTTCCTTTTGCATGATAGAGCTTTAGTTGGCATCTGCAGATGGTATGGCAGATTGTGTTTACCGACAGTGGTTTCTGGAAGTATTCCTGGGCCCATTTAGTAATGAGTGATGCAGTGTCGTCTGTGGGCCCGAAGACCACGGGCATCCAACAAAGGTCTTCAGCCTTGTCCCTTACGCACAGAGATTTCTCCAGTTTCTCTGCATCTTTTACTGATGTTATGCACTGTAGATGATGAGATTTGCAAAGCCTTTGCAATTTGACATTAAGGAACGTTGTTTTTAAAGTATTCCACAATCTTTTTATACACTCTTGATTCCTTGATTTACGTCAAGGAAATCTATTCAGTGATTGGTCCATGCATATGTCGTCATCCAAAATCCGGTTTGTGGCACAGCAAAGTGTCGTGAATCATTTCTAAGACTGACACTTGTGATTTAGTCCTACACTTCGCTTGAATTACGACTGAGATGACTGATAACTAACTTTTAAGCGCAGCTTTGAGCCAAGACTTTTTTTCACTTAAGTCAATTCTTAGCAGTGTTCTTGAGTGTAATTTTTAGAGGCTTGATAAATACGGGCCCTGATGTCACTTAACTTAATCAGTTGCTAGATGTTCTCCCAGCTGAATCGTTTCAACATTTCTTACTTTTTTAGCCCTTTGTTGCACCCGTGCCAACTTTTTTGAGAACTGTAGCAGGCATCAAATTTGAAATGAGCTAATTTAGTGGATAAAAGTGTCAAATTTCTCAGTTTAAACATTTATGTTCTCTATATTCTATTGTGAATAAAATATTGGCTCATGTGATTTAAAATTCTTTCAGTTTTAATTTTATTCAAATTTAAAAAACGTCCCAACATTTACGAAATTCGGGTTGTAATTTTGATTTAAATAAATTCAGCCTTGGTGAGCATTAGGGACTTTTTTAAAAATGTAAATGTTAAATTAAATGTTAAATCAAATGTTAAATTTTTTTGCAACTAAACTTCTGAACGGTAGAGTATTTTGACTGTTTTCCTCAGTAAAATGAATATCAATGCTATCCAAAAAAAATAAAAACACTGGCCCACACTGACTTTCATTGTATGGAAAAACTTTGAAATATTTGTCATTATTTCTTTTTTGTGTGCTTCACAGAGGAAAGATGGTCAAACAGATTTTATAATACAACGAGGGTGATTAAATGATAATGGCATTTTCATTTTTTTTTATCCATATATCCCTTTAATTTGATAGATGCAAGAAAATAATCATAGTAGTAATAAAGAAGACATTGCCTGGACTTTAATTAAAAAATATATATTAAAGAGCTAATATTAATTTTTCTATCCGGCTAAAAGGAGTGGAAACAATTCACCATTTTTGGATATCTATATATAATCAAACTTTTATTTCCGCATATAGATATGGGTGGGGTGTTCTCTGCAAACTCACAATTGAAAGTCAAATTCAGAATAGGAAGGAAAGTGGAGGAGACTCATTGAACAAACTTCATGTTCACAAAAAGATTAAAATCAGAAGGAAGTAATAATGGCAACTCCCATGCAGCCGCTGGAACTCAGTGGTACTCTTGTGCTAGCGTGTGCTAACAGTCCCACCTCAGCCACAATTTGTCATCAGTAGTGATTTAAAACAGGCAAGTGCAATCAGTGAGCAGCGTACAGATGCACTGAAACCAAAACATCGCTCTGTGATCTTCGCAGATTTCAAAGGTCAACGGCGGGGGTGGTAATCACGCTAGTTTTAATACTTCTGTAAGAACAACAACATTTACCGGAGTTGCCATTTAATCAGAAGTTATAATAATGACTAATGTTATTGTCTCCTACGTTTCAGTCAACATGTCTTTTATCTTCACAGAAACACCCTTCCTGGACAAAATATACTTTAGAGAAGAGTAAAAATCAAAGGCATTATAAGAGAACATGACGAGAAGATTGAACAAGAGGGGAAAAGGCTGAGAGAAGAGATCAACAGAAATAACCTGATACTCAAAAGGATAAACTTAGGTGAACTAATCCTCTACACAGTGACATCTGAGTCTATGAATGCATGTGGAAAGCTCTGGAAATTAAAGGTACAGCCTGAGTGAGACTGATCAGTGATGTTATATGAGCGAGAGCCAGAATCACTTGCATCGCTCAGCACTCCGGCCCAAAAGCGCACATTCCCACATCCCAGCGCACCACTTTAAAGAGTGTCCCGGCTGCTCTGGTTCGCCACTCCCTGAGGAAACTGCAACTCTAAAACGGCAAATATCAATACATTCATTATGCACTTTATATTTATACATTTATACTCATGCTTTTATATAATCCTTGTATTTAGCTGCTAATAGTATTTTTAGAGAGGAGATGCAAGGCCGCACTAGACTGGCAGAGAAACTGAATGTTTGTCGAGTGGGCTTGCAGGACAGAGAGAGAGAGAGAGAGAGAGAGAGAGAGAGAGAGAGAGAGAGAGAGAGAGAGAGAGAGAGAGAGAGAGAGAGAGATTTGGTCCCCACTGTGGTTTTCAAAGGGCACATGCGATGGACGCCCTGGTCAGTTCAGTGCACAGCTGTATTGGAAAGAAACAGCCTCGATCCAACCCAGCTGTGACTGCTGGTGTGCTGCTGGCACGAGGTGTATTAACCCATCTCTAACTAGTTTCTCACATCACTTAAAAACTAACCAAACTAATGGCTGGAATGGCATGATATGTATGTCAAGTAAGAGCCAAATGTCAAAAAGAAATGGCTTTGGTGAGTAAATTATGTGGCTTTATGTGCCAATCAACTGGTAACTTTATCATGGAATAGTTAATACAAATTTGCTGTTAAATTATTTACCTTCATGCCATCCAAGATGTAGATGAGTTTGTTTCTTCACTAAACCCTACAAATGATTTTTAGCTGATCCCATGGCCATTGGTCATTCACAATACACAAGTCAATGGGTGCCGTCATTTAGAGAGTTAGTGTTTGATTAACAAATCGATTAACTTTGATTAGTTTGCTCAAGCATGTGGCCAAATAACATGTACATTGTAATTTGTCAAGAACTGTGAGATTATGTTCAGTAGACATTTAAATTTGCTTTGCTTGAGAAAATGTAAAAGTATACAGTGACAATTTTCATTTTAATTAGGCGAGTTAGATTTGCATCAAATACAATATGATGCAAATTTGCATGAATTTGCCTTACAATGTCTGATGATGTCACCTTCAGCACGTGTCCCCTCTTCTCTGTTCTAAACAACAATGGCATCAGTTCAAATGTGATTTTTTTACCGTGCATATGTCATGTGACAGAAAGCTTGACTGTTTGCCTGAGGCTATGGATTACAGACATTTTAAGTAATGTTCATTTTCCCGCACAGCCAGATCATTTCGCTTCATTAGACCTTAATATATCCTCAAAAGCCAAAAGTATTAATTTTGTGTTTCCTGTACCTGCTTTTTTTACTTTCAAAGTGACGGCACCCATTGACTTGCATATTATGAATCATCAAGGACCATGGGTTCAGCTAAAGAACAGTCTTTACTGTTCTACTGAAGAAAGCAAAACAATTTAGTCTTTGTCTTCTCATTTTTTGACAGGATTTAACCAGAAAAGTACAGCTATCTTATGATATCTAAATATCACAAATATTAAAAAGTACTTCAGTGTACTTACAAAATACCATTTCATAGCCGATAATTACATTTTTATTTACTGCAAAATTTCTCAATGGAGAAAATGGATGAGAACACGCTGTTGAATCTCGACCCATATTCAGTCTCTGTGCAGTATTTCTTTCATGGGCAGGTTTGCATCACCTCTACAAGTTCACATAATCAAACAGCTTGAACATTTATTGACAGGCTGTCTGTAAATGTATAACCTGTAGAATAAAGGGAAGAGGGCAAGAATGAGTGAGAGAGAGCACGAGCGAGCACGCAGTATAATCAGTGGCTGGACTGGTTCCTTTCTGATAGCTGCACAGCCTCTGGTCCAATGAACTCTGAATTACAACACAACTTTGAAAAAAAAGAGCAAAGGAAGGAGAAAATAACATACACAAACACAATGCAACCAGTTTTATCCCCATTTCCTAAGAACTCAGAGCCAGAAATTGTTATGAGGCAATATAGTCCGCAGAATATAGATATAATTTTAAAGGGCCTGTGAGTGTGTGTGACAGTCTAATGTACACGTGAGGCTCATTCATCATGAAGAGTTGTGTGAACCTGGAATCAATTATTCCTAGCCAGTACCTAGGAAGACAGTTTGATAGCTGCATAATTGCATTAAATTATGAGCTAATCTCTATATTTGTGTGTAAAGCCTTAACGTTAGCTTTAAAATTTGTAAGTGTATTCACTTTGATTGTAGCAGAGTTGATTGTGCTCACTCTAAACTATAATGATTGATTTTAATATGGGAAACTCAAAAATACAGACGGCTCCAGTAGCCCATCAGGGGGTCTGTCCTGCAGAGCAATGGGCACGAGGAGGGTGATATTTACACTCCGAGACTCCAAACACACTCATTCATTGTTCATGTGTTTATTGTGTAGAGCACAGAATTACTGTAGCTGGCTCCCAGAGATTTTGCTGATTGTTCATATTGTTTCATTGAATTTGATTTAAAATGGACCTAAACAAGCGGTCAGTGAGTGAATTTTCTTGCTAATGGAAACTATTTTGCTGTGCCATTTGTCAAAAAGGCCACAAGATTCGCCTTAAGGGACACTTCACAGGTCTGCTGAGTCAATTATTTTCTTTTCTTTTTCTGATGCTTTGTTCATATGTGGTTTTATAGGAATATTATGGCTTAAATACAATTTCAGCTATGTTGACAGCATTTGTGGTCACAACACAGAGTCCATCCCCAGTTTATGAAAACAAAGGAAAAATCCAATGGAATTCTTACCGTGGAAATCTATAGGGCATATGCAGAACCATGGACAAATATTGTATCGCACTGAAAATAAAAACATAAAAATTACACATGTTAGCATGATGTGATAGAAGCACTTATCAAGCTTGTCTGTTCAAAGTTATAATAAATCCAGTCTTGCAACTCATGCAATGTCTCAGAAAAGCAGACAAACTTAAAAAACTTTTGCATGATATCAATGTAGGAATACCAAGAAAAGGGGACTATTAGTAAAGCACTTTTTCACACAACTCTGTTAGACATTTCAAAGGGTTTTTACAGTAACTAACTGGCAACACTGTTACCAGTAAGTTACTGTAATTAAGATTAACAGTAGCAAACTGTATTTGATTTACAGTTGCAAACTGTACTGTTTTACAGTAAATTACTGTAAATAAAATCCAATTCATCAGTATACTACTGTAATTCATTAATTTTAATATAGATTTCATTATATTTTATAATGTACACTTCCAAGGCTTGAACAGTGCATCTTCAAGATTCCTGTCTTAGGACGTTTTGCAGTACATTATGTTGTATCCTCTGGATTTATCCTCACAAAAATCTTTAGGCAACAGAAACATAATGGGTAAAAAAGACAAGCAGCCAAAGAATACATAGCCATCTGCAAAACCCAGGTGCTGTTCCAAAACGTGGCCACCACCTTTGCTCACCATCCCCTTTACAAGTGGCAGAAATGTCTTCACTGAAAAACAAGAAGTAGAAATAGCACACTTCAAAAAGGTAAACCTCATATAGAATACACAAATCTCAAAACCTTCTCTTACCATGAATTACCAGTCTCAGGGTGGCTGGCATGCTCATGTCTTTCTTGATGCTTCATTGCAGTTGCCTTTGTGGGGAAGTCGTGGCCTAATGGTAGAGAGTCGGACTCATAATTGAAAGTTTGTGAGTTCGAGTCTCGGTCCGGCAGGGATTGTCGGTGGGGGGAGTGAATGTACAGCGCTCTCTCCACCCTCAATACCACGACTGAGGTGCCCTTGAGCAAGACACCGAACCCCCAACTGCTCCCCGGAGCGCCGCAGCATAATGGCTGCCCACTGCTCCTGCTCCCACGTGTGTGCCCCTGCCTGGTGGGTCTGCTGTGTGTGTGTGCACTTGGATGGGTAATTGCAGAGCATGAATTCCGAGTATGGGTCACCATACTTTGTATGTCACACTTTCACTTTAAAACACAAATACAAAAAAATGCAGTAAATCGTAAATTCCATTGAAAACCCTAGAACAAACTAATTCTAAAACTAGAAAGGCAGCTAGCCACAAAACCTGTTTAACTTAGCTAAACACACTATTTTATATTCTCAATAGGATACTGGTAACATTAACTACTAACACCTGAAGTAAATTTCACATTAGTTAACCTAATGTTAATATAAGATGTGCGTTGCTCATTTAAAAATAATTTTAATTCGGTAACTTAATTCAATAAGCTGACAAAAGTGTTTGAAAAAGTAACCAGTTTGACGAGTAAATGTAACGAGTAAATGATGACGAGTAAATGTTACTATGGGTTAAACGGACCTTGCTTGCTGGGTTATTCTCTTGTACACACACACAGATGTACATATGATGTTCTCGGACCTTGCTTGCTGGTCTTATTCTCTCGTAAGTAGCATCAATGTTCTCCAAGCGTTTGCCCACTCTCGTGGGTAGACAATATAGACAACATTGACAACAATATAGGGCACCCATTGTATATACTATCTGCGGACAGTGATGCGGACAGTAAAGTGATGGTATATTTCTCAATCCACATATGTTCTCTGCTCTGTTTCTGACATAAGAAATGCATTAAAATGTCAATCCAAAGTGTCAACCTCAATGGCGCATACAACAAAGTCAATGCAAATGTAAGAAATGAGGAAAATAAAACACTCAAAATATAGCAAATACAATAGTATACAGCAATTTAAAAAATACAGTAAGTCTCTGTATGTGAGGTCTGACATCACAGAAAATTCCCATGATGCAAAGGGTATTACAGTTATTTGCTGTAAAGGGAATTTGCAGTATCATACTGGGTGATATACAGTAAATTACTGTGGAAATTACAGACATGTCTAACAGTGAAGATCAAGGACTCAAAATGCATCTTTCTCTAAGGATGATCATTAAAAATGTGCTACATATTCTGAGGATATATTGCTATTTTATACAGTAATTATACAGCATATACAGTAATATACTGTAAATAAGATGAGACAGCGGCCAGTCGACTGGGCCTAGTTTCTGCCAAGGTTTTGGTTCCTTGCCTTTGTTGCTTTTGGCTTGCTTAACTGCGGCAGAGAAGCCAGAAATATTCAGAAATATTATCGACACTACTGGATGAGAACAAAACCTAAACTGAATTGAGCAAGATAATGACACTACATTAGTATTCAGTAGATGATGCTTCATAACTGATTAACTGTGCAACACTGTTAGCAGTTATTAGACTGCATTGAATCAACATTGAACTAAACTGAGGTGTATAATGACAATTATCTTCCGAACTGTTTTTTTAGCTGAATCGGTTTCATTTGATAAAGATTAACTTCTCATCATTTACATCATCATCATCGTTTTTGATCTAAACTGAATTAACATTGAACCAAATTGAGCTGAATGTTTTCTGTAAAGCTGCTTATAGCTGAAATTGAAGTCTGTAAAGCTGCTTTGAAACAATGTGTATTGTATAAACCTTTTTTTTCATGAGGACTCTAAAACTGCTAAATATTTTCCATGCGACCTTTGACGTCACAGCTCGGGATAATCACTAGTGGAGAGTATGGGACTGCGTGTTCTTGTGCAATCAGCTTTCACGTGACAATTTTCCTGCGGCTGCGGTGTCAAAACATGGACGCTGAACTGAGATCCCAGTGGTTTAGCCGATTTCAAATAACATGCTTTACATTCACAAACTTTAGTTCCCTCACTCGAATCTGAATGATCAGCAGGTCCCAGCAGGCTTTGTCATAGACAACTCAGGGATTCTGTGTTTTTCTGACTTGGCACAGTCGGAGTCGGATGGACAGCAGCAGCACTGTGTAAAAGAGGGCAATATAACTTCCTAGCACGTAAGATGAGGCGTCCACAAAGTCGACAAGTCCAGCAGGAGGAGGTGACGAAAGAGGCTGATCGATTGCTCTCATACACCTGTTCACGGGGCCTGCCGAATCCTGCATCCCAACATTGGATTTTATGCATTTGTAAGCTTTAGTTATGTTAATCTTCACTGCTCAATCAAGGCATTTCCTTCCCAGGGCCTGAGCAAATCAACGACTGTCGAATTTTAAAATAAACGACAATTCCCCGAAATGCCTGTTGAGTCATATGTAGTGGTATATTGACTGTGGCCTTTGTGGAGGAGTAGGTTTGGAGGTGCAGAGCAGAATCAGAAGAGAGGTGCTGAGAGGCCAGCCACAGCGAGCACACAGCCCTGTATGTCCCTCACAGAGCCTGTCCTACAGCTCCGAGCAGGGAACAGGAGGGGGTGTGTGTGGTTTTGGGGGGTGTTGGGGTTTGAAACTCCCAGCCTGTAATCCTGACACACTGTCTCCACCAATTAGAACTCCTTCAAAAGGGGAAAGGGGAGGAAAAAACAAAACCAGAAAGCCAGCGAGGGCATATTTAGTAACATTTTGGCAAGCTATAATTACATGTATGGCTAACAGAGAGATTTAACTGCTTTTTACCCATTGATTGACAAGGCAGGGAACTACACGGTTTCAATACAAGTCTGCGACAGCCAGACACGCAGAGCAAGGACTCGGACAAGTGAGTTCACTGCATTAAAACGATAAGAATCAATAGAAATGTGCTTATAAACACCCAAAGAGAAACTCATAATAAGTAAAAAAAAAAAAAAAAAGTCAACTACAAAGCAGAGCCGCATTAAGACTGCAAAGGGCACCGGGGCTATGACTTACTGCAGGGCCCCCCCCCCATCACAATAATGATATACTGTATACATATTAGAGGTGTCCTCGACTAAGGATTTTCATAGTAGAATCGGAATTTTCATATCTTGCCAATATTCGATTGATAGTCGAATCATATGTTTGGGGGCGTGGCCAAAATACATTACCTAGAGTCAAGTCAGACATTCGACAGTAATTATTACTGACTTTAACACACAGGGAAAATGTGTAACGGACGCCTCGCAGATACAAACGGGGTAAACAATGTTTTATATTTTGATTAAAAGATAGTTAACATCAAAACGTCAGCGAAACCTTAAGAATTCACCAATTGTTTTTCAATAGTGCTCTTATTATAACGTTATGTAGGCTATATGCCATAGTTATTAATGTTCTACATTTCTGTTTTGAGCTGCGTGCGCTGAAGATGACCAGTAAAATGAATCATATGATAGCTTTAATGATTGAACTTATTTGAACTAATTTCTCTCATACAGAATACGCTTCTTTATTTATGTTACGACTTTACAGGCTATCTGCACAAAGTGCACAAGTGAACGTGTCTGCGCGGCTCTGAATGAACTCCTTTTGTGGATGCGTTCTTCATGCAACAACGTGCTAAACTCAAAATTAACAGTGTTTTTTATAATAGTGTTCTTATTATAATGTTATGTATATGACAGTCCAAGTCATAGTCATTAATATTATTGTTGTTTGTCCTGCTCGCGATGCGTGCTGAAGAGATAATCACCGTACTACTACAATGAAGCACTTTTACTTCAGCGCAACTCAACCAAATGCATCTCATACGAGATAAATAATAGTAAGGCCTATTTATACACTACAGGTGCATCTCAATAAATGGAAAAGTTCATTTATTTCAGTAATTCAACTCAAATTGTGAAACTCGTGTATTAAATAAATTAAATGCACACAGACTGAAGTAGTTTAAGTCTTTGGTTCTTTTAATTGTGATGATTTTGGCTCACATTTAACAAAAACCCACCAATTCACTATCTCAACAAATTAGAATATGGTGACATGCCAATCAGCTAATCAACTCAAAACACCTGCAAAGGTTTCCTGAGCCTTCAAAATGGTCTCTCAGTTTGGTTCACTAGGCTACACAATCATGGGGAAGACTGCTGATCTGACAGTTGTCCAGAAGACAATCATTGACACCCTTCACAAGGAGGGTAAGCCACAAACATTCATTGCCAAAGAAGCTGGCTGTTCACAGAGTGCTGTATCCAAGCATGTTAACAGAAAGTTGAGTGGAAGGAAAAAGTGTGGAAGAAAAGATGCACAACCAACCGAGAGAACCGCAGCCTTATGAGGATTGTCAAGCAAAATCGATTCAAGAATTTGGGTGAACTTCACAAGGAATGGACTGAGGCTGGGGTCAAGGCATCAAGAGCACCACACACAGACGTGTCAAGGAATTTGGCTACAGTTGTCGTCAGAGGTGTCTTACCTGGGCTAAGGAGAAGAAGAACTGGACTGTTGCCCAGTGGTCCAAAGTCCTCTTTTCAGATGAGAGCAAGTTTTGTATTTCATTTGGAAACCAAGGTCCTAGAGTCTGGAGGAAGGGTGGAGAAGCTCATAGCCCAAGTTGCTTGAAGTCCAGTGTTAAGTTTCCACAGTCTGTGATGATTTGTGGTGCAATGTCATCTGCTGGTGTTGGTCCATTGTGTTTTTTCCAAGCCCTGCTACTAAATACACTCTTAAAAATAAAGGTAACTATTGACATTTTGGGTTCAGTGAAGAACCTTTAACATCCATTGAACATTTTCATTGCACAAAAGGTTCTTTATAGTAGGACAAAATGTGATAGATTATTCAAATGTTCTTCACACGAAGAAAGAAATGCCTCTCTTCAGAACTCGTCACTGAAAGGTTCTTTGAGGAACCAATGGTTCTTCTGCAACATTGCTGCGGAAATTCCTTTTTGGAATCTTTATTTCTAAGAGTGCAGAGGTAAATATTTACGGCAAAACAAGAAACCCCAGGCTATTTTGATCATGTAATCTAAATGAAAACCCCTAACACTAGCTGTTGACAGTAAGGCTGTTGGGTCGGCAGTGTTCAGAGGATTATAATTACCATACAGGTCAATATTGACCGTTGGAAATGTGTGACTGTAGGGGATCACAGAGAACAAATTCCTTTTGACTTATAGTAAACATACAGAAATACATTTTTGTAGTTTGATGTGTGTTCAGCGTTTTTTTAAATGCATTCATGGTATTACAGACCCTACAGAGATAAGCAAAGGAGGACATTTTGGTCAAAAATTATCTGTGAAGGTCCTTTGTAAGGCTTACATGAGTTCATCAGGCAATGACCTTTTCACTGTAACAACTTGTGTAACGAACTATAAATCACTTCGTCTACATCTTTCATCACCCTATAGTCTGTATTCTCAGGATAGGCCGAAGAGCAGTTAACTGGGAGTGTAGGAAGCTCTGTTTCTCCACAGGACAGGTTAACCACGTTACCCAACCTTGAAACAAGACCCCTTTTTCAACTATTCAGATGAGGGGAAATTATTCTCCAGAAATATCTGACTCTGGACTTTGATGACGCATGTACTGTTTCATCCATCATATACTTGTAAAAACATTGACAGTGACAGTGAGCTGTCCTAAATGTCTGTTTGTGTTCAGGTCTGTAGAATGAGAGCAAGTTTATCATTATTACACCAAACGTGATTCAGGATTCCCTGGGAGAGGCAGGGAAAATAAACTATGCTGAAGACACCATATTATGGGAAGGTTAAAAAAAATGAAAACTGATTTCATGGAAAGAACGACCATTGCTTCTAAACTGGTAGAAATAGCCATGAGACTGAATTCAGCATGATTTGTGCTCTGCCAGGAAACCATATGGAGCCACATGTAACCAAACATTTTAAAGTTTAAGGGATAGTTCACCCATACATTTTAATTCTGTCATCATTTACTTGTTCCAAACCTGAATGTCTTTCTTTCATGGTGAACACAAAAGAAGATATATTGAGACATTTTTATATATATACAGTCCATATAAAGTGAAAATCATTAGTAACCAAATCAGTTTAGTTAGCAACATTCTTCAAAATATCTTCTTTCATGTTCTGCAGAAAATCTAAAGTCATACAGGTTTGGAACAACACGAAGGTGATCAAATGATGGCAGAAGTTTCAATTTTGGGTGAACTATCCCTATAATGATGTGACCCTGGACCTCAAAACCATTCTTAAGTCACTGGGGTATATTTGTAGCAATAGCCAAAAATACATTGTATGGGTCAAAATTATAGATTTTTATTTTATGCCAAAAATCATTAGGACATTAAGTAAAGATCACGTTCCATGAAGATATTTTGAAAATGTCCTACTGTATATATCAAAACTTTTTGATTAGTAATATGCATTGGTAAGAATTTAATTTGTCCAAATTTAAAAGTGATTTTCTATAGGCTTGCAATATGTAGATTTTTTTTTGCAGCCTCAGATTCCAGATTTTCAAATAGTTGTATCTCGGCCAAATATTGTTCGATCCTAACAAACCATGCATCAATGGAACGCTTATTTGTTCAGCTTTCAGATGATGTATACATCTCAATTTCGAAAAATTGACCCTTATGACTGGTTTTGTGGTCCAGAGTCATAAATATTACTGATATTGGTGGAATAGCCCCCCCCCCCCATATACAGTTTAAATACAGTTTGCCGTAAAAATATTTTGACATTCTTTTGTCTTTAACGAAAAGAGAACATTTTAAAAGTGATTTTAATACTCAGCTTTAAGTTTATCGCCCCATTCTTCAAATGTTATCTTTGTGGGAAGCAGTTGACACATACTGCATTCAACTGTGTATGTCACATCACACGGTGTTGTAGAAAAGCGCCGGACTGCACAAGCGCACACACTCGCGCCGCATTGTCCTGTCAGAAGTGAAGAATTTCAAAATCCTGATAAGGGTCAATAAGGAAGTCCGTGAATATCAAAGGCTGCCTGTGTCCGTACTGGGTGAGTTGTTTACTTCCCCGGCAAATGCCTGACACCAGCCAGCCATCAGACGACAACGTCAAAACAACAGCGCACGCCTCACGCGCACATCCCGTAAACGAGCACCAACACCCATATAACAGAGAATTCCACAGCTCCCCAACCCCTCATTTCCTCTGCGAGCTGACGACCTGTAATCACACTTGGAGAAACCGCCATACTTCATTACTGCAGTGATTACACCAATTAGCAGCATGTAGGGAGTGGCCCACAATGCCCAGCGTCACCGCCAGACTGCTCGCTTTCCCCGCATGCTGATATTAGTGGGAAGCTTCTACTTTGCAGTCGATCAGAACATAGTTCTGCAGTCTTTTGTAATGGTTTATTGCCACAAACAGGGTGGAGTAATGAATAAAGTCTGTGTGGTGCCTGTTAACACCGTCTTATCTGGAGAGAATGTGAACTTTTATTTCTAGGAACATTTTGTGAGATACTATGAAGATGAGCGGGTCACTATAAAACATGGTATGATCATTTTTGTTGTTGTTTTTTGTTTCTTAGACTTTCTTCCATCTGTTGTCCATTATTCACTGTGTCAGATGTGCGTTTAAGGATGTGACTAAATGTGCAATCAAGAATCTGGTGTGAATCACTGTTTATGGACACTTTTTCTAGCCACTCATCTTTGATGTGCACTTGTCTGTCACAAAAACATCAAATGAATCATGAAGGAATCTCAAGATCTAAAGGCCCAGTGGTCTCCATTCGCCAAAGCTAGAAAGGCTGTTTTTGTCTTTCAACTCAACACATGACATGAATCTGAAAATTTGAGCACAAGATTAGCAGGTTTTTTATGCCGTACCCCTCTCTCTTTCAACATCTTCCTCTAAGCAGATGTTAGGCTCAGGAGTGGCATCCCAATAAGCCACAAGTGAGCGTATTTTTCTTTCCACAGGCTTGAGAGAGAAGCCACAAAACAGTCTGCTGCAGCTCAACATAAAACAAAGCACATGAAAAAGGGCAGAAATGAAGCGATTTCTCAAAGATTTGGTGAGAGTGGAAACTAAAGATTTTCTAATGCAACCTTTATTGAGGTTCCTGGTTTCGGCGCAGCAACATTTTTTATGTGTTAGAGGAACTCCCTGTAATTTTTCTTCACCACTGGCACTGGACAGGCTTATAATAAAAAGATGTCTATTCTGGGATTCTCTGTAATAATGGCCTCTTCTTGTCTTCATGCACTTCTGTCTTGTCTGAAGAAAGACAGACAGCAGGTGATAAATGCCTGGCCAGATGGAGATGGATGGATAAGCTGAATGAAGCCATCATTGGATTTCTAACTTTATAACTAACTTTTTCAGATGACACAACCCTGGCAATGTGTGATAGTTTGTCCAAAAAATATTAATTTGGTCTACTTTGAAAGTAGACGGGAACCAAATGGGACAAGAAAGGTCCATTAAAGCATCATAAAAGTCCTTATAAGTTGGGACGTCTGAAAATAATATGTAGCGTTGTGTTTTATATCATTAATTATTAACAAAAAAACAGGTAAAGTGCGCACATCCAGTAGGCAAAAAGCCCAATGTGGGTGCTCCACCACACCAAAAAAATCTAAGTAGGCACACCACAGCTCCAGAAGTAGAAAAATAATGATTTATGTTTTCACCAAAGGTGACGTTTTGAGATTAGATTCTCTTCATCAATTATTCATTATTATTCACCAAACAGCTTGCCTTTACTCTTAAATATAAGGGTTATTTTTCGGCATCTATGGTTCCATGAAGAACCTTTAACATCCTTTAACAACCTTTCCATTGCACAAAAGGTTCTTCAGATTCTTCACAAACCCACCTTTGGAGTGTTGACAAGAGAAGCGTGGACCTTTGACCTCCTTTTGTGCTGCACAGAAAAAAGAAAGTCATTCAGTTTTCGAAGGACTTTATACAATTGTCATTTTTTGGCAAACTATTCCTTTACATGACATTTATCATTCATTTGGCTTAAATGACTGATTACAAGCCTGTGAACACATACACACACATGTAAACAGATGCTTGTCCTATAATCAAAAGATGTGTCATGTCTAATTAAGCCTTAATGAAAGTGTCGGACAACCCAAAGAGCCATACTCTTCCCTTTCGCAATCTGGTGGCGAGGGCAATTTAAGAAGGACTCATGTGCGGTTACCCTGTCTAATGGGGTGGATGAATTTCTTCAAAACGCAGGGAAAAAAGTGAAAAACACACTCTTGTTGCATGACAGAATCCCTCCCGACCAAGACTTGTCCTTTAATACCAAGGCCTTTTCATGTGGCTTCTCCACGATTGCACATGGGGAAAAGCAAACCACAATGTTACAGTGCTTATTATACACTAAGAGTATGCGTATGTATGTGCGCAAGGAAAGATCGCTGCAGTTGTGCAGCATGCCTTAACATTGAAATGACACGTCTTAATTTGTCAACACGCTTACCCTTGGAAAGAAGAGAAGTGAATGAAATAAAGGAAGCACTCAGTACTAGATGCTTGTTGTGTGTGTACTTGACAAAATCTGATGCAGTGAAGGATGCCGGGCTTCAACTATCAAAAACCTGACTGGAGAAATCTTTCTCTGTGCATACAGTGCCAAGAAGGTCTGTAATACCTGGAGAAAGCTATCTGTTGGCATAACCGTATTCCTCTCCTTGACAGTTGCATAGCTGGATCAGGATCCCGCAAAAGTAAGTTTTTGAGCCATTCACTCAAGCTATAATGTTTTGTGACTCACTCTGGAGCCACAGGAAAATTACATCATGACAATACCAACTGGCTAATCCCAAACCCTTCACTAGTGACTATCCTGAGCTGCGACGTCAAAGGCGGCAAACAGGACAGATATAAGGCCACTTCTTTATTTAAAGAGCCTTCAAAAGAGAATCAAGCAATGGCTTGCATCTAATAAAACAGTTCACAACCAGGGGCAGGGACTGAAAAAAAAGGATTCCCATGATCTTGGAAAACTTGGATAAATGCAGTAGAATGATTTTAAAAGTGATATTTCTAGATCTGGAAAAGCTATGGAAATTAATACAGTTTGAGCATTTTCGACATGGACATTTTCTAGTTATGCCAACCCTAAAATATTTCATCAGGAAGAAATAATATATATATATGTATGTACTGATCCATTATCTAATAAAATAGAATAATTTTAGTATATATATTTTATATATTAGTTTACCTTAAAATTATTTAGACAGAATACAGTCAATTCTGAATTACTATCAATGGAGAAAGATGGCAGAACATGTCAAAATGACCAGCAGGGGCAAACGGGACCATGCTAACCAGCCAAACCTTGACTCCTTCATGCACTGCAGTCATACATCTGTCCCTCATCACAGACAAATCTAAGAGAGGAATTGACTAAGAATGAATTGTGAGCACGTATGAAACTGCACAGTTACAATGCAGGGGGTTTTAAACTTTTGGATGCCAAGAACTTGGGTGCCAAATATGATGATCCCTTTGTTAGAGACCCCTTTCTAAATATAAAGGGACTACATACATGTTTGTGTATACAACCGTGTGAGAAAAATAAAACTGATATTAAAGACATGTTGTTTCCTAAATGAAATAATTGGCTTTTATTGTCACTGTACATTACAACCAAATAAATTACTAAAATGGTATTGTAATACAATAAAATTATTTAAAGATTTACATCCTGTCTTTGACAAGCAAAAATAAAGAAGAAATTATTATTTTCACAGATTGTGATGACAAGTTTCTACAGTTACTAACATCATAAATCTAGCAATGTTTACTTTTTCATTTTTAAATTTCATATTCATCTTAGCATTAAATTGGCAAAACATTATTTTTCTCTATTGGTAAGTCATATAAACATTATCATGGGCTTTTCTTTTGCTACTGGAGAAAATAGTACTAAAATATATTTGTTGTAGGCTCCGTTCACCAATACAGAAGTATGAACTATGATGCTTTCTGTCCATTACGTAATTTAATTACTCACAGTGCACCGCTATACTAGTTAGTTATACCTGGTTAAACTCGATTGCAAGCACTTAGTGAGCAAGATGTGTTTTTAGCACTGAAATACAATACATTTTTCAATATGTTTGCTGAAAAGCACACAAATGTTGAATAATGTTGATGTAAGTGTACAGGCCTTTGTGAACCAGGGAAATCTGGTGCATTAAATAAAACACCAGCAGCATAGATGAAGTTCAGTTTAGTTCACACTCTTTACTCGTGCCTTTTGGAAACATTAGTTCAGTCATGTAAGCAAATGCACAGCACTGTGTGCACACTGTTTTCTGTTTCAACAGATACTTGTCAGCAAGCATCACAGCCATCTCCACGTCTCTCCTCTCCTCTCCTCGCTTCTTCTGTGACAGTAAATTGAAGATGGCAGCTTCGTGGGCACACTAATAGGCTCTAGAGTCGAGTGCTGGGTAAGGTGCCGCCCCCTGGCCGAACTGTTCCCATTGCCTTCTCTCCCAAAATCCGGTCTACTTGCTGCCATGCATGAATTGCCAGCCACAGGAAAGTTAAAAAAGAGGAGGCTAAATTAAGTGCCCTTTCATTCCAGCATTTTCATGGTTTGGCTAAAAACAGGGTGCAAGATGATTCACATTTTATAAGCCCTCTCTTGCGGCCGCCTGCGTCACCCTGGCGCTCGGACTCTACAGCTCATTCACACATCTCTCTCCCTTTCTCTCTCTGTCCTGGTCTTATACTTTGTCTTCTCCAGCACTCTGTGCTCACAGATAACATCTCTTTAATCGCAGGTGATGTGGAATAGATCACGAAATGCATGGGCAACATTACGCATTTCAGAATATTAAATGACAATAATTGCTTTCTCGATATGTTATTCGAATTTTCAGTGTTTGCAATAACGCCTTGGTGAATAAATAACTCTGGTTTCACTCTGGTTGCCTGGAGAATACGCTGAATGAACAAGACAGTCCATAACACCCCTGTAGCAGATGTATAGCCTAGCGTTCATGCTTTTAGCAGAGCACAAAATTAGTGGTTGGAAGAAAAAGAAATAGGAAGGGATAGACATTTCTCTAAACAAGTCTGACAGCTACTACCATTCTGACCACTGTCCATTATCATTTCCGCACCATGGCTGAAGTTGGCCTGGCAATTGCTGCCAGAAAAAACACAAGGCAGAGGAACTTACGTATGGGTGAAGTGCACAGATGTGCTACTGGACAGTGAGCTTCACCTCAAACTCAAAGCCTATATATGTTGTGTAATGCTGCCCTCTGCTATTCATGAGTAGTTTTGCAATGAGCATTAAATAAAAGTCATTATATTGTGTGAATTGGTGGTGTATGTTGTGTGATGACTACATTTGCATGCTTACTAATGCAAATTTGTATGAAAATGACTTTATACTTTAATGTAGGCTATACATTTTCATGAGCCGCTGTGAAATTACCCCAGACAGTAAAATATTTCTAATAAATCCTTGTCTGACAATGTAAATTTCTGAGTGTCAGTTTTCTGGGACAATATTCTAGCAATAATAGGCTATCATGTATGTTTTATATCAGCTGTTTAGAATCAGAAATAGAGATGCCAGATCGTGGATAAATCACTCTTTTGATCTAATCGGTCAACTGTTTGCAAAAAGCTTGCGATTCAGTTGGATTCATTCGAACAGCACTACCGAAGAGTCGTTTGTACTAAAATTGTTAATGGGATGTTTTATAGAAAACAAAATGCTGCATGAGGTGAATGCTGACATACCCATTGTAGAAAACAAAACTTGCAAATCGTTTGTGAGCGATGATGCAGCTGAGCACGGAGATTGCGTACGGCTCTGTCCCGAGGAGAAAGACCTGTACCAAAAAAACTCACAAAATGTTGCTATTTGAACATTTTGCTAACGTCCCATTAAGTTATCTAAATGTTATTTTTGAAAGTCATTTGAACAAAACATTACAAATAACATCGAAACAACGTTTTTCTTGGCTTTTTTATATTTATTTATATAAAAAAAAATAAAAAAAATATTTAATTATAAAAAATTTATTATTTTATTTTATTTTTTCTTGGTCATGTGACTGTTAAAGACAACATTAAAAGTGCACTGAGCGGTTTTTGCCAAACGATGTTGATATTTAAAAGCACCAAAACAAACACGGCCATACCCCAACAGAACCTCGCCCCTAGTCTCAGCCTCAGACGTCACGCCCACCGACTGGTCACTAAACGTCTGATGCATATGGCACACTTACCTGGAAACATTTCAGGATTTTCGAAGTCGTCCTCTGATTGTTGATTTTCGAAGTCGTCCTCTGGGAGATTTCTGGGAGACGTTGTGTGGGTTCTTTAACGTGTGCCGTGACGCCAAACCCCCCCCACGAAAGAAGAAAGCCGTGGAAACATGAATGAATGAATGAATGAATGAATGTTCTTTAACGTTCCGCCTGGAAACAAAGCATTATATGACGCCAAACCCCCCCCACGAAAGAAGAAAGCCTTTTTGTGTATTGTTGTGACGCCAAACCCCCCCACGAAAGAAGAAAGCCATGAATGAATGAATGAATGAATGAATGATGCATGAATGAATGAAAGAATGAATGATAGCGCTTTTTGTGTATTGTTGTACACCCAAAGTCTCTCCTCAACCACCACCATGTGTCTCTCCTCAACCACCACCAGCATCCACTGTACACCCAAAGCACTTTACAATGATGTGGGGGTCTCTGCGACGGCTGCGACGGCCCACAGGACAACGGCGCCAGTGCGCTCACACCACACACCACTGCGACGGCAGATGGAGAGGAGAGAGAGAGATAGCTAGCCAATAAAGTGGATGGGGATTATTAGGAGGCCATGATTGACAAGGGCCAGTGGTGGGATTATTGGCAAGGACACCGGGGTTACACCCTACTCTTTGACTAGGCCAGTGGTGGAAATTTGCGCCAGGACCAGTGCCATGGGTTACACCCTACTCGGTTTAACAAAAGTGACCTCGGTTTAACATCAACCGAAGGACGGTGCTTGTTTACAGTATAGTGTCCCCATCACTATACTGGGGCGTTAGGACCCACACAGACCGAAAGAAAGACAGGGTGAGCACCCCCCTGCTGGTCTCACTAACATCTCTTCCAGCAGCAACCTAGTTTTCTCAGGAGGTCTCCCATCCAGGTACTGACCTCTTCCAGCTCAACCCTGCTTAGCTACAGTGGGCAACCAGTCTCAACCCTGGGCTGCAGGTGATATGGCTGCCGTCATGTTTACATGGCTGCCGTCACCGTGACGACAAACGCTCATCATGGTCAAATAAACACTGGATTTTCAAAAGTACAAAAGTATGTGAAATATTTAAAGTTTGCCGCATAGAATCTTTAAAATACGTCCGAGAGTTTTTACACTCCTTTGTTATTGTGGCAACATTTCCACACCCCAAACGTGGCGCTGAACGAAACGAACTGTGATTGGTTCTTTGACATGTCGGTCAAACAGCCTCATGGCGGGCCTTGACCAATGAAAGCTGCCATCTATTCCAGACCTTCAGCCGTCAGTCTGAAGGTCTGGATACGCGAGACTACCTCACCCCTATTTTGAAATCTGTGCCCCATGCATACGTACACAACCATGGCAATGACGATCGCGGAAACAAGCGAAGATGACACACAAGCATATTCAACCAAAAGCCAACACTGGTAAGTTGTGTGAAACGAAGCAAAATCCATGTTACTCACCTATCAAGAAGAAACAATGCAACCTCAGCGTCCGGCTCGAGCCCTTCCCGCTTCTCTCTCGCTGGAAAGCTTCTTCAATATTCACACGGGTCCTACCTCTTGCCTGATCGTAACCCTTCTTTTGAATATTTTGTTACTCCAATATTTTCCTCTTTTTATCTTCCATTTCTCTCTTATCTATAATCGATCTGCTAATATCCATCCTTTTGCAATCAAATTGAACACTCTCTTCTCTCTATCATAACAAGACACGCTCCCTTACTGCTGATTGGCTGCAAGTGTGTTTTGTCACATGATACAACACTGTGGTCAAAAGCGACTTTCAAAAATTGCTTAGTGCACCTTTAAGGAGAAAGTTCATTTTTATGATTTTGCAAACATTATGGGAATGTTAGTTTTGTATGTTCTTTAAACCATCTTAAAAAAAACTTCAACTAAAATGTTTCAGGAAAAGGTTCCATAAATAATGTATTGTGCTAATGTTTTGAGAATGCTATTAAATACCCGATAACTTTGAATGAACATTCTATTATCATTACTGGAAGAATCTTTATTCAGAACCGTTAGCCGTTGGGGGGCCTGTCCTTCTGATTAAAGGCTACACACGCCCCTGTGGAACGCATGGTGGAAACAACACAGTGGTGCGATCATGCTTCCTCAGAAATATTAAAGTGCCCCTATTATGGGTAATGAAAGGTTCATATTTTGGTTTTGGGAGTCCCCAACAACAGGTTTACATGCATGCAAGGTCAAAAAACAATTTCATTTTCTTATAAGATGCATTCATTTTTACCTTATTTGCTTAACGACTCCCAAACGATTCATTTTTCCAAACCCCTTCTTTGCGTGACGCTAATCTGTGGTGATTGGTCTCATCTTCATCTCAAGTCTGGCCTGTAATGCCTGATAAAGCAGTGTTTGTGAGCGCAGTGCTGCTTTGCTTTACCGGGGAAACCGATATGTGTACCGCTCCAAAAGCGGCATCTAGTGGCAAAGAATGAATTTGCATTTTCATTCAGACCAACGTGAAAAGACCAACAAGTGGGCGGCAATATGCTAATGTTTACGTCAACATGAATCAGCTTGGACTCGTTTTTAAAAAAACTTGTTTCAATGATTCAGAGTCGACTCTTTCTTTTGAGAGACTTTCTAAAGCTAAATGGTTCTTAAACTGAAATTGTATTAATTGGCACTCCATCTAATGTTAATAAGTGCAGTAATTTGAAACTTTCAGTTGACAATACTCAAATATCTCCTTCTGCCCGTGTGTGTAATTTAGGCATGATTTTTTTGATGCTCAGCTGACTTTTAATTCTCATTTCAAAAACATAACTAAAGTTTTTCCATCTTCGTCACATTGCTCGCATTAGACCCTTTCTTTCCAGGCCTGATGCTGCGAGGCTTATTCATGCCTTCATCACATCATGGCTCGATTATTGTAATTCTCTCTTTGGGGGTTTACCAGCAAGTTCTGTTAAGAGATTGCAAAACTTAGCTGCTCGAGTTTTGACTTATACTTCTGCACGCCATCACATTACCCCAGTGCTCCAGCAACTTCATTGGCTCCCGGTTCAATCACGTATTGATTTTAAAACTCTGATATTAACCTATAAAGCTGTGCATGGGCTGGCTCCAGATTACATCTGTGATTTGGTCACTCTTTCCACTCCTCCTTCTCGCTCTCTCCGCTCTGCTGGTTGCCTCTCCTTGTATCGGGGGGGGGGGGGGGGGGGGGGGGGTTCTTATAACAGGCCTAAGCTATGGAACCCATTACCTGCGTCCATTAGGTATGCTGCTTCCTTTGATTGTTTTAAGAAACTTCTTAAGACGCATCTTTTTAGTAAAGCTTTTAATTTGTCATTATTTACTGTGAGTTTATTTTGATATTATGCCGTTTTGGTTTATTTGTTATTTTGTTTGTACATGTTGTAGCGCTTTGTAGCGCATTACAAATCAAATGTATTATTATTATTATTATATTTTAAAACTTTACAGGATTTTTTCATTCACTTAGTCTGTGTTACACACTGCATGAAAGGTCATTTTCAAAAATCCATAATAGGGGCACTTTAACAATAACAATTTTAATGAAATTTAATGAACAAGACTATTAATGAACATTAAAGGGATAGTTCACCCAAAAATGAAAATCTGTAATTATTTACTCACTCTCAAGTATTTCCAAACCTGTATGAATGTCTCTGTTCTGCTGAACACAAAGGAAGATGTTCTGAAGAACATGGGAAACAGAGCAGTTCTGGATCATAGTATTGTTTTCTCCTACTGTGGAAGTCAACGGTGCCCCAAAACAGACTGGTTACCATCTTTCTTCAAAATATCTTCCTTTGTGTTCAGCAGAACAAAGATATTCATACAGGCTTGGAAATACTTGAGGGTGAGTAAATGATGACAGAATTTTAATTTTGAGGTGAACTATCCCTTTAATGAAATTTTAAATACATGACATTTCTGACATGACTTCACATGTGTGTCACTGACCACTGCTGCAATGTTTCTTGAACCTGCACGCTAGAACATACACACACATATGCACATGTTTGTTTCTGTGAATTGTGAGGACTTTCCATAGACTTCTATTACTTTTATACTGACCAAACGATATTTTCTATCCCCTACCCCTAACAGAACCTACCCCTTACAGAAAACCCTTGCTTTTGCATTGGTAATCTTTGTTTGCATTGCACTTTTTTCAGATAAACATAATTTACTATTTAAAAATAATAATAATTCCCCTGTCAAAAATGTTAGGTTTTACTATCCTTGTGGGGACATTTGCTCCTCACAACGTAGTGCACACACACACACACACACACACATACACAACGATAGTCCGATTCATGAATAAATTATTCTCATGGGTCGGTTCTTTTAATCTAAACACTCATCCCGAGTTACCGATTTGAATCAGTCTGACGAATCATGAATCAATGTATGACTCAATGCACGTTCAATGACAATGCATCATTAATTCAATATGTCATCAAGCTAAATGTAATATCTTTACTTGTTCAAAAATGTATTTTGTTCACCTAAAATGTCTAAAATATTCAGTTAATAAAATTAAGTTTATAGTCAGAGATTTAAATGAACTTCTAATAAACATCTATCATAGCTTCATCCCGATCAGGCCAATCTGCTTTTAGCTTCCAGGAAAACATGCTATTTTGGACACCGTTTCCTTCTTATAGCAGCGGGATGCAGTGAACTACACATATGCTTCAATATTATGACCACATATTTACTAAGGATGCTATTCCACAGCAAATAAAAAGATCCACCACAAAGACATGGTAATGAATTACATTCCATAGTTACAACTGTGCACAGACTGACTGAACATCTCTCCAACCTCCATTCATCATTCACACCAAAGCAGGAGGACGCTCTGGGCAGTTGGTGTGGCTGGTCTGAGGTTTGGAGGAAGAATGGGAAGTATGCTGTTACTGTGGTGCTGGTCAGACAGCAGGCTTTAGGTTTCCTCGCCACAGCTGCCCTGACCACATCTGTCCTTAGCTCTCACTCGATCTTCTCAGCCATATAAACTATAAAATGCTTCCTCACTAAATGCGGCTCCACCCAACTCTTAAACTGTGTACATTAAAAGAACACCCCCTACTACACCCACATACCAGTCTTGCTTGGCTGTTAAAACGTTGGAGCGGCCCAGCCAGCTTTTCCTCACATGTTTCTGATTTGTCTGTGGTCATCGTTATTCAAATGTTGTCCACACTAAGATAAAAATGGTACTTTTAAGAACTGTTCACTGAAAGGCTCTCCCAAATGGTTCTTGTTCTTCTATCTGTGGCTTCACTGTGAAAACCCGGACAAATTAATGTGTTTGAATTTAAACAAGCCTGTATGCATTTAATATAGAATTAACATATGGATTTAATATACAATTAATTATTGAATGATGCATTTTTATAGTTTATAACATAACTGGGATGAACTATTTTATTGACTTTTAATGTATGGACTTTTATTGTCCAGCGGAAGTGAAAACTTGTCCTTCAACGTAATAGAAACGGATGTGTTCTGTTCACATTTTAGTTCCTACCGGAAGTGTAAAAATAATTCAACAGCTTCTGATTTAAAACTGGTTGTTTTCGCTCCAAAAGTTATATTAGCCTTCGAAGAAAATGTGCACGCTACCGTATAATTAAGTTTAAATATGTAAATATGCCTTCACTGATTTGGTGTTACTTTGGATTACGAAAGCCCTCCAAAGTCGAGTGTTTTTAAGGTTTATTTTCCTGGATGGATGTGCTTCTCATAACAATCCCCCCCGTTTTTGAAAGAGCTTTAACAAGTGCTGAACTATTCAGTGTTACTACACAATAACACAGCGCACATGTAGCTGTCAGCCGGACTGTATTGTGCTGCTTCGGTCCCAGAAAGTCTCGATGGCTCAGGAGTTCCTCCCAGGCTTGGAGAGCTCTGCTATCTCCGTCTTAAAGAGAGCCGTGGAGCTGGACCACAGCTCGCGCTTCCAGGAGGCTCTGGTGTGCTACCAGGAGGGCATCCAGCTCCTGCTGGACGTACTGAAAGGTATGCCAAAGGGTTGGAAATGGTAAATGTATTCTTTTGCTGATGGTAGGCTTAATATGATCACTGTTTTCTAGCTGTAAAAGATGATTCAAAGAAAGGCCACTACAGAGAGAAGATCAAGGGCTACATGGACCGAGCAGAACAGATCAAACTCCATGCGAACAAACTGAAAGAAGGTTTGTTAAGCAATAAAGTGTTTTAAACCAGGCTCCGGGAACCTACGAGGACTGTAAGGGTCTGTGAAACAATCAAGAGAAAAACTGTTTAAAAAATATACATATATTTTATTGTCAATTATTTGTTGTAATAAATACATTTCAATCAGTTAATATTATAATAAATGAATACATTTCTAAAATAAATAATTTGATCAAATATATAAATACATAATTGGATTCAAATAAATAAGTGTTATAGTTTTGGTTTAAATAAATACATATAACAAGTAATGTATCTGACTGTACAGTACTGTGAGTGGGAGAAAACACTTAATAATATAAAGAAATTATTAAACAGGATTTCCCAAATAACACTTTAAACACAATTACAATATTAATTGTTTACTGTGTAAATCAGGTATTTATGAATGACAATACACTATATTGCCAAAAGTATTGGCACCCTCTTCTAATGAAGGGTTTGACTACTTTAGTAATTTCCAGAGTACAAATCTTAATGTTTAAGCATATAATGATATTCTAGGGAATTGTGTGCTTCTAATTTTATAGCAACAGTTTGGACAGAACCCTTTTCTATTCTAACATGACAGTGTCTCTGTGTATAAGACAAGAATCAAAGAGAAATGATGATTCAGTCAGTGTGGAAGAACTTGACTGGTCTGCAGAAAGCAGCTGAACACCTCTGGTGTGACTTTAAATACAGACCTTGAGACAGAAACTCATCACCAAACACCGATGATATATGGGTACATATGGGTACAGTCCTTTCATACACTTCAAAACTGTTGCAACAGAGGTGCAAATACAATTTTTAAGTACATGAATTATGTTTCCATCTTTGTTGGCACAGTTTGGAAGTGCCTTTTCTCTTCTAAAGAAGGGGTGCCAGTACTTTTGTCCATATAATGAATGTGCAAGTCATTGGTGTTTGGTGATGAGTTTGTGGCTCATTTAAAGTCACACCAGAGGTGTTCAGCTGCTTTCTGCAGACCAAGTCATTTCTTCCACACTGACTGAATCATCATTTCTCTTGATTCTTGTCTTATACACAGAGACACTGTCATGTTAGAATATAAAAGGGTCCTGTCCAAACTGTTGCTATAAATTAGAAGCACACAATTCCCTAGAATATCATTATATGCTTAAACATTAAGATTTGTACTCATGGAAATTACTAAAGTAGTCAAACCTTTCATTAGAAGGGGGTGACCCAATACTTTTGGCAATATAGTGTATATAGCTAGAGATTGAAGACCCCTGGCTTAAACCACCTCTCAGTTTTCTCATTGTTATCTCGTCGTCACAGAGGGTAAATACCATGAGCAGATAAAGATAGCTGACAGTTCCACTGGTTTCAGCTATGAATCTCTCTTCAAACCCTACGTCAGAGACGGACTGACTGAAGTCTGGGTGGAGGACCCTTATGTGCGGCATGTCCATCAGGTGGAGATTCTGAATATACCGTATAGTACCAAAGACTATATTACAGAGTGAATAAGTGCCTCAGAATGACACATTACAAATGTGTTTCTTTGTAGTTGTATAACTTCCTTCGTTTCTGTGAAATGCTGCTGAAATGCCAGTGTAAAGTAAAGACGATTCACCTTCTGACCTCACAGGATGAGGTAAGGTTCTCCAGCTTCTACAAACATTAGATTTGCATTGACTAACACACAGAAAACAATGTACAAAGCATTTTGTCCATCAGAGGCTCAATGTTGTGGTTTTCCAGGACCACTCTGCTCAGCAAACCAGTGCCCTGGCAGAAATAAAGCAGTCGCTACAGAGTCAAAATATATGTCTGGACATTCAGTACTCATCTACTATTCATGACCGAGAGATCAGGTACAGCTCAAATCACTCTCATTTACTGGATACTACAGAAAACACACTGGAGGATAACTCTCTGTTTTATATATTAATTTTGTTTTCTCAGGTTTAATAATGGTTGGATTATTAAGATCGGCAGGGGACTTGATTATTTAAAAAAAACAAAGGTACCACCTAAATGAAACATACACCTGTGAAATATTCAAAAGAGAACCTGTTATTTGTGCATGTTTGCACAATGGATATATCATTTTTAACATAATTTATTTTTTTAAAGGGTCGCTTCTCTGTAGGATACTGTGATTATGATCTGAGAGAGTGTCATGAGACTACTGTGGACATTTTTCATACAAAACACACTAAGAAGACATAAAGCTTCTCCGCTGTCTGGTTTATCTGTGGGACGTATACCAACCCAGACGACTGGAAATTAGCCTTTGATCCAATTTACAGATTTTAAAGAATGCGAAAGGAGTGATTTTATTGCTTGTTTTAAAATGTTCTGATATTATTATTAACTATAGTAATTTCTATTACTTATTTTATGCTGGGTTTTTTTGTCAAATAAAAATGATGCACTAGTATATGATTGGGTGGATGATACTGATATGTGTTTATTATATGTTTGCTTCTGTAATTATAATAAAAACCGAAGTGCATTTGTAAATAAGGTAGTGGGCCTAATCAATAAAATGTTCGTCGCTAGTAAGTGCCCTTAACTTTAAAAATCCAGCGTCCCGCCGGCGGGACACCAAGTAGTGACAGGGTAAAGTCGTCAGACAAAAAAACTCAAAAAACTAAAAATTGAACATGTCATATGTCCATGGAAAGCTGATATTCTTGTGATTTCAACTATGTAAACCATTTAAAGATACAATAAACACAGCATGTACAATCAGTGTCTTTATCAGACACTTTTTGTTGACATGCAGACATGCATGATAGTACAGACATACATAGGAATAACACAGTAGGGATGCAATATAACACCAATATAAGAAAAAACCCACAAATTAAATAATGTACTATGTACAGAAATAGAAATATAGGAAACAATGTATTTAGATTATAAAGTATAAATATATATGTAATTTTAAAAGTGTACACATTTTGGATTCTATGTATAAATGTCACTATAATGTGTTTATGCTTCAGTTACTATGTGTCAGCAATTATTGACAGTGAATATGGATGATAAATTGAATAGCTCTAAGTGTAATCTTTCATTAGAGCCCAAAATGATACTGTACATTATAAGCATTCAAGAAATACAGCATTGTATGTGTCGTTGGTTACAAAGGGTCGTTTGGAGTCTCCCCACTTGGGAGTCCCAGTGTACTTTTTTTGGAAGCGCCTAGCATAAATTAGATAAACATGTGTAAAACACTAATTTTCTAATATATTGTTTATAACAATGGGAAATTGTCTTGTAAGGCTTCATTCTGTGTCCCTGATTATTTTCCAGCTCATACCTCCCAGCTCTAGTCATCTGCAGGCTTCTAATTACAAACAAAATGTAGCGGATTTATTTTTTAGTGTATTCAAAGTGCTATTACTCAATATCAGTAAGACTTACAGTGATTCTGATGTTGAAACTAAGAAAACAAACCTCAGAGTGTCACATTTCAAAGGAGACCAACACCTATCATCCAAATGGCCCAAGAACAGCATGCAATTTACTTTGGGTATGCCTTTTTTAGGCGTTTTAGGCTAATTTTACAGGAATCGTAAAGGGTTAATAAAACGTTTTGCAAAAGGGTATTTTTACTGACTTCATATCAAATCCAATCTGCATTGTGAGCAGCAGCAGCGCTGTCCCGCGGTCACTGGAGAACTTCCATCGTCGCGTGAAATGAATGATTCGCGTGGATGCGTGACGCATCGCTTGATAGGACGGTGTTATGCTCCAGCGGCTCAGATAAAGAGCGCGTGAACGCCAGAGATCACCTCAGATGCACTTTTTAATGATTTACATCAGCAGGTGAGTATACGCGACTACATTATTTATGTTAAGTTTTAGGACAGTCGTGTGTAGTTATCGTGTTTAAGACATTGTTATAGTGGTTACGGTACATTTGTGTTTTGATTTTTTTATTTAAACTCATAAATATGCGGGAATTGTGACATTTAACGTTACACAGTACAAAAGATAACCCACAATATGTCATGCATTTTTGAATATATTTATATAAAATCATATTTATATGGGCCACGTGATTTGGGATATTCATAGACTACTATAAAAGGCTTGCTGTTTGTGAAAGGACTGATGACTGGTGATACAGATTTTTTTTCAATAATTGTGAATCAAAAGCAGTCGGTGGTGGTGTTGTATTTGTTTGCTTGGACATGTTTGTATGAGTTATTGCTTCATATTAGAAACCATTAGTTGCAATGAAACGCATGAGTTCCCTGCAGGAGGAGATTAAATCTATAATCGCCCTTAATCTCGATATGTGCTCCTCATCTCAGTTCAGTCTCGACATAACTCTATTCATCTCTGAAGGGATGATGATGGTGAATCTCATCAAATTAAGATTTTTTGAATTGTGACATTATTTTCATGAGAAGTCAGCATTATTCCCCTGTAATACAATTGTGTTTATTGTTGTTTTTAAACAACTTCACGTAGCATTTTTAGCAATTTTGAGAATTGTATGTTTTCTTGTGTAAGTGATGTACTTCATTTCCATAAAACAATGCCACATGCTACTATAGTCTTAACGGAGCAGAAATGTAATTTCATATGATTTTGAAGTGAAATATGTAACCGAGGTTTTGTACGATTCACGTGATGATTTGATTATTTGACCTGATGCTGCATGTGTAAATGATAAATCCTATCTCATAGTTAGAAAGTTGACTGATCGTTTTTATGGAGACCTGCAGTTGATATTATTTCAAGGAAGTTTTATTGAGGTTTGTAGACATATAAAGTCATTAGACAGAATAAAAAATACAGTTTATTTAACTCACATTGATAATGTGTGAGAACATGAATGTGTCAAACATGGGGTAAGTTGTCACAATAAAATAAAAACATAAAAAACAGCATACATTTAATTGTTTGCAAAAAATATAAAACCAATATTTTAACCAGCAAAACTACAACATATTTGTATAATTAATAAATTGTATAAAATTAGGCTATTGAATGAAACACATGACGAACTGTCCTGATCATTTATGAAAAAAAATCCTAAAATCTCCCTCCGTTTAATAGTTGAACCTTGTCTGAATGCACCTTAGTGTGGCTCTATTGTGTTTACTTGTTACGCAACAGGTATTATTCATTTTAATTGTAGTATTGAACCTGTAAACTAGACTAAAACCATAAACCCTTTTGGAATATACTACTTGGAATAAAATTAAAACTTTAATTGAATTAAAAAACTTATTAACAGCTACACATATACAGCTAGTTGTCAAGAAAACATTTTTCATTTACTTTAACTTGATTTACTAAAATAAAACATTAAATAAATGTAATAAAACTATAAGAGTGTCTCAATAATACCAAAAGTACACAAGTGATCTAGGTGATTGAATCCAAAACCACTGCTAGAGGAACCAAGCATGTTTGTTTGGTCTCACTCAAACCTCCATCCCTAATAACACCTAGCACTAGTCTCCCCCATTGCCATTTAATTACATAACAAACACATCATATGTATTACACTGTACGTGTACAGATATATTGAAG
>CM049804.1:8837046-9058080 GCA_027422405.1 Ptychobarbus kaznakovi | reverse complement strand
GCGACAACATTTCACAAATTACTTTAAACGTTAAAAATCTTACTGATCCCAAACTTAAACGGCACTGTAAATGCCAAGTTCTGTCATGAAACTAGATGGCACAGGCTGATGGGTCGTTAATGTAAACTGATGATATTCACAGTAGTGATGCGTTCATTTTGAACTAATCTTTAATGTGACTCGAGAAGAACAAGTCGTCTCTGGGAGTGATTCATTCAATCGCGCATGCGCACCATCCTATAGGTTCTGTACTGGAATTAGTTCATCTGTTTTGAGTCTTCAGGTTTTTCGAGTCGTTCGTTCATCACGTGACAGCTAAACCTATGCAGTCTAAGGGGAAAAGACTTAATAATAATAATAATAATAACCAACTCTTTTGTTTATTACCTTTGTTACCGCATTCAGTGTCATGGAAAGAACCATCATGACAGAAATTCACACATTTATAAACTATAAGACATAAAAAGCTACAATTTGAGACCAGAAACGCATCACCTAACTGTAAGAGTAAATAATAATTATAATAATGATAAAAGTAATAATAACTATGCACCCGTTTGTAAGGGAGCTTGCAAATGAACTAATTTCTCTATGCTGTCACGTCATGTGACAAAAGAACGAACGACTCGAAAGGTGAACTAATCAATTCTCTTTCTGGATCTGACTGACTGATAGTTTAGTTTACGGGCTGTCACGTGAGGAACGAGCGACGAAACCCGAGACATGTCAATAAGAGGTGAGGTGAGCTAATCATAGACAAAGACCACGGTAAACAATGAATTATATTTAATAGTTTCTTATAACACTATAGTTTTGTATTGTTTGTAGTGTGATCAACGTTTGCATAAGTAGTAGATGTGTTAGGGAAGTAACACGTAACATTTGAATTATGCTTTGCTAAAAAGAACGAAATGACTTGAAAAAACTTTGTTTATTTTGCTGAACGAGACTCAAAGGTCCGAGTCGGTAAAAGATCCGAACTTCCCATCACTAATTCACAGTGTTAAACTACTTGGTTCAAGCTGATTGGTTTATGTTGCGTACGCAGCTAATGAGCTTGCTGCTTTATATTTAAATAGCTGGTTAGCATTCAGAAGAGCTGCTCGCAGCATTCTTTCAGAGTTCCTCTAAAACCCTCCACCTTCCCCAGCTCCACCTGTATAGATCTGCTACTGGTTATTATATGCTATTTGTGCAGCAGCAGTATGTCTGAAATACTCACAGCACCGTATCTGTGTATGTATTGGCAGTTCCTATACTTGCTTGCAGCAGCAGCGATAATCTACAATTACAGCAATAACCAACAGCAGCAGCAATTAAATTCAAAATCTATTCCACCAAGACCAAATACATTTACATATCATATCCTTTACTACGCTAAAATCTTCCGAGAGTTGTCATGATAGAACTATTTTAGCTAAATTATATTACACTGATGTGTTCACATGATCATAGGAAATTAAATTAATTTGTATAACTGTGTGATAATTAAATGATCTAAAGAAGTGTAAACTCAGCCATTTTTCCCTGACCAGTGTTGTGAACTTTCTTGTCTGTTACTGTTAATATGGCTTGTCTGATACACATAAACATTTGGTTTTGTGTTGTGTTCCTACACTGCTTCTGTTTTCATTCTCCCTCCTTTCTTGGTGAGCAGATTTTTGTCTCTTTCCTGACAGTATGATTTGCTCACCACATAAACTTCTCGCCTTCATTCTTTTAATGTGGCTTCAAATTAATTATTATACTGGATCCTACATCAATCCTACTGGAAATACTGTGGGTCTCCTTGGATCTGTGGGCCCCGAGAATCATTCCCACCTTTCATCCCATTAGCAATGGCCCTCGCCTACTGCTACAGGATATATTCAATTTGTGGTTAAATGTACCTGGTTATTTCCTCAGTTTAATGATTTAGTGGACACTAGAGGATTACTAAAACATCCTTTCATCATTCCCTAAAAAACTGTCATTCCATAACTCTGTCTCATTTCCCTCTTTAACAAGCCATTAGCACACGCTGTGATGATGAATCAGTTCATTATCATTGCCACATCTCGGCCTGGACTGTTAAATGCTGTTTAAGATCGGCACTGCAACATAGTGGTCCTTCTTTTGCTAATTTTAACCTCTTCCCTGTCTGTCTTCAGGTCCCCTCACATTCCCTGTCTCACCTATATACAGAGGGAGACCCACAGGCCTGCAGTATAGCTAATCTGACCATAGGTAAACACCGTCTTACCACAGACATGCTCACTTAGGGCTATAATGGACAAAAATACCACACTGCGATGAATGCACACTCACACATCAGTGTACACACATACACCTTAAAGCAGACTGACTGCTTGTTACTCTCAGAGAGAGCTTATATCATTCAGGGTTTTCCAAGAAAGACCACGATCTGATTCATGACACATTTTCTGTCCTCATGGATTGTGTATATACACAGTGCCTTTACAGGAAAAAATCCCATAGTGCATTCGTCTGAGGAAAGGATTGAAAGGGAAGTAAGAGACGGAGAGCAGATTTACAAAAACAGTGATGGAGATGGGGGACGATCGGGATATTTACAGCTAGCTAATATTTACTCTGGTCACACTATATGATTTATTGTTATTTTGTAATTATTTTGTTTAGACATAATTGGTTAGCAACCCCATGCTCTAAATTGTGTAATATGTATATTTGAACTGACTTTCTTTCTAACAATACACTTCCATCCATATATTTGCTCAAAAGTAACAGTACAAACATTTATAAAATTACAAATACTCACAAATGTATCCACAAAAATATTAAGCATGGCAACTTTTTCAACATTGGATAATAATACTTTAAAAATCTCTTGCAAAAAATAAAATAAAATGTTTTTCTTGCAATCAGCATATTATAACGATTTCTGAAGGATCATATGACACTGAAGACTGGAGTATTGTCTGCTGAAAATTCAGCTTTGTCATATCGGGATTATATTATATATTTAAATGTATCTAAAAAGACAATCATTATTTTACATTGTAATAATATTTCATAATATTCCTGCTTTAATTGTACAACCCAAATTCCAGAAATGTTGGGTGTTTTTTAAATTTGAATAAAATGAACACTAAAAGACTTTCAAATCACACGAGCTAATATTGTATTCACAATAGAACATAGATAACATAACAAATGTTTAAACTGAGAAATGTTAAATTTATATGCACAAAATGAGCTCATTTCAAATATGATGCCTGCTACAGGTCTCAAAATAGTTTGGACGGAGGCATGTTGACCGTGGTGAAGCATCTCCTCTTCTTCTCAAAACAGTTTGAAGACGTCTGGGCATCGAGGTATGAGTTTTCTGGAGTTTTAGTTTTGCAATTTGATTCCATTTTGCCTGATATAGGTTTTCCAGCTGCTGAAGAGTTCGTGGTTGTCTTTGACGTATTTTTCATTTAATGATGCGTCAAATGTTCTCTATAGGTGAAAGATCTGGACTGCAGGCAGGCCAATCAGCACCCGGACTCTTCTACTACGAAGCCATGCTGTTGTAATAGATGCAGTGTGTGGTTTTGCATTGTCCTGCTTAAATACACAAGGCCTTCCTGAAATAGACGTCATCTGGAGGGGAGCATATGTTGCTCTAAAACCTTTATATGCCTTTCAGAATTCATAGTGCCTTCCAAAACATGCAAGCTGCCCATACCGTATGCACTTATGCACCCCCATACCATCAGAGATGCTGGCTTTTAAACTGAATGCAGAACACGCTGGAAGATCTCCCTCCTCTTTAGTCCGGAGGACACGGCATGATTTCCAACAAGAATAGCAAATTTGGACTCATCTGACCATAGAACACTTTTTTTCCTTTGAAACAGTCCAATTTAAATGAGCCTTGGCCACAGTAGAACCCTGCATTTGTGCCCGATTTTTTTACACCTCTTAGGAACAATGTTCACGTCATAGTTTAGATGCGGGCCGGGCCTCGGGCCTGTTTTATGCTTATATTTTAGACATCCATCAATTAATGCTGAAAATAAATTGACACTCTGGTGGAAACAACACGAGTCCGTGCTGCCACGACTGAGAGCGGCTCAACAGTGTTTAGATTCAGTGCAGCTAAAGGGTTCTGCGTTCAAACGCACGCAATAGACTAAAGCTTGCCGCAACGCCTCAGCAAAAGTAATTACCATGAATGTGTCCAGGGGAAATAGTAAAGAGATATTTTAATTATTTACTAATACACTAGTGTTTTCTTTGTCAGTGTCGCAAAGATGAAGATGATGATCCTGATTCGCTATCTTCTCATTAGACGCGCCTATAGAGAGAAGTGCATCACGGCTTATGATTATAATGAAAAAAAATGGTTTTCGATTTGATTTGATTTATTTAGTTAAGTAGTAATTTAAAGCTTTCTATAGATATATTTATCATGTCTGTGATCTATATATATATAGATTTTATTTTAGGCAAGTCGTGATGATTTGAGAAGGCTAAATTGATCAAACATAGGCTATGATCAGCATGCCGGTCTGCCGCTGGCCGCTTGGTCGTTACTTTAAGAAATAAAAAACGTATTCAACGAATCAAAAGTTCTCTAAACATTTTTCTAAATTAACGTAATAAAAGAAATGAAACAAAATATAATCACTTTGCCATTACATACAAAACTGAACAATTTTAATAGCTGAAACATGAAAAAAAAGAAGGGCTCGGGTCGGACTCGGGCCAGTAATTCTGATAAGCTGCCGGACACGGGCCGGACTAGGGCCTGAGCGTCTCTGGACAGGGCTGGGCTAGGGCCTAAATTTGAGGCCCATGCAGGGCTCTAGACCACAGTGACGGTGCTTCTGGATCATGTTGACATATGGCTTCCTTTTGCATGATAGAGCTTTAGTTGGCATCTGCAGATGGCATGGCAGTGGTGTCTGGAAGTATTCCTGGGCCCATTTAGCAATGAGTGATGCAGTGTCGTCTGTGGGTCCGAAGACCACGGGCATCCAACAAAGGTCTTCAGCCTTGTCCCTTATGCACAGAGATTTCTCCAGTTTCTCTGCATCTTTTACTGATGTTATGCACTGTAGATGATGAGATTTGCAAAGACTTTACAATTTGACGTTAAGGAACGTTGTTTTTAAAGTATTACACAATCTTTTTATGCACTCTTTCACAAATTGGAGAGCCTCTGCCCATCTTTACCGAAGATTTACGTCAAGGAAATCTATTCAGTGATTGGTCCATGCGTATTTCGTCATCCAAAATCAGGTTTGTGGCACAGCAAAGTGTCGTGAATCATTTCTAAGACTGACACTTGTGATTTAGTCCTACACTTCGCTTGAATTACGACTGAGATGACTGATAACTAACTTTTAAGCGCAGCTTTGAGCCAAGACTTTTTTTCACTTAAGTCAATTCTTAGCAGTGTTCTTGAGTGTAATTTTTAGAGGCTTGATAAATACGGGCCCTAAAAGATTTGTGCACGTCTCTGTCTCCTCAGCGAGATCAGGAAAACATCACTGGCAACTCCTAACCACTTGAGAGACCTTTGTGCCACAAACGGGATCTTGGATGACGACATACGCATAGACCAATCACTGAATAGACGTACTTATTTAAGAATATTCTCAGATAAATTCACATTGAATGGTGAAATTCCTAAAAGGAGTTTACATTCAACACACATTTGAGAGGGAAGAATTTTAAAGATAATAGGCTACATTATGATATACACATTGGAAATGAAAGATAAACATGTTTTTCACCATGTCTTAATTACAAATTTTAAACTGGTGTGCTGTTAACTGACCTGCCTATATATAGCCTAGATTTTATGATATAATGAACTACCATGGATTCCAAAAGAAAACCGAACTGGCGGGAGGAAGAAGCGCTACTGCTTGCTGAATTAGTAGAACAGCGAAAACAGGTAATAAAAGGCAAGTTCAGCCCAACATTAACCAGCGCTGACAAGAAAAAGGCATGGGAGGACATATCCGGACAGTTAAATGCTTCACAGGTCTCATGCATTCGGTCACCATCTGACTGCGAGAAGAAATGGTACAACATTCTCAGCAAAAGCCGCACTGAAATAGCCGCCTTCAAATCCAACATTTTGCGCACAGGTATGCATAATTTATTTCCCATTTGCTTGCCTATGCCCTTTGCCATTAGCACTACCTGATTTACTTGTAGTCCGTATTATAACTGATATTCAAACTCAGGCGGAGGCCCCCCAGGCAAACCACTGAGCGCCCTTTGTGAGGTGGTGCAGCGCATACTTGGGGAGGACAATGCTGTCATCTCCGGAGTGGAGGGTAGCCAGGATCCTGCAGCAATGAAGCTCCAAATTCTATCACAAAGGTGCGGCCCAAATAATTTTTGATTAACTCAAAACCATGACACCCCCGCTTTGGATGTCCTCTCAAGCACATCAAGTCAGATATGCCCGGTGGTGAATTACAGGCCAGCAGTGGATGACAGCATGGCAGAGGACTCTCTCCCAGATGACCTGCAAGCACTGCGGAGAGAAAAACTAAAACTTCAAATTAAAGTATTGACACTGCAACAGGAATACTATACTATAGCACTGAAAAGAAAAAAACAAGAATGACAAATAAAATGTCCTGAAAAAAAACACTTGTGTGTCTTAAAACTTAATTTAAAAAGTAATAAAAGTATTAATAATTATGTATACCCAAAGTGGAGGTTGGCAAAGTGTTGTCTGAAGGCTGCCCCATCACATGGATTGATGTTGCTAGGGGGGCTGGCATCTCCAGCTTCTCATTCGTCATCATCCTCTGGTGGGGGTGGGATGTTGCGCATCTTATTATGAAGTATTGCACAAGCCATTATGATATGGCACACTCTTTCAGGAAGTACCGAATTTCTGAGTGTAGAATGTGGAATCTACGCTTCCACTGTCCAATCCCTCTCTCCACCACACTTCTTGTGATACGATGTGCCCTAAGGGATACGAAATGAAAACCTTATTTATAGCCTTTATTACGATAGAGAGTTGTATTAATAAACTATACAAATAATTGTGCATAAATATCTTACAATATAGGCTTCCTGTTGTAGTTGAGTTGGGCTTCTGTCAGTGGCATATGGAAAGGAGTGAGCAGCCAACGACATAAAGGGTATCCTTTATCTCCTATTAGATGACACCCCGGTGGCACAAAGTACCTTTCAAACAGCTGCTTCAGGCCACTTTCATTCAATATCCACACGTCAAGTGTAGACCCAGGCCATTTGGGTACCACATCCAAAATATTGTAGTCTGCATCGAACACTACTTGTGTGTTGGTGCTGTAGTACCCCTTCCTGTTCACATAAACGTTCTCGTTTATGCAGGGAGCAAAGATCTTTATATGAGTGCCATAAATTGCACCTACTACTCCTGGGAAGCCGGCTATTTGCATAAATTGTGTTTGGTTCTGTTGGATTATGCGGGTTGTTGTTGGGTGGTGTGTGGAGCTGTAAGTGCCATAATTATTTCCATGACAATTCGGCTTATTGATGGTTGTGATGGCCCCAAATCATCAGCATTGCATTGCTGCATTTTTCCTGTGGCAAGGAAACGAAGCGTCATCACAACCTTCAGTTCCACTGAAAATGCATTGCTGCGTAAAGTTACTGGTGATATGACGTCCCTCACCAAATCTCTGACAAATATGATGCCTGCTCTGTCCAAACGATACCGTTTGATTAACTGCTCGTCATCAAACATTTCAAGAACATTCTTCCTCTCCTGAGAGATTCGCGCACGTCTCTGTCTCCTCGAGCTGTCTTAAGTTACTGGGAAAGTACGAGTGATTCTTAGCTTTAAGAAATTTGATAACTTGCTTTTAAACTTAAGTTTAATTTCATGAATTCTCAGCACTTAAGGCTAAAATGGCACTTTGAGAAGCTTGATAAATACGGGCCCTGGGCCCTAAGAATCACTCTTACTCTCCCAGTAATTTAAGACAGCTGGAGAGGTCTCTCAAGTGGTTAGGAGTTGCCAGCAGGGGCTTGTGATGGCGCTAAAGAGACTTTCAACTTGCGAATCTTTCAAGAGGAGGAAGAATCTTCTTGAAATGCTTGGCAACGAGCAGTTAATCAAACGGTTTCATCATTTCCTCAGTTATTCAAAACGAGCAAAGAACTTTACATTACCAAAGAACATCATTACTGACTTCAGTCTAGCGCGAGTGTTATACGATCTAGACTGTATGATGAATAAATCTCGTACCCCTTACTTACACTGCACGCGTCTGTGGCGCGTTACAGCTCCACAGCCACCGGAGCTGATCGCCGCGCCGTGGCAAGTTTCTGAGGCGGCACTCTGTGCTGCATCACTAAAGATAGGCACCTAGTCTATTTTGACGTCGTCAAAGTCATCAGCAACAAGCGTTATCTTTGACTATCGTCATTACAATATACTATTCGTCTATCGGCACCCTAAATTGAGTTAATGCCATAATGTATTATCTTGAAAGTTCTTTATTGTCAGATGTGTGATGAATGTAAACTCCTATTAGGAATTTAAGCATTCAATGTGAATTTACCTGAGAATATTCTTAATTAAGGAAATCGATTCAGTGATTGGTCCATGCGTATTTCGTCATCCAAAATCCCGTTTGTGGCACAGCAAAGTGTCGTGAATCATCTCTAAGACTGACACTTAAGATTTAGTCCTACACTTCGCTTGAATTACGACTGAGATGACTGATAACTAACTTTTAAGCGCAGCTTTGAGCCAAGACTTTTTTTCACTTAAGTAAATTCTTAGCAGTGTTCTTGAGAGTAATTCTTAGAAGCTTGATAAATACGGGCCCTGATGTCACTTAACTTGATCAGTTGCTAGATGTTCTCCCAGCTGAATCGTTTCAACATTTCTTACTTTTTCAGCCCTTTGTTGCACCCGTGCCAACTTTTTTGAGAACTGTAGCAGGCATCAAATTTGAAATGAGCTAATTTAGTGGATAAAAGTGTCAAATTTCTCAGTTTAAACATTTATGTTCTCTATATTCTATTGTGAATAAAATATTGGCTCATGTGATTTAAAAGTCTTTCAGTTTTAATTTTATTCAAATTTAAAAAAGTCCCCAACATTTACGAAATTCGGGTTGTAATTTTGATTTAATAAATTCAGCCTTGGTGAGCATTAGGGACTTGTTTAAAAATGTAATGTTAAATTTAATTTTTAATTTAATTTAACATCATAAAAAAATGTATCACCATAAAAAAAAAAAAAATAAAAAAAAATCACTTTTTCAAATTCTTCATCTTTCTCTTTTTCTTTCTCTCCTTCCCTTGCTAGCTTGTATGTATTTGAACAATGCCTAAGACTTGGTGTTATGGGCACTTCCTCTGTCTGTTTGCCTCTTCTAGATTAATCGCTTTATGTATTCCCCAATTGTAAGTCACTTTGGATAAAAGCCTCTGCTAAATGACTAAATGTTAATGTAAATGTAAATCAAATGTTAATTTTTTTTAGCAACTAAACTTCTGAACGGTAGAGTATTTTGACTGTTTTCCTCAGTAAAATGAATATCAATGGTATCCCAAAAAAAAAAACTGGCCCACACTGACTTTCATTGTATGGAAAAACTTTGAAATATTTGTCATTATTTATTTTTTGTGTGCTTCACAGAGGAAAGAAGGTCAAACAGATTTTATAATGCAACGAGGGTGAGTAAATGATAATGGCATTTTCATTTTTTTTTTATCCATATATCCCTTTAATTTGATAGATGCAAGAAAATAATCATAGTAGTAATAAAGAAGACATTGCCTGGACTTTAATTAAAAATATATATATTAAAGAGCTAATATTAATTGTTCTATCCGGCTAAAAGGAGTGGAAAAATTCACATTTTTGGATATCTATATATAATCAAACTTTTATTTCCGCATATAGATATGGGTGGGGGTGTTCTCTGCAAACTCACAATTGAAAGTCAAATTCAGAATAGGAAGGAAAGTGGAGGAGACTCATTGAACAAACTTCATGTTCACAAAAAGATTAAAATCAGAAGGAAGTAATAATGGCAACTCCCATGCAGCCGCTGGAACTCAGTGGTACTCTTGTGCTAGCGTGTGCTAACAGTCCCACCTCAGCCACAATTTGTCATCAGTAGTGATTTAAAACAGGCAAGTGCAATCAGTGAGCAGCGTACAGATGCACTGAAACCAAAACATCGCTCTGTGATCTTCGCAGATTTCAAACGTCAACGGCGGGGGTGGTAATCACGCTAGTTTTAATACTTCTGTAAGAACAACATTTACCGGAATTGCCATTTAATCAGAAGTTATAATAATGACTAATGTTATTGTCTCCTACGTTTCAGTCAACATGTCTTTTATCTTCACAGAAACACCCTTCCTGGACAAAATATACTTTAGAGAAGAGTAAAAATCAAAGGCATTATAAGAGAACATGACGAGAAGATTGAACAAGAGGGGAAAAGGCTGAGAGAAGAGATCAACAGAAATAACCTGATACTCAAAAGGCCAAACTTAGGTGAACTAATCCTCTACACAGTGACATCTGAGTCTATGAATGCATGTGGAAAGCTCTGGAAATTAAAGGTACAGCCTGAGTGAGACTGATCAGTGATGTTATATGAGCGAGAGCCAGAATCACTTGCATCGCTCAGCACTCCGGCCCAAAAGCGCACATTCCCACATCCCAGCGCACCACTTTAAAGAGTGTCCCGGCTGCTCTGGTTCGCCACTCCCTGAGGAAACTGCAACTCTAAAACGGCAAATATCAATACATTCATTATGCACTTTATATTTATACATTTATACTCATGCTTTTATATAATCCTTGTATTTAGCTGCTAATAGTATTTTTAGAGAGGAGATGCAAGGCCGCACTAGACTGGCAGAGAAACTGTATGTTTGTCGAGTGGGCTTGCAGGAAGACAGAGAGAGAGAGAGAGAGAGAGAGAGAGAGAGAGAGAGAGAGAGAGAGAGAGAGAGAGAGAGAGAGAGAGAGAGAGAGAGAGAGAGAGAGAGAGAGAGAGAGATTTGGTCCCACTGTGGTTTTCAAAGGGCACATGCGATGGGCGCCCTGGTCAGTTCAGTGCACAGCTGTATTGGAAAGAAACAGCCTCGATCCAACCCAGCTGTGGCTGCTGGTGTGCTGCTGGCACGAGGTGTATTAACCCATCTCTAACTAGTTTCTCACATCACTTAAAAACTAACCAAACTAATGGCTGGAATGGCATGATATGTATGTCAAGTAAGAGCCAAATGTGAATAAGAAATGGCTTTGGTGAGTAAATTATGTGGCTTTATGTGCCAATCAACTGGTAACTTTATCATGGAATAGTTAATACAAATTTGCTGTTAATTTATTTACCTTCATGCCATCCAAGATGTAGATGAGTTTGTTTCTTCACTAAACCCTACAAATGATTTTTAGCTGATCCCATGGCCATTGGTCATTCACAATACACAAGTCAATGGGTGCCGTCATTTAGAGAGTTAGTGTTTGATTAACAAATCGATTAACTTTGATTAGTTTGCTCAAGCATGTGGCCAAATAACATGTACATTGTAATTTGTCAAGAACTGTGAGATTATATGTGTTCAGTAGACATTTAAATTTGCTTTGCTTGAGAAAATGTAAAAGTATACAGTGACAATTGTCATTTTAATTAGTCGAGTTAGATTTGCATCAAATACAATATGATGCAAATTTGCATTAATTTGCCTTACAATGTCTGATGATGTCACCTTCAGCACGTGTCCCCTCTTCTCTGTTCTAAACAACAATGCATCAGTTCAAATGTGATTTTGTTACCGTGCATATGTCATGTGACAGAAAGCTTGACTGTTTGCCTGAGGCTATGGATTACAGACGTTTTAAGTAATGTTCATTTTCCTGCACAGCCAGATCATTTCGCTTCATTAGACCTTAATATATCCTCAAAAGCCAAAAGTATTAATTTTGTGTTTCCTGTACCTGCTTTTTTGACTTTCAAAGTGACGGCACCCATTGACTTGCATATTATGAATCATCAAGGACCATGGGTTCAGCTAAAGGACAGTCTTTACTGTTCTACTGAAGAAAGCAAAACAATAAGAGTTAGTCTTTGTCATTATAATGTATGATTTTCAATTATAAAAAGGATTACATTTTTTGAATCTCTACAAACATCTACAAACCACCCACAGGATTTAACCAGAAAAGTACAGCTATCTTATGATATCTAAATATCACAAATATTAAAAAGTTCTTCAGTGTACTTACAAAATACCATTTCATAGCCGATAATTACATTTTTATTTACTGCAAAATTTCTCAATGGAGAAAATGGATGAGAACACGCTGTTGAATCTCGACCCATATTCAGTCTCTGTGCAGTATTTCTTTCAATGGGCAGGTTTGCATCACCTCTACAAGTTCACATAATCAAACAGCTTGAACATTTATTGACAGGCTGTCTGTAAATGTATAACCTGTAGAATAAAGGGAAGAGGGCAAGAATGAGTGAGAGAGCACGAGCGAGCACGCAGTATAATCAGTGGCTGGACTGGTTCCTTTCTGATAGCTGCACAGCCTCTGGTCCAATGAACTCTGAATTACAACACAACTTTGAAAAAAAAGAGCAAAGGAAGGAGAAAAAAAACATACACAAACACAATGCAACCAGTTTTATCCCCATTTCCTAAGAACTCAGAGCCAGAAATTGTTATGAGGCAATATAGTCCGCAGAATATAGATATAATTTTAAGGGCCTGTGAGTGTGTGTGACAGTCTAATGTACATGTGAGGGTCATTCATCATGAAGAGTTGTGTGAACCTGGAATCAATTATTCCTAGCCGGTACCTAGGAAGACAGTTTGATAGCTGCATAATTGCATTAAATTATGAGCTAATCTCTATATTTGTGTGTAAAGCCTTAACGTTAGCTTTAAAATTTGTAAGTGTATTCACTTTGATTGTAGCAGAGTTGATTGTGCTCACTCTAAACTATAATGATTGATTTTAATATGGGAAACTCCATGTAGTCCCTCAAAAATACAGACGGCTCCAGTAGCCCATCAGGGGGTCTGTCCTGCAGAGCAATGGGCACGAGGAGGGTGATATTTACACTCCGAGACTCCAAACACACTCATTCATTGTTCATGTGTTTATTGTGTAGAGCACAGAATTACTGTAGCTGGCTCCCAGAGATTTTGCTGATTGTTCATATTGTTTCATTGAATTTGATTTAAAATGGACCTAAACAAGCGGTCAGTGAGTGAATTTGCTTGCTAATGGAAACTATTTTGCTGTGCCATTTGTCAAAAAGGCCACAAGATTCGCCTTAAGGGACACTTCACAGGTCTGCTGAGTCAATTATTTTATTTTCTTTTTCTGATGCTTTGTTCATATGTGGTTTTATAGGAATATTATGGCTTTAATACAATTTCAGCTATGTTGACAGCATTTGTGGCCACAACACAGAGTCCATCCCCAGTTTATGAAAACAAAGGAAAAATCCAATGGAATTCTTACCGTGGAAATCTATAGCGCATATGCAGAACCATGGACAAATATTGTATCGCACTGAAAATAAAAACATAAAAATTACACATGTTAGCATGATGTGATAGAAGCACTTATCAAGCTTGTCTGTTCAAAGTTATAATAAATCCAGTCTTGCAACTCATGCAATGTCTCAGAAAAGCAGACAAACTTAAAAAACTTTTGCATGATATCAATGTAGGAATACCAAGAAAAGGGGACTATTAGTAAAGCATTTTTTCCACACAACTGTTAGACATTTCAAAGGGTTTTTACAGTAACTAACTGGCAACACTGTTACCAGTAAGTTACTGTAATTAAGATTAACAGTAGCAAACTGTATTTGATTTACAGTTGCAAACTTACTGTAAATTACTGTAAAGAAAATCCAATTCATCAGTATACTACTGTAATTCATTAATTTTAATATAGATTTCATTATATTTTAGAATGTACACTTCCAATGCTTGAACAGTGCATCTTCAAGATTCCTGTCTTAGGACGTTTTGCAGTACATTATGTTGTATCCTCTGGATTTATCCTCACAAAAATCTTTAGGCAACAGAAACATAATGGGTAAAAAAGACAAGCAGCCAAAGAATACATAGCCATCTGCAAAACCCAGGTGCTGTTCCAAAACGTGGCCACCACCTTTGCTCACCATCCACTTTATAAGTGGCAGAGATGTCTTCACTGAAAAACAAGAAGTAGAAATAGCACACTTTAAAAAGGCAAACCTCATATAGAATACACAAATCTCAAAACCATGTTTCTCTTACCATGAATTACCAGTCTCAGGGTGGCTGGCATGCTCATGTCTTTCTTGATGCTTCATTACAGTTGCCTTTGTGGGGAAGTCGTGGCCTAATGGTAGAGAGTCGGACTCATAATTGAAAGTTTGTGAGTTCGAGTCTCGGTCTGGCAGGGATTGTAGGTGGGGGAGTGAATGTACAGCGCTCTCTCCACCTCAATACCACGACTGAGGTGCCTTGAGCAAGGCACCGAACTGCTCCCCGGGCCCCCAATGGCTGCCCACTGCGCCCATAAAATAGGTATTATGGGCAAATTTGCCTGCATAGCAAGTGATTTATGAGGAAATGGCATAATTTTAAATGCCCAGTGACGTTTTTTGGGGGAAAGTAGAAATGCTCCGGGTGTGTGTTAGCACATACAGTTTGTACAGTATAAAAACCATTGCCTATGGAGAGTCCCCGTAAACCATAAAAACCACATGTGTGTGTGTGTTGTGTGTTCACTTCTGTGTGTGTGCACTTGGATGGGTAAATGCAGAGCATGAATTCCGAGTATGGGTCACCATACTTGGCTGTATGTCACGTCACTTTCACTTTAAAACACAAATACAAAAAAATGCAGTAAATCGTAAATTCCATTAAAAACTAGAACAAACTAATTCTAAAACTAGAAAGGCAACTAGCCACAAAACCTGTTTAACTTAGCTAACACACTATTTTATATTCTCAATAGGATACTGGCCAACATTAACTACTAACACCTGAAGTAAATTTCACATTAGTTAACCTAATGTTAATATAAGATGTGCGTTGCTCGTTAAAAATAATTTTAATTCGGTAACTTAATTCAATAAGCTGACAAAAGTTGTTTGAAATGACAGTGCAGTTTACCGTGGTAAAGTTCTGTAACCCATGTTGACGAGTAAATGTATGGTTAAAGTGTAAAAGCTGATACACACACACAGACAAACGTATAAGTCTTATAAGGTGCATAAGCACTCTCGTGGGTTGACGAGACAACAATATAACCCATTGTCTACAGTGGATGCGGACAGTTGATGGGTTACAATGTTCTCTGCCCTCGCTCTGTTTCTGACATGAAGGACAAACGGATTTGCCCATTATTACAAGCGACGTAACACATCCAGTGTAGTCAATCCCATGCTGGTGCGGCGCTGTAGACACGTAGGGCAAATTGTGTCAATCCAAATGTAAGAAATGAGGAAATTAAAATGACCTCAATAGAATGGCGCCAAAGAGACCGTTACAGCAAATACAATAGTATACAGCAATTTAAAAAAATACAGTAAGTCTCTGTATGTGAGGTCTGACATCACAGAAAATTCCCATGATGCAAAGGGTATTACAGTTATTTGCTGTAAAGGGAATTTGCAGTATCATACTGGGTGATATACAGTAAATTACTGTGGAAATTACAGACATGTCTAACAGTGAAGATCAAGGACTCAAAATGCATCTTTCTCTAATGATGATCATTAAAAATGTGCTACATATTCTGAGGATATATTGCTATTTTATACAGTAATTATACAGCATATACAGTAATATACTGTAAATAAGATGAGACAGCGGCCAGTCGACTGGGCCTAGTTTCTCCCAAGGTTTTGGTTCCTTGCCTTTGTTGCCTTTGGCTTGCTTAACTGCGGCAGAGAAGCCAGAAATATTCAGAAATATTATCGACACTACTGGATGAGAACAAAACCTAAACTGAATTGAGCAAGATAATAACACTACATTGTATTCAGTAGAGATGCTTCATAACTGATTAACTGTGCAACACTGTTAGCAGTTATTAGACTGCATTGAATCAACATTGAACTAAACTGAGGTGTATAATGACAATTATCTTCCGAACTGTTTTTTAGCTGAATCGGTTTCATTTGATAATAGATTAACTTCTCATCATTTACATCATCATCATCGTTTTTGATCTAAACTGAATTAACATTGAACCAAATTGAGCTGAATGTTTTCTGTAAAGCTGCTTATAGCTGAAATTGAAGTCTGTAAAGCTGCTTTGAAACAATGTGTATTGTATAAAGCACTATACAAGCAAAGAAAAAAAAATTTTTGCCTTTTTTTTTCATGAGGACTCTAAAACTGCTAAATATTTTCCATGCGACCTTTGACGTCACAGCTCGGGATAATCACTAGTGGAGAGTCAGGGACTGCGTGTTCTTGTGCAATCAGCTTTCACGTGACAATTTTCCTGCGGCTGCGGTGTCAAAACATGGACGCTGAACTGAGATCCCAGTGGTTTAGCCGATTTCAAATAACATGCTTTACATTCACATACTTTAGTTCCCTCACTCGAATCTGAATGATCAGCAGGTCCCAGCAGGCTTTGTCATAGACAACTCAGGGATTCTGTGTTTTTCTGACTTGGCACAGTCGGAGTCGGATGGACAGCAGCAGCACTGTGTAAAAGAGGGCAATATAACTTCCTAGCACGTAAGATGAGGCGTCCACAAAGTCGACAAGTCCAGCAGGAGGAGGTGACGAAAGAGGCTGATTGATTGCTCTCATACACCTGTTCACGGGGCCTGCCGAATCCTGCATCCCAACATTGGATTTTATGCATTTGTAAGCTTTGGTTATGTTAATCTTCACTGCTCAATCAAGGCATTTCCTTCCCAGGGCCTGAGAAAATCAACGGCTGTCGAATTTGAAAATAAACGACAATTCCCCGAAATGCCTGTTGAGTCATATGTAGTGGTATATTGACTGTGGCCTTTGTGGAGGAGTAGGTTTGGAGGTGCAGAGCAGAATCAGAAGAGAGGTGCTGAGAGGCCAGCCACAGCGAGCACACAGCCCTGTATGTCCCTCACAGAGCCTGTCCTACAGCTCCGAGCAGGGAACAGGAGGGGGTGTGTGTGGTTTTGGGGGGTGTTGGGGTTTGAAACTCCCAGCCTGTAATCCTGACACACTGTCTCCACCAATTAGAACTCCTTCAAAAGGGGAAAGGGGAGGAAAAAACAAAACCAGAAAGCCAGCGAGGGCATATTTAGTAACATTTTGGCAAGCTATAATTACATGTATGGCTAACAGAGAGATTTAACTGCTTTTTACCCATTGATTGACAAGGCAGGGAACTACACGGTTTCAATACAAGTCTGCGACAGCCAGACACGCAGAGCAAGGACTCGGACAAGTGAGTTCACTGCATTAAAATGATAAGAATCAATAGAAATGTGCTTATAAACACCCAAAGAGAAACACATAATCAGTTAAAAAACAGTCAACTACAAAGCAGAGCCGCATTAAGACTGACTTACTGCAGGGCCCCCCCATCACAATAATGATATACTGTATACATATTAGAGGTGTCCTCGACTAAGGATTTTCATAGTCGAATCGGAATTTTCATATCTTGCCAATATTCGATTGATAGTTGAATCATATGTTTGGGGGCGTGGCCAAAATACATTACCTAGAGTCAAGTCAGACATTCGACAGTAATTATTACTGACTTTAACACACAGGGAAAATGTGTAACGAACGCCTCGCAGATACAAACGGGGTAAACAATGTTTTATATTTTGATTAAAAGATAGTTAACATCAAAACGTCAGCGAAACCTTAAGAATTCACCAATTGTTTTTCAATAGTGCTCTTATTATAACGTTATGTAGGCTATATGCCATAGTTATTAATGTTCTACATTTCTGTTTTGAGCTGCGTGCGCTGAAGATGACCAGTAAAATTAATCATATGATAGCTTTAATGAATGAACTTATTTGAACTAATTTCTCTCATACAGAATACGCTTCTTTATTTATGTTACGACTTTACAGGCTATCTGCACAAAGTGCACAAGTGAACGTGTCTGCGCGGCTCTGAATGAACTCCTTTTGTGGATGCGTTCTTCATGCAACAACGTGCAGAAACACGGCAGCTAAACTCAAAATTAACAGTGTTTTTTATAATAGTGTTCTTATTATAATGTTATGTATATGACAGTCCAAGTCATAGTCATTAATATTATTGTTGTTTGTCCTGCTCGCGATGCGTGCTGAAGAGATAATCACCGTAGTGCTTGAATGAAGCACTTTTACTGCAGCGCAACTCAACCAAATGCATCTCATACAAAATAAATAATAGAAGGCCTATATACACTACAGGTGTATCTCAATAAATGGAAAAGTTCATTTATTTCAGTAATTCAACTCAAATTGTGAAACTCGTGTATTAAATAAATTCAATGCACACAGACTGAAGTAGTTTAAGTCTTTGGTTCTTTTAATTGTGATGATTTTGGCTCACATTTAACAAAAACCCACCAATTCACTATCTCAACAAATTAGAATATGGTGACATGCCAATCAGCTAATCAACTCAAAACACCTGCAAAGGTTTCCTGAGCCTTCAAAATGGTCTCTCAGTTTGGTTCACTAGGCTACACAATCATGGGGAAGACTGCTGATCTGACAGTTGTCCAGAAGACAATCATTGACACCCTTCACAAGGAGGGTAAGCCACAAACATTCATTGCCAAAGAAGCTGCTGTTCACAGAGTGCTGTATCCAAGCATGTTAACAGAAAGTTGAGTGGAAGAAAAAGATGCACAACCAACCGAGAGAACCGCAGCCTTATGAGGATTGTCAAGCAAAATCGATTCAAGAATTTGGGTGAACTTCACAAGGAATGGACTGAGGCTGGGGTCAAGGCATCAAGAGCACCACACACAGACGTGTCAAGGAATTTGGCTACAGTTGTCGTCAGAGGCGTCTTACCTGGGCTAAGGAGAAGAAGAACTGGACTGTTGCCCAGTGGTCCAAAGTCCTCTTTTCAGATGAGAGCAAGTTTTGTATTTCATTTGGAAACCAAGGTCCTAGAGTCTGGAGGAAGGGTGGAGAAGCTCATAGCCCAAGTTGCTTGAAGTCCAGTGTTAAGTTTCCACAGTCTGTGATGATTTGTGGTGCAATGTCATCTGCTGGTGTTGGTCCATTGTGTTTTTTCCAAGCCCTGCTACTAAATACACTCATTTTGGGTTCAGTGAAGAACCTTTAACATCCATTGAACATTTTCATTGCACAAAAGGTTCTTTATAGTAGGACAAAATGTGATAGATTATTCAAATGTTCTTCACACGAAGAAAGAAATGGCTCTCTTCAGAACTGGTCACTGAAAGGTTCTTTGAGGAACCAATGGTTCTTCTGCAACATTGCTGCGGAAATTCCTTTTTGGAATCTTTATTTCTAAGAGTGCAGAGGTAAATATTTACGGCAAAACAAGAAACCCCAGGCTCTTTTGATCGTGTAATCTAAATGAAAACCCCTAACACTAGCTGTTGACAGTAAGGCTGTTGGGTCGGCAGTGTTCAGAGGATTATAATTACCATACAGGTCAATATTGACCGTTGGAAATGTGTGACTGTAGGGGATCACAGAGAACAAATTCCTTTTGACTTATAGTAAACATACAGAAATACTTTTATGTTTGTAGTTTGATGTGTGTTCAGCGTTTTTTTAAATCCATTCATGGTATTACAGACCCTACAGAGATAAGCAAAGGAGGACATTTTGGTCAAAAATGATCTGTGAAGGTCCTTTGTAAGGCTTACATGAGTTCATCAGGCAATGACCTTTTCACTGTAACAACTTGTGTAACGAACTATAAATCACTTCGTCTTTCATCACCCTATAGTCTGTATTCTCAGGATAGGCCGAAGAGCAGTTAACTGGGAGTGTAGGAAGCTCTGTTTCTCCACAGGACAGGTTAACCACGTTACCCAACCTTGAAACAAGACCCCTTTTTCAACTATTCAGATGAGGGGAAATTATTCTCCAGAAATATCTGACTCTGGACTTTGATGACGAATGTACTGTTTCATCCATCATATACTTGTAAAAACATTGACAGTGACAGTGAGCTGTCCTAAATGTCTGTTTGTGTTCAGGTCTGTAGAATGAGAGCAAGTTTATCATTATTACACCAAACGTGATTCAGGATTCCCTGGGAGAGGCAGGGAAAATAAACTATGCTGAAGACACCATATTATGGGAAGGTTAAAAAAAAATGAAAACTGATTTCATGGAAAGAACGACCATTGCTTCTAAACTGGTAGAAATAGCCATGAGACTGAATTCAGCATGATTTGTGCTCTGCCAGGAAACCATATGGAGCCACATGTAACCAAACATTTTAAAGTTTAAGGGACTTGTTCCAAACCTGAATGTCTTTCTTTCATGGTGAACACAAAAGAAGATATATTGAGACATTTTTTATATATATACAGTCCATATACAGTGAAAATCATTAGTAACCAAATCAGTTTAGTTAGCAACATTCTTCAAAATATCTTCTTTCATGTTCTGCAGAAAATCTAAAGTCATACAGGTTTGGAACAACACGAAGGTGATCAAATGATGGCAGAAGTTTCAATTTTGGGTGAACTATCCCTATAATGATGTGACCCTGGACCTCAAAACCATTCTTAAGTCGCTGGGGTATATTTGTAGCAATAGCCAAAAATACATTGTATGGGTCAAAATTATAGATTTTATATGCCAAAAATCATTAGGACATTAAGTAAAGATCATGTTCCATGAAGATATTTTGAAAATGTCCTACTGTATATATCAAAACTGATTTTTGATTAGTAATATGCATTGGTAAGAACTTTTTTCGGACAAATTTAAAGGTGATTTTCTATAGATTTTTGCAGCCTCAGATTCCAGATTTTCAAATAGTTGTATCTCAGCCAAGTATTGTTCGATCCTAACAAACCATACATCAATGGAACGCTTATTTGTTCAGCTTTCAGATGATGTATACATCTCAATTTCGAAAATATATGTTTCATAAATATTACTGATATTGGTGGAATAGCCCCCCCCCCCACCCAATACAGTTTAAATAAAGTTTGGCGTTAAAAATATTTGGACATTCTTTTGTCTTTAACGAAAAGAGAACATTTTAAAAGTGATTTTAATACTCAGCTTTAAGTTTATCGCCCCATTCTTCAAATGTTATCTTTGTGGGAAGCAGTTGACACATACTGCATTCAACTGTGTATGTCACATCACACGGTGTTGTAGAAAAGCGCCGGACTGCACAAGCGCACACACTCGCGCCGCATTGTCCTGTCAGAAGTGAAGAATTTCAAAATCCTGATAAGGGTCAATAAGGAAGTCCATGAATATCAAAGGCTGCCTGTGTCCGTACTGGGTGAGTTGTTTACTTCCCCGGCAAATGCCTGACACCAGCCAGCCATCAGACGACAACGTCAAAACAACAGCGCACGCCTCACGCGCACATCCCGTAAACGAGCACCAACACCCATATAACAGAGAATTCCACAGCTCCCCAACCCCTCATTTCCTCTGCGAGCTGACGACCTGTAATCACACTTGGAGAAACCGCCATACTTCATTACTGCAGTGATTACACCAATTAGCAGCATGTAGGGAGTGGCCCACAATGCCCAGCGTCACCGCCAGACTGCTCGCTTTCCCCGCATGCTGATATTAGTGGGAAGTTTCTACTTTGCAGTCGATCAGAACATAGTTCTGCAGTCTTTTGTAATGGTTTATTGCCACAAACAGGGTGGAGTAATGAATAAAGTCTGTGTGGTGCCTGTTAACACCGTCTTATCTGTGGAGAGAATGTGAACTTTTATTTCTAGGAACATTTTGTGAGATACTATGAAGATGAGCGGGTCACTATAAAACATGGTATGATCATTTTTGTTGTTGTTTTTTGTTTCTTAGACTTTCTTCCATCTGTTGTCCATTATTCACTGTGTCAGATGTGCGTTTAAGGATGTGACTAAATGTGCAATCAAGAATCTGGTGTGAATCACTGTTTATGGACACTTTTTCTAGCCACTCATCTTTGATGTGCACTTGTCTGTCACAAAAACATCAAATGAATCATGAAGGAATCTCAAGATCTAAAGGCCCAGTGGTCTCCATTCGCCAAAGCTAGAAAGGCTGTTTTTGTCTTTCAACTCAACACATGACATGAATCTGAAAATTTGAGCACAAGATTAGCAGGTTTTTTATGCCGTACCCCTCTCTCTTTCAACATCTTCCTCTAAGCAGATGTTAGGCTCAGGAGTGGCATCCCAATAAGCCACAAGTGAGCGTATTTTCTTTCCACAGGCTTGAGAGAGAAGCCACAAAACAGTCTGCTGCAGCTCAACATAAAACAAAGCACATGAAAAAGGGCAGAAATGAAGCGATTTCTCAAAGATTTGGTGAGAGTGGAAACTAAAGATTTTCTAATGCAACCTTTATTGAGGTTCCTGGTTTCGGCGCAGCAACATTTTTATGTGTTAGAGGAACTCCCTGTAATTTTTCTTCACCACTGGCACTGGACAGGCTTATAATAAAAAGATGTCTATTCTGGGATTCTCTGTAATAATGGCCTCTTCTTGTCTTCATGCACTTCTGTCTTGTCTGAAGAAAGACAGACAGCAGGTGATAAATGCCTGGCCAGATGGATGGATGGATGGATAAGCTGAATGAAGCCATCATTGGATTTCTAACTTTATAACTAACTTTTTCACAACCCTGGCAATGTCATTATAAGTGATAGTTTGTCCAAAAAATATTAATTTGGTCTACTTTGAAAGTAGACGGGAACCAAATGGGACAAGAAAGGTCCATTAAAGCATCATAAAAGTCCTTATAAGTTGGGACGTCTGAAAATAATATGTAGCGTTGTGTTTTATATCATTAATTATTAACAAAAAAACAGGTAAAGTGCGCACATCCAGTAGGCAAAAAGCCCAATGTGGGTGCTCCACCACACCAAAAAAATCTAAGTAGGCACACCACAGCTCCAGAAGTAGAAAAATAATTATTTATGTTTTCACCAAAGGTGACGTTTTGAGATTAGATTCTCTTCATCAATTATTCATTATTATTCACCAAACAGCTTGCCTTTACTCTTAAATATAAGGGTTCTTTTTCGGCATCTATGGTTCCATGAAGAACCTTTAACATCCAGGGAACCTTTCCATTGCACAAAAGGTTCTTCAGATTCTTCACAAACCCCCCCGGATCCTTTATTTTTAAGAGTGTTGACAAGAGAAGCGTGGACCTTTGACCTCCTTTTGTGCTGCACAGAAAAAAGAAAGTCCTTCAGTTTTCGAAGGACTTTATACAATTGTCATTTTTGGGCAAACTATTCCTTTACATGACATTTATCATTCATTTGGCTTAAATGACTGATTACAAGCCTGTGAACACATACACACACATGTAAACAGATGCTTGTCCTATAATCAAAAGATGTGTCATGTCTAATTAAGCCTTAATGAAAGTGTCGGACAACTCCAAAGAGCCATACTCTTCCCTTTCGCAATCTGGTGGCGAGGGCAATTTAAGAAGGACTCATGTGCGGTTACCTTGTCTAATGGGGTGGATGAATTTCTTCAAAACGCAGGGAAAAAAGTGAAAAACACACTCTTGTTGCATGACAGAATCCCTCCCGACCAAGACTTGTCCTTTAATACCAAGGCCTTTTCATGTGGCTTCTCCACGATTGCACATGGGGAAAAGCAAACCACAATGTTACAGTGCTTATTATACACTAAGAGTATGCGTATGTATGTGCGCAAGGAAAGATCGCTGCAGTTGTGCAGCATGCCTTACATTGAAATGACACGTCTTAATTTGTCCACACGCTTACCCTTGGAAAGAAGAGAAGTGAATGAAATAAAGGAAGCACTCAGTACTAGATGCTTTGTGTGTGTACTTGACAAAATCTGATGCAGTGAAGGATGCCGGACTTCAACTATCAAAAACCTGACTGGAGAAATCTTTCTCTGTGCATACAGTGCCAAGAAGGTCTGTAATACCTGGAGAAAGCTATCTGTTGGCATAACCGTATTCCTCTCCTTGACAGTTGCATAGCTGGATCAGGATCCCGCAAAAGTAAGCTTTTGAGCCATTCACTCAAGCTATAATGTTTTGTGACTCACTCTGGAGCCACAGGAAAATTACATCATGACAATACCAACTGGCTAATCCCAAACCCTTCACTAGTGACTATCCTGAGCTGTGACGTCAAAGGCGGCAAACAGGACAGATATAAGGCCACTTCTTTATTTAAAGAGCCTTCAAAAGAGAATCAAGCAATGGCTTGCATCTAATAAAGCAGTTCACAACCAGGGGCAGGGACTGAAAAAAAAGATTCCCATGATCTTGGAAAACTTGGATAAATGCAGTAGAATGATTTTAAAAGTGATATTTCTAGATCTGGAAAAGCTATGGAAATGAATACAGTTTGAGCATTTTGACATGGACATTTTCTAGTTATGCCAAGCTCTAAAATATTTCATCAGGAAGAAATATATATATGTATGTACTGATCCACTGATCTAATAAAATAGAATCATTTTAGTATATATTTTATATATTAGTTTACCTTCAAATTATTTAGACAGAATACAGTCAATTCTGAATTACTATCAATGGAGAAAGATGGCAGAACATGTCAAAATGACCAGCAGGGGCAAACGGGACCATGCTAACCAGCCAAACCTTGACTCCTTCATGCACTGCAGTCATACATCTGTCCCTCATCACAGACAAATCTAAGAGAGGAATTGACTAAGAATGAATTGTGAGCACGTATGAAACTGCACAGTATACAATGCAGGGGGTTTTAAACTTTTGGATGCCAAGAACTTGGGTGCCAAATATAAAGGGACTACATACATGTTTGTGTATACAACCGTGTGAGAAAAATAAAACTGATATTAAAGACATGTTGTTTCCTAAATGAAATAATTGGCTTTTATTGTCACTGTACATTACAACCAAATAAATTACTAAAATGGTATTGTAATACAATAAAGTTATTTAAAGATTTACATCCTGTCTTTGACAAGCAAAAATAAAGGAGAAATTATTATTTTCACAGATTGTGATGACAAGTTTCTACAGTTACTAACATCATAAATCTAGCAATGTTTACTTTTTCATTTTTAAATTTCATATTCATCTTAGCATTAAATTGGCAAAACATTATTTTTCTCTATTGGTAAGTCATATAAACATTATCATGGGCTTTTCTTTTGCTACTGGAGAAAATAGTACTAAAATATATTTGTTGTAGGCTCCGTTCACCAATACAGAAGTATGAACTATGATGCTTTCTGTCCATTATGTAATTTAATTACTCACAGTGCACCGCTATACTAGTTAGTTATACCTGGTTAAACTCGATTGCAAGCACTTAGTGAGCAAGATGTGTTTTTAGCACTGAAATACAATACATTTTTCAATATGTTTGCTGAATCAAAAGCCCACAAATGTTGAATAATGTTGATGTAAGTGTACAGGCCTTTGTGAACCAGGGAAATCTGGTGCATTAAATAAAACATCAGCAGCATAGATGAAGTTCAGTTTAGTTCACACTCTTTACTCGTGCCTTTTGGAAACATTAGTTCAGTCATGTCAGCAAATGCACAGCACTGTGTGCACACTGTTTTCTGTTTCAACAGATACTTGTCAGCAAGCATCACAGCCATCTCCACGTCTCTCCTCTCCTCTCCTCGCTTCTTCTGTGACAGTAAATTGAAGATGGCAGCTTCGTGGGCACACTAATAGGCTCTAGAGTCGAGTGCTGGGTAAGGTGCCGCCCCCTGGCCGAACTGTTCCCATTGCCTTCTCTCCCAAAATCCGGTCTACTTGCTGCCATGCATGAATTGCCAGCCACAGGAAAGTTAAAAAAGAGGAGGCTAAATTAAGTGCCCTTTCATTCCAGCATTTTCATGGTTTGGCTAAAAACAGGGTGCAAGATGATTCACATTTTATAAGCCCTCTCTTGCGGCCGCCTGCGTCACCCTGGCGCTCGGACTCTACAGCTCATTCACACATCTCTCTCCCTTTCTCTCTCTGTCCTGGTCTTATACTTTGTCTTCTCCAGCACTCTGTGCTCACAGATACATCTCTTTAATCGCAGGTGATGTGGAATAGATCACGAAATGCATGGGCAACATTACGCATTTCAGAATATTAAATGACAATAATTGCTTTCTCGATATGTTATTCGAATTTTCAGTGTTTGCAATAACGCCTTGGTGAATAAATAACTCTGGTTTCACTCTGGTTGCCTGGAGAATACGCTGAATGAACAAGACAGTCCATAACACCCCTGTAGCAGATGTATAGCCTAGCGTTCATGCTTTTAGCAGAGCACAAACTTAGTGGTTGGAAGAAAAAGAAATAGGAAGGGATAGACATTTCTCTAAACAAGTCTGACAGCTACTACCATTCTGACCACTGTCCATTATCATTTCCGCACCATGGCTGAAGTTGGCCTGGCAATTGCTGCCAGAAAAAACACAAGGCAGAGGAACTTACGTATGGGTGAAGTGCACAGATGTGCTACTGGACAGTGAGCTTCACCTCAAACTCAAAGCCTATATATGTTGTGTAATGCTGCCCTCTGCTATTCATGAGTAGTTTTGCAATGAGCATTAAATAAGTCATTATATTGTGTGAATTGGTGGTGTATGTTGTGTGATGACTACATTTGCATGCTTACTAATGCAAATTTGTATGAAAATGACTTTATACTTTAATGTAAGCTATACATTTTCATGAGCCGCTGTGAAATTACCCCAGACAGTAAAATATTTCTAATAAATCCTTGTCTGACAATGGAATTTCTGAGTGTCAGTTTTCTGGGACAATATTCTAGCAATAATAGGCTATCATGTATGTTTTATATCAGCTGTTTAGAATCAGAAATAGAGATGCCAGATCGTGGATAAATCACTCTTTTGATCTAATCAGTCAACAGTTTGCAAAAAGCTTGCGATTCAGTTGGATTCATTCGAACAGCACAACGAAGAGTCGTTTGTACTAAAATTGTAAATGGGATGTTTTATAGAAAACAAAATGCTGCATGAGGTGAATGCTGACATACCCATTGTAGAAAACAAAACTTGCAAATCGTTTGTGAGCGATGATGCAGCTGAGCACGGAGATTGTGTACGGCTCTGTACCGAGGAGAAAGACCTGTACCAAAAAAACTCACAAAATGTTAGGCTATTTGAACATTTTGCTAACGTCCCATTAAGTTATGTAAATGTTATTTTTGAAGTCATTTGAACAAAACATTCCAAATAACATCGAAACAACGTTTTTCTTGGCTTTTTATATTTATTTATATTTATTTTTTGTTAATGTGTAAAAAAAAAAAAAAATTTTTTTTCTTGGTCATGTGACTGTTAAAGGCAACATTAAAGGTGCACTAAGCGGTTTTTGCCAAACGATGTTGATATTTAAAAGCACCAAAACAAACACGCCCATACCCCAACAGAACCTCGCCCCTAGTCTCAGCCTCAGATGTCACGCCCACCGACCGGTCGCTAATGCATATGGCACACTTACCTGGAAACATTTCAGGATTTTCGAAGTCGTCCTCTGATTGGTTGAATTCTACAGGATTTCTGGAGACGTGTGAGTGGCGTTCTTTAACGTTCCGCCTGGAAACAAAGATGCCGTGACGCCAAACCTCCCCACGAAAGAAGAAAGCTGTCATGTTTATAACAATGACGACAAACGCTCATCATGGTCAAATAAACACTGGATTTTATAAATTATGTGAAATATTTAAAGTTCATGGCATAGAATCTTTAAAATATGTCCGAGAGTTTTACACTCCGGTTTGTTATTGTGGCAACATTTCCACACCCCTAAACGTGGCGCTGAACGAAACGAACAGTGATTGGTTGTTTGACATGTCGGTCAAACAGCCTCATGGGCGGGCCTTGACCAATGAAAGCTGCCATCTATTCCAGACCTTCAGCCGTCAGTCTGAAGGTCTGGATACGCGAGACTACCTCACCCCTATTTTGAAATCTCTGCCCCATGCGTACGTACACAACCATGGCAATGACGATCGCGGAAACAAGCGAAGATGACACACAAGCATATTCAACCAAAAGCCAACACTGGTAAGTTGTGTGAAACGAAGCAAAATCCATGTTACTCACCTATCAAGAAGAAACAACGCAACCTCAGCGTCCGGCTCGAGCCCTTCCCGCTTCTCTCTCGCTGGAAAGCTTCTCCAATATTCACACGGGTCCTACCTCTTGCCTGATCGTAACCCTTCTTTTGAATATTTTGTTACTCCAATATTTTCCTCTTTTTTATCTAACATTTCTCTCTTATCTATAATCGATCTGCTAATATCCATCCTTTTGCAATCAAATTGAACACTCTGTTCTCTCTATCATAACAAGACACGCTCCCTTACTGCTGATTGGCTGCAAGTGTGTTTTGTCACATGATCCAACACTGTGGTCAAAAGCGACTTTCAAAAATTGCTTAGTGCACCTTTAAGGAGAAAGTTCATTTTTATGACTTTGCAAACATTATGGGAATGTTAGTTTTGTATGTTCTCTAAACCATCTTAAAAAAAACCTTCAACTAAAATGTTTCAGGAAAAGGGTCCATAAATAATGTATTGTGCTAATGTTTTGAGAATGCTATTAAATACCCGATAACTTTGAATGAACATTCTATTATCATTACTGGAAGAATCTTTATTCAGACCCGTTTAATCCTTCTGATTAAAGGCTACACACGCCCCTGTGGAACGCATGGTGGAAACAACTGGAGAACACATGGTGGTGCGATCATGCTTCCTCAGAAATATTAAAGTGCCCCTATTATGGGTAATGAAAGGTTCATATTTTGGTTTTGGGAGTCCCCAACAACAGGTTGACATGCATGCAAGGTCAAAAAACACTTTCATTTTCTTATAAGATGCATTCATTTTTACCTTATTTGCTCAACGACTCCCAAACGATTCATTTTTCCAAACCCCTTCTTTGCGTGACGCTAATCTGCGCTGATTGGTCTCATTGTCATCTCATCTCGCCTGTAATGCCTGATAAAGCAGTGTTTGTGAGCGCAGTGCTGCTTTGCTTTACCGGGGAAACCGATATTTTTACCGCTCCAAAAGCAGCAGCTAGTGGCAAAGAATGAATTTGCATTTTCATTCAGACCAACGTGAAAAGACCAACAAGTGGGCGGCAATATGCTAATGTTGACGTCAACATGAAACGGCTTGGGATTGGTTTTAAAAACGACTCGTTTCAATGATTCAGAGTCGACTCTTTCTTTTGAGAGACAATATCTTTATACACGGTGCACTTTCAGATTTAAAGGTATGGATGAAACACAACTTTCTAAAGCTAAATGGTTCTTAAACTGAAATTGTATTAATTGGCACTCCATCTAATGTTAATAAGTGCAGTAATTTTAAACTTTCAGTTGACAATACTCAAATATCTCCTTCTGCCCATGTGTGTAATTTAGGCATGATTTTTTGATGTTCAGCTGACTTTTAATTCTCATTTCAAAAACATAACTAAAGTTGCTTTTTTCCATCTTCGTCACATTGCTCGCATTAGACCCTTTCTTTCCAGGCCTGATGCTGAGAGGCTTATTCATGCCTTCATCACATCATGGCTCGATTATTGTAATTCTCTCTTTGGGGGTTTACCAGCAAGTTCTGTTAAGAGATTGCAATATACACAAAACTTAGCTGCGCGAGTTTTGACTTATACATCTGCACGCCATCACATTACACCAGTGCTCCAGCAACTTCATTGGCTCCCGGTTCAATCACGTATTGATTTTAAAACTCTGATTTTAACCTATAAAGCTGTGCATGGGCTGGCTCCAGATTACATCTGTGATTTGGTCCCTTTTTCCACTCCTTCTCGCTCTCTCCGCTCTGCTGGTTGCCTCTCCTTGTATCAGCCTCGTTGTAAATTAAAAACCATGGGGGGGGGGGGGGGGGGGTTCTTATAACAGGCCTAAGCTATGGAACCCATTACCTGCGTTCATTAGGTATGCTGTTTCCTTGGATTGTTTTAAGAAACGCATCTTAACCCTTCTTAAGACGCATCTTTTTAGTAAAGCTTTTAATTTGTCATTATTTACTGTGATTTTATTTTGATATTATGCAGTTTTGGTTTATTTGTTATTTTGTTTGTACACGTTGTAGCGCTTTGTAGCGCATTACAAATCAAATGTATTATTATTATTATTATATTTAAAACTTTACAGGATTTTTTCATTCACTTAGTCTGTGTTACACACTGCAAGAAATGTCATTTTCAAAAATCCATAATAGGGGCACTTTAACAATAACAATTTCTTAAATTTAATGAACAAGACTATTAATGAACATTAAAGGGATAGTTCACCCAAAAATGAAAATCTGTCATCATTTACTCACTCTAAAGTATTTCCAAACCTGTATGAATGCCTCTGTTCTGCTGAACACAAAGGAAGATATTCTGAAGAATGTGGAAAACAGAGCAGTTCTGGATCATAGTATTGTTTTTTCCTACTATGGAAGTCAATGGTGCCCCAAAACAGACTGGTTACAAACTTTCTTCAAATTATCTTCATTTGTGTTCAGCAGAACAAAGACATTCATACAGGTTTGGAAATACTTGAGGGTGAGTAAATTATGACAGAATTTTCATTTTGAGGTGAACTATCCCTTTAATGAAATTTTAAATACATGACATTTCTGACATGACTTCACACGTGTGTCACTGACCACTGCTGCAATGTTTCTTGAACCTGCACGCTAGAACATACACACACATATGCACATGTTTGTTTCTGTGAATTGTGAGGACTTTCCATAGACTTCTATTACTTTTATACTGACCAAACGATATTTTATATCCCCTAACCCTAACAGAACCTACCCCTTACAGAAAACCCTTGCTTTTGCATTGGTAATCTTTGTTTGCATTGCACTTTTTTCAGATAAACATAATTTACTATTTAAAAAAAAAAAATTCCCCTGTCAAAAATGTTCAGGTTTTACTATCCTTGTGGGGACATTTGCTCCTCACAACGTAGTGCACACACACACACACACACACACACACACACACACACACACACACACACACACACACACACACAACGATAGTCCGATTCATGAACAAATGATTCTCATGGGTCGGTTCTTTTAATCTAAACACTCAACCCGAGTTACCGATTTGAATCAGTCTGACGAATCATGAATCAATGTATGACTCAATGCACGTTCAATGACAATGCATCATTAATTCAATATGTCATCAAGCTAAATGTAATATCTTTACTTGTTCAAAAATGTATTTTGTTCACCTAAAATGTCTAAAATATTCAGTTAATAAAATTAAGTTTATAGTCAGAGATTTAAAATGAACTTCTAATAAACATCTATCATAGCTTCATCCCGGTCAGGCCAATCTGCTTTTAGCTTCCAGGAAAACATGCTATTTTGGACACAGTTTCCTTCTTATAGCAGCGGGATGCAGTGAACTACACATATGCTTCAATATTATGACCACATATTTACTAAGGATGCTATTCCACAGCAAATAAAAAGATCCACCACAAAGACATGGTAATGAATTACATTCCATAGTTACAACTGTACACAGACTGACTGAACATCTCTCCAACCTCCATTCATCATTCACGCCAAAGCAGGAGGACGCTCTGGGCAGTTGGCGTGGCTGGTCTGAGGTTTGGAGGAAGAATGGGAAGTATGCTGTTACTGTGGTGCTGGTCAGACAGCAGGCTTTAGGTTTCCTCGCCACAGCTGCCCTGACCACATCTGTCCTTAGCTCTCACTCGATCTTCTCAGCCATATAAACTATAAAATGCTTCCTCACTAAATGCGGCTCCACCCAACTCTTAAACTGTGTACATTAAAAGAACACCCCCTACTACACCCACATAACAGTCTTGCTTGGCTGTTAAAACGGTTGGAGCGGCCCAGCCAGCTTTTCCTTCACATGTTCTGATGTTGTCTGTGGTCATCGTTGCCCCTTTATGAACAAGCAGGAGAAAAAAGACAGAGCAGTGATGAGAGGGGAAATGTTCATGCAAACTGAAATCAGTGAGTAATAAAAGAAGGGCAAAGAAATACACAATATATGTTTTAATTAAATGTTTTTTTTACATTTTCTAAATTTGTATTTTTCCAGTTCTTTAACTCATAAAAATAAAGTTTTGTATTGGCATTTATGGTTCCATGGAACCTTTACAAAAGTTTAAATAAGATCCTTTTTAAATAAGTTCCTCATTTTTAAAAAGTTCTTCAGATTATTCAAATGTTGTCCACACTAAGATAAAAATGTACTTTTAAGAACTGTTCACTGAAAGGCTCTCCCAAATGGTTCTTGTTCTTCTATCTGTGGCTTCACTGTGAAAACCCGGAAAAATTAATGTGTTTGAATTTAAACAAGCCTGTATGCATTTAATATAGAATTAACATATGGATTTAATATACAATTAATTATTGAATGATGCATTTTTATAGTTTATAACATAACTGGGATAAACTATTTTATTGACTTTTAATTTATGGACTTTTATTGTCCAGCGGAAGTGAAAACTTGTCCTTCAACGTAATAGAAACGGATGTGTTCTGTTCACACTTTAGTTCCTACCGGAAGTGTAAAAAGAAAACAACAGCTTGTTCTGATTTAAAACTGGTTGTTTTCGCTCCAAAAGTTATATTAGCCTTCGAAGAAAATGTGCACGCTACCGTATAATTAATTTTAAATATGTAAATATGCCTTAATTGATTTGGTGTTACTTTGGATTACGAATGCCCTCCAAAGTCGAGTGTTTTTAAGGTTTATTTTCCTGGATGGATGTGCTTCTCATAACAATTCCCCCCGTTTTGAAAGAGCTTTAACAAGTGCTGAACTATTAGTGTTACTACACAATAACACAGCGCACATGTAGCTGTCAGCCGGACTGTATTGTGCTGCTTCGGTCCCAGAAAGTCTCGATGGCTCAGGACTTCCTCCCAGGCTTGGAGAGCTCTGCTATCTCCGTCTTAAAGAGAGCCGTGGAGCTGGACCACAGCTCGCGCTTCCAGGAGGCTCTGGTGTGCTACCAGGAGGGCATCCAGCTCCTGCTGGACGTACTGAAAGGTATGCCAAAGGTTGGAAATGGTAAATGTATTCTTTTGCTGATGGTAGGCTTAATATGATCACTGTTTTCCTAGCTGTAAAAGATGATTCAAAGAAAGGCCACTACAGAGAGAAGATCAAGGGCTACATGGACCGAGCAGAACAGATCAAACTCCATGCGAACAAACTGAAAGAAGGTTTGTTAAGCAATAAAGTGTTTTAAACCAGGCTCCGGGAACCTACGAGGACTGTAAGGGTCTGTGAAACAATCAAGAGAAAAACTGTTTAAAAAATATCATATATTTTATTGTCAATTATTTGTTGTAATAAATACATTTCAATCAGTTAATATTATAATAAATGAATACATTTCTAAAATAAATTAATTTGATCAAATATATAAATACATAATTGGATTCAAATAAATAAGTGTTATAGTTTTGGTTTAAATAAATACATATAACAAGTAATGTATCTGACTGTACAGTACTGTGAGTGAGAAAACACTTAATAATATGGGGAGAAATTATTAAACAGATTTCCCAAATAACACTTTAAACACAATTACAATATTAATTGTTTACTGTGTAAAAGGTATTTATGAATGACAATAATATATTGCCAAAAAATTGGCACCCTCTTCTAATGAAGGGTTTGACTACTTTAGTAATTTCCAGGAGTACAAATCTTAATGTTTAAGCATATAATGATATTCTAGGGAATTGTGTGCTTCTAATTTTATAGCAACAGTTTGGACAGAACCCTTTTCTATTCTAACATGACAGTGTCTCTGTGTATAAGACAAGAATCAAAAGAAATGATGATTCAGTCAGTGTGGAAGAACTTGACTGTTCTGCAGTCAGAAAGACAAGTCCTAATCCCAGCTGAACACCTCTGGTGTGACTTTAAATGCAGACCTTGAGCCAAAAACTCATCACCAAACACCAATGACATATGGGTACATATAGGTACAGTCCTTTCATACACTTCAAAACTGTTGCAACAGAGGTGGAAATACAATTTTTAAGTACATGAATTATGTTTCCATCTTTGTTGCCACAGTTTGGAAGTGCCTTTTTCTCTTCTAAAGAAGGGGTGCCAGTACTTTTGTCCATATAATGAATGTACAAGTCATTGGTGTTTGGTGATGAGTTTGTGGCTCATTTAAAGTCACACCAGAGGTGTTCAGCTGCTTTCTGCAGACCAGTCAAGTTCTTCCACACTGACTGAATCATCATTTCTCTTTGATTCTTGTCTTATACACAGAGACACTGTCATGTTAGAATAGAAAAGGGTTCTGTCCAAACTGTTGCTATAAAATTAGAAGCACACAATTCCCTAGAATATCATTATATGCTTAAACATTAAGATGTGTACTCATGGAAATTACTAAAGTAGTCAAACCTTTCACTAGAAGAGGGTGCCAATACTTATGGCAATATAGTGTATATAGCTAGAGATTGAAGACCCCTGGCTTAATAAACCACCTCTCAGTTTTCTCATTGTTATCTCGTCTGTCACAGAGGGTAAATACCATGAGCAGATAAAGATAGCTGACAGTTCCACTGGTTTCAGCTATGAGTCTCTCTTCAAACCCTACGTCAGAGACGGACTGACTGAAGTCTGGGTGGAGGACCCTTATGTGCGGCATGTCCATCAGGTGGAGATTCTGAATATACCGTATAGTACCAAAGACTATATTACAGAGTGAATAAGTGCCTCAGAATGACACATTACAAATGTGTTTCTTTGTAGTTTTATAACTTCCTTCGTTTCTGTGAAATGCTGCTGAAATGCCGGTGTAAAGTAAAGACGATTCACCTTCTGACCTCACAGGATGAGGTAAGGTTCTCCAGCTTCTACAAACATTGTAGATTTGCATTGACTAACACACAGAAAACAATGTACAAAGCATGTTGTCCATCAGAGGCTCAATGTTGTGGTTTTCCAGGACCACTCTGCTCAGCAAACCAGTGCCCTGGCAGAAATAAAGCAGTCGCTACAGAGTCAAAATATCTGTCTGGACATTCAGTACTCATCTACTATTCATGACCGAGAGATCAGGTACAGCTCAAATCACTCTCATTTACTGGATACTACAGAAAACACACTGGAGGATAATGTGTCTCTGTTTTATATATTCATTTTGTTTTCTCAGGTTTAATAATGGTTGGATTATTAAGATCGGCAGGGGACTTGATTATTTCAAAAAACCAAAGGTACCACCTAAATGAAACATACACCTGTGAAATATTCAAAAGAGAACCTGTTATTTGTGCATGTTTGCACAATGGATATATCATTTTTAACGTAATTTTTTTTTTTAAAGGGTCGCTTCTCTGTAGGATACTGTGATTATGATCTGAGAGAGTGTCATGAGACTACTGTGGACATTTTTCATACAAAACACACGAAGAAGACATAAAGCTTCTCCGCTGTCTGGTTTATCTGTGGGACGTATACCAACCCAGACGACTGGAAATTAGCCATTTGATCCCATTTACAGATTTTAAAGAATGCGAAAGGAGTGATTTTATTGCTTGTTTTAAAATGTTCTGATATTATTATTAACTATAGTAATTTCTATTACTTATTTTCTGCTGGGTTTTTTTGTCAAATAAAAATTATGCACTAGTATATGATTGGGTGGATGATACTGATATGTGTTTATTATATGTTTGCTTCTGTAATTATAATAAAAACCGAAGTGCATTTGTAAATAAGGTAGTGGGCCTAATCAATAAAATGTTCGTCGCTAGTAAGTGCCCTTAACTTTAAAAATCCATAGTGGTGACAGGGTAAAGTCGTCAGAAAAAAAAAACTAACAAAACAAAAAGTTGAACATGTCATATATCCATGGAAAGCTGAGATTTTAAGATACAATAAACACAGCATGTACAATCAGTGTCTTTATCAGACCCCTTTTTGTTGACATAATGCAGACATGCATGATAGTATAGACATACATAGGAATAACACAGTAGGGATGCAATATAACACCAATATAAGAAAAAAAACACAAATTAAATAATGTACTATGTACAGAAATAGAAATATAGGAAAAAAAATGTATTTAGATTATAAATTATAAATATATATGTAATTTTAAAAGTGTACACATTTTGGATTCTATAAATAAATGTCACTATAATGTGTTTATGCTTCAGTTACTATGTGTCAGCAATTATTGACAGTGAATCTGGATGAGAAATTGAATAGCTCTAAGTGTAACCTTTCATTAGAGCCCAAAATGATGACTGTACATTAAAGCATTCAAGAATTACAGCATTCTTACAGCAGTCATCTGCAGGCTTCTATTTACAAAAAAAATGTAGGCTGAATAATTTTTTTTTTTTTGTGTGTGTTTAAAGTGCTATTACTCAATATCAGTAAGACTTGCAGTGATTCTGACTGTTGAGAAACAATCAGAGTGTCACCTTTCAAAGGAGACCAACACCATGCATATCATCCAAATGGCCCAAGAACAGCATGCAATTTACTTTGGGTATGCCTTTTTTAGGCGTTTTAGGCTAATTTTACAGGAATCGTAAAGGGTTAATAAAAACGTTTTGTAAAAGGGTATTTTTACTGACTCTTCATATCAAATCAAATCTGCATTGTGTGCAGCAGCAGCGCCGTCCCGCGGTCACTGGGAGAACTTCCCGTCGTCGCGTGAAAGGAATGATTCGCGTGGATGCGTGACGTATCGCTTGATAGGACGATGCGGCTCAGAGTCAGTTAAAGAGCGCGTGAACGCCAGAGATCACCTCAGATGCACTTTCTAATGATTTACATCAGCAGGTGAGTATACGCGACGACATTATTTATATTAAGTTTTAGGACAGTCGTGTGTAGTTATCGTGTTTAAGACATTCTTATAGTGGTTACGGTACATTTGTGTTTTGATTTTTAAATTTAAACTCATAAATATGCGGGAATTGTGACATGTAACGTTACACTGTACAAACGATAACCCACAATATGTCATGCGTTTTTGAATATCTTTTTATATAAAATCATAATTATATGGGCCACTTGATTTGGGATATTCATAGCCTACTATAAAATGCTTGCTGTTTGTGAAAGGACTGGTGATATAGATTTTTTTTCAATAATTGTGAATCAAAAGCAGTCGGTGGTGGTGTTGGACATGTTTGTATGAGTTATTGCTTCTTCATATTAGAAACCATTAGTTGCAATGAAACGCATGAATTCCCTGCAGGGGGAGATTAAATCTATAATCGCCCTTAATCTCGATATGTGCTCCTCATCTCAGTTCAGTCTCGACATAACACTATTCATCTCTGAAGGGATGATGATGTCATGATGGTGAATCTCATCAAATTAAGATTTTTTTTAATTGTGACATTATTTTCATGAGAATTCAGCATGATTCCCCTGTAATACAATTTGTGTTTATTGTTGTTTTTAAACAACTTCACGTAGCATTTTTAGCAATTTTGAGCATAATTTTTTTATTGTGTAAGTGTTGTACTTAATTTCCATAAAACAATGCCACATGCTACTATAGTCTTAACGGTGCAGAAATGTAATTTCATATGATTTTGAAGTGAAATATGTAACCGGAGGTTTTGTACGATTCACGTGATGATTTGATTATTTGACCTGATGCTGCATGTGTAAATGATAAATCCTATCTCATAGTTAGAAAGTTGACTGATCGTTTTTATGGGAGACCTGCAGTTGATATTATTTCAAGGAAGGTTTATTGAGGTTTGTAGACATATAAAGTCATTATTTCACAGAATAAAAAATACAGTTTATTTAAGCCACATTGATAATGTGTGAGAACATGAATGAATAGCAACGTGTCAAACATGGGGTAAGTTGTCACAATAAAAACATAAAAAACAGCATACATTTAATTGTTTGCAAAAATATAAAACCAATATTTTGACCAGCAAAACTACAACATATTTGTATAATTAATAAATTGTAAAAAATTAGGCTATTGAATGGAAACACATGACGAACTGTCCTGATCATTTATGAAAAAAATCCCTAAAATCTCCCTCCATTTAATAATTGAACCTTGTCTGGATGTACCTTAGTGTGGCTCTATTGTGTTTACTTGTTACGCAACAGTTATTATTCATTTTAATTGTAGTATTGAACCTGTAAACTAAACTAAAACCATAAACCGCTTTTGGAATAAACTACTTGGAATAAAATAAGCTTTAATTAAAATAAAAACTTATTTACAGCTACATACATATACAGCTAGTTGTCAAGGAAACATTTTTCATTTACTTTAACTTGATGTACTAAAATGACAAATAAATGTAATAAAAACTATAACAGTGTCTCAATAATACCAAAATACACTTAAGTGATCTAGATGATTGAATCCAAAACCACTGCTAGAGGAACCAAGCATGTTTGTTTGGTCTCACTCAAACCTCCAGCCCTCATAACACTAGCACTAGTCTCCCCCATTGCATTTAATTACATAACAAACACATTATAAGTTATTACACTGTACTTGTACAGATATATTGAAGCACAATCGCTAAGCTGTGCAATGTGCTTCAACTATGAAAACTGATCAAATACTGTATGCATATGATACATAACATAATATAATTTTTTTGCCACAGACCCCCAGATTAGAAGGAAATTAAAAGGAAAATATATAAATCAAATCAGACTGTGGTATGATTGCAAGCAGGCCATAAATATCCGAAACAATTCAGCATGCAATGTCAATATATTTTCTCGTCCAGCAATAATCGGAGGAAAGTGTCAGCATTATTAAAATCCGGTTTGCATTGAAAGAGGCATATGTGCAAAAGCCTTCCTTCAATATGCATGTCTGAATATGAAAATGTAAATTGACAGATGGATTATATCGAAGGCCAGACGCGTAATGTAGGCTGGCTGAAAGTCACCCAGATGTGGAGCTGACTTTTGTCCAGTAGGAGGAAAGGAGAGGGATTTGTGGCCAACTCTGGATCCTGACACAGATTTATGCCTGTATCTGGGGCAAAGCTGCTCTGTGCCAGATACAAAACGATCCATCCTCAGGGATAATGGGTAGTTTAATGAGAGAGTAATATTGTTAGGGTTAAAGAGTCAGTGAAAGAGACGCACATGTCTAGATTTGTGTGTACAATAGACCCCGTACTTTCTTTTGACAGCCTTGTCTGTCATTTCTTTATCTCACCTTTTAAACATTTCAAATAGGCTGTAGCCTACTTTCACAGTTACTTATAGTAGCACAGGAGGGAGTTAAAAGCTGCACAGAAGGAAAGCAAGCACATCATCTGTTCAGCTCCACCGTCTCACCTAAGCGTATGAATCTAAACGTGCTTATGATCTCAGATTGCAGTATCTGCTCAGTTATGCTCATTCTTGTTATGCACACAATACTGACAAGTAGATCATGAGTCTGATTCAGATGTGGTTTAACAAGTGGTTATTAACTGACTGATATGGTCAAAATATTAATAAAATAACTAACCACATGTAGTTAAGACAGCTAAATATAGGCTTATGATATTTTCATATTTGAGGTCAAATTCATCTTCATCTGTCACTTGGTAATATGGCTAATGCTAATTTAATATTTTGCCCCATATTTGTAACATTTGTTACATTATACACTGCCAATCAATGGTTTTTGTTTTAATGTGTTTGGGAAAAGGTCACTCAAGGCTGCATGTAATCGATCAGAAATACAGTAAAACAGCAATATTGTGATATATTATTACAATTCAAAATTAAAACACAGTTGTTTATTCCTGTGATTGCAAAACAGAGTTTTCAGCATCATTACTCCATCTTCAGTGCCACATGACCTTTCAGAAATATTTCTAATATGATGATTTGGTGCTTAAAAATATGTATTATTATTATTATTATTATTATTGAAATTTTTTGAGGAATCCTTTTTTCAGGATTCTATGAATAGAAAGTTCAAAAGAACAGTATTTGAAATAAAACCGCTTTTGTAGCATTACAAATGTCTTTACTGTCACTTTTGATCAATTTAATGCGTGTCTTTGTGGAATAAAAGTATTAAAATATATAAATAAAAATAAAATAAAACAAGCAAATTTTAAATATATACAACAAACTTCTCAGTGCATGATTATACTGTAATAGAGAGTATGTCAAGTATGTATAGAATACATGATGAATCATTAAAGTTTAGAAAAAATAATTTAAACTGATAAATTAATGCACATATTTCGAAAAACAAATCTTTACAAAAATAAAATATTTACATTCATAGGTATCCACATAAACACAGAAATAAATTCAGACCACAATCATGACATTTAAGTATTAACATATTCAGAAAAAAGACAATGAATGGTTCCCTGATCTAAAAAATATAGAGAAGTAATAATTTATTTCTATAAATCATACTGGACCTCAGTGTTTTGAATGGTAGTGTATAAACACAAAAATAGAAGATAAGTGACCTTTGAGTGAATGTGACGGTGTTGGAATGATTTGCATACAAACTGAACTACTGTGTCGATGCAAATGCATGATGCAAACCACACTTGTTCGGTTGTCTCTTTAACAAATCATTTACAAACACAAGAGGAATATAAATCAGACGTGGGGCTCTGGATACCTGCAGTTGACCTGACTGGCTCTGTTCTTGTTCATTTTTGATCAAATAGCTTCCTTATGCTCTTGCTATCATCATATACGCACTTGCTCTTGTTGATCTAGTGCAGGTGGTGTTTTGATGCCTTCGTTCGGCCAGCAGCAGCACACTCTCTCTGCTCCAAAAGCTGTTTAGTGTTTAGTAAGAAGCTTAGCATGCAGGGAAAGCATGAGTTGGAAATGTAACAGAGTATCCAGTCAGTGTGTGTCCAGCTCCTTACTGCTAAACATCAAACCCATCAATGCGTCTCTTTGTCAGAGCCTGCTTTTCCTTTTCCATAGTTCCTCTCCTGATTTAGCTTTCTCCGGTCTGTGTTTCAGTTCCTCTATCTCTCTGCATGTTTGATCATAGGATGTAAGGACCTGTGTATCTTCTAAACGCAAGAACAGACGCTAAATCACAGAAAAGAGGAAAGAGAAAAGGTAAGTGATGACATTTGTCTTGCTTAGTATTATTTGAAGTACATATGTTTTGTTGTCCTGGGTAACTACAGTACATCATCATTCATAGCCATTTCATTATTTATATATAAATATTCAATACGTAATCAAAGTCAGTCATTAGTATTAATGTTTAAAGTTTGGGGTCAATAAGATTTGTATTTTTGAAAGAAAATATATTTACTCTGCGAAATATTACAAAATATCTCTATTTTAAATTAATGTTGTTCTTTTGAACTTTTATTCATCAAAGTATCGTAAAATCAAATTGATGATTTATCTACAATAAAGCTGTCCAGCTGTTCTCAACATTAATAAAAACATATGTATCTTGAGCATCAAATCAGTATATTAGAATGATTTCTGAAGATCATGTGACACTGAAGACTGGAGTAATGATGCTGAAAATACAGCTTTGCATCACAGCAATAAATTACACTTTAAAATGTATATTAAATCAGAAAACAACTATTTGAAAATGTAATAATATTGCTGTTTTACTGTACTTTTGATTGAAATAAATACAGCTTTGTTCAGCAAGAGACCTCAAATTTCTGAACAGTATTGTATGTAACAAGGTTTGTTTTTCTGTGTTTATTTGTCATGGCAGCATGTCGGGTCTTTCTGATTAATCTGTAGTTGTAGGATTCGCTCTGAGTGAATACTTCCATTGATCTCTGCAGTGTCATCCAGCACAAATATTATCTTCATAATCTGTGATTTGTGTTTGATGCTGCTGTAGGTATCCGCTTGTTGACATGGCACGACTGCTTCCTAGGGAAAAATGGCACACGTTGTCATTTCTTATATGCACTGCATAGTCAGCGTAATGTTTTTCCCCAGAAGTTTTTAAGATAATCCCTCATTGTATTTATTCAGTTGAACAATTAACATTAAGAAGCATGTTGGAGTTTCTTCTGTGTAAATTAGCCACGCAAACACAGAGCAGCAAATGTCAAAAAGGGATGGACTAGGTGGACTTTGCATGTTTTTTCTTCTGTTGCATATCTGAATTATCAAGGCATGGTCAGTGATAAGAAAGCTTTGTTGTTATAATAAAGGAAGGATAGTGACGCTGGTTGAAATAAGCGTGAGGCACATTGTCCAAAATAAGGACACCGTCTCACATATTTCACTTAATATCTAAACAAGACAACTGGTTCTAAACAGACAACGAGGAACGAGTACTAAATAAATAACAATCTAGCTTGCATGCATCACACATGACCCCTGATTTAACGCTGCCTGCTTTTAATATGTGATTCATACAGCACAAAACATGCAATTCAAGTTAAATAAAACAACACTTATATACACTACCATTCGAAACAGAAATACAGTAAAGCTGTGAAATATTATTACAATTTCAAGCAACTATTTTCCATTTTGATATATTTAAAATGTATTTATTCCAAAGCTGAATTTTCAGCAAACATAACTTATTTTTTTGTGGTAACTGGGATACTTTCTTTCAGCAATCTTTGATTAATAGAAAGTTGAAATGAACAGTTTATTTTAATATTTTTTTTTAAATGTCATTTCTGCCTATTTTGCTCAAGATCATGCATCCTTTCTAATTAAAAGTATTAATTTCTTTAGAAAATACCAACTTACTGTCCTCAAATTTTGAACAATAGTGTATGCTCTAACATAACATTCATAATTTTCAGTAATGCGGATGAAAAGTGTCTGATCACATGGAAAATATGACGGCAGAAGAAACCTTTGGTCTCTGTTGTGTTGTGAAAAGTCTTCTGTTATCGGATCCAGAATCTAGCCACGTTGCCACACCAGAGATATGATATTTCTCTAATATTTTACATGTCAGTAAATTACTCATTTGCTGCTCGACTTTGTAGAACAACTACTTAACTCTATTGTGAATTTAAGAACAACAGTTAACAGTTAGTAAACTTAATTTGCTATCGTCTTACTACATTAGACTAGAACAGTCCCTTTGATAATTCCACTGGCGTTTTCCAAACCCCGCCTGCATTTCTTTTCTACTCATTCGGTCTCATCTGATTTCTGTGCAACTGTCCTCATTAACAGCTGTACCGGTGAAGATGAATGTTCTGGAGGTTTCAGGAGACCCAGAGGGAGAAGGCAGAGATTACTCAACAGGTCAGACGTCTTTCAGTAAAGCTAAACGCTGTCGTCAGTTAATCCAGACTCAGTTTATTATAATACATGACATACTATTCTAAATGCATGCTATGTTGGATGTTTAGGAAGGAAGGAGTCCAGGTTAAAGTCTAAGTCACGCCTGCTTGGGAAGATAAGGAGGAAGCAGGATGATAGTGGCATGAAGCAGAGTCAGTCTGAAAGTGACATCACACGGCGTGCGGAAGACTCGGAGTAAGTGTTCACAGCGTCTGCTTGTTGTGATTTAAGAAAAGCTAAACTCACCAATGTTAACATGGACAAATTAAAAATGGACAACATTTGATCATAAAATTAAAATTTGAAGCAAGTTAAAGCTATATGCGATTTGATAATCCCTTGTGAAAATGAAATGTACGTCATTGCATTGAAAGTAGTGTACTTCAAATCTTAAAAGTATATATATATATATATATATATATATATATATATATATACAGGTGCTGGTCATATAATTAGAATATCATCAAAAAGTTGATTTATTTCACAAATTCCATTCAAAAAGTGAAACTTGTATAATGTATACATTCATTCCACACAGACTGATATATTTCAAGTGTTTATTTCTTTTAATTTTGATGATTATAAGTGACAACTAATGAAAACCCCAAATTCAGTATCTCAGAAAATTAGAATATTGTGAAAAGGTTCAATATTGAAGACACCTGGTGCCACACTCTAATCAGCTAATTAACTCAAAACACCTGCAAAGGCCTTTAAATGGTCTCTCAGTCTAGTTCTGTAGGCTACACAATCATGGGGAAGACTGCTGACTTGACAGTTGTCCAAAAGACGACCATTGACACCTTGCACAAGGAGGGCAAGACACAAAAGGTCATTGCAAAAGAGGCTGGCTGTTCACAGAGCTCTGTGTCCAAGCACATTAATAGAGAGGCGAAGGGAAGGAAAAGATGTGGTAGAAAAAAGTGTACAAGCAATAGGGATAACCGCACCCTGGACAGGATTGTGAAACAAAACCCATTCAAAAATGTGGGGGAGATTCACAAAGAGTGGACTGCAGCTGGAGTCAGTGCTTCAAGAACCACTACGCACAGACGTATGCAAGACATGGGTTTCAGCTCCACCCCAAAATTGTCATTAGTCACTTCGTTCCAAACCCATAAAAGCTTAGTTCGTTATCTAAAAACAATTTAAGATATTTTGAATGAGATCGGATGCTCTCCAAAATGGTGCTACGCTGATACAGAGAGACAGAGAGGAGACGAATTGTTGAATGAATGTCGTTATTTTTATTTTCTTTGCGTACAAAAAGTATTCTCATCACTTCATAAAATTCAGATTGAACCACTGATGGACTATTTTGACGATGTTTTTATACTTTTCTGTGACTTGACAGTGTAATTTACTTCAGTCAATGGGACAGTCACAAGCCTCCCGGTTTTCATCCAAAATATCTTAAATTGTGTTCCGAAGACGAACGAAGCTTTTACGGGTTTGGATCGAAGTGACTAATGACAAAATGACAAAATTCATTTTGGGGTGGAGTAACCCTTCCAGTGTATTTAAAGAGATGAAAACCTTTCATGTTTCTTAAAGTAATAAAGTTAGAAGTTTTGCTTTAAGGTATATTTTACATCAGTGTTTTAATAGTATTTAGTCAAAGACTTGTTTTAATTACAAACTAAAGCATATGTAAAGTACTTGACTATAATTCTAACCCTAGTGTGTTATTTGAATATTACTTTCAAATGTAATATATTTGAAATGTACTAATTAGCAACTTCACCAATGCAAATGCATATACATACAATAAATAAGTGGGTCAAAAATCCCTTTTAGATTCAGCTAATTGCATTTTTTATAAAAAAAAAAAGGCTTCTTTTTTTTCACAAGGGATAACATGCCCCTCTTTGCTTTTTACATCTTTTCTTCAAAGTTGCTCCAAAGACATGCTGGGATCCCGGGCATTTTCACATGACAGCATTTTTCATGCAGAGCACAGTCTTTCAGACCCTGAACCGCTAAGAAATCTGTCTCAAGAGAACATTCATGGCAACATTCGAGCTCTGCAGGTGAGTAAGACCACATGAATTCAATGATGAACTGCCTTTAACTGAAATTGAGTGTTTACTATTATCCTTTTGCATTATTGACACACTATTTTCTATTTAATACTGTAAAGCTGCTTTGACACAATGTGTATTGTTAAAAGCGCTATATAAATAAAGGTGACTTGACCACACACTAAACACTCTTATTATATCTAAAATGCCCCACTTTATAAACACTCATCTGTGTGACTGACGGAAATATTTCAAATAGATTTTAAGATGATTTTTTTTTTGATCAGATAAAACTCCAGCAGCAAAAGCTGCATTTAGGTCCTCCCCCACTTCTTCTGTTGCCCATTAAACGGCGTGAAGACTTGGACGTTGGAAGTTCAGAAGACAGCCTTCCTCGTAGCCCCTCTGAAGTATCCCATGAAGAAGGACTATACATGAGCATATCGAACAAGGTGCTTCAACTACAGCAGCATTCCAGTATCTTTGTTGTGACAGTGTATTGTCACTAATATGTGTATGTGTTGGTGTTAAATGAATGTTTTCTGCATAGCTTTGGCCTTTCAGACTATCATTAATCAAACATCTGCACGAGTTTGTTCGGCTTATTTATGTCTCCATTACTGCTGTTACTACCCCCGCCTAAATCTGATATAAACTTCTGTGATGATGTTTGCAGTTTTCTATCCCTCCCAAAAACCATAGCAACTTGAGCTTAGCTGAAACAGGAAGTGAAGAGGAAAGCCTGCTGCCACTGATGTGTTGACATTATACCTGTCATTCATACGTTTGATTTATGGCTTAAATTTGAATATTTTTTTTGTCCTGAATATTGTCTAATGTCCCTTTTAAATGAGCACTCTCCTTTGCTTCTTGGCCTCTTCACAGCCGCTTTCTCCTCGGCCGGTCAGCCCAGCACCTGCACTTGCCCCTGGCTCAGTAGACTTCAGCACTCCTCCACAATTCACTTCCCTCCTGGACAACTCTGCTGCCCGTCACCGTATGTCCCTCAAACCTAAGAACCAAAGAGCCAGTGCCAAGAACTGGAGGGTGAGCCTTTTTAATGGACCCTTCTAAACGTATTATCCATTAGCGTCACCCTGGTTTCCTCGACAAAAACCCAGTCTGATTTTTGCACTGGCTTTTGAAATATTGTAGAAAGTAAGCTCTGTGACCAACAAAAGTTTGTGATTCTTACACGTTTTGTTAATCAAAAATGAATCAGCCTTTATACATTTTAAAGCCTAAATACAAATGCAAGAAGTAAAAAGCTAAAGCTAGGCTTAAACAAACCACAACATCAACACGCTTAATCTTCTGACAACTCTTTCAGTCTTAATTTTAAATCTACAAGTTGGAAAGCTTGAATTAGCATAGTTAGAAAAGTAACACAACGAGGCTGTGAAAGTAGACTAGTTAGTAGATAGCTTTATGTGCTTGGCGTGATGATGTTTAGTGTTGTCAATAACCTCTGTAGTCTCATTTAGCCACTTGTTAACCAACCTTATTTTTAAATACTTTTAAAAATCAAGAATGTCAGCGCTAATAGCCTTTTAGGCAGCATGCCAAAATATGGCACAGTTGCGCTTTGGGTGTCCCGAGTACGAATCCCATCTCCCTCTCTCCCCCACTCGCCTCCTAGATCTCCACTGTCCTATCAAGAAAAATGCAATCATGAGTGGGGGATTACTGATGTATTTATATGTTGTAGAATAAAACGTGGAAATATCATGAGCTTGTGTTAACCACAGACCTTATTTCAGGCATTTAGCTAAAAACCCACTGACTTGAGGACGATGGAACCAGAAGTTCTTGGTTTTAGGACTTATTCCTGAAGCACTCTAATGCTTACATAAATTTTGTATATTCTTTTCCATATAACAGTTCATATTTAATAGATTTTCTATATTTGTACATTGCACTTCCTGTGTAGGCTGTAAGCAGAGCACGATCTGAGAGTTTGAACAATCTGGACCGATCACGGACTACTAGGGAGGAAGAGACTCCTGTAATAGAGATACCTTACGCTCGCTCGTATTCCTCACAGGTCTTACGGGGGGAGAGGCTTACGACTTCACAAATCAAGAGTCCAGTTTCACCTTTAATGTCTCTGAAGACTTCTGGAGATAGTAGACAAGTTTCTGCTGAACCTGAGATTGAGAGAAACATTCTGTCCATATCACCTCCAAGTCCTAGCCTATGGGAAACAACTCCAGCTGCGTCACCAGTCGCCAAACCACCAATCCCAGTGGTGCCAATTGACAAAAAGGGAAAAGGAGAAGTGAGTGAGATGCTCAGTAGCGCCAAACTACTCAAAAACAGCCAAAGTAACATAGTGTCAACTGTAAGCCCATCTGTAAGCCCAAGTGTAACTACCACACCAGAATTGAATCCTGTGAAATATGAGAAGTCTAATGTTGTGCTAATACAAACCAAGTTGGACAAAAACAGTGTTCAGAATGCAGTAAATATAGAGAAAAGCCCAGCCTCTGCTCATGTTCCAACCAATGTAATTTGTGGAGTAAATTTGAGACCATCATCTCTGAGGAGAAATATACCTTCCACAGATGACAAACTTGAGTCCAGTTTCCTTCAGCCAGTAAGAACAGTGTCAGCTGTTAGTAATGAAGATCTCACTCAAACAGAATCCATAAAGCGCCAAAGAACTGTGTCTGGATCGTTCCACTTCAATGTCTCCTCAGAGAAGAGTCAAGAGCGGCCGAGGACTGCAAGCTTCACTGGAGTAGTTGGACAAGCTGGACTGAAAAAGGAACCTCCGTCTCCTGCCAAACCTCCTTTAAATTTCAAGATAGAGCGGCAAGTAAGTTCACAAGTTGAGAAAACAATAAAAGACCCATTTGCTAACTTACCACCAACTTCAAAGGAGGAAGACAAAACGTACACTTCTCCAGTGTTACCAACAAAGTTCACTGATCTAGCAAAGAGCCGTCCTTGGGCCCCGGATGTGGAGGAGAGTCAGGACAACGAGAAGCAGGAGATTGGGGTAGAAGCTCCTGAAGGAGAACAGGCGGTGGAGGTGGCAGAAGAGGCAGTTGAGGATGTGATGGAAGATGTGACTGTGGGAAAAGAGAGAGAGGCTACAAATGCATTTGGAGTGAAGCTTCGCTCTACCTCTCTTTCGCTAAAGTTTCGCTTGGACAAAGCTCAATCTGAAGACACCACAGTAAAACACCACAGTGCATCGATTTTACCTCCGGCCTCACAGTCTGATTTAACCAGCTATGTGCAACCTAACGAGCAAAGCACTGGCATGGGGTCTACAAAACTCCATGCTAAACTCAAAGAACTTCCTCTCCAAACTGATGCGTCCTCAACCTCGGTTCATTCCTCCGGTTCACCACCTAAGAGTTTCTGTAGAGACAAGGAGAGAGCTGACATCCTCAGACAGGCTGGTGAGTGTCTTTTTGTGGTTCCCAAAGGTGCATGAAGATTAAGCCTCTGGCCTATTTAGTTGCAATTATGACGAATGTGAACAGCTACATATCCTATGAGAATGATGATCCAGGTCATACCTGGAAACAGTCTGTGCTTATCTGAGTCAGAGCATTTAGAAAGCTGATTTGTCCAAATGTTTAACTGTGCTTGTCTGTAATTACACTGATAGCAGTTAATCAGCTGAGTAAACTAACGGTAGATTGGGCCCATAGAGCTCTGTTTAAGTAATACCTTGTCTTATTGAACTAACAATGGACTTTACTAAATCACTAAACCAATAAAATATTTGATTACCTTTATTGCCTATTAATGATTTGTTGATTTTAGTGTAATTTAAAAAGAATACGACCAGCAGAGTAGTACAATAAATAGTGATACATGATTATTATAAAATCATAAAGAATTTATGTATTACAGTATGAAAATTAACTATGGTTTTACTCAAGTAGAAGTTTAGTAACCATGTTTTATTTACAGATTGATTGCCATTTGTATAAATGCCAAATTCTGTCATGAAACTCTAGATGGCACAGGCTGATGGGTCTTTTAATGTAAACTGATGATATTCACAGTGTTAAACTACTTGGCACAAGCTGATTGGTTTATGTTGCGTACGCAGCCAATGAGCTTGCTGCTTTATATTTAAATAGCTGGTTAGCATTCAGAAGAGCTGCTCGCAGCATGCTTTCAGAGTTCCTCTAAAACCCTCCACCTTCCCCAGCTCCACCTGTATAGATCTGCTACTGGTTATTATATGCTATTTGTGCAGCAGCAGTATGTCTGAAATACTCACAGCACCGTATCTGTGTATGTATTGGCAGTAGCAAGTTCCTGCACTTGCTTGCTGCAGCAGCGATAATCTACAATTACAGCAATAACCAACAGCAGCAGCAATTCAATTCAAAATCTATTCCACCAAGACCAAATACATTTACATTGTCATATCCTTTACCATGCTAAAATCTCCCGAGAGTTGTCATGATAGAACCACAGTTTTACTACAAATACCATTGTTAAACCATGGTTAGTGTAGCAAAACCATGGGTAATTTGTGGTAACCATGGTTTAAATAAAATAACCATGTTTTTTTTTCCATGGTTCATTTTCATAAAGGCTTAGCGCTCTGTTATAGTTCACTAACTTGTCTATTTTTTAATAGCACAATTAAAAAAAAAGGGTGCAACTTACAAGATGCATGCACATTAGAAACCTTTTGTGATAAAAAATGGTCTTGTTCATTATCAATAGTATTGCACAGCTCACAGAGAAGTCACAGATTTCTATTGGTCAGCATGTGAATTCACGTGAAATCTGTGTGGGGAACTTTGATATCCTTACACGAAACTCTTGAACATGCCTTGAAATTTCTCAGAGCAATGGTACATATGGCTGCACTTTTAGTAGCAAATATACAAGAGCACACCTATTTACCACTTCTGATTTAAGTCATACCTGATTTCACATTTTACCCATGATGGTTAGATCACCTTTTTCTGTGCAATTATGTGGTTTTGGGCCAAATAAGATGAATGGTATTTTGATAAATAAATATTCTGCATTTTCAGAACCTCCTCAGCCCTCATCATTAGCCAGCAAATTCACTAAGATTGTACCTTCACTAGGGAAAGAAGGTACAGACTTGCCTGTAGAAGAGATTACAGCGGTATCCTCTCAGGAGAACGCTCCAAAATCTACTGCTTCAGAGGTGTCCTGGATGGAGATGGCCAGAGAGAAGACCAGAAGTCTCCAACAGCTCTTTACCAGTAGACTGCCTGAGTTTCCTAGCTTGCAATCACGACCAACAACCTTGACCACAACACAACCACAAACCCAAACAACCACTTCACAAGCCAATCCAAGAATCACACAGAACATTTCAAGCCAGTCGATGACTACACAACCTCTTTTGAGACCTACAGAAACAAAACCACTGCCATCTGCACAGCATTCTGGAGGATCCACACAATCTGCCGCTCAGTTGATGCAAACTCAGACTAGAACAACAACAAACCAACCTTCAGCAAATTCAAATCAGACTCCGATTGACTGTACCAGAGAAGTCCAGTTTCAGTCCAAGACTCAAGTGTATAATTCGACAACAAAACCAACCCAGTCTACAGTTACATCGAATGTGCAATCCACTGCTGTTAACACAGCAAAACAGCCATCACAAGCATTGGCACCACAGACACCACCCGTCCAGCCGTCATCACCACTGCGAGCAGCATCACAGACCCCCACACAAGCTATACTTCGTCCCGCAGCACCCCCAGGCTACCCACATCTGTCGTCAAGCCCAAAGTTAACGTTCCTACACTCTGCCAATATGGTCTCAAAGGATCAGCCTCAGAATGAGGGGGGAGAGCCCAGTGTAATCTCAGGGAAAGCTGACTGGGCGTCTGCATCTCAGGAGAAGGGGACCGGGCCTGAAGATGGCAGACCAGTGTGGGCTGCAGGAAACAAGACCTCGCTCTTACAGCGCTGGGAGAACCAAACACCTGCTGCAACCAAGGTATCATTGCTTATGTAATCTCCAAACACACACCGTTTATTCAGTCACATACAAACCAGAGAGAGGACACTTACTTCAGCCTCAGAAAATGAGTGTGATTGTTCACACTAGTCAAGTTTCCATCTGTGTCTTGCAAAACAATGTTTAGTGCATCAAAATGTTTACTGATTTAGCAGATGGAAATGCTAATTATCAATCAAATTTCACAAGTGTCAATAAGCCTTTTTTTGTTTAACTTTAGCGCACAAATTCTATTTCAATACTTGTCGTGAAAAATTAGTTTGGAAACATTTTTGTCAAGAAAAATTAATTTAGGGTAAATACATGTGGGGGGTCACATGATAGAATTAAACATGCATCCATGCCCGTAATATAACATTTGTTTGTTTGTTATTTTGATTCTTTTAAATTCCACTAACATCACATTTATCATGTTGTTTTTACTTTTATTACTTGGATGTTGGTGAAAAGTTAACACAAATAACACATGCTAATACTGATGCAGGTAGCTGTCATACAAATTGGTTTGCTGTTAGATCAGAGATCTAATAATAATGATCTAGTGTTTGACTTAACTGAAAAATTAGATTTTTTAAATATGTTATTTCTAATTACTGAACTTGGTAGCAAGGTAGTACTAAGGTAGTAGGACATCATTAAAATAGTCCATGTTACATCAGTGGTTCAACCGTAATATTATGAAGCTACGAGAATAGTTTTTGTGCGCAAAGAATACAAAAATAATGACTTTATTCCACAATTTCTTCTTCCGTGTCAGTCTGAGAAATGTGTTATTTTTTCTGCCCAAAAAAATCTTAATGACCCCAAACATTTGAACAGTATAGTTAGGACAGTTAATATCATAATACATTCAAATATCTGCTAATCAAAAATCACAAAATAAGAACCTCATAATCCAGAGAGATCTAAAGACTTTGATCATTACCATAGGATAAAAAAAACTATTTTTTTAACAAGAAAAAAATACCACATGGTGTCACTAGAGTTCAAACTGTTTATTTTGAACTGAGAAATTGTCTTATCCCTTGGACATTTGTAAGCCATGCTGACTTTTGAGGTTTAATTATTAATATGAATCATACATTTCTAAATTAAAATAAAGGACTCTTTATGGAGGGGACACGTGTACTACACTTTACAAAAAATCTCCTGAAGCTGGTTGCCTTAACCTTTAAGTTTTCTCAACTTTAGATTTTTTACAGTGTATTCGCTCATAATATCTACTACAGTATGTTCTGTTTGTGGTGTTTTGCTTTGTCAGTTGTTTCAGATTTCCTCTTTACTGATTTTGATAGACTGGTGAGCTGAAATCCACAGCAGAGTCCCAAACCACATCTCAATCTGCAGCTCCTCTCAGACCGATCTCAAATCTCTCAGGCACAGGATCCGACTCGAGTTTGTCAAAGCGTAAGTGTGAGACACAATATCAGTTTACCATGAAAGCTACAATTGAAGTATATGCTCATATACACCGTCTATATTTCTAGAAGCATCAGTCTCTCCTGTTCCCACGAGGTCTGCAGACAGAGAGGATAAAGGGCAGCAGAAATCAGTGCCACCATCATCACCTTCATCATCTCCTCTGCAGTCTGTCCGTGACACTGCCCAACCATCCTGGATGGAGCTGGCCAAGAGGAAATCCCTGGCATGGAGTGATAAGACTATGGACTAAAAAAATAGAGACACGGAGGAAGAGTTTACAAGTGCAAGAAATAAATATTCAGGGTTGGAGGATCTGAGGGCATTTTCATGCTTATATTTCCTGAAGTTGCATCCATGCACTCAGAGGTTTGCTTCATGTGAACTTCAGTAGACTTGATGTTAAAGCAGTGTGTTCTGTAAGTGAACCACTATTGATTATGTATATTATTGAGGGAAAGTTGCACATTCATCAGTCAGTAAACCTCCTAATAGTGTTTGTCTTCTAAAACCTCATGTGAGCTGCTTGCATTCTCTCCATGATGTGAAGTATGAATGTATGCACAGCAGATAACTACCAACGAAACAAAAGAGTTAATATCGTGAGCTTAAAGTCATGTTCTCTTGCAGCACTGGCTAACAGCTGCTGGTAATGTATTTAAATGCACAACAGAACCGAGTGAGGAAGTAGATCAGAGGTGGAAGGGAAACTAATTCAGGTTTAGACTCAAGCACCCTGTGTGAGATCTCAGGAAGAGAAATTGATGGCATCATATGTTTTCCTGCAGTCTGCAGACACACAAAAACAATAACGGTCTCCCGTGTAATATGTTGCAATATTTAATATGTTTCTCAGGTTCAATATTGTTTTCATGTGAAAATGATTAATACGATTATTTCCTTTCCAATGACAAATTGTATTTATTTGCATGAATTCCATCCAATAATTTATATGTATTTTGACATTATATCACCTGTTGATTTTCTGACACCTTTTAGATTTGAAGATTTCTGTTAAATGTTAAATTATGTGACTGTAAGAATATTTTAAATTACATGGAGCTTGCTTTTGAAAATATCAACTCAACTTCCTTCACCAATAAATTAATCTTACTAAATCTGGGACATGTGATGTATAATTAATCATGAATATAAAATATCAATAACACAACAACAACAATAAATATTGTTTGAAAGTAGAAATTAATTTTGATGTACTTACACAATGTAAGTAACTTAATCAGTTTAATTTGTTCTGTTTCATTTTATTTTAAAAACCAAACAAATTACCATATTTGGAAGGGCAAATTAGCCAACTTTAGATATTTTTTTTTCTATTCAATATAAAAATAATTGCAATTGTAATTTTATTCTAGTGTTACTATCATATATATATATATATATATATATACTTCATTTGGAATGGCAAATTATGGATACCATGTAATTTTTTTCATGACTGAATACAATCAATTGTATTAAAAACTTGTATTAAAAGAATATATTTTTTTCTTTACTTTTTATGTTACCTATTTAAAAAAAATATTGTATGCCAAATTACCGCCGTAATTATTTAATTTAATTTAATTACAAATGAAATAATTATGCCACCATAAAAATATCCCATTTGGTAAGACAAACTAACAAATTATTGATACCATGGTAATTGTTGGTATTGGCAGAATACAATCAATACAAAAAAAATATTTTTTTATTCTATCTGACCTATATTTATTTTATTGTGTTATCAATATTGACTATGTAAATTTGTATGTACATTTGATTGAAAAATTAACCTCTTAGGAAGATCAAATTACCCCAGTGTTTTAGTGGAAACGATTCGTACAGCCTGTACAGTACAGTGGGGAAATCAAACAGCAGAGATGAAGGTCACCCGCTGCGGTTCTCAGGCGGTCCAGCTGGTGTCGCGGTTTCAGACGCAACAAGCCCACTATCATCATCACGTAACGCCGCGCGGCGCCATTAGTTGCGAAACAAACATGCCGCTTGAAAGGTCGCAGCGCGAGTGAATGTGAACATCATGCTGCTGCTTCATCTGGTCTCTGTATTGACGACGCTGCTGTGTGTCGGCGAGAGTTACACGATCCGGAGCGCGGTGTCGTGGGCTGTCGCCGGTGATGCGGCGGAGGAAGAGCTGGACACGCACTCCGACGAGGCGCCCGCTGTGCTCGTCGATAATATTGGGATCTGGAAACCAGCCTATCCGTCCTCTGTGTACCGGGACGCTTCAGAGAAGAAACCCGAGCAGATATCGAAAAGCGAGGATGTGTCCTCCGCGTCCCGTGTGTTTTCGTACCGGATGGAGGAGCTGAAGGTGCCGTCGAGCGTCGCAGCGCCTCCGCCGCACGAGGAGACGGCGAGAGTCGCGCGATACATGGCGCACTACAGCGACTGGGGTCACCTGGCTACCATCTCCACACAGGAGCAGGTGGGGCTTTATTAACTAGGCTGGATTTAGTCTACTTTCGATTTTTTTTCAGTTAACTGTTAAATCAGTGGTTCTCAACAAAGGGAAGGACCTCAAGATGACTTCAATTATTTCAAATAAGCAACAAAAATCAATCAAGATATTAATTTTAATGAACTTCGTCAACAACTGATATTTTCGTTGAAGATCCAGTGGCTGGCTGCATAGACTGCTTAGTCTAGTCTTAAAAGTTTCTCATCTCATTTTTTCTAGTCATAACTTTTTTAAGTCATTTACATAACTTATATTGGTCTAATTTGAATTCTAAAAGTAAGATTAATAACTACTTGGTTAACTATTAGTTAGTCAACTAGTTTGTAATAATTACACAGTAATTATGTTTATACAGTTGCCAAACTCTAGACAGTTCTTGCTTCTTGTAAAATCTTTATAGTTGAACTCTAGAAAATATGTGAGAAATTTTTATAGTTGCTAGAAATACTTTATATTACGCCAAACTTAGAAATACTTTATAGTGATTTCTACACTAGAAATACTTTATGGTTACGAAAGAAATACTTTATAGTTACGCCAAACTCTAAATTATGAAATCATACGCCAAACCTAGAAATACTGGATTTTTAGTTACTCAAATGTTAATTTAAAAATACTTTATAGTTATGCCAAACTCTACAAATACTTTATAGTTACGCCAAACTCTAGAAATACTTTATAGTTACGCCAAACTCTAGAAATACTTTATAGTTACGCCAAACTCTAGAAATACTTTATAGTTACGCCAAACTCTAGAAATACTTTATAGTTATGCCAAACTCTAGAAATACTTTATCAGGTAGAAATTGTGAATAAAATGCTTTGAAAAAAATCCTTATCCAGTCAATCATGCAGGACTTAAAGAAGTCATTGGAATGTTGTTGCAGACAAAGGTTGAGAAGAACCACTGTATTAAGTGTATTACAATCTTAAGTAATAAAGTACGGTACATTCAGCCAATCATTATCACTAATTAAGTACATACACATGTTTTGTTTTATGACGCAGTAATGTCTTTAATGTAGGCTGTTTTCTTCCCCATCATCTTTCTAGATTAAAGGACTTCCTTTCGGAAACATTTTCTCTGTAAGCGACGGTCCAGCTGACAACAGCACTGGCGTTCCTTATTTTTATGTGACACCGATGGACAACTCCGTAACGGATCTCCGCAGCTTCCCTTTTGCCTCCTTAACGTTCTCCGAGGCAGAGGGAGATTTCTGCAGGTATGTCTCTGAAACAACTGGAGTGAGAAGCTTTTTACATGTAATTCATGTTTGCATATCAGAACCAAAAATATCCTTGACAGAGATCTTGTCTTTTGACTCCATTGTCCTGTGACAGGAAGCAGGTTTATGACCCGGAGGACCCCAGGTGTGCTAGACTCACTTTGACTGGGAAAATGGTGGAGGTGGGACCAGAAGAGCTTGACTTTGCCAAAGAGGCTGTGTTCTCCAGGTAGTTATGCAAATTATAAATCATGCACACATTTACATTTCAGTGACCGCAGCTAAACACACTCCATACTTTTAATGTTGAACATAAGGTCTTTGTTCGTTCGTTCGTAGCGTTGGTTAGCGATGTTTGCTTAATATGTTTTAATATTATTTTCTAGGCTGTTCTATGCTGCTTTTTGTATCTGATGCAACTAAAATATGCATATACTTATAGCTGAAATGTATTGCTAATAAATAAACAAACATAGTTTGAACCTCGCCTCTGCTTTAGAATACTTTACATATACCAATAGCAGATTTTTCTCTCTGAAAAAGATCCAAAGCTGTCTCTGGGGAAGTACCCTAAGGTGCAAAAACTAATAGGTATAATTTGATCCTATTTTTCCCTGAAATGCACATATTAGTATCCTAAAGGTAAATCAAAGTATTTTAAAACTTCATATGATTAGTGCATATTATGGCGCTTTTCCACTGCATGGTACGGTACGGTTCGGCACGGCTCGGTATGGTATGGTACGGCTCAGTTCGGGTCGGTTTGCGTTTCCACTGCAGTTTAGTACCGCTTTAGAGTGGGCGGGATTATTCACGCGTCGTTATAATTGCGACGATGCCGAGTGCCGCCGCGCCACGTTTTTCAACTACGCGCTTGTCGCATCAAACCTCTTTCATTCAAGACCAGCTCTACATTCTTGCATCTTCTTTGTCTTCTTATTTCTTCCCGGCAGTGTAGACGCTACTTGGCGTATATCTTCTTCGTCATGCTTGAGAGACCCCCTTCAGCAGCTCCAGTGCCACAGCAGGTGTGCTGCGTTACTTGATTAGTTAACTATTCATGTAGCGTGTTCTGTAAAGTGAATTATCAATAAACTTTTGAATATTTCAAAATGTACAATGTATCTCTTGTTTTTTTTATTTATGTGATGGTTTTTATAATCGTGGCATTAATCATTTGTCTTTTTCAAGAGGTTCATCACGTGCTCATACAATAATACATATTTAATATAGTCTGGAGGTACACTTATTCGATCAGATTGTTTTTAATTGAAGCAAAACACAGATACAAAGGTAAAAATATAAACAGAAGACATACTCAGAAAATATAGCAAGTTCAAATGTATATACATAAGGCTTTTTCCTTCGGCGTCGCGCCATCAAGCTCTCACTGGATCCGCTCCTCGGCTATCAACGAGAGGAACGTCTGTACGTGCTCAACAGACAACGACACTGCTATTTTGTGGTTGATACAAAAAGGTGCGTTTGTTCAAACAAAAGTTGCGTCCGCTCCGTCGCTGGCTGTGCTGATTTAAATCTAGCGGGTATATGGGTCTCATGTCGCAAGTTCAGTGAGGCAGTAATGACGATTTTCTCCGGCCAATCAGTGATCAGTAGAGTTTACACGTCACGTTTTGGTAACGGTACAGATCGCTTGGAACCCCGGCCGAGGTGGTACTAAAAAAGTACCTAAAGGTAAACTAGGTACGGTACGCAGTGGAAAACCCCCCAAAAGTGAACCGTACCGTGCCGTACCATGCAGTGGAAAAGCGCAATTTGTATCTTTTGAAAAGGTACCACCCCAGTGACAGTTCTGTAGCTTTTTGAGAAAGTATCGAGTAAGCAATATTCCAAATAAATATGTCAATGTTGGTGTGTGCTTTGTTTAGGCATCCTGTCATGAAGAAGTGGCCCCCTGGACATGATTGGTTTTTCATGAAGCTGGTTTTGCAGCAGGTTTGGCTGCAGGACTGGGTTGGAGGAGTCTCTGTCATTCCTCTTGAGGAGTATTTCAAAGCGACACCTTTCTGAGGAAGAAGAGCAACATCCTGATCCTATAGAGAAAACGGTACAAGCAGAAGTGACCTGATTGTGTACAAGAAGGTGGTTATGTTTTTGTTACAAACTACTTTCAACTAGTGTTTTTTTCTGGCTATGATGCCGGTTCAGTGCCTCTGAACATATTCCTGAGGATTTATTGAATGTGTAAGTTATGTTCAAGGATGCCTAACATTATCTAAAAAACAATTCCACAGTTACTTAAGGTTGGAGATCTTTATCACTATTGAAAGGAAAGCTATTCATGCATTATAAATAAACAAATCGCTCATACTAAATAAATCTACCACAAACCTTCACGAAGAATGTCATTTCATTCTTTAGTACACAAAGATAAGGTATAGGTTGTAGAGTTCAGTTTTCTCTGAAACCCACTTCACTGTTTTTCATTAACAGCTGATATGTGTGTGCAAAAGAGTTTATCATAGCTATTTATGGCATCTGATGCTTTTCAAGTTCAGTTTCAGGTCTGCATTTATACTTCTCAAGGACAGCGACTTACTGTACAGGACATGACCTCATATGTTACACTACCTTACGCAATTACAGTGTAATTTACACCTTAATCAAATATCTGTTTGTGCCTTGCATTACCTCTTCACAATGATATACATGTGCTGCGCAATTCAAATAAAACATATCAAAAATACATATTGTGTGGAAAGAGTAGTCATTGCTGTTTTGTGGTTGGCGTTTTAGTCTTTTGATGTAAATGAAGAACAAATAACATATTGATTGGAGTAATGTGATTATGTAATACAGAATTAAGCTTAAAATAGTATTGCCAAGAGACTTCAGCAAAAGTGTCTTATGTAACGTGCTATCTGGCTCAAGTACAATTAAATTGGTCTGTTCAGGACCGGTAACGGGTTATAATTAATCAATCTCCATTTTAATGATTTCAGCTTTATCTTCAGCTGTACGAGTTCTTGTAATCCAAACTTTTCCGTGAGACGTACAAGAGAAAAGAGAAAGCTTTCAATGTGAGTGACCAGTGAGGAAGAATAATCAAAGTAGCACTGCTTGACTGTACGACTGAATTGCTGAACAATGTTGAAATAGAAGAGAAGAGCCTATAAATGAAAATAGAGCTCAGTCTGTGGAGTGGACTTTAAATCCAGATGACTCGAATGAAGATGAGAGACAAAAACCAGGAAAGACCAGCGATTCGTACTTAATGGCACTTCATTCAAATAGCATGATTAGGGGGAAATAAATGAATAGATATGACAGATGTTTGCATACAATAAAGGGTTATGCCCACAAGCTATCAGTGAAGGTCAGAAAAGCCAATCAATTATTCATTAAATGTGCATTCCCTCCGGCGCCTGTATTCAGACAGCATACATGGCATACATGCACATCTAAATATGGCAGATGATTTTAGTTTTTTGTCCCAAATTAGTATAATTATATGAGTAGAAGTACTCTCAGGAAAATGGAAATCTTTTACATTTACTGTAATGGGGAAAATAAGACATTGATGTGATAGGAAAACCCTTTTAATAAAAATCTATATCCAGTCTTTGCTAAAATTCGAGTGAGCTGTGTTTTCAGTGCAAATTATTATTTTTTTTTTATTTGTATTATGCATAATTATGCACTAATAGAGAAATGTACATTCACATTATATAATATGATATTGTTCTAATAGTCTTTTTCTTTTACATCGATACAAAGCAAACAAACAGTATGGTTTAAAGCAATATAGAAAATGAGAAACATCAGAATTTCTTTGTGTGCATGTAATTTTCCTAGTAATATTAATAATAAACCACATAAAATGTAAATAAATCCTTAGGCCTATACCACTTTCACCCAGTGGTACAACTATTTCTGTACTTTTCTTTAAATGTGAATTAAAAATCATTTAATGACAGACTACTCTTATTCCAAACAGTGTTGGGGAGTAATTACATGTAAATAAATTACGTAATTTAATTACAAAATAAATGAAATTGTAATCAGTTACAGTTACTCATAAAAAAGGTGCAATTAAATTAAAGTTACTTATGAAAATATTAATAAAGTGGGTTTGCATCTGTTTTTTTTCACACACACCCATATACAGATTTATTTGATTCCTTTCATAAATTGCAACGACTGCTGTAAAATATGAGACACCAATGTTTCAGGAGTTTAGGACAGAATAGGACAAATGCTTATTTTTTTTTTTAAGATTAACAATTTTTTCCAAGGGATTGTTAGATGCCAGTGTTTGCTGTCATAACTACTGCATGATACTGATGATAACAATGAGAGCTTGGTGATGAATACTTGCACATTGAACTGGGGCTTGGACAATAGTATTTCAGCCGGAATTTATAGACTCCAATAAGTTAAACAGAATTGCGAAAGGCGATGCAAAAATTATTTTTATTTTACTGAGAGAGTGTGCAATGTGTTCAGTCCGCCGTATGGTGGCAGACAGGAGCCGCGCGCCGATTCCAGCCAATCAACGTCAGTGGTAGGCGGAGTCTGATAACTCCAGCCAATCATAGTTCTGGGCGTGTGATCGTAGCTTTCTGTAGGCGTGGTCTTTAACAAAGCTTGATTGAGAGATCACATCACCGCGGACGATTCTGGCAGGATAGTCTGTCAAATTTGCTATTTTAATGATCATCAGAAATCGTGTTTTTACTCGTTCTTTGACTGGATAGTTTTGACGAGATCGAGCTGCGCCGGTTCGCTGTTCAATAACAGGCTGAAAGGTAAGAGGTGTTGAACTTGGTGTTGTTGCTCATGCCTGTCTGATATATTTTGGGGTCCTCCGACAGGTAGTCAACTCTGTTTATTTCACAGCTCCGAATTATATGGCTGTTTTTAAACTATTCAATGTTTGATTTTACCCAGTCAGTCCTCCCCCTGAATTAATTATCCTCTGCAGTATTTCTGTATGTCTCTTGGTGATTAATTTCCTTAGAAATAAGGTTGCATACATATTTAAACAGCCATCTGATTAACTATGTTGTAGTCAGTGCGGACCGCACAAAAAACGGAACCAAAACAGTATGATTTCATGTCGGTTTCTGTGCCTTCTGTAATTTTTTTATCTGTTCATGGTCTCTTCCAGTAACGGTGGGCATGAGGATTGCACATCTTTCTCTGGAAATGCATCAGTTCCGCTAGGCTGCCTCGTGACTCCGTCAGCGACCGAGAGGAGGAGGAGGAGGACCGCGGCGCAGACAGCAGATGAACCGGGCCCCCGTCACCTCCTGCCCGCTCCCCTGAAGCGCTTATGCACGCCTGGATCAGGAGGACCAGACGCAGCTGCACGAGGAGGCGCTGAAATGAGATGAGGCTCAGACATGGAACTGTTGCCACTGCGATTGTTTTCTTCACATCGTTTCTCAGTCTGTCCTGGTACACGGCTTGGCAAAATGGCAAAGGTGAGTTCATCTCTGAGATTAATGAATGTAACGTTATGCTATATCATACGAGCTAGAAGCTATTGTTTCTTAAATTCAGTACTGCAACACTTATGAGTGCACATTTTATACAACAGTTTAATGAACAAGTAATTCGTATCAATTAATTTACATTCAAGACTAAATTTGGGCTTTTAGTTTGTGAGTTCTATAACAAACCGACAAACTCTGCCTTTCATTTTTAATTTAATTTCATTTGAAACTCTGCCTTCCTGATTCTGATTTCATCAAGCATGTAAAATCTGGTGTGGAGCAGTGTGTAGATGTGGAACGGATCCACAGAGATTTTCTCCTCACTCAAACTATAATTCTATAATCAATTCTATAATCAACCCGCTCCAGCTCCGGGGTTTCTCTAGTGAGAGAAACCCACTCTGAGTAAAATAAAACACTTGCAACGTCCCAAATCAAATGCTATGTTACTACTACATTCAATAAAGAACTTACTTTTCAACAGTTAAAGAAGTGCATTTTATAGTATCGATGAAATGCATTCATCATGTGATCAGTGCTTTCTCAAAATTCACATTTCTCTTTGGCCTCGAGATAGTAAAGTGTCCTTCAGATGTACACACACTTCGTAATTTTGTCTGCAAGTTATGTTATTTGGGTACATTTCGCCTAATGTTTTATGAATTCAGCTAAGCCCTTCTCTGAAACTCCATGAACACTGTCAAATGGATGTGATGCAAATGATCATGAATTGCCTCAAAATGGACTAAATTAGAATAAGGACCAGAACTGTTCAAAATTAATTAATATGCAAGTTCCTTTAAATAGATTAAGACACTCTTTTTGTGTTAAATGTAACTTTTTGATGGTGTGCAAATTTTATCGAAGCTATTCATTGTAGTTACTTTGGTATTTTGGCCTTAAGTATTGAATAATGTGGTAATATTTTGCGAGGTGCTTGCTGGTTAAATAGCTTGGCTGGTGACCGAAAGGTTGCAGATTCAATCCCCACTGACTGGGTGGTCAGTGAACTGATATTGGGCACCACCGCTGTGGGAACACATCCAGTTGGCTGTACTAGATGACATTAATCTTAAAGGAACTTCATATTTTCTGTCCATAAAGTGTGTACGCGAACTCCGGAGAAGTCTTAATGTGGGGAATTTCAAGTTAGGATAACACCAAACCACCCTAGTTGCAAATCAATGGGCTCTGGAGCACATTGTGACCGCTCATTGTTCTATGGTCAATCATTCTCTAGTTAAATCATCCGTGTAATGATTGGAGTTGTATAAAGCAGAACATACAATTTTGTACGTTGTTGATGATGTTTGCCAAACTCAGATCCTTGCTTCGGTTTTCTCCTTGGGATTTAGCCAAATCTAGAGGTCGACCAATTTGCATTCACCCTCATTTGCATTCCCAAAGCAAACAAATGCAAAAACATTTGTAATGGCTGTGAGATGTTGTAAGATATCAGATATTTTAGATGTGATTTCCATTTTCATGCAAGTTAGGGTTTGAGTGTAAGATTTGTTTTGCTAAATCTGTTTTTGTCATTTGTTTTTGGTGAATTTAATTCTCTAAGAATGTCAAACGTCTCTATTTTCCACCCATTTACATTATACAGACTTTTACTGTACATTTATTCATACATCTGTATAAAGTTATATAGATTTTTGACTCAAGGTTAGACTACAGTCCTGGAGTGTAATCAGAAAAAATCCCTCTGCTCCTAAAACCTGTTTTATAACATCATATTCAACCTGTTGTTGAGAAGCTGTTATCTAACACCGAATCTTGTTAAGGTTAATTTGTTGAAGATTCTGTTTATAGCTTAAAGGTACAAAGAGACACTTGTGTGTCAGCTCATTGGACGGATCTCAGAAATATAAACTAAATCCCCCAAAAATGTGATGTGCAACTTTAATATCAGAGTCAGCTGGGAAAGTCTTTGAGAGAAAGGTCACTGTATTCATAGACATAAAAGCCTCGCACATATGTACACCCCTCAGAAGCCTGGTCATCGAGAGCGTATAGGGACTCATTATTTCATAGTTCGATGCCACTCAGGTCTGAATAATTCTCGCATTGACTTGCTGCTCTGTGGCCTTCTCTCTGTCTGTCCTGATCTGCATGATATTGAGTGGTGTTTGTATAGTTAAACACATTTACAGTGTTTTCAGTTCAGCCTGATTGCTTTGTTATTGCCTTCTACGGTTCAAGGTTCAGCCTGATTAGAAGTTCAGCAGATCTCAAGTTTTGTGTGGGTGTTCTTGGTGTTTGTGTCCTAGCTGAGCATGTATTGTCATAGTAATTGATTTGTACATGTGTACTGCGAATGTGACCTGAAAGTTAAATATGGCTGTGCTGAGTCCTATCAATACAAAATATTTCCACTTTATATAAAATATCTATTTCATTTAAAATAATTTATATTTCAGATCCTTTAATTAATGAATTGTGTAATCATAAGTAAAAACTCACATCATTTTTTAGCATGGTCAAAACCACTTCTATGAGGCACTCCTGAAGATTCAATCAATATTCGGTTGTGATATTTTGATGCATCATGATGTTAAAATCACATGTTACTATTTGTATAGATTTAATGAAAGAGGGAGAGGGGAAGGAGTCCTTTAGTCAACTTTACAATTAGTGATCTATGTTATTAATAACAATTGCAATACCACAGCAGCAACTTACATTATTTTACAGTATTTTGGTAATTATTATATAAGATAGTAAAACAATGTACTTTGCAGTTCTAAAATAGGTGCTCAGTAAAACATATTGAAAGATAGTGATATTTGTATTTAGCAAGGATTCATTAAATTGATCAGTGACAGTAAAGACATTGTATAATATTATAATGGTTTTCACAAAAGATATTAAGCAGCACAACTCTTTTCAACATTGATAATGATATAAAAATGTTTTTGAGCAGCAAATCAGTATATCAGAATGACTTCTGAAGACTGGAGTAATGATGCTGAAAATTCAGCTTTGCATTACAAAAATAAATTAAATTTTAATATATATTGAAAGAGAAAGTTATTTAATAATATTTCAAAATCTTACTAATTTTACTGTATTTTTGTATTGATTTTTCTTCACTGGTTAAAGATTTGGCATCTTAACTGAAAGGTTATATTTAGAGGTCATAGGTCTGATCTGTGTTATCTTTCGTATGCCCTTGATCAAGGCACTTAACCCTAGGTTGCTCCAGGGGTCACGTCAATATGCCTGCTAAAAGTTGCTTTGGATAAAAGGGACTGCTAAATCAAACGAGTAACTAGAGGGCACCTTGCATCATCCCGCTGCTCTCCTGTTATAGTACCAGAGGTTAAAATGAACGGCACCGTTGCCTTATTCCTCCTATTTTCTTTTCTTCTGCTCGCTGAGTCCACAGAGGCTTTGCATCCTCAGGGTGTGTGGAAAGCACAATGGGCCGAAAATAGCTGGCCGGGAGGGCGTGATTAGCTTAGGAGAAGCAGCGAGGAAGGCCGCAGTTTTCTAATGAAGCTCATGGAGAAGAGAGACTCAGCGCTCATCACGTATACAGTACTTGCTGCTTGTGCTTTTGTTGGAGCTGGATTGTTTTTCTTCTGGAGGAGCCCACGCGTGCACTGTCAAGAGAAGAGAGGAGAGCGAGGGGGTTGTGTTAAGCACACTGCTGAGAGAGAAACGCAGAGATTTATAATGGAAAGCTTTGATGAAGTTTGATAACTCTGAGAGCTTTTGCTCTTTGACTGAGCTGAGTTACACTCACTCATGCAAGGCTGGAGAAGCTTTTGCTCTGGATCTCTCTGACTTGATGATGCTCTCATTAATAACCATCATCTCGTTCTGAGTGACTTCTGGCGCAAAAATATTGTTACATTAGCTTTTGCTCGTTAAAGCCAATACCCTACTGAATATTTTGCCTCCTGAAGGAGCTTTTGCTCATTAAACCAGGCTGTCACTGAAGCGTTCGCGCTGACATAGTATTGCTGTACTGAGTCATGCTCTGTTCGCATTCACGACATGTCGGCAGGCTCCACTGAAGCGTTTGTATTTTTTATATATACAACAGCTTTTGCTCATGCTACAGTGCTCGTGCTAAACACTCTTGAAGCGCTCTACAGTATTATTTGTGATTAAAAGCGTTGAACAGTGTGTTAAACCAGGCTCTACTGAAGCGTTGCTGACAAGAAAAGATAAGCGTTTAGCGTTTAAACCAGGCTCTACTGAACTGGATTCAGTTATTCTTACTTAAAAAGCTCGTGTTAAACCAGGTTGTCAACTGAAGCTTTGCTCTTATATAATGTTTATAAAAAAAATGAATAAGACAGGCTCTACACTGAAGCGCTGGCGCTGACGAGCTTTTGCTCGTGTTAAACCAGGCTCCAAAGATAACTGAAGCTCAAACTGACGAGCTTTTGCTCTGACGAGCACTCTCGCGCTGAGCTTTTGCTCGTGTTTAAACCAGCTTTTTGCTTTTGCGTGTTAAACCAGGCTCCACTGAAGCGCTGGCGCTGACGAGCTTTTGCTCGTGTTAAACCAGGCTCCACTGAAGCGCTCGCGCTGACGAGCTTTTGCTCGTGTTAAACCAGGCTCCACTGAAGCGCTCGCGCTGACGAGCTTTTGCTCGTGTTAAACCAGGCTCTACTGAAGCGTTAGACTCGTGTTAAACCAGGCTCCACTGAAGCGCTCGCGCTGACGAGCTTTTGCTCGTGTTACTGAAGCGCTCTGACAGCTTTTGCTCTACTGAAGCGCTCGCGCTGAAGAGCTTTTGCTCGTGCTAAACCAGGCTCTACTGAAGCGTTCGCTGACAAGCTTTTGCTCGTGCTAAACCAGGCTCTACTGAAGCGTTCGCGCTGACGAGCTTTTGCTCGTGCTAAACCAGGCTCTACTGAAGCGCTCGCGCTGACGAGCTTTTGCTCGTGCTAAACCAGGCTCCTGAACTGAAGCTTTTGCGCTAAACCGCTGCTGAAAGCGACAGTGAGCTTTCGCGCTGACGAGCTTTTGCTCGTGTTAAACCAGGCTCTACTGAAGCGCTCGCGCTGACGAGCTTTTGCTCTAAACCAGGCTCTACTGAAGCGCTCGCGCTGAAGAGCTTTTGCTCGTGCTAAACCAGGCTCTACTGAAGCGCTCGCGCTGAAGAGCTTTTGCTCGTGCTAAACCAGGCTCTACTGAAGCGCTCGCGCTGAAGAGCTTTTGCTCAAGCTTTGAAGCGCTGCTGACAGCTTTTGTGTGCTAAACCAGGCTCCACTGAAGCGCTCGCGCTGACGAGCTTTTGCTTTCCACTGAAGCGCTCGTGCTAAACCAGGCTCTACTGAAGCGCTCGCGCTGACGAGCTTTTGCTCGTGCTAAACCAGGCTCTACTGAAGCGCTCGCGCTGAAAGCGCTTCTCTTCACGTGATCAGTGAAATCTGACTCCTGCTACAATGTGCCGTGGCTCTGCAGACACGCGTTGTATGAAGCAGACACTTTGGAGCAGCGCAGATCATGCACGCGCACAAATTTTATATTCGTAGCAATAGCCAAAAATACATTGTATTCAAAATGATAGATTTTTCTTTTATGCCCAAAATCATTAGGATATTAAGTAAAGATCATGTTCCATGAAGATATTTTGTACATTTCCTACTGTTAATATATCAACTTAATTTTTGATTAGTAATATGCATCGCTGAGAACTTCATTTGGGCAACTTTAAAGGCAATTTTATACAGAGCTGTATTAGGCCCTTGGTTGTAAAGGAATAGAGGATTTCCATCATTCTGTACACCCTGCAATTAATGAATGTAGCTTCTTTCTTTCCCGGCATATACGCTAACTGGCAGAGACGGGAAAGATCGAGTGACTCGTTCATTGTTTGTAGGGTCTGAGAACTACATTTGTATCCTAGCCATTCCAGACCCCTACCTTTCCCTTTGTTCTTGCTCGTGGCCCGTTCTCTCTCCCAAAACAATTCACCCACATGTCATATGACCAACACAGTGACTGTCACACAATGGCTTGGAACATTTCCTCTGTCTGCATTCCTTATTCCCTCATTCATAGTCTATTTATGTTTAGCTTCAGTCGTTTAAACAAGCCCAGTGGTGATGAATTCAAACATGACGTGAAGTGGATTGATTTGTAGATTTCACACTGCATGTGAAAACTGACACCATCGGTGTGGTTTCATGGCTGGACTGAGGATCAAGTAACAAACTTTCAAGTGAATGAACAGTAGTGAGAGCTTTATCAACAGTGCTGATTTGTGTGTGTGAATAATTGGAGTGGAATACAAAAAAAGGCAAAAAATATACTGGTATTGTGTTTTGGTATGGTTTGTTTATATGGTGTGTGATGTAGTAATAAAAGTGTCACTCTGGCTGATTTAATGGGTAATATTTGGCCATTTGAGATTGTCGCTTCTGCTTATAACTTTTTTGAATCCCAAAATGTCCTGACAACCTTGTCAGTGGGTAAATGTTCTGTTTTTATTTATTTTTTTTTTAAAGTGATAAAATCTTTATATGTAAAATAATAATAATAAATGTAATTTTGTAGATTTTGATCATATTTGTTAAATTATTAATATGTTAATATATTCAAATAAATGTTAATATAAATCCAGCCATACAGTGCTTTTGACAAGGGATGCTGGAGTTTGTAGTAGTACCCATCTGTGCAGTCATACTGTACTGTTGGTGAGAGATTTCTGAAGGTTATAAAGGTTGAAGTTACAGTAAGTGCGATAAAACAGGTTGGGTTCATTTCCATGGGTGTGGCGATCTTAGCTGCAATCAACAGCAACTCTTGCTCTGTTTCTTATCTGTGTGTGAGACAGAAGGAACATGTTGTGAACTTTCCATATCCCTTTGGGTTTTGACCTCTGCACTCTGTCCTTGTTGGAACCATGTGTTAAAAGCATGTGACTTTGTCCTCCTAAAGATGCTGAAACAACACACACACACACACACCGATGACTATTTTTTTGCTGCTCTGGACTGGTCCCAGTGATTCTCAAAAGTGTTTGTGTGTGTTCTGCAAGGTTTTTTAAAAAAATAAATAACTCCCTGTTCCTCTAATATTCAGTGTTCATTAAAAAATAGTGAAATTTAATTTCCACTAAAGCAACTAGAGATGTCCTCCCGTTTAAAAATGATAAAATCTTCCGTTTTTAGAGCTCATCTGTTTCCTGTGGGGTTAGGCTCATGTCTGGTGCAACATGCAATCAAATTTGACCGTTTTTAATTTCTTAATGCACACTTCTGGTCTAATTGTGAATGATTCATTGGTGCATGTTGCTCTAAAGAAACATATTTGCTAATGTTTGTTTAAAATGTAATGACTTTCTATTTCAGCTGACATCACCTAGGTGCCTCAGGCATTTGGATAATGCTGAATATTGGTTAAATGGCTATTTGTACATTGTTTTAACAAACAGTCATGCGGTCTGACCCATTTTACATGATCTGGCTAATTCCTGATGGACTATTCACACACAATGCGTTTTTGCATTGAAAACAAGATGCAGGCAGTGGAATGGGATAAAGCACAAAGTTGAGACTTTATTTCAACTTCTTTTAAACTCGAGCACTGTGTTTAATTTGTGTGAGACTACGCAAGATGCGAGTGCAATGGACAAACACATCCATCAAAGGCAAGTTTACATAGACAAAGCAATGGAAAAGCACAGTGGAATTCAAAAACTGTAAAGGATTACTTCTGTATGGTAGATATTTCATGTTTGCATGCAGGTCACAGCTTGAAGGGTGCTGTTATTGTTATTGGTTAAACACTCATCCCTCTGTACATTTTCTGTAGTCCACCAGATAAATTATTTCAGATTATAGAAGTAAAATTGTTGCATATGCCGTTTCATATTGACTTTCCAGAAGTTTCACCCAAAAACCTTTAGCTGAGAGACTTTCTGGACTTGCTGTCCCCTTGAGAACATCAGTTTATATTCCCATGATGGAGCTGAACTGCATTTCGGCACTTTGATTCATATTTCATGATGCCGTTTGAAAGTCTTCTTGGCTTCACCTTGTTCCGGGGGCTTAAGCAGCTTTGTTTTTTCTCTTGCTGATGTGTTTGCCTATGGACTTTCATCTTTTGTTCTCTCCATCACACGACAGAACAAAGCCAGTCCCTCTGAAGGCTCTCTGTTCTCTGCGCTGTTCCACAGGTTACATTTTTCCACTGATGTCCTCTGTGAGTGACTTTTTTTAGTTTCCTCATGACAAATTTCAGCGCTCCTGAAGTGCGTTTGGGTTTGAGAGGGGTCGGGGAAGAGCTTTCACAGCTGCAGAAGAATAAAGAAAAGGTCACATGGCCATCACTACACTGTCCTCACATAAAACCAGAAGCTCTGCCTACAATAAAACATTTACAGCACATACAGCACATTGAAATTGATAAATGTCACTGGATGCTGTGGTCATTTTAAAAACTGTTGGAAAAATGTGACTATTTTTAAATAAATGTGAAAAAGTTTATTTTCATAATCTTCTCTTATGCTTTTTCTGTCTCGGAAACAACTCTTTTTATAAACAAGGCCCCATAGCTGAAAAAAAAAACACTTAGGGTGCGAAGTTTAATAAGTGAAATCTAGTTATTTCAACAGAAGCTACACAATCTGAATGTTGCATGACTGGGCAAGAAGCTCCTCACGCAGACGTTGCTCGTGGTCAAGATGGTCACGTGAATTTGCAGCATTGACCAACAAAGTGCTTGGTTTGAAAGTGACTTCTGTTTGAGTGTTGCTTCATGCAGTCGTGGACAGTGGACCTTCTTTATTTATTATATTTATATATATATATATTTTTTTTTTTTTTGCGCCTGTGAAATTTCATTTATTTCACAGAAATTTCACTAATGTAACTGCACCTTTTATCAACAATCAAATACTTCATTCTGATTGGTCATTCACGGCATTTATCAGTCAATGATAATATATAACCGTATATTGTTCTTATGCATATAGTATTGTATAAGAGGGTATGTACAGTTTCGTTCTACTGTGTATTGCAGTAGACTCAATCCCATCAAATCATTGTGTCACCTCATACTTGTCTCACATCATATCATTCTGTTGTCAAATACAGTGAGATTCCATGTGCTTCATAGCATTGCATTACTAAGTGGGCTAATGTACAGTCAGCCATTCGTTGAACACAGGGTTTATTTTATGATTAATGTACAGACTGCAATATTTCTTATTTCATTGCATAATATGCAGTATTTCACCTTTTTAGACTCAATTCCCGATGGATCAAATCAGCTCTTGCCCTACATAATTGTCACCTCAATAATATCTTTGACTTGTGCATGTCACATTTCATAAGTTTAATGGGTTGCTAATGCTGTATTCTGTTGTCAAATACAGCGATTGCTATGATGCCTCCAGATGTGCTTCTTGATGATGAACCAGAGCATGTGTCTGACATTTTGTTGAAATAAGATATTGTCCATTAAGACACATAATATGTGTAAGTGTAATAAAATACAGGAGGAACATCCCCCATTTGGTTCAGGATTAAGGTAATTTTCCTTAGAGCGGTTCATTAGCATGCTGTTGGCAGGGTGGTTGACCGCATGATTGGACAATGTGTCCACACTATGTAAATCAACAGCTCTTGGTAAAATAAGCTTAATCCAACACCGAATGGATTTTAAAACTAGGTTGGGACTTTTGCATACTTCTGTATTATACACAGACAGGTTCGACGTGCCTTGAAACACAATCACTGAAATTCAGAGAATGTGCACACACACACACGCCCACACACACACGCGCGCGCTCATCCATCACATGCACTTTCTATATGAACATCTGGGTAGAGGCCGGAGAGGCGGGAATGGAGGGGCAGGGGAAAAGATAACAAGATTACTGGGATGTGCAACAGTTTATGTGCTAATCCATTTAAAGTGGCTGCAGTCTGTCAGGATATTGAATGGACTTTCTGTGGCTGAGACAGACACTAGGGTGATGGTGATTTAAAGGCTGATTGTCCTTCATGGCTGGATGGTAGATTCTTGCAAAATTAGCTATAATCTGATGCTGGCATGATGTTGCAATTAAGGCTGCACGATATTTTGCATGTGATAGTCATGCGCATCTTGTCAGTAAAGACGGTTCTGAGATTAGCCGTAAATCTCCATCAGCTGTTTTCAAATGGAGCGGCATTTAATACACAGAGCCGTAGATTGCTGACAAGCTACGCAATTCGCGCTCAGAATCGCAGATGAATCGCATGCGATAGTGAACGTGAGATTGCAATGCAGTAGAGAACTATTATAAAAGTAATCTATACTAGTGTTTTTTATTGAAGAATATAAAGTTATGGAAGTTACATGAAATTAGGTTAATTAAATTATATATATTTATTGTCCCAGCTTCTGTAAAAAAAAAAAAAAAACGTTTTATCTTCATTACATCAGAATGACCAAAATATCATATGTGAGGCCAGTATTTTGGCAGACTAATACAATAATTTGTAATGTTAAAGCCTGAAATCATACCAGTCAGTTTTTATGAAGTCTGACTAACAGACTAATGTGATTGTAGCTCGGCCTCGTCCATCATTTCACATTATGACACTATAAGACTTCTTTGAATTGAGTTGGCTAGCTTCATGTGTAACTCTCGTTCTTCAGGATGGTGAAGTTGCTAAATACTGCAGAGACGTTGATATGTAAACACAGGAAGTGAAGTGCTCCGGTTCTGACGTCAGTATCATGAACATTTCCAAAATGAGCGTTTTTTGTCGGCATGAATGGTCTGAGTGTACTGAGAAGGGAGCTTTGGGTTGAGAAAGTGAGACTATTCACGAGTTCGATTTTTAGTAGATTTTTATTTTGTTGTCGTTATTGAAAGACGATCTGCCTTATATTCACCAAGGCTGCATATTTTTTTATCAAAAATACAGTAAAAACTAATATTGTGAAATATTACAATTTAAAAATATATATTTTTTAAATGTCTCCCTCATGATTCTTTGATTAAACCAAGTTCAAATGAATAGCATTTGAACTTGAACTTTATGAATGACTTGATCAGTTTAATTGCTGAATGAAAGTATTCATTTCTTCTGTCTAATGTATCCCAGTGTGCATAGATGTTTTAAAATGAGTACCGAGCTGTTCAGTATGTGTTCTTGATTGAGCCAAAACACCTTTGTCATCCTGTGTGCTGTGTAAAGCCCTTACGGATGGTAACAGCTGCATGTGTACACATCCATTCTCTCTTGTTCATCACTCAGCCCTCAACAAGCTCTCTGCACTGCACTGTGCTGCATCTTATTAATGTATGTAAGTGTGTGTGTGTCTGAGACAGACTAACATAATAGGCCTGCAGCTCTTTAAAGAGTGCCTTCTTAATTCGGATTACATCCTAAAAGCTTGAACACACTTAGGGCAGTGTTGATTTCTTTATAGCCACACAGGCCTAACATTTACATTTTTGTTTGCCGATGGTGTCAGATGTATTAAGAAAATCTGCTGATCTGCTAACACACGTGTAATGTGATGCTCTTGTTATTGTTGGATGGAGTGCCTTCACTCTCCGACATACTAAAGTCATTATCTTTGGGAATATGAGCGTTTCCCTATAGCACTGGCTGATTGCCTGCCCAAACCACAGAGGAGTTCAGTAACAGTGCAGCGTGATCAGTAATGTAGTGTTCAGCACAGTGAGCTGTTGTGATCCCATGTGGCTTTAGATGCTTGTATTTTGGAGTATTACAGCATGTGTGCATTAATCAGATCTAAACTGGTTTAGCAACTGCTACAGTTTTGTGTGTAAACTGCATCTGAACAGCAAAACTGCCTCAAAAGAAGTAGAATCTTTTTGTAACATTATGAATGTTTTACTGTCACTTTTAATAAAGTGAATGCATCCTTGGTGAATAAGTGTAATTTATTTAAAAAAAATCGTACATCAAACTTTTAATTGGTAGTGTAATGTGTGAAGAAAACAAACAAAGATATAATCTATGAACAAAATATTTGTTATCATATTTTTTCAGTCAAGCCGTAATCTCGCAGAACAGAATGTTTAAAAATATATATTGTTTTACAATAAAATTTTGTTCATTCATTTTAGCAGACGTTTTCTTCCAGAGTGACATATAAATAAGCATATGCAGCTATGAAACTAGCTTTAGCGAGAAAGTTCTTGGGCATCTTATTTGCAAATATGTTTCAACTTTGAGACGTTGTAGAAGCATTCATGACATCTCAGAAAAAGTTTTCATTTGATTTTCTGACACTGCTGGACAGTTTTAGTACACACATTACTAGTTAATTAATTAGCAAGAGTGCAAAAAGTATGTTAAGAGTCCAAAAGAGCCCACAGTTGAAGAACGCCCCATTTATAAAGAAGAAGCGAAGAGACCTGAAAAGCAAGCCAAGAACACAGGCTGTAAACCCTCACTACTGTAGCTGAAGGGGAAGCTGAGATGCTGGATCCTTACAAAACCCCTCTGTGGCTAAGATGAAGAGCTTGCTGGGAATGTAGAAGCTTGAGATAAAAGAGAGATCAAGAAGAAACCTGTGAGGTCAAACAAACCGTCTTCAGCTGTCATAGCAGAAGTTCACAGCGATCAGGCTCCTGTCTGTGTGAAGAGAGTCTGACATTTCTACGTAGACACAAATTGATGCTCTTGTGGCAAATTGGACGTGAACATCCTCACAGAAATTGAGCTTTTGGATTCGCTAAAGAAAATCAAAGTTGATTGACGGAAAAGGTTTTGTTTCAGTCAGATACAAACCACCAGTACTGTCTCCATTCGTGTAAAGAGACCAAACATTGAGCTTCATGAAGCTCCGAGACCCGTTCAGATGCATTAAATGCGAGGTCTTGTTTCAGGGTGAGGTCTGACTCGCAGCATGTTGAGTCTGCAAATAAAGTAGGCGGCGGGACCCAAGGCTAATCTGCTCTAGCAGAGGGCACTGCCTCAGACCACAATCTCTCTCTCTCTCTCTCTCTCTTCTCTCACTCTCCTCCTCATGCTGAGCCGCAGAAAGATAACCTTCCTGGAACCCTGTGTCTCAGAGAAACTATGATGCAAACAGGAAAAGGCAGGCAGGTCTGCTTCCTGAAAATAAGGCTTTTGCTGACTTTAGATTAAGGACCGTTCAACTGTAGTTTCTTTACATTTAGGGGGTTATTTTATCAGCCTCAAACTTATGACCATTTCATGTTAATGTTCATTGAGCTTTTTTTGTAGCCTAGCAGCAGTTTTATGCAAATCACCTAAAAATTTGAATTGGTGCATTTAGTAATGACAGCATTGTTGTTTAAGTGTCATTTAGCAAGTGGATTTTTATCTTAGTCCCATGATCTTGAAAGGAAATTAAGTGTTTTTTTTTTTAATGGTAAGCTAAATCTATTTTGTGTCCAAGCGAGTATATATATAGGTCTAGATAAATTTGGACGTGATTACCCAGATGTGTCTCTGAGCTTTGCCTCCAATTACTGTTACAAACACTATTATAAATAATTTCAATACATCCTGATATTTTGAAAATGAAACCTTGTCTTGGCTGGTATATGAAAATAAAACTCCAAATAATGTGCAGCACAATAAGGCTGGAATAGGGTTGTGTGTTGTTGTTGTCTCTCGTTTGTGTTTATATTTGTATGTTAATGTAAGTTGTTTGCTTAATCTCCAAGGACTCAACTTCTACTTCGGTTTTGTCATCTTACCCCTGATGTTGGTTAAGTGCTGTTATTTGAAAGCACTTTTTTTTAATTATTAAAAATTATTTTGAGTTGTTCAAGAAACAGAATCATAGACTCATTTTTGCTTGCCTTGCAGTGTTATTTAGTGTTATTCAAATGATTAGCTTTTTTATATTTCCAGTTTCAATTTAATTTTTTTTATTGGTTTATGTCTGTTTGTCATTTTTATAAGTTTTTTAATTTTCCATTTAACTAAAATTATTTAATTTTTGTTTTAGTTTCAGTAATGTTAGTTTTTCAAATGAAACTTATTTCAGTTACGAAGGCTTTCTAAATTTAGTTTTGAGTTTTTCATGTAGTACTTTATTTTAATTACCTAGGCACTGACCTCACGTTATGCCCCTCTCTCTCTCTCTCTGTAGAAAAGTTGGTAGCCTATCAAAGGGAGTTTCACGCCCTGAGGGAGCGTCTGCATGTGGCGGAGCACCGGACCCTCCAGCGCTCCTCTGAGCTCAACGCCATCCTCGAGCAGTTCAGACGGGCCATCGCAGAGACCAACGGCAGCAAAGATGCTCTCTCCAACTTCTCAGGTTACTGGAACACACAGCGTTGATCACTGTATTATTATCTGTCATGCAGTGAACTGGCTTATTTTCCACAAATTAGAGGGAACGTATATATCCTTTGTATAGCTGCTTAATGTTTTCTAATTAGCAAGCAGTTTATTTCCCTACCGTCTTTCGGATGAGACGTTAAACCGAGGTCCTGACTCTCTGTGGTCATTAAAAAACCCAGGGCACTTCTCATAAAGAGTAGGGGTGTAGCCCCGGTGTCCTGGCCAAATTCCCACCACTGGCCCTTGTCAATCATGGCCCCCCAAAATCCCCTTCCACTTGATTGGCTCTATCTCTCTCTCCTCTCCACCTGTAGCTGGTGTGTGGTGAGTGCATTACACTTGATTGTCTCTATGAGCCTCTCTCCTCTCCACCTGTTAGGTTGTGTGGTGAGTGCATACACTTGATTGGCTCTATGACTCTCTCTCCTCAACCTGTAGCTGGTGTGTGGTGAGCGCATACACTTGATTGGCTCTATGACTCTATCTCCTCTCCACACTGTAGCTGTGTGTGGTGAGGCGCATAACACTTGTATTGGCACTATGGCTCTCTCTCCTCCCACCTGTAGCTGATGTGTGTGATGCCATACACTTTGATTTGGCTTATGACTCTCTCTCACTCACCAACCTGTAGCTGGTGTGTGGTGAGTGCAGCCACTGATGGCCTCTTGACTCTCTCTCCTCTCCACCTGTACTGTGTGTATGAGAGCATACACTTGATTGGCTCTTCACCTCTCCAACCAAGCTATGTTGGTGAGTGCATCACTTGAATGGCTTTATGATGCCATTCCTCCTCTCCACCTGTAGCTGGTGTGTGTGAGCGCATCCAATTATTGCATCTTGACTCCTCTCTCTCCTCTCCACCTGTAGCTGGTGTGTGGTGAGCGCATACACTTGATTGGCTCTATGAACCTCTCTCTCCTCTCCACCTGTAGCTGGTTGTGGGTGAGCGCATACACTTGATTGCACTAACTCTTCTCTCCACCTGTAGTGGTGTTGTGGTGAGAGCATGCACTTGATTGGCTCTAAGACACTCTCTCCTCTCCACCTGTAGCTGATGTGTGTGAAGCATATACTGATGGCTCTATGACTCTCGCTCTCCTCTCTCACCTGTAGCTGGTGTGTGGTGAGCGCATACACTTGATGGCTCTATGACTCTCTCTCCTCTCCACCTGTAGCTGGTTTGTGGCGAGAGCATACACTGATTGCTCTATGACTCTCTCCTCCTCTCTCACCTGTACTGGTGTGTGGTAGAGCATACACTTGATTGGCTCTATGACTCCTCTCTCCTCTCCAACCTGTACTGGTTGTGGTGAGCACATACACTTGATTGGCTCTATGACTCTCCTCCTCTCCACCTGTAGCTGGTGTGTGGCGAGAGCATACACTTGATGGTTCTATGACTCTCTCTCTCTCACCTGTACTGGTGTGGTTGAGCGCGTACACTGATTGGCTCTATGACACTCCTCTGTCCTCTCCACCTTAGCTGTGGGTGGTGAGCGCATACACTTGATTGACTCTATGACCCATCTCTCTCTCCACCTGTAGCTGGTGTGTGGTGAGCCGCATACACTTATTATCTCTATCTCTCTCTTCTCTCCACCCTAGCTGTGTGTGTGAGCGCATACACTTGAGTTGGCTCAATGACTCTCTCCCTCTCCACCTTGTAGCGGTGTGTGCGAGAGCATAACACTTGATTGTCTCTATGACTCTCTCTCTCCTCCACCTGTAGCTGGTGTGTGGTGAGCGCACTGGCCCGTTGTCCTGTGGCAGCTGTCGCATCATCCAAGTGGATGCTGCACACTGGTGGTGGTGAGGAGAGACCCCCCCCCACATGATTGTAAAGCGCTTTGGGTGTACAGCAATACATAATAAAGCGCTATATAAATGCATCATTCATTCATTCATTCACACGTAATTAAAGAGGGCAGCAGTGCCTATTCACTTTTTCAGTTTCCTTGGTTCCGGAATAATTTTTCCTATTTATTTTTCCCATAGAGATTAAAATAAAGTTATAAGCCATGAACAAAAGCAACCCAACAATGAGGTAAATTATAGCATTAAAAGCTTTGAATCAAAAAAGTATTTGAAAATTAGACAAAAAGACAGAGCCAAACTTGAATTTAAGGGAAGGGGGGGGGGTGTGTTATGTTTCCAAGGAACAGCTGTCTTAGACTTCATAATGCAGTTGTGCCTTGCGTGTTGTTTGATTTGGCTTCATGGATGATGTTTTCAAACTGCTCTCACCTGCTTCTAAGTACTGAGATTCAGTATTGAGTGTACAATATTTATTGAGTGAACAATAATGATATTTTAGCATTAGAAACACTACTGTGACTAAAGAGCTGACACATACTGGTTTGGATTAACCGTTACAGAAACAAATATTTAGTAATTTAGTTTAGGGCGGCGGTGGCACAAAACTTCCATTGGTTGGTGGCCTAATACATTTGTGAAGCACTGTGTATTGTAAGAATGCTGAAGTACTCTGGTTTCTTACAGATGAGACACAGAAGTTGCTGAAGGAGTTGGCTCACAGGAAGCCCCTCCAGGTGCCAAATATCTACCACCATCTGCCTCACTTGCTCAACAATGAAGGCAGCCTGCACCCTGCCGTACAGGTGGGCCAGGGACGTACCGGAGGTGAGCCAAACAACATGCTATTCATCAGCAATCACAGTAGATCATTAGCAAACATCTGATAAACAGACTGAAATATCACTCCCTTCAAATCAAAGCTGAAGTTTGAATGTCCTTTGTATATGACCAAACATTGATTAATGACTAAACGGTGCTAGTTTTCACCGTTCTTTAGCCAAGTTCACTAGACAGAAGCTAATCACTGTTAATAGCCTTGCTGTCTGCCGCGTCCTTGCTTGTCGTATTGTGTTACTCGCCTGTTATCCACGGCTGTGTCGGAGTGGACGCTGCAGACAGCAGCCCTGAGACCTTTTGTCCCTCCTTCACACACCCAAAACAAGCCTAACAGATTCTCATTCGAGGAATCAAGCCCTCCTGGGTTCAGTGAGGGTTATATAGAGGATAGTTATGGGGGCATGAACGTGTGGAAACGTAAGGAATAGGAGCAACTTACCAAATTTTTTTGAGTTATGAAACTATTATAATGCATTTTTGGTTTAAATCAAAGTATTAGAATAGTTTATTATATCATATCATATCATATCATATCATATCATATAATTGTTTATCCTGAAAGTAAGAACATTCATCCACTCATTTCACTCACACCATATAAGCTAATATGAGGTCTTTAATTGCGCACATTAATTTATTCCTGTTTTTACATTTTGAACATTATATATTTATTTTCTCCTCCCCTTTAGACGTTGAGCTAATACATTTTTCTTTCTGAATTATGCACAAATATGTGGTTGGTTGCATTTTGCATAGCTTTTTCTCCTCTTGCTTCCTGCAGCCCTTGTGTAGTTTTTAATTTTCAAAACACAAGTAATTAACTTGGAACTGGACAGGAAAACTGGGAATTTTGTAAATGGACAGCAGTAAATGTGTTTTACCAGCTCAACACATGAACAAAATGTATAAATGCATGTTCCCTTTTGTTTTTCTGTCCAGTCTGTGCATTCATATGTGGTTAGTTGCATTTTGCATGGTTGCTTCTCTTCCCCTTGCTTTCACAACCAGTGCAATGATGTGCAGCACATTTTTGGTTCACACCCTACTAGTTAAAAACGATCACATTAAAACACTAGGAAATGCCTCAGATTAATTTTCTGAAGGAAATGAGACTGAGAAAAAAGGAAATAAACAGGAATCCTGGTATATTTCTGCTGTTCTTAATGTATCCAAAAGCTGACTAGAACTAAACATAGTGGTTGTGATTGTAGGGATGTAAACAAATATTTAAGAATCTCTTGATTATTAATGTGCATATTGTAAATAGTGGTTGTAGCCCTTTTTTTAATCGGCTGGGCTATTTTTTTTTGTGTTTTTTTTTTGCGTAGTGTCCAATCCACTGATCTGGCTAATCGACACCCTAAGCCTGAAGCAGTCATGCTCTTTTGTGGTGCGCTCTATTTTGTTCTTGTTAGTATGACATGTACCAGACTATTGTGTATCAGGCAGTATGTGGGTTAACGACAGATGAGTTAAGGCAACGGCTAGGTGGCTTTATTACAAGCGACATCCTATGCTGGGACAGACTGCAGTGAATGACAACAATGACGTTAGAGCATATGAAAAAAAAACCTTGTGTGACTGACCCCTGTCACACGAGGAGGTTGTTTTTCTGAGCATATGGGAACAACAGAGAGAACTTGTTGCTTTTGGAAAGCTGAAGTCCACCCATGCTCTACGCCCGCCACCTCTCCTGCTGGCTACAGTAATCTCAGCCTCTTTTTCCAGACTGTCTGGGCAAGACTGCGGCCGGCTCTGGCTCGTGCCGTGCCTGCGGTCCTTCTCTTCTCATTGAGATCGTGGCTTAGAGGGCTATTTTTAGAGCTGTAAATGGGGACATCTTCTTCTGTCCAGACCCTAGAGACTGTGCAACATACGTACCTCATGCTCAACACCACCCCCTGATCGATATAAACTCTGGTTTGCAAACAGTTGTTTAAGAGTCCACGGAGAAGATCTAAAATATTCCTGTCAGTTGTATGAACAATAACTAATGGTCTAATAATAAGCATTATACAAGGAAAAGTTTTTGATAAATATTGTTACCATTCACATTTAAATGTAATGACTCTGAATGCCATGTGGTGTAACATCATGTAAAATATATCATTTTAAAAAGGTATGTTGTAAAATATATATATATTAAGCTAAAAGGTTGTAAAAACTGTTATAATTATGAATTCAGAAAGTTTTTGGAGAGTTACACCACATTACTTTTTTTTCACAAATGACGTAGTCTCATAAAAAGATAAAATTTTAAGATACTTTTTTGGTTGCACCACATTTTTTGGCAGGCAAAATTTTCTCAGTTAAGCATTGAAGAAATATGAATGTTTTTAAAATAAATAATAATGCCAAATTCCTTAGTTTAATCTCAGGAGTTTCATTCTTGTAATTATTTTTTCTCCCTTCATTATGATATCAGGGAAGTTTTCTTTAAACCACCCTGATTTTTTATTTCTTTATGTTCCTAATAACAAAATTAATTTTGTTCACACTTTATTTTAAGGTCTAATTCTCGCTATTAACAAACCCTTAACTATGATTTTTGCCTCAAACTCCTTATTTGCTGCTAATTAATAGTTAGTAAGGTAGTACTGTTGTTAAGTTCAGGTATTGGGTATGACTAGGGATGTAGAATATGGTCATGCAGAATATGTGCTTTATAAGTACTAATAAACAGCCAATATGTTAATTATAGGTATGCTAATAAGCAACTGTTAATGTGAGAATTGGTCCCTATACTAAAGTGTTACTTGAATTTTAATTCAAAACTAAAAACATGTTCAATTAATGAGCAATATGTAATATATTATGTAATGAAATGCTGTTAATTTATTGATAATGTATTTAATGAAAGTTATTATCAGTTGTTAATGAGTAAATCTAGCTTTAGCTATAGTCTCATACCTAAACCAGCAATGACTGAAAACCCTTGATATACACAATAAATAAGAGAGGTTTGAGAGGATTGTTTTAGAGACGCTCACATTATAAAAATGTTCAGCAATATAGGATTTCAGTGAAACCCCCTACGGTCTCAAACACGCTGTTTTTCTCCCTCAGTAAGGCACCGTAACGTCCCTAGAGACCGTCTGTCTATAAATCTGCCGTAGTTTAGTCTCAAGGCACGTTGAGTGGCTGTCTCAAAGAGAAGCATACAGACTTCACATACTGTTGCTGAGCAGTGAAGAAAGAGCATTCTGGGAGAATGATGCAGCTCAGCGGCTCTTTATGTAACCGAGCGCCTGAAGGCCAAACGCTACTCTTGTGAAAGAGAAGAGGTGGCGTAGGAGAGGATGACTTGTGTTGAATGCACATTAACAAGTTTTTCTATTTGTAATGTGCCACTTTTATTTTTTTTCTTTCTTTCAGGTGCTTTACCTCTCAGTCTGATACACTTCTTCTCTTTAATGTGCTCTCCCTATCTCTCCCTCTGTCTGTCTTTGATCCTCAACCTACTTCACTCCTTACTCGCGTGGTGTTACCTCTCAAAACACTTTCTGTCTTGCAGTGCAAAACGAGGATGTATTTTACTATCTTCTGTGTTGCTGATGAAGTGTGACAGGGCTTCTGTCAGTCTGTCACTCAAATCGGCACACACACACACGTTTGTTTTTGTGAAAAGTGGGGACATCCCATAGGTGTAATGTTTTTTTATACTGTACAAAACTGTATGTGCTAATGCCCTACACCTAAACTTAGCCCTCACAGGAGACTGTGCATTTTTACTTTCTCAAGAAAAAAAACTCACTCTGTATGATTTATAAGCATTTTAAAAAGTGGGGACATGGGGCAATGTCCTCATAAGTCACCTTCTCCTTGTTATACCAATGTCATACCTGTGTAATTACACAAATGTATGTCCTCATTTGTCACAAAAACGTGCAGACACAGACGTAGCAGTTCAACCTAAGCACCTTCATGAAAAATTTTCCAGTCCATTGCTGACATTTAGTCTGCATGCTTGAGGTTTTAAGCAAGCATGCATATCACCAATATGATTTATCGCATGCATTTTCATATTCAAAGATCAAGATTTGCCATTTAAATCATGTCTAGATTTTTTTTTGTGGTTTGTATTTTTTTGTAGAAGAGGATATAGAAATGTCCAAAAGAAATGCATGAAGGCTGTTATTATCAGTATGTCCTGTCTATACAGACAAATATAAATATATTACATATAAATTATATTTATGATAAATGTTATATGTAAATGATAAATATAAAATGTTTATTCAAAATAATTTATATATATATTACAGAATCTCACAGAAGTGAGGACACCCCTCAAATTTTTGTAAATATTGTATTATATATTTTCATGTGACAACACTGAATAATGACATTTTGTTATAATGTAAAGTAGTGAGTGAACAGCTTTTACAACAGTGTAAATTTGCTGTCCCCTCAACACTCAACACAGCCATTAATGTCTAGACCGCTGGCTAAAAAAGTGAGTACAACCCTAACTGAAAATCTCCAAATTGGGCCCAAAGTGTCAATATGTTGTGTGGCCACCATTATTTTCAAGCACTGCCTTAACCCTCTTGGGCATGGAGTTCACCAGAGCTTCACAGGTTGCCACTGGAGTCCTCTTCCACTCCTCCTTGATGACATCACGGAGCTGGTGGATGTTAGAGACCTTAAGCTCCTCCACCTTTCGTTTGAGTATGCCCCACAGATGCACAATAGGGTTTAGGTCTGGAGACATGCTTGCCCAGTCCATCACCTTTACCGTCAGCGTCTTGGAGGTGTGTTTGGGGTCGTTATCATGGTGGAATATTGTCCTGCAGCCCAGTCTCTGAAGGGAGGGGATCATGCTCTGCTTCAGTATGTCACAGTACATGTTGGCAATCATGGTTCCCTCAATGAACTGTAGCTCCCCAGTGCCACTCATGCAGCCCCAGACCATGACACTCCCACCACCATGCTTGACTGTAGGCAAGACACGCTTGTCTTTGTACTCTTCACCTGGTTGCCGCCACATACGCTTGACACCATCTGAACCAAATAAGTTTATCTTGGTCTCATTAGACCACAGGACATGGTTCCAGTAATCCATGTCTTCAGTCTGCTTGTCTTCAGCAAACTGTTTGCAGGCTTTCTTGTGCATCATCTTTAGAAGAGGCTTCCTTCTGGGACGACAGCCATGCTGACCAATTTGATGCAGTGTGCTGCGTATGGTCTGAGCACTGACAGGCTGACCCCTCCACCACTTCAACCTCTGCTGCATTGCTGGCAGCACTCATACATCTATTTCCCAAACACAACCTCTGGATATGACGCTGAGCACGTGCACTCAACGTCTTTGGTCGATCATGGCGAGGCCTGTTCTGATTGGAAACCTGTCCTGTTAAACCGCTGTATGGTCTTGGCCACCGTGCTGCAGCTCAGTTTCAGGTTCTTGGCAGTCTTCTTATAGCCTACGCCATCTTTATGTATTATGTTATTTTTTTCAGATCTCAGAGTTCTTTGCCATGAGGTGCCATGTTGAACTTCCAGTGAACAGTATGTGAGAGTGAGAGCGATAACACCAAATGTAACACCCCTGCTCCTTGTAACACTAACAAGTCACATGACACCGGGAGAGAAAATGGCTAATTGGGCCCAATTTGTTAGGGGTGTTCTCACTTTTGTGGAAATTTACACTATTATACAAGCTGTAAACTCACTGCTTTACATTGTAGCAAAGTGTAATTTCTTCAGTGTTGTCACATGAAAAGATATAATAACATATTTACAAAAATGTGAGGGGATGTACTCACTTCTGAGATACTGTGACACTCAGAAGTGAGAAGTGAATATACATACAGAGAGAGAGAGAGAATGTTTATACAAAAATAACAAGTTAATTTTTAGATTAAATTTTAATAATTATTATTAGTTATAGTTTAAAATGTTTTGGGGTGGAGATGTATGGAGCCCCAACATGATATGATATTGAAAAAGTTTATTCGTGACCAAAATGAGAATTTATTCCTTCACTTTTGTTTAATTGTGGTCATGTTGTATTAATTTATTCCTTTAATTTTGTTCAATTGTGGCCATGATTTATCTACATTAAAATGAGGGAACAAATTTATACAACATTGCCATGATTTTACTAATACAAGGGAACAAATTAATCAAATATGGATTGACTTTATAAGACAAGGGAAAAAATATATTATATTTTTTTTTGGTCATAAAACCTTTTTTTGTTAGTCGTGTAAAAGGACAATGCAATATCCCTCACATGCTGTTAACACTTGCTATTGGTCCCTTGTTGAGGATCTTGTTTACTCATCATGTTCTGATTGTATCAGGATTCAGAGTCTGTTCTTGTGCTTTGCTTTTCTTCCTTCCTGAAGGGAAGCTGAATTTCATTGCTTTTCTGATGCTCAGAGATGCAGAGTAATGCATTTGCCCTGGGCACCTCCTTGTGGGTCTTTCAAGTGTGGACTTTACTCTTGTGCTACTCTGGATGCCCTTTCTCCTTATTATATCAGATATCAAGCCACAATAATACAGCCTCAGTCAACCCCATGTCACATATTCGTCTTGTATGGCAGTCTCTGAACAAAAAACCTCTTTCACGTTATTTAGAGTAGTTTGTCACCTGCCAGGCGATGACTATGATGTTCTGGTAAATTGAGTCTATGAGGCTAAAATTGAAGTTTTGTTCTCTTTTCTACGCAGTTTCGATGGTGATGGGCATCCCCACAGTGAAGCGGAAAGTAAAGTCATACCTGTCAGAGACGCTTCATTCACTCATCGATAAACTCTCGGCGGAGGAGAAGCTCGACTGCGTCATCATAGTGTTCGTGGGAGAGGTGAGCATTTTCTCATTGGTTTGAGAAAGTGTGTTTGAGGATTGTGGCTGGCTCTGTCTTCCTGTTTGTGGTGATTTGTCATAAGCAACTTGATATGATGGAAATTTCTGTGCCATGCCCACATGCAAATACTGACTAAACAAGCGGTTCTTCTCAATGAGGTTCTAAGTGCTCTCGAATGTCAAAAGCACACACAAACATTCATATAATATTGTCTATGTCTGTGAATGTAAGCAGTTGGAGAAGACATCGCATGTGTATCAGTATATTAAATCTGTGAAACAGCTTCTTTTGGACAACATACGACTAACACAACTCAACCAGGCCTCGTCCCCTTGGACATGAGTTATTAAAATATGGGATATTGTGATGTTACCAGGAAGAAAACTCTAGACTATATACTATAGAGCATAGGTCACTAACAGGCGGACCGCGGTCCGGGTCCGGACCCAGAAGCCGTCCCACACGGACCTGGACCTACAGCCAAAAAATATAAGGTTATGATCTAAAACCTGGCGGGGCGCTTCTATTTCAACCGGCGCAGCTTTTGTAATCTTTACTGTAGTGGTAGTGGAAACGCACAGACCAATTGCATGCGAGTTAAGCCATCCCACGTGATACCACTCAGCCAATCAAGTCTGGTAAACATTGTGACTCGACAGAGTGCAGACAGATGAGAGAGTTCGCGGCTAGTTACACATGAAAAGATGATAGAAAGAAAAAGAAAGATAGCGATACATGTAGAAAACAAAAAGAGAGATACAGACGACTGAAAGAAAGTTGAGAAACAGGCGAGTGAGACGGAGAAAGAGAGATAAAAATAAGGAATAAATGGCGTTCTCCAAAAAAGAAAGGTGGATAGCAAAAATAGAGCATTTAATCCTGAATGGACAGACTCAAAAGAGTGGAGGAGTGGGATATAAGAGGGGTAGAAAGTGGTGATATTCTAAAACTGTTCAATTGTTAAGATGTGTTGAGATTAATTATTTGTAAAATTTGTTGAGTCAAGATGTAAAACAGAAAAGGAGAAATTCTTTATTTTATTTGTCTGAAGTTAAGCACTTTATTTGAACATTTTATTTATTGTCTCTTATTTTGAAATATAGCCCTACTTTTATTTTGTTAATGAGAAAAACATTATACATATCTACAGTCATACATATGTTAATTTCTATGTAACATGACAATAAATATTGTCAAAACGTTTTTGAATTGTTCAGAATTAATTTGATTAGGCAGGCAGGTATTTATTACATGCAGATGCTGATACAACAACTAGGCTACTTAAATATATAAGCTATCACACTAAATAGTTAGACATTATGATCTTCCGGACCTTTGCTTCAAGAAATTTTCTCTAACTGGACCTCTGTACATTTTAGTTAAATACCCCTGCTATAGAGGTTAACTCTCTTTGGAGTGAATTTTGTGCTTTGTAGCTTTGCAGATCTTTTTTCAAACATCAGAAGGAAGCTTAAAGTTTACAGTTTTGGTACTGTGTCATGTTTACTTGACGTTCAGTGAAAGATCTGAGTCGTGAGACCATCGGCAGTCTTGTAAATGGCTGAATTGGGTCAAAGGGGTTTGTTGTTTGCTGTCTTGTTACCACCCGTTGAGGGGTGTGGGCGGTTCATGCTGAGAACAGGGGGCTCGATGCTTTTATGCTGCTGTCTGAAGGTGAGAGCAAGAGGAACAGACATACCCCGGCAGGATTTGTCTCTTGCTTCATCTCACACTTTTGTATGTCTGAATTTGTTCTGAAAGGGTGATTTTGGCCCAACAGACATTGTTACCAGCAGTATTTACCTACATATTTTTAACTGAACCATTTAAAGAAATATACTCTGCTGTTTGTGGTCAGTAAGATTTTTTTGATGGAAGTTAATACTTCTGTTCATCAAGAATGCATTGCATTGTTCAAAACAGAGAGTGAAGACATTTGTAATGTTACAGAAGATTTCTCTTTCAATTATTCAAGTAATTCTGTTCAATATTAATACTAAAAGTGATGGCTCTGTGTAGTTTTGGATCCATTCTTTTTTAAAGGGGTTATTGGATATAAAATTCACTTTACAAGTTGTTTGAACATAAATGTGTGTTGAAAGTGTGAGTACACATCCATCCTATAATGATAAAAATCCACCCAGTGTTTTTCTTTTTTTTAATCCCTATTTTAAAACCCCCTTTCTCAAATCAGGCTGTTCTGAGGTTCCTGTCAGAATGACGTAGTTCTGTACAAGCCGCTCCCACGATAGTTGATTGACAAGCTGTCTTACCTTAGACCCGCCCTGAGTGAACTGAGTGAGCTGTAAACAGTCCGACCGCCATTGTAGACTGGTGGAAGAGGCAGGGGAAGACAAGAACGTCTCCTAAGCGATTGAGATGTTTTGTTGTTGGATGTAATAATGAACATAGCAGTTATCATTTAAACCCGACATAACGTTTGTTTTTAAAGGGAATGCGCTCCCTGATCTACCTAAATGCATTTATCTTTGCACGAATAATTCGTGATCCAGCTTCACCTCCAGAAGAAGTGAGTGTAAGGGTTTGTAATAAGTGGCCTTTCCTAATAATGTGCTAGTTGGCGCGTTTCACGATGAATGCGGCTAAAGTAAACAGTTCCTCAGAGAGCGGCTCAGAAGAGAGGGGTGGGTTCAGCAGAGCTCATTAACTTTTAAAGGAAAATGCTACAAAACGGCTTGCTCTGACAAGAGCTGTTTTTGATGGGTTTAAAAAGGTGTTTTTTTAAAACTACAATTGAGAAATTTTAACCAAACTGTGTTTGATTTATAGACTTTTCATTAAGACCCTAAAGAATCATATCAACTTGTGAAAAATGGGCATCCGATGACCCCTTTAACCTTGACCAAAAAAAAGAACAAGGACAGGTGGTTGTATTTTCAAATGTTACCAAAAAACTAAATTGAAATTAGAACCGTACACACAAAATGCTGCATGAAGTGAAATATTGACTACTTTTCAGATTTTTGTTCATGAATTTTTGCAACTTTAATTAAAATGCACAAATGAATATAGAGAAATTTAGATTTTTCACGTTTTCTTTGGCCAGATTATAAGTAATGCTTCTCTCGCACATTTGATTGAGAACTAGATCAATGCACGTTACTTTAAAATATGATTTTAAAATAGACATTGCAGAATCCCATCCCAACTTTGTGACCGTGAACAGAAATGCGATGTCCACGAGAAATGCAGTCACTCTGCCAAAAGCGACCGGTATTGCTTTCAAGAGAAGCCTTTAATGTCAACCCTTCACTGAGGCAAAGGGCCTTGGAACATTAATATAAATCTAACTATAATTTAGAAATATATAAAACACACATAACTTCTCTTACTTGTGCAGATACCGGCAGGCCCGGTTTCAGAATTAAATCAGTGAGGGTGCTTCTGAAAATAGTCTATTTTGACATATTTTTGCCTTTATGTTTATTACTATTGTTGCGATGATAGTGACATCCGCATATAAATGCCGCATTTAGGTTATATATGCCAATGTCACTCTGGTCCTTTCAGCATCATGAACAACAAAACGTATTCAAATTCTGAATGTGTTATAGTCAAGAAAGTGCAGTGTGCTCAAAGCTGTCACTCACTTCAGTTCATCGCAGTCTCCGTTGAAATTGACATTTGAAACATTTGAAGCTCTGGAGTGTTCACCAGTGTCTTATTTTTATAGCTTCAACGGAGTCCTGCTTTAGTTTGATGGCGCTTGGCACCTCTAGCACCCCCGTAGAACCTTGCCTGCATACAGGCAGCTGATTAAATGCAAAGAGCATGCATTTTGAGAAACTAGCTTTATGGTCATAAAAATATTGGTGCCTTTTGAATTATTGACACCAAAGCTTTTTGCTTTTTTATAAAGCTTTGGTTACCAGTAGCCACGTCGGTAGAGTTATGGACGCTTTTAGTCTTTGTAGATATGCTAGAAATTCAATTTAGCATTTATACTACATTAAAAAAAATAGCTGTCTATCAATTCCAAGATTTTTTATGAAATTGGAATTTTGAATAACAAAAATGAGTGTGCTTGTTTTATTCATCAGTTAGAACCATTAAAGAATAAACTGCATTTTTTGTATTTAATTTCTGGGTTAAAAAAGGAAAAATAAATGAAGGCTAAAGTACACAGACCAAAATACACCTAGGAATAAATAAATACTATTTTAAAATACATTAATTTTTTTTTTATTATTATTATTGTAATAAAACTGGATTTTATTATTGGCTTCTTGATGTGCTTCTTTCATAAACATTAAAAACTTATCCCAGACTTTGAAATGATAGTCTATATTTTTTACAGATTTGAACCGATTTCTTTTCAGCTTTTATATATTATAAAATGTACCTTGGTGGTTTCCATGAACTGCCAATTATTAATGTTTGTTACTGGGGAAAAATCTTTTGATTTTATAATATACATTGTAAAAAAAAAAAAAGCATTTTTTTGTAATTCTTAAGTTACAATATTTCTGCATTCAATATTTATAATAGGAATGTAGTTACTGTGTTGCAGTGGGCTGTTCTGTTAGATTAATTGACCACTCAAAAACTATAAACGGGGGGGAAGTTAGGTGCAGCTGAACAACTAACAGTACGGTGTTTCTATACATCATCTGTCTTGACATAACACATGTAGTTCTGTTCCTCCAGTCTGTGGTCCGGTGTTTTGTACCCGCCTCTGTGTGATCAGTCATCAGCTATTCTTGTGGCTTCCTGTAACAATGGTAGTTCAGTAATTAGTTTGAAGTGCTTTAGTAAAGCGGCAACACCCAGTGGCAGTGTATCTAAAGACCCTCTAATGAGACTCTTTTGTTACCCCAGCACATGTGTGTGTGACAGAGGATATCCCTTCCCACATCACTCACTGCAGTTTTGCAGTTCTTGCACCCACAGATGGTTTAGGGTGAAGAAAAGACAATTTATCCTCCTCACCGAGATAACAAACAGCCCAGAGCAGAGTCACTCCAATTCCCATATTTTTCCAGGCTGTCAGGCGCTGCTGGTGTATTTAATTAGTAGTTACTGCACCTGTATTTGTGCTGAGCGTGTGTGCGTGCGTGTGTGCGTGTGCATGTGTGTGCGCTAACCAGTGCTTTGTTTGCTTCCTCACAGACGGACATAGATTACGTAAACAGTGTGGTTGCAGGCCTTGAAAAAGAGTAAGTAACCATTTCTTTTGCCACACTGAACTTCCTCTAGATTAAGTTTTGTTATGATCTCAATTGTACGTTTAACCTAATGGTTCAGATGCCTTGCTAACGGTTGTTCTTGACTGTCATTGTGCATCAGGTTCTACACCGAGCTGAATTCTGGGTTACTGGAGGTCATATCTCCCCCTGCCAGCTACTATCCTGACTTCAGCAACTTGAAAGAGACCTTTGGTGACTCAAAGGAGAGGGTGAAGTAAGCAATCAGGAGACATTATGCTCTTCAGGAGCCACATACTTCTACAAAACACTAATAGACTGTGTGGGAAAGTACATACTTCTGGGTATATGATAAAACCGTTGCATATTGCAGGGCTTAAAGTTCTCCGGCACCGTGCTGGATTTCCGGCGTGTGGCGTCCGGCTGTGAAAAAAAAAGATAGTCCTACATTTAAAAAACTTGTTTATCATGTAAGAGTTAACGAGTTCGCCTACCAATAGTATGAGAGTAACACCACTTTCACTCTCAACCAAACTAACATTACTAGCAATCAGAAGTTGTTGCTTTTATAAACACGAGACGTGAAATAGTACATAAATAGTAACGTAAATCATTAATACACCTATGCCAACACAGGATAATACATCAACATATTTCTATGCGATTTGTTGTACATGCCATCTGGACATTTATTGGCATTTACTATGCAGTAGTGTAGTATGCCAATGACATTAAGCCCATATTCACTACCAGTCAAAGAATTGGACACGTCTACTTATTACTAAGTGGGGAGTTGTGTAGTCCCCAAATATTGTAACCATTTTAAACATACTTCATGTAAAATATCTTAATTGATATCTTGATATCTGCTTTTTATTTGTCAACAGAACTAATTGAAGGCATTTATTTTCAAAGGAGTGTGTTGAAGCGTTTGACAGGTGCTGTGTGTGTTAGTGTGTGTGTGTCTGTGGTGTGTGTGTGTGTGTTGATTGCGGTCTGTCATACGGTTGCTCTGGCTGTTGCTGCGGCAGCGAGTGCGCGTGACCGTATTTATGTGCCCATAGAGATTTCTATGGTGAGGCTGAAATAAAGTTTTGATTAGCCCGGATCTCATATCTCAGTGCCTGAGTCAGAGCTGATTTACTGTCACAAATGTGATTAGAGCGGGAGAGAGACAGGAAGCCAGTAAGGTCAAAGACATCAACTCATTCCTTCCTTCCTCCTCCTCTCTCTGTCCTAAAAGGACCTCTCTTCTCATCTCCTGCTCTCCCTAAATCTTTCATCCACAGCTGTCTCAATTTAATCTCCATCACTCTGGGCATCTCTTTCTTTCACGGCCGCTTCTGTCTTCTGCTGTCATGCTCTCTCTTTCATAACTCTGATTCTGTCCGTCCTAGGCTTGTCACGACTGAAAAAATAGTCTGAGTCAATGCAGAGTGTTATTATTATTCCCAATACCAGAGAAATATTTATAGATAAGCCAGGGCTCGCAAAGTTTCAAAATCCCTGGTAGCCCTTCGGGCAGGTGCTCTTCAGATTTTGGTATCCCGGAAATTAATTTAACTAGCCCAAATAAAAAATACTTTTTTTTTAATAAATATAGAAAATCAGATAAGTCTAAATGTCAATCTAATATATTTTAAATACGCAAATATCAAGTCAAGTCACCTTTATTTATAAAGCACTTTTAACAATACAAATTGCGTCAAAGCAACTGCACAATATCAAAATAGGAAAATTAGTGTATCACTAATGTAAAATGACAAGATTAAACGCCCATTTTTGAGTTAAAGGCATTTCATTATTGAATTCATTCACACACACAAAAAAGATCGTATAAAATGGCATTTCAGCTTTTAAACCATTTTTATGAAAAGGGACAAGTAAAACATATTATTACATAAATATTACTATTTTGTAATATTGCTCATATTCGCTGCTTTAACAGGCATTATATAGGCAAGATGAAATGGAAATGCCAACAACAGGTTTCTGAGGTGAGCTGTGTGTGTGGTGTGCGTGTGTGGTGTGTGGTGTGGGTGTGTGCGTGTGCGTGTGTGTGTGTGTGTGTGTGTGTGTGCATGTGTGTGTGGTGTGTGCGTGCGTGCGTTTGTGTGTGTGTGTGCATGTGTGTGTCTGTGTGTGTGTGCGCGCGTGTGTGTGTGCGTGCGTGCGTGCCTCGTTGAGTTCTTATTCTGTTCCACAAACTCTACTCTCGTCCACTTTACAAAGTCAGTTTGATCAAGGGAAATGAGCGGCTTTGATGCCCCTCATATTTAATATTCTTTTTGAATATTTATATCTCTCTTTTCTGAACCCTTTAACGAAAAGGACGAATGAATAACAAAGCTTATATTGAGTATGCGTGAGTGATGTGTTTTTGTTTATAGACTCCCCCAACCCTTATTTATCTTTTCGGCTGTGTCTGTTTCTGTTACTGTCAGTCACACTCGTCACACGCTCGACATCTAGAATTTCAGCTAGCTGACTCATCAACAGGTTCACTTGTACATTCAACCTTTGCTTTTAGACTACTGGACATCGCCCTCTCTCTTTTTTAACATGTTTTTGTGTTTCTTTGTAGATGGAGGACCAAGCAGAACTTGGACTATTCCTTTCTAATGATGTATGCTGTGAACAAAGGGGTCTATTATGTCCAGGTAATCAAAGTTTAAAGGTTAAGCGTGTAATGTCTGCACCACTAGCGTCACTGAACGGAGTTAAAGATCGAATGACTTTTCAAACAGGTTCCCAAAACACTCCCCTGTCTGCTATTGGTCGGTAAACTCAAACATTGGTTGAGTCCGTGTGGCTGGATACAAATAGAAACAGAGCAATGCTTTGAAAGCGTCATTGTGTTTACACTTTGGGTAAAGCGACCTACGCATGGCTTTCTCATTATAAACAAGTAAATATTGCAGAAAGAATTTGAACTCTGAAACGGTTATATCGCCCGTATGATGATCTAAACGTTTTTCAATCTAATGTCTATTGGCAGCAATTGTGGCATGCTGTAAATTACCACATACAATAATTAAGATGCACAATAAATTGGTACTGTATTTGGTATCGGTTTATATAGATTTTTTATTATTCAGTACCAATTACTGGAGATATTTTGGCTTCAAGTGAATATTTAATTGAATAGTTTAGCTCCCCCATTTATCTTTGGCATTCTTACATTCTCTTAAAGTTCCTTTTTTTAATTGCTTACAATTTAATTTATAACAGAATTAAATTTGATCTTTAGCAAATCTTAGAATTATTATACATTTTCAAACGTTACTTTATAATGCTTAAAGTCACTCGTGGCATTTAAGACCGTTGGTTTTAGTGTTATGTTTTTATTTTATGTATAAATTGTTGATAACACTTTACTTAAAGCCTTTATATATAATACAATATAAAAGTAGATTTGATGCATTAATTATGCCTTGTGATGCACCTTATAATGCATTTTACAAGCTCATGAATAATTATAACCACAGTAAATACATTATAACACTTATCAATTCATTGTTACACCAGTGTTAATTTTTACAGCAAATTGTGATTTAGTTTTAGTCATATTTGAGTCATTTGAATTGTTTTTGGCTAAATCTACAGTAAATTTAGTCGGCTAAAATCTAATGGGTTTAGTTACAGTGCATTTATTAAGCATTTGTCTAAAATTTCCAAACTCATAATATTAAGGATTTGTCATGATAGACTGCGATTTAACGGCAGTGACACACAACATGCCTTTTTTATTAAATAAAACCACTTCTCATAAAGAACATGGTCTTCTTTTTAATGAAATACCAATGGTTATATAAGCTAATTATGCATTCTTTATAGCAGTGGTCTCAAACTCAGCTCCAACTCATACAGTGTTCATTTTGGCAGGCAATGTTGATTTAGTCTTAGTCTTTATCTTGAGACGAAAATGCTTAATAGTCTTAGTCACATTTTAATCATTTGAGTCTTTCATAGTTTTAGTCATTAACTTTTACTCATTACTTTTAGTTAAACTGCAGTTACCAACATTTATTTTGGTATCTATTTTATGTAGTATTCAAACAAAAATAGTATTTCAATTCTTCTCTCTTTAGACCAAATCAATTAAGCTTATGAGAAATTTGAATCAAGGATTGAATTTAGAAAACCTGGAATATAGTTTCATTTTTTGGTAGAGATACAAATTAAACTGATTTGTCAGATACAGTAGGTTTACTTAACAAGTATACATTTATTTAACATCTTTTGTTGGTTAACATTGATGACACAGATAATTAGAAATGCTGTCCCTTTAAGACGGAAGGCATGCATGTAATACTGACACATTCAGTTTTTACCCACCTGTTATTCACTCACTTAAGCCATAATCGACTGTATTACGTGAGATACTACATGATAGACATGGACTGCTGTGTGTGTATTGGAGCGCTGAGAACTAGGGCTGTAGTCAAGTCCACCTTTGTCGAGTCCAAGACAGGTCCAAGTCCAGGACTATCGGGTCCGAGTCAAGACCGAGTCCAAAGAGGTTCGAGTCTGAGTCAAGACCGAGTCCAAAGAGGTTCGAGTCCAAGTCAAGTCCACGTCCAAAGAGGTTCGAGTCCAAGTCAAGTCCACGTCCAAAGAGGTTCGAGTTCGAGTCAAGACCGAGTCCAAAGAGGTTCGAGTCCGAGTCAAGACCGAGTCCAAAGAGGTTCGAGTCCAAGTCAAGACCGAGTCCAAAGAGGTTCGAGTCCAAGTCAAGGACTATCGAGTCCGAGTCAAGACCGAGTCCAAAGAGGTTCGAGTCCGAGTCAAGACCGAGTCCAAAGAGGTTCGAGTCCGAGTCAAGACCGAGTCCAAAGAGGTTCGAGTCCGAGTCAAGACCGAGTCCAAAGAGGTTCGAGTCCGAGTCAAGACCGAGTCCAAAGAGGTTCGAGTCCGAGTCAAGTCCAAGTCCAAATGAGACGGTCAAAACAGAGAAAGAAAAAAATAATCTTCTTCAAAACCACATACTTAATTATTGATAATTGATGTGATACGAGAGACGGCATATCTTCTATTCTAATATAATAATTTTGCATTATTGTTTGTAATGATATAAAAGCATGTGCAGCAACACTGTAGGATCAAATTAGGCTATTTTATTTCTCCTCCTGAGACCCAGCTATGGAGTTTTTGCCTCTGCAGTGGACATTATATTTTAGTGAATTTCTCTGAGACCTCACGTCACTGTTATAAGCCTGGATGTCCTGTACAGAGCACATTCAGGGCTTTATAGAGATACTAAATGTTTTTTAAACCCTCTCATACGTCTTTAAAGATGGCTATATTTAATTTAGTGAAAAAATTGTACATCCTTATGGAAATATGATTATATTCTGTAATGTCCTTTAAATCTGAATCATTTTCAGATTGTTTGTCATAAAGCAACATCTCAGGAAAATGTTATGGGTTTTCAAATTCAAATATGACTTCCTGTTATGAAACAGGACATCATTTCATACATGTTCAATGTAGAGGACACCAGGCATGTTTAAAAAAAAAAAGCATGTTTATTATACATTTTGGGAGACATAACAATTGAATAGGGAAATAAATTATATATCAGTTTGCTTATGAAATAGTTCATATTATTATGAAAATCTGGCCATGTATTACTCCCATTATGAATTTTTTTTTCAACATTCTGTCCCAACAGCAACACATTAATATGCAAATTAGATACAGTGTATAGGTACACTGTGTTTAATGGGAAACCAGTTTATGGAATTTTTTACACACATATTGCATAAAACATGGTATATCAAATCATTTTGTTATACATTTTAAAACATAGTTGAGAATCATCCTTAAACAAAGTTTAGTATAAAAAATCCTGAAACCTAAAAATGTATTTGGTGATTTAAAAAAACTCCCATTGATTTTGCCGTTTTGATGTCTATTCATGCCATTTAATTCTACAGAGGACATATAATCAAATATGAATAAAATAGAGAGTTTTTCAAACATTTTATTTAAAAAAAAAATTATTATGGTCTAAATAATGTAATGACATGAAAACTTTTATCTCAGGAGGATATTTTAGGTTTAGCAATTTCACTAATATTTGACCAATTCTCGATTTTGTAAGATTTTAAATAGTCAACTTGAAAATGTAACTACAACATGATTCAAGCTACTTTTTCTTTATTAACCCTCTAGTTAAAGAAAAGTATATTCTAAGTGCACCACACATGACGTTGTCTTCATGATGTAAATGTTAAACAAATCACTAAATATCTTTGCAGAAAAGATGAACTACAACTACATCTTGTACAAACTTATATTATGCATATTAGGCTATATGTTCTGAAATAATACAAGACAAATGCTCCAAAAAACTCAAGTAATTCCAATTCAAAATGACTGAAGGTATAACACATAGAGTGCTATTATTAACTATAAAGACTCTGTAAAACAATGAACAGCGGTTTTCAGCCTGTCACCGGGATGCAAACCTGAAATATCAGATATACAGTAGTAGTTCTTCACAGGTTTTGTTTTTGATGACGCTGCTGTTCCGTTGTTTTTTCTATGTAAGCATGGACGAGTTTGACTGTTGCGCTCGTGTCTCTTGCAGCGTCTCGTGCATGAAACGGCTTTCTAAAAACACGGAGCTCTAGTTATTAAAAGATGTTTAACTCACATCTTGTATTTTTTCTATTCCACTTCCCGCGTCAACACAAAAACACACTCTGTGTGAATGGCACCTAGAGAGCATCACACGTGAGCGGTTAAGCATGTGCACCGACATGCGGTTGGATTGTCTTTTCTCTTTACTGTTATCAAAGTGTCTAATTCTAGTGTTTGGTAATATTTCTATTCAAAATCACGATTCCTCGATTTATAAAAAATCTAATTGTGGCAAAACATTAAATTCGAATTAATCGAAACAATCTGATAAATCGCCCAGCCATTGCTACAGTGTTTGCTTATTTTTTACTTTATTTACATTTTTGTGTAATTTATTTTATTTTACATCCAGGTGTATTCCGTGCCTCCAGGCTTTATTCGTTTTGCTCTTTTATTCGTTATTTTTCTTATTCATTTGGTGCCACGGCGTTTGCTGGTTTTCAGTTGTTGTTTTTTACATTTAAACATTTTGCAAGTTTGTAATTTTATATTAGGCTTATAGCATGGTAATGGTGTAATTTTTATTCGTTTTGTTAATTAAAGTCCCACGCTTATTGCAGAAAATGTGTCGTTGTAAGTTATAGATAAGCAATTGACCTGAAATGAAAGTGAAAGCAAAATGCGCACGGGCATTAATAAGGTATTTAAAAGCGAAGGAAAATGAGAGGGAAAACTCCAACGAACTTTGTAAAACCAAACTGTATTATGCAACTTGCCGACAGTGTGTCTGTGGCCAAAATAAAAATCATTTATGCCTCCACGCAGCGCAAACTCAGAGCCAGGCGCACACTCATATGACGCAGCTGTGCATTTAACAGGCGACCAATGGCAATGCCCGTTCTAGATGGAGTTAAACCAATGGCAATTACATTACCCATTTGCGGAACAAGCGAGCCAGATTAATGGTTTGTTTTGAAAGAGAAAAAAAAGTATATATTGCTGGACTTGGTCGAGACCAATTAGAACATTTGGCGAGTCCAATGACCAAGTCCGAGACAAGTCCGAGTCCAAATACCAACAAGTCCAAGACGATAGAAAAACGTCTCGAGTCCGGACTCGAGTACTACAGCCCTACTGAGAACTGGTCGCGTGCTGTATGAGAACTGAAGAAGTAGAGCGTGCGCGAGAGAGAGAGCACTTCTATCAGTGCGATTTACACTTATCCCGCCTTCACTAACTTTAAGTTAATTGATAAACGAATTGTGACTCCTGGGAAAAACGGGCTGTCTGGTCACCCATTCCCTAACCCTTCGGGTGCTGAGGCCATTGTTTCAGATCGTTAGTTCGCGTTTTAGTAGCCTATCCGTCCATTGGGTCTGCCATGCTGAGACTAGCTGCAAACGCCCCTTATCCAATAACAGAGATGCACATTTTGAAAGACAAGACCGTTAACTTTGCCTATAGGATGTATTTTGAATGTCCGGTAGTCCTCAAATATGTTCCTGTGTGGCTCAGTGGTAGAGCATTGCGTCAGCAGCGCAAAAGTTTGTGGGTTCGATTCCCAGAGAACACACATACTAATGAAAATGTATAACCTGAATGTACTGTAAGTCGCTTTGGATAAAAGTGTCTGCTAAGTGCATAAATGTAAATGTACATATCATTTTAGTCTCGTCTTGTTAACGAAGACGCGGCATACATTTAATCAGTTTTTATCATCTGATATTAGTTTTAGCTCGTCAACGTCTCTCGTCTTAGTCACAGAAAAAAGGTTTGTTGTATATTTTTCGTCTTTGTCGATGAAATTAATACTGAACTCACACCTGCTTGGAAGTTTCTAGTAATCCTGAAGACCTTGATTAGCCGGATCAGGTGTAATTTGGAGTTAAACTCTGCAGAGCTGTGTTCCTCCAGGAATTTAGTTTGAGACCAATACTTTATAGCAACTTGTTTACCATATTCTTCATTCTTTCAAGCAGAAATATTTATAAGTAAATTTAGATTAGATATATTTAGGGCTACTAAAGTGTTTCAGTCAAGAGCAGTGAGTGATTGTATGTCTTTCTTTTGTTTCTTGATTAACATCAATGACTCAGATAATAGTGACTAAATTAGGCTGCTATCCCTTTAAAACCAAATACACAGCTGCAATGGATGCAATGTACTGATACACGTTCTCCCTACTGTTTACATTCACTTAACTGTGTTTATGTGAATACTCGTCAAAAAGGACATTTCGACATCATTTTGTGTGTATTTCTCCATTCATGCGACACGAAAGAGTACTCTTGTGCTGTGAGAGACGCGCTTTCTGTGTGTGTATGCTTCAGTGTCTGCGCTCAGAAAACCGGACCGAATTAAGTTCTCTCTTGCGTCGTCAAATTTATCCTTATGTCTGCCTTTCACTTATACTGCATTCACGTGCTATCAGAATTACCATAAATATGAGCTTCCCAGTCGGAAATTGAACATGAATGGCCTTAAGGAGGCTTTATATGGTCAATTTCTGACTTGGAAACTCGTATTTGCGATAATTCCGATAGCAGGTAATCATTTTTGCATCACCCTAATTTGAGTAAAATTGAAAAATGTGTAATCTAAGTTATATTATTAACCTTACTTTCATGTTATAAGTTAAACAGATGTTATATAAAACTTAGTCTTGTCAACATTTTGGAAAATGTTTTTGTGTTCATTGAGATATTGTTTAAAATGTTTTTTTTCAAAGGGGGTGTACTCCTTTACGCTGAGCACTGTATATGTGTGTATATTTATTATGTATGTATAAAGACACACATACAGCATATTTTTTGAAAATATTTACATGTATATATTTATATTCATATCAAGTATATCATATATAAATATTTAATATATAAACGTAACATATTTTTCTTAAATATATACATGCATGTATGTGTATTTATATATACATAATAAATATACACAGTACACACACATATTTTGTAAACAAAAACTTTTATTTTGGATGCGATTAATCGTTTAACAGCACTAATGTTTATTTTAAGCAGTTGTTATTGTTAAACTTGAAACTATTATAAAATCATTAATTGAAAAGAAGCTGTTATAAATATTGAATGAAAAACTTAAAATGCTTTAATGAAAATAAGAAATGTTGAACTGAAAAAAGACAAGCATATAACAATTACGAAAACACGAAGATTAAAACTGAAAATATGAAAATAAAAGCTAGTTTAAACTATGATCACATATAAATAATAATACTAAAATAACGTTGAATTCTGTTGTTATTACTTCTCTTATTAGTAATAAAAAGTGTCAGTGCTTTACTAGTTCAAGTTTCAAGTTTGTTTTATTTATATAGCACATTTAAAAACAGCAAGCACGGCTGACCAAAGTGCTGAACAGCAAGCAGGCTGACCAAAAAACATAAAACACAGAACAACAACCACAGATTCATATCATAAACTCATAAAACACAATGACATTAAAAGCCAAAGAAAAGAAATAAGTTTTAAGAGATGATTTAAAAACAGTTAAAGACTGTGCCGATCTGATGTAGGCTGGAAGGCTGTTCCACAGCCTAGGGCCAGCAACTGCAAAGGCTCTATCCCCTCTATACTTTAGCCGTGATCTGGGGACAGAGAGAAGTCTTTGATCACCAGACCTCAGATTTCGAGTAGGATTATATGGATAGAGTAGATCAGATAGATAGCTCGGTGCCAGATTATTTATAGATTTAAAAACAAAAAGAAGAATTTTGAACTCAATTCTATAATGTACAGGTAACCAATGTAGCGATTTCAGAATTGGAGTGACATGATCAAATTTCCGTTTTCCTTTGAGGAATCTAGCAGCTGCGTTCTGTACTAATTGGAGACGAGCGATGGAAGATTTAGAAATGCCAAGATAGAGGAAGTAATCCAAGCGAGTTGTAATGAGCGCATGTATAGCCATCTCTAAAGTTTTTAAAGAGAGAAAAGATTTAATTTTGGAGAGAAGGCGCAGCTGGAAAAAAACAGGAACTAATAACCGCATTTATCTGTTTATCAAATTTAAGACCCTGATCCCAGAAAACACCTAGGTTCTTAATACAGGAAGAAGTAAAAGGAGCAAGGTATTCCAGATCGATACTTCTGCTCCCTGAGTTTTCACTAGGGCCAAAGACTATAACCTCGGTCTTTGATTCATTCAAAAATAAAAAAATTTGAGACAACCATGTCTTCACTTCATCCAGGCATGCAAAAAGAGATTCCAGAGCAGCATGTTTATTTCGTTTGATAGGCAGATAAATTTGGGTATCATCCGCATAGCAATGAAATGATACACCATGCTTTCTGAAAATAGTGCCCAAAGGAAGTAAATACAAATGTTGCTTTACTGATGTTACTTCATTCATGATATTCCCACACGGTTACTAAATTAAGCAAATTTACTTTGTGACAGTCTAAAAAAAATATTATTTTCTTTACAATAAGAAGTTCATATTACTTTGAACACATATTTCATTCATTTATGCCGACTGGTAGGGCTGTGCGATATGACGATATATATTGGATGGACGAAATAAAAAGTCTATCGTTTCATATTATGTTCTATCGTTTATTTCGTGGTTTTGCAAAATACATTGTTTACGGTAATATCTTTTCATCATTTGAGTGACTGCGATCTTTATACGCCGCCCACCACGGGGCATGAAGAGGAGACAGAACGACCAGCCAGGACAAAACGAGAAGCTCGTTACTAAACGAGGGACTACATCTGTGCATGGTCACGCGGTTTTAATCACTGCAGTTTTAAAACAACCGATTTTAAGCCGTTGAAAATCAAACAACAGAGCTATATGCGTGCGCCGTCTCTTTCTGTGTGAGAGGAGCGCGCTTTTTCTTTTTTGCCGACTTTGAATAATTACATAAACACACTTATATGCGTCAGGTCTAAAGAAAGATTAAATGCAATAACAGTAACAGTAACTGAGCTATATTGGGTCCCGACTTCGGTCTTAAAGGGGAAGCATTCCAATATTCATTCATGTTAATCATAGCACACTGCTAGAAAATCTCTCACTGCTCTCGACTAAATCACTTTTGTAACTTTAATGAGAATTAATAAAAAATAACAATAAAAATGATATATTTATAATATGTATAGAATACATAATACACGTGTTAATTATATATATCATAGATAGATATAATTAACACAGTGAAGACTAATTCATTTACACAATGTATGCAGTGTTTCTTATTTATTGTAGTTTTTTGTCCTATTGCTTGCAACTAGTTTCTTATCCTTATTTCATCACTGACTGTTTATTATCTTCAGTGAGGTTTTTTTTCTCTCTCTTTAGGCTTGTATTAGTTTGATATTGACATTGGTGACAAGGATTATGAAAAGTATATGGTATTAAAGATTTGAATATAATAAAAACCTTTTTAAAAGAAAATAAATCACTATATCGTGATATATAGTGTTACCGTGATATAAAATTAGTCCTATTGTGATATAAGATTTTGGTCATATCGCCCACCCCTACTGACTGGAGGTCGAATCAAAAGTTTTGTCTTTGCTAGTTAACAGCATGTCACACAAAGACTTGAACGGTTGAGACCAGTGTTAATCTTTAACCTAAAATGCTGAGGAAATCTCTTTTGATTGAATGGTCAGCTTCCCAAGCGGTGTATATTTGCGTGTAGGTTTCTAGTTAGTGTGCAGAAGTACCCCAAAGCTCCCTGCTCAGGGGCTGCTGTGTTTACTCGTGGATCTGATTTACCCTAAAGACACACTTTGGCTCTGTAGCGGTGGTCATGGGAACGTGGCTTGCTGGTTTTGGGATTTCTGTTTTTATGAAGTGATAATGATTTTACAGCTGGGAATATGATCAGGGGAAAGAATGCGCTGCGGTCAGAGCAGCTGTAGATGGTCGCGGCAGATTGAAAGCAGCGTAACGCTCAACTCGACATCTCTTATTTGTTTCTCTCTGCTGGACAAACAAACATGAAAAGCATAACATGATGAAAAATATCAAGCATATGCTTCTGCCAACCAGTTATTTGTGCAGTGATATCAGCTGTAATCCTGTATGTTTAGTGCTCACTAACCAATGTCCACCTCTCAGCAAATCTGTTAGAATGAGCGTTATATAAATAACATCAATTAATAAATGCGTTTTTATATTTATACTTGTTTCAAATTATGTTAAATATTTATCCAGCATCACAAATGACTAGTTTTAGCCTCATGTAACATCATACTTGTGATGAGAGGCAGATGCTCTTCCTACTTTTTCAGTTGTTCTTGATGAAAAGCTTTATATTGATTTATTTTATTACATACACAATACCTTTCAAATGTTTGGTGTTAGTCAGATCTTTTATTTATTTAAAAAAAGGAAATGTATAACTTATTTATTAGAAGGACTAATTTGTTCAAAAGTGACAGTAAAGACGTTGTTACAAAAGGTTTCAAAGCTTCATCAAAGAAATGAACGGTTTTATCATATTAATAATATTAAGCAGTAAAAACAGTTTTTAACATTGATAATAAGATTTATAGAGTGATCGTGATAGATTGATAATTTATCATGTGACAGTGAAGACTAGAGTAATGGCTGCTGAAAATTCAGCTTCACCATTACAAATATTAAAAAATATATTGCAATATGAAACAATTATAATAATATTATTTTGCACTATTATTGATTTTACTGTATTTTGCATAGTGAGCATAATAGACCTTTCCCCCCAAAAAACTATCATACTGATTTTTTACTTTTGACCAATAGTGTATTTAGTATCTTTCTAATATTTCCATGTTTCCTCAGACAGAAAAGCATGCTGTATTAATGTTCTTTCTCATGTTCACGTGCTTCTCTCTGTCTGTCTGTGTGTAGGACTGTACTCAATGTTGTCATTCATGTTTTTTCTTTGCTGTGCTAATAAATCTCTCTAGTGTCTCCATGTCTTTGTGCTCTCGATACACGCTGTGCTCTCTTAGGAGAGGGGAAAGGTATTGCTTTCATGTTTTTTTGGGAACTCAAGTTACTCAAGAGTATAGGACAACATGCTTTAGCTTTGCTAGTGTTTGTCTGTGCTTACATTAGTGGCAAGATCTGTGTGAGAAGTGATTTTTCTGTTTTCTTTTCTCCATCCAGGTTGATTGTTAGATGTGGTATTTGTAGTAGGTGCAGCATGTGTGGAAGTATATCTGGTTTATGAGCTGTTCTGTATGATTCATGTCTGTTTCTTGTTGTTTTAACAGTTAGAGGACGACATCGTTGCCAAGCCCAACTATTTTGCCACCATGAAAAACTTTGCCATACAACTCGCCACTGAGGACTGGATGATCCTTGAGTTTTCACAGCTGGGCTTCATTGGTGTGACTTCTATATATTTAATATCTGTATTTTGAATTTTTTTTAATACACGTCCATCACTTAGATTACTTGAGTTATTGTCATCATTTACTCGTTCCAAACCTGTATGACTTGTGCTTTCATGGTATACTGAAAGATATATTTTGAAGAATGTTTCCACTGCTCTTTTCAATACAATGGAGTCACAGTATCCAAGAGCAATCAAGCCCCAAAAAGTACCGTAAAAGTACTCAATATAATTTGAGCTGCGTAAATATTCTTCAGAATTTCTCCTTTTGTGTCCCTCTGAAGAAAGAACGGGTTTAGAAAGACATGAGAGAGAGTCAATGATGACAGATTTTAATTTCAGTGAAAATCTCTTTAAAGAAATAGTTCCATTAAAAAAAATAGAATTCTGTCATTAATTACTCACCCTCATGTCGTTCCAAACCTGCAAGACCTTCAGAACACAATATATTTTTGATGAAATCTGAGAGCTTTCTGACCTGCATAGACAGCAACACAAATCAAGGTTCAAGGTTTTTTATTTGTCACATACTCAGTTATACAGAATATAATCAGTAGTGAAATGAAAGTCAGGTCCGCTCAATGGACAGTGCAAAATACGTAACAAGAGAATATGCATAAATATAGGTAAAAAAAATAAAGGGTAAAATGTGCAATACGTAGACTGTGGACTTCATAAATAATAATATAAGCAGGGATGTGCAAGAGGAATATGCAAACAGGTTGTACAGGGTATTTACACATAGCAGCAAATGACACTTTTAAGGCCCAGAAAGGTAGTAAGAGCATCGTTAAAATAGTCCATATGACGTCAAGGGTTCAAGCGTAATATTATGAAGCTGTGAGAATACTTTGTGTGCAAAGAAAACAAAAACGACAATTTTATTCAGCCTTCAGTCAGTCTTCACAACAGTACACGATGCATGCGTGTGCATTCCTCTGCTTGTAAACAAGACACAGCACAGCCAGAGCGCCAGCTCCTGTGTCAGCAGCATCACACGCATGCATCGTGCTCAGAGCTGGGTAGAAACCGATCACATGCACTCTGGATTACATAACCAGATTCCAAAAATTAAGTACTTGTAATTAGAGTAAGTATTCGCATCAATTTAAGATATTAGAAGACATGTTTGTTGTAAGAGTTTATAGTAACAATGAAGCATATCAACATGATGTAGTTGTTTATATTTTTAGCTTCATTGCAAGGCAAGTTTATTTATATACAAAATTTCATACACACTGGTAAATAAATGTAACATCGACTGTATCATGACTGTAACATTGAGTGTATTTTGCAGTATTAAACGCGTATTTGTACCGATTTCATCAGGCTCTGAAACTTCTTCAAAAAGAACACAAAAAGTCGTGGCCTAATGGTAGAGAGTCAGACTCGTAATCCAAAGATTGCAAGTTCGAGTCTCGGTCCGGCAGGAATTGTAGGTGGGGGAGTGAATGTACAAGACCGACCCCCAACTGTTCCCCGGGAGCCGCAGCATAAATGGCTGCCCACTGCTCCGGGTGTGTGTTCACTGTGTGTGTGTGTGCACCTTGCATGAGTAAAATGCAGAGCACAAATTCTGAGTATGGGTCACTATCACGTCACTTTCACAAAGAATGACCTTCTCAGCCACCATAGTTGCAACTCTTGCGTCCTCAGAACAGGGTGTACAGTGCAGCTCCGTTGTGCAATGTTTTGTCGAGGTTGAACAAATGACAGCATTTGTCATGACTCGATCAGTCAATACACATGCACAGTAAACACGTTTTGACTTCGCATGAGCACTGGCTAGTCTAGCCTGAAGAAAAAGCTTTTTAAATGCTATTTGAGCATAAGAAAACATTCATAGAGCAATTAATTGAGTTCAGCGCGTAGTGTTTGAGATTTCAGGATCCATTCATTAAGATTGGTCTTGTACGAGCTGCACGGAGGCGTTGCAAATACGGCCGCCGAGTGAAGAGACTTTCCTCAAAAGGGAGTTTGTTTTAAAATTATTTCATTTGAATTTTTTATGATTTAATCAATTGTCAGTTTTTCATTAACCCCCCAGTTCCTTTTCGAACCCTAGTTTGGGAAACCTTGATGTAATATAATGTTTAATGCACTTCATGTTGTAAATTACAAAGAATGGAACACGTTTTCATACTCGTTGTATTTTTTACATCATTGTGGTACAAGATAATGCTATTTAAATCAATGTGATAAACTAGTTAAATCAAAAGTAATCTGATTGTTGCATAAAATGTGTAATGTAACGGATTACGTTATTGACTACAATTTTTGTCATGTAATCTGGAATCGAATTACAATTAGTTATTAATCTACCCAGCTCTGTCATGCTGTTGTGAAGACCAACAGGGAAGAGAAGAAATTGTTTAATATAGTTGTTACTTTTGTTTTCTTTACACACAAATAATCTCGTAGCTTTATAACATTACAGTTGGGCCACTATTGTCACATGGACTGTTTTAACTTTGTCCTTACTACGTTTCTGGGTCTTGATCGTGGTACTTGCATTGCTGTCTATGGATGATCAGAAAGCTCTCGGATAACTCCAAAATTATCTTAATTTGTGTTCCAAAGTTTAACAAAGGTCTTACGGGTTTGGAGTTACATGAGAGTGAGTAATTAACGACAGAATTTTCCTTTTTGGGTGAACCATCCCTTTAAGGTGTACTCACACTAGGCATGGTTGCCTTGAACCGAGCGTGATTATCCCCCCCCCCCCCCCCGGCCTGCACTCATGCTTGCACTAAACTTTCCGGGCCAGAGCACGCTTACGGAGAAACCCACTTTCGCTTATAATCTGCCAAATAATTCATAATAATTAATTTATATTTTATGCCGTGCGTTGAGTTTAATTTGCATGTATCAGAGAATTATTACGGAGGCAGCTGATGTTAATGAAATAATTTGAGTTTTACTCGCAAACTACATTTCCTGTTCATCAATAAGGTGAGAACCAGAGCCATTATAAACCTAAATATACTTGATTGAGTTAAATCAATTGTAAAGTGTTGTGTAATAGTAGTAATATAATTTGTTTGCGGTCGTAATGATGACAGTAGCACACACAAAATAGTATCTGTTCCGTGCTCCGGCGCGGTTCGCACTCACTGCATGCTTACCTCTTCCAACCGGGCCAGGGACGGCTAAACGAACTGCCCGAGTGCGGCACGGAGCGATCACACTAGTCAAACACGCTCGGGCACAGTTCAAAACGCCTAGTGTGAGTACACCCTCAGACTTTCTTGTTATACTTTTATTCAGCAAGGATGCATTAAAACATTTGACACTGGAGTAATGGCTACTGAAAATTCAGCTTTGCCATCACAGGCATAAATTACATTTGAAAATTAATTATAATAGAAACTTTTATTTGTAATAATATTTCACAATACTGCAATTTTTTACCATATTTTGTAATAAATGCAGCCTTAATGAGAATAAGAAACTTATTTGAATGGCAGTCTTTTTAATGTATGCTCTTTTTTTTCTCTTTCAGGTAAAATGTTCCAAGCCCCAGATCTAAATCTCATTGTGGAGTTTATCTTCATGTTTTATAAGGAAAAGCCCATTGATTGGCTGCTGGATCACATACTCTGGGTCAAAGCATGCAACCCAGAGAAAGATGCGGTAAGTGAATGCTCTCTCCTGTAAGTGTGTGTGTTTCTGTGACCTTGAACTCTCCTCTGCTGTGGGAGGCTTGTCACACCTCTTGTTTTTCAGAGCTTTCTTTCTCCCTACAGACAGACACGTCATGTCTATCTAGATTTCTTTATTTTTAACTCTATATTACTTCATTCTCTCGGTCTCATGTCTCATTGGCTTCCTCTTTCTTTTTCTCTCCAGAAACACTGTGAGAGACAGAAGTCGAGTCTGCGCATTCGTTTTAGGCCCTCTTTGTTTCAGCACGTAGGCCTGCACTCCTCCCTCGCTGGGAAAATCCAGAAACTCACGGTAACTTTGATTTCATGAGTGTTGTTTACACTTGTTATAAACATCCGTCTTGGGTGACATAACCCTAAAACCCTTGTTTTAGCATAAAAGATGTTCAACAAGCAAGTCCTTCATTTGTTATTTGGGACACATTATTGTTTACACTACAAATGTCGTTTTAGTGATTGTTGTCCAAATACACCTGTATTTATCGCTGACCGCTTGTGATCAGACTGCTTGTGTTATTACTGGCTCTTCATGTCAAATCCTTCCTCTTGCTCTTAAAAGTACTCTAAAGTTTCTGATTCTCTTCCACACAAACTTGCTGTGGCTTCCTATTATCTTATAACATCTTGTCTTACCCTGTATCCTGTTTCTTTGTACCAAAGTGTCTTTTTTGTTCTTGAATAACTGACCTTTTACCCAATTTTGCTTGCTGTTTTTACTATTAATGACTGTAAATCAGTCCGGCCATCAGCTGCAATTCCTTTTAACTTTATTTTCTGCTGTGTTAGGATAAAGACTTCCTGAAACCTCTGTTGCATAAGATTCACGTGAACCCGCCGGCAGAGGTGTCCACCTCTCTTAAAGTGTATCAAGGTCATACACTTGAGAAGACCTACATGGGGGAAGACTTCTTCTGGGCCGTTACTCCGAAGGCAGGAGACTTCGTCCTGTTCAAGTTTGATCGGCCTGTCAACATAGAAAGGTCAGTCTGTCTCAGGACGACTGAGAGAGATGCACACACACTCGGGGATCGATGGTAACGATGGCCCGGTGACCTAGAGCCAGTGTGAGAGGACATTTATTGCATTTGTCTATATTGATTTAATATACTATTCACATACACACACCCACCCAAATGATTTCTTTCTGTAATCTTCACCCTCTCCTAAAAGTGATGTCCTCACTCTAATCAGAAGACATCATTGACGCGTCTCCGTGTCTCACTGTCCTCACAGGGGAGTAGAGGTGGCTAATGGGACGCTTCTAAAATAAGACTGCAACCAAAAACCTCTGTAGAGGAAGCCAGAGGGAGATGTAATGGAAAAAACACATTAGCCACGTTTACATGGACCCTTTTTTTTAAATTCCGACTGATGAATCCGAACGTAATTTTTACATGAACACTAAATAAAGTGATCGGGTTTGTCACTTCGAATAAGATTTCATCTTTTGGCATAAGCATACCGCACAAATATACAGAACTTCCTCCTTTTTGTTTATAGTTATTTTTCAAAAAGCTGACTTAATATTGATCTATTTCGAGTCCTAATTAGGAGGCGACAAGCACATGAAGCTTTTTGCAATGATGCTTATCATGCTTTAGTTTTTTTGCAGGCCCAATCTGGGTCAGTACTTTGGTTTTTTTGGTTGCCCTGCCAGAATGACCTGTATTTTTAGCAACAAATGTGTCAGAAAATATATTTAGATTTTTCGGTCATACTTTATTTTAAGGTCTAGTTCTCACTACTAACAACCATAACTATCAAATTTGCCTCAATAAACCACTAATTTGCTGCTAATTAATACTAAGGTAGATGTTAAGTTTAGGTATTGGGTATGATTATGGATGTAGAATATGGTCATGCAGAATATGTGCTTTAAAAGTACTAATAAACAGCCAATATGTTAATATTAGGCATGCGAGATAGTGAGAATTGGTCCTTATACTAAAGTGTTACCAAAATTTATTTTAAACGTGAAGTTTTTTTTGTGAAAAATTAGAAGTCAACAAAATGTATAAAATGTCAACCCATTTCTAATGCTATTATCTTTTTATTGTCAATTAAAAGCTCATCTATATCAGCCAACTAGATAATAGGTTAGTGCCATACTGTATTTAAATACACATAATTCATAACCATGCTGTTATCATTTACTCATGTCGTTCCAAAGCTCTGTGGCTTTCTCTTCTAAATAACACATTTGGAAGAATGTTTAACTGTTTTATACAAACAGTGACAATTTCTGTATTTCACGAAGCCATCTTTACAAGTCCTCTGTGCACTCTGTTGCCAGCATTTTTCTAAATATATTTTACAGTATGTTCCACTGAAGAAATTCAAACCGTAACAACATGACATGAGGGCGAGGAAATGACGACAGTGTCCTGTTTTTAATGTGTATTTATTTTTTTGGTCAACTGTCTGTAGTTTCAGTACAAAAATAAATCATGGTTTCTACAAAAATAAGCAGCACAACTATTTTCAACATTCATAATAATAAGAAATTGTTTTTTTTTAGCAGCACATCAGCTTTGATCATGTGACAAGTTACACAAAGATTTCATCTGAACCAGAACTTTGATTTATTTATTTTTTTAAAGATCTTGTCATGTGATAAAGTCTTGTAATTGTGATATAATCTGCTATAACGTAGGACACATTTCAGATTGTATCATAAGTAATGGCTGCTGAAAATTAAGCTGTGCCATCACAGAAATAAACTACATTTAACAATATATTAAAATGTGAAACAGGATATTTTAAATTGTAATAATATTTTACAATATTCCTGTATTTATTCTATTTTTGAAGGCCGAAATCTCTCTCACACTGGTCGTGGTACATCACTGTTAGTGAATAAGGGTATTTCCTCGAGCGATTGGATAGATGCGGACAGACAGTCATGCTGTTTGCTCATTCATTTTCTTTGTCTAACAGAGTCCTGTTCAAAGTGTTTGTAAGTAGAAACCGTGCTATCAAGATGAAGTGTCAATTTACTTACATGGGACTGGATTTAATTAGCAGCTCAAGTAGGGACCTATTTAGAGACCCCTTATCTGTGTGTTCTGGCCGTGCTATCATAGTTCGACTCAGTCTTGTCCATGTCCTGCCAGTGTTTGTACATGCGTGTTCAGGAATATTCACGAGTCTGTGCCTGTACATGCGTATTCATTAACAATCATCCTTTGATTGGCAGGTTCCTCTTTCGCAGTGGAAACCAGGAGCACCCAGGAGACAAAATCAAGAACACTACTGTCGAGATCCTGCCCTTTTCGGTAAATAAAAAACACACATCCTCAACTAGATTCCTTACGGTGTCCTCTAAATGTCCAAGCAAGCCCCGGGGTGACCGGTTTATCAGAATATCTGGCGTAGGTCTTCTGTGTACGCTGTCACCAGGGCTAAGTTTAGTCTTCCGCAGCGTGGTAATGAGGCAGCGTACTGCCATCCTGCTGTGATACAGAGATTCAAAACCTTCCAATGGGCTGTGATGTTTGTTCTTGAAGACATTCCTCGGGTGAATAAATGAGGCTGGTAATACATCTGAGCTTGTGTAAATGGGTTTGTGAGCTTGGGTTTACTTATTATTTCATCACTGTATACAAACATTGCTCCCACAGTTGCATCTGACATTAAGGTGCGTTTACAGGGAGCATTGTAATCGGTTTAAAAGTCCAATCCGAATGAAAATGCTCCATATAACCACCTCAATCAGAATAAAAATGCTCCGTATAAACACCTCAATCAGAATAAAAATGCTCCGTATAAACACCTCAATCAGAATAAAAATGCTCCGTATAAACACCTCAATCAGAATAAAAATGCTCCGTATAAACACCTCAATCAGAATAAAAATGCTCCGTATAAACACCTCAATCAGAATAAAAATGCTCCTTGTAAACACCTCAATCAGAATAAAAATGCTCCGTGTAAACACCTCAATCAGAATAAAAATGCTCCGTATAAACACCTCAATCAGAATAAAAATGCTCCATATAAACACCTCAATCAGAATAAAAATGCTCTGTATAAACACCTCAATCAGAATAAAAATGCTCCGTATAAACACCTCAATCAGAATAAAAATGCTCCGTATAAACACCTCAATCAGAATAAAAATGCTCCGTATAAACACCTCAATCAGAATAAAAATGCTCCGTATAAACGCCTCAATCAGAATAAAAATGCTCCGTATAAACGCCTCAATCAGAATAAAAATGCTCCGTATAAACACCTCAATCAGAATAAAAATGCTCCGTATAAACACCTCAATCAGAATAAAAATGCTCCGTATAAACACCTCAATCAGAATAAAAATGCTCCGTATAAACACCTCAATCAGAATAAAAATGCTCCGTATAAACACCTCAATCAGAATAAAAATGCTCCGTATAAACACCTCAATCAGAATAAAAATGCTCCGTATAAACACCTCAATCAGAATAAAAATGCTCCGTATAAACACCTCAATCAGAATAAAAATGCTCCGTATAAACACCTCAATCAGAATAAAAATGCTCCGTATAAACACCTCAATCAGAATAAAAATGCTCCGTATAAACACCTCAATCAGAATAAAAATGCTCCGTGTAAACACCTCAATCAGAATAAAAATGCTCCTTGTAAACACCTCAATCAGAATAAAAATGCTCCTTGTAAACACCTCAATCAGAATAAAAATGCTCCTTGTAAACACCTCAATCAGAATAAAAATGCTCCGTATAAACACCTCAATCAGAATAAAAATGCTCCGTATAAACACCTCAATCAGAATAAAAATGCTCCGTATAAACACCTCAATCAGAATAAAAATGCTCCGTATAAACACCTCAATCAGAATAAAAATGCTCCTGTATAAACACCTCAATCAGAATAAAAATGCTCCGTATAAACGCCTCAATCAGAATAAAAATGCTCCGTATAAACGCCTCAATCCGAATTAAAATGCTCCGTATAAACGCCTCAATCAGAATTAAAATGCTCCGTATAAACACCTCAATCAGAATAAAAATGCTCCGTATAAACACCTCAATCAGAATAAAAATGCTCCGTATAAACACCTCAATCAGAATAAAAATGCTCCGTATAAACACCTCAATCAGAATAAAAATGCTCCGTATAAACACCTCAATCAGAATAAAAATGCCCAAACCGAATGAAATTGTAATCGGTTTTAGAGGGGTGGGATAAACCTTTCTATAAACCGAACAAAATTAAAATTCTACCATGTAAACACGTTAAACCGATTACTTTACGCCTACGTCAAGAGGTCGGGTCGTCAGAACATGACCGTGATGTCAGCGGCGCAGTACATTCTGTGATCTAGGGACACAGACACTACAGTAGAGACTGGGTAATAGTGAAGGTATAAAGTACATTTTTAATGATAGAGTTAAAAACACATTAGAATGGAGAACGCTTGCTGTGTTACGGACTATCTGCTCTCATCCGGAGTGAAAAACGGATCTGAAATGAAGGGCAATGTTCTGCTTTGCAGCTTAGAAACAACACAATGATGATAGTGAAAGTATAGCTCAATGAAGTGGGCAGAGCGGTCAGCATTGAGACAGACTATTAACCGCAATATGGATTCCATCACGGAGAAGCTCACGGCTTTGCAAAGGAAAATTGATGGTTTTAGAGACCAGAACGGACAATAGAGAGTAGCCGTGGAATTGGAATGCGGCTATTCGCCCCAAGACCAAACAATCGCAATCTTATCTTTTCGGCTCCCCCGTAACAGCACGGCCTCGGCCAAGGCCGTGTTGGAAAATCAACCCTGGGAAGGGCACTGCAGGGAGACGCTCTTGCGTTCCTCCCCCCATTCTACAGACACCTGCTGATTACAAACTTTTACACACACAACACACACACACACACACACACATATACGCACTCACCTCCCCACCCCCCCGATCCCACGCCTCCGTCGCATCGCTTTATACCGCCAGCCTGACAGGCGGGTCTTGTGACCAGCGCTAAACTCGGCTGCGGGTCCGGATGGCTGCTTGCCGGAGCTGGATTACTTCCCCTGTTGCAAAGTCGTGTGTCTATGGTGTATTTATGTGCTTTTTGTTGCTGAGGTGTTTTTCCTGCTCTCACACTGTACTCCCTAAGGAGCATAGACTGGGGGTTATTTTTTTTTTCCTCCCCTTCCTCATGTTATGCTGTATTTCTCTTCTATTCCCTGAACAAAAATGCATTTCACTTCTGATTATACCCTGTATAATTTAGTATGTGACGAATAAACAACCTTGAACCTTGAAAATAAAGAGCTTGACCAAAATTTGCCTTTGTCATTTGTATTTATATAGATTAAAGATTCATAATTGCCAATCTTCTTGAATTTATACGTGTTCACGCCATGAATATTGTACGAAAACACGTTTATGTGCGATCACTCCCTGTGTTCATAAAGCAACGCTCCTTTGATTCATTGTTCAGCAAATCTTGGTAAGAAATGGTGTATTTGTTCCATTTAAGTACCCTACAGTAAAAGTTTGTAGTATCAGAGTACAATTCATTTCAGAGCTGCATAACAGACGGACGTGTGATTTCTATGATCATGTTCTGGCCATATGATCGAGCGCTCGAATGAACGCAAGGGATTCAAATATTAACCGTTTATTCTAAGCAAGAGCATGCAGCTATTAAAAATATTAACATAAATATGGGCTGTTTTCCTCTGGTGACTTGTTTCTGTTGTCACTGTAGGCTATATTGTATCCTCAAATGGAAAGCACAGGCACGTGTAAACACCATATCGGATTAGATAATGTCTCATGTAAGCAGTCCACCGAATCTTTCACTCCGAATGACAAAAAGTGTACATGTAAACGTGACTAGTGTTAGCATAGTGCTAGTCCCGAAGTGGTTCTTAATGATGTTATCTCTTGCAGGACACTGAATTGAAGACCAAAGAGGAATACAAACGAACAGAAGACCGCTTCTATAAACTTGGTGAGTTGTTACAGCAGTTTTGCACTTGAAGCAAACGATTGCTGTGCCTTCCTCGCAAATAGAAGCTGTAACTCTATAAAACAACGATGGCGCTTATTCAGCATGTGCTCAGTACATCTCTCTCTCTGCCTGAGAAAGGATTGCACTTTTCAACAAACTCATTTTGAGGTTTTGGTTTGCTCTTTATTTTTTTAGACCCCGTGTTTATGATGCCTTTGAATTTGAATTTAAACTCGTATAGATTTTATTACAAAAATTATTGACAATACTATTTGTTTGTTTCGTATGCTTACCAAGACTGCATTTATTTGATCAAAATACAGCAAATACAATAGTAATGTTAAATATTATTACAATTTAAAACTATTTTAGTGTATTTTTCCTTTAGGAGTCATTCTATTATGCTGGTTTGTTGCCCTTTTATTACATTAAAATGTATGTACTGTTATTTTTGATCAATTTAATGCTTTGCTGAATAAAAGTGTTTTTGGAAGAAATGAAAGCTGACCTCAAACTTTTGAACACTAATTTAGGTCCTAGGAAGAGCTACAAAGCTATAAAGAAATATATATGTACACAGACACTATAGACCACTACAGTCTTTGCTAAAGACACACATCTTCCGTTAAGTAAACCACATCTCTCTTTCTTTTTTCCTGTACTGCACGCTAGCTTACTTTCAAAGCATGGCACTGTGGTTATTGCGGATATTTTCGAGAGACATGTTTTTCTTTGTGTCTCTCTCTTCAGCTCAGTTTGAGAGAGGAGTGGCAGAGGGGACGGTCGACCCGGTCTTTAACCCTGTGGTGGCTGTTCGTCTGAAGGTCCAGAAGGACTCCGCCGTGTGGGCTATTGTTAGCGAGGTCTGTACGCTGCCGTTGGTTTAGGCCCGTCTAGTATCTATCACAGTACATGCTAGTAGAGATTTCGCTGTGATATTACTGTTTAGGTTGCATTTATTATTATATTATTCATTAGATTTGTTTAGATTCAGGAGGTGCATATGTGAAGCTCTTTTTGCACTAATGCCACTTCTTTATTAATAATTTATCTTTTGTTTCGTCTCCATCACTTTCAGGAAATACAACGGGATAGAAACAACATCTTAAATAAAATAAATACCTTTTAATAAGAGCTATTCATAAATGGTCAATACCATATGATTATTTAGTACATTTCCTTTGAATTTCCAGCACAAGTAACATTTTTTTTAAATATATGCCATTCCTGTAATATGAAATCTTGGTAACACTTTAGTATAGGGACCAATTCTCAGTATAACTAGCTTCTTATTAGCATATTATTAACATATTGACTGTTTATTAGTACTTATAAAGCACATATTCTGCATGACCATATTCTACATCCATAATCATACCCAATACCTAAACTTAACAACTACCTTACTAACTATTAATAAGCAGCAAATTAGGAGTTTACTGAGGCAAACGTCTCAGTTAATGGTTTGTTAATAGAGAGAATTTGACCTTAAAATAAAGTGTGACTGAAATGACTCAGTTTGAGTTTTGGGTTATACTGTCCAACCCTAGACCAATCACATGCTCTCTCCCTCTTAATTAATTACTGTGAATTATTTAAATCATATCTGCAGTTACTAAATATCTTATAAACTTGATGCTGTATTTAATGCATTCAAAATTGCCAACACTTTGCATTCCGATGAAATGTGAGCTTATAAAAGATCATATTTTTTTAAATTAAAACCATGTTTTATCCACTCAAAACGTCTCATTGATAAGTGAATGCACAAAAATGTCAAATTTTTTGGTGGTATTGTGTTATTACAATGTTATTACTAATTTATTAAGTGTTTTGATGAAGCAACAAGCCATACATCATATCTCTTCTCTGTTTTGCATTTTTGGTCAAAACCAGCCATAAGTCAACCCTGTCTGGCACATGAGGACATTTTAACGGATGCCTGGTTTAGTTCTGACACTGAACTCGTATGCACAGTTGACTGGACCGTAAAATGTGTTGCTTCAAACTGACATTGATTTGTGTTTTTGTTGTTGATGTGCACAGAGGATGTTCTTCATATGCCTGGTTCTTGACAGATGTTGTTTAATGTCTCTTGTCAGATCCATATCAAGAGGATACCTGGGTAACTACCTGAATGTCTCCAGTGGTCGAGGCGTCTGGTCACCAAAACAGGGATGTGCTGCTCGCATCTACAGCGGATCAAGAGCGACCCTCACATTATCAGTGCGTGAAGGAACCCTGGCTTTATGTTCTTCACCTCTTAAACTTGACCCTTTCCTCTTTTTTGTCAGTTTCTCTTCTCTTCTACTTACCTTTGCCTCTGTCGTCAGACTTCGTGAATGTGACTACTACTGTACAGAAGAAAAAAACACTTTTTGACGATGTTTTTTCAGACACTAAATGTGTCGTGAAGAATTGCAATCATCGCTGTCTTTAAGGTTTGAAGTTCAGGATTCAATGCTGGAGAATATGTGCCCTACTGATGAAGAATGTCCTCCGCGCTCTGCCGTCATGGACTGTAACTGACCCTGGGTCAGGTAAACACGGCTGGATTTTGGGCTGAGGGATGAACGAGTGGGACGACAGAAGTTGTTGTTTTTTACAGGGTTTTTGGTAGAATTTAGGCCGTTGATATTTCGAGACCAGTTTATTATTTGATTGACTGCTTTGCCAAAATCTAAAAACATATTTCTTAAAAACAAACAGCATATCTTCGGGCCTCTACCTGATGTGGCTTTTCTTCCTCTGTGTTGGTTCAGTGTCAACGAATCAATCCTGGTTTTTAATTGCTGTTATTATTATTACGACGATCTATGAAGGTGAATTAATTTATTTGAAATAAATCTTTAATTTGTACAAAAGGTAAATGCTTTTATTTGATATTCTTTGGAAATGTGGCAGAGAGTTTATTGTGGCTTCAAGTCGAGTGATGGTTGATGTTTGTGTCTTCGTGTGGTTGAGAAGGGTGCAGGGCCGCCCACTTCTGTGCCTTAACATCTAGCGTCCCAGTAGGACAGCCATGCGCCCTGTGTCAAAACACTTCAATCATCAATAGGACAGTTTGTTAGCTGCTTGATTTAAGTGAGACGTTCAAGAGTAAAGCATGGCATGTCCATTTTTATGTTCCCGAGTCTTTCATGTCTTCATTCTCCATCTGAAATAATCTGCTTTCATCGTGCAGTCAGAAACTGTTCTCCTTTCTGTACTGTATCTGAATGTTCAGTGAGTCATGATTAAGGCCAGATGGAATCTGCAGATTTATCTTCTGCACAGAATGAATTTAAATGTGGTGAATGATTAATGAAGCTGAGGCTACTACATTTGAATGGTAGCTGAAAGCACAATCTACGGAGTCCCTAAAGAGACATGGTGGTGGGGAAAGAAGATGAGTTGGTTTTTAGTTGTTAGTTGATAGTAAAAACCTGAAATAATTCAGCCGTACATTTTTCTCGGCATGAAAATAGCTACAGAAGCTGGCGTGACGTTAAACACAAACAAACTTTGGGTTTGCTCGCAATATATTTGTGATGGAAATATGCGGTAGGACCAAGAACTATATTTCAGTACTTGGCGAGAGAACGCAAAGGTTTTGCTAGATAATGAAAAGTGTTGCAAGCGAATGCAAAGTTTATTGGGGGAACAGAATTGTTGTGAGAGCATTGCAGAGTTTCTTGGGTGATTGTAGTACTTTTGCGTGTAAACGTAGAAGTTTTGCGAGCGATGCAATGTTTCGTGAGGCAACGCAAGAGTTTTGTGTCTTAAAATATAAGGTGGGGGAAAGAAATGCATTTTTGTGAGAAAACGCTACATTTTGCGAGCCAATCCAAAGTTTCTTGGGGAAACGCAGTACTATTTACAAATGAACGTATAAGTATTGCGAGCGAACACAAATCTCTTTGAGGGAACGTAGAACTTTTGCAAGTGAACGCAAGGTTTCTTGAGGCAACATGATGCATTTACAAACGAATGCAAACATTGTGCAAGCAAACTTAAACGTATTGAAATATGTTTCTTCATCACCTTGTCTACTTAGGGATTCTGTAACAATCAAATAAGCCACACTATGTAAAAGCGCACAGAACGTGATGAATGAATGCAGTTCAAATGTTTCTATAGAGTGCTGCTGGTGCAGATTATATGTGGACCTGGTCAGGAGCTAAATGTTACCCATAGATTTATGAGGGAAATTGAATGGAACGGCTACATTTCAAGCTATTTTCAGAAGTGTGAAGTGTGCTGGTTTTGACACCTGGGTTTATTTCACTAAACATTTATTATATTGTAAAGCTACGGTTCGTATTTATTTAGCTTGCAGCTCCTGACGTAGGGACTTGATGGTGACGTAACTGCTGTACAGATTTCCGAAGTGCTCTCATGTGATTGTATATATGTTTAATAAGATGAAAGTTTTAGTTCAGTCTGTCATTGTATAATCCTTCATGCTTCAAGTTCAGAACATATCCTTTCTAGATACATACCGCACACCCTCATTTAGTGACTACTTGGAGCCGGATGTGAATCGCAGTGTGTTTTGTACTGTCATAAACATTGTTTACAGTGTGTTTATGATCTCTCGTGAGAGGAGAGATGGAGATCTGAGTGTAGAGTACTGTATCATTCTCCTTTACCTCCTCATATGACATGACTTCTGGAGAAACCACAGTGGAGTGGTTTTCAGTGTGTTTTGCCATATTGCTGCCTTTTAGTCAGATTTGTGTTCACTGAACGGTTTCCTCATCTGCTTTAGCACTGAGAGATGGATTGTTATCCGCTGCCCTCTCGTTAAACTCATGGGCCGGATTCCCATCAGCGCATGTCCATCTTGAAATCCATCCTTCGGTCTTGCATTGAGATGAACCAGACATGAAACGTGCTCCTCTTGTGTGGTGCATTCTAGACTTTCATGTGCCTTCATCTGTTTTTCTCCAGCTCTGACATTGATTTCAATAAACTGTTCCAAAATAAACCAGTCTTGGCATAATGCATCATTTTATGTTTCTGCTGTGTTCCCTCATTGCTCATTTATTCAACTAATGTATCTTACATATGTAATCATGCAACTGTGAGAAACATTTTCATGTTTTAATGAGGTATGTTGTGATGTTAATAAAGTGTCCAATGCATGAGTTTTGCTATGTTAGGGCCTAAACAATATTTTCCCAGTCTTCATGAAAAGAATAAGCCTTAATTGAGGATTTAACAAACTAATAAAGATACTTATATTTGGCAGTACTAATAAAATTAATACATTTTAAATACACAATAACCAGGTTTATATATTTATAATGAACCCAGTTTGTTTCAGTCTCATGCATTCTAACTAGCCTAACTGAATCTTACTTCCACCGGTATATGTATTATAGTTACTTGTTAAATTAATATATTTTATTGCTTTCACAATGAACACATTCTAAGGGATTTGAATAAATGCATTTTGAAAATATGATTATTTATATCAAATAAATAAAATGAATTTGAGTTTGAATGTTACCATACCTTCTGTTTTATTTATGTATGTCTTACAAGTATGCATCACATTGTTTATTAAATTGTTTGTTAATACTTTGTCATTCAAATCGATAGTAATTTTATGCAATTTAAATACACTTAAATTTAGGCCTAAATATTTTTGGGTGTACAGTTGTATTTCATTAAATCTGGAACGGAAATATCAAACCAACAAAACTCCAGTCATTTTTACAGTGAGACGACGGGACTAACAAACATGTTCTAAGAAAAGCTCTTATTACAGTCAGAGCTGGGTAGATTAATTACTAATTGTAATCCGTTACTGATTCCAGATTACATGACAAAAATTGTAGTCCGTAACGTAATCCGTCACATTACACATTTTAGGTAATATAATCAGTTGAAAAAGCTGACAATTAAATCATAAAAATGGAAATTTCAAATGAAATAAATAATTTTAAAACAAACTCCCTTTTGAGGAAAGTCTCTTCACTCGGCGGCCATATTTGCAACGCCTCCGTGCAGCTCGTACAAGACCAATCTTAATGAATGGATCCTGAAATCTCAAAAACTACGCGCTGAACTCACAATTAAATTACATATGTCAAATCAGCAACAGAAATCTGAAATTAATTGCTCCATGAATGTTGTTTCTTATGCTCAAATAGCATTTTAAAAGCTTTTTCTTCAGGCTAGTGTGCACGCGGAGTCAAAACGTGTTTACTGTGTATTGACTGATCGAGTCAGGGCTGCGTTCAACCGACAAAACATTGCAAAACGATAGCGGTCATGCGCTGAACACCCTGTTTCTGAGGACGCAAGAGTTGCAACTATGGCGGCTGAGAAGGCCATTCTTTGTGAAAGTGACGTGATGGTGACCCATACTCAGAATTTGTGCTCTGCATTTTACCCATGCAAGGTGCACACACACAGCAGTGAACACACACCCGGGCAGTGGGCATTTATGCTGTGGCGCCGGGGAGCAGTTGGGGGTTCGGTGTCTTGTTTAAGGGCACCTCAGTCGTGGTATTGAGGACGGAGAGAGCGCTGTACATTCTCCCCCAATACCCCCAGCCCCTCCCCCCAGCCCCCCCCCCCCCTACAATTCCTGCCGGACAGAGACTCGAACTTAATCTTTGAATTACGAGTCCGACTCTCTACCATTAGGCCACAACTTTTTGTGTTGTGTTTGAAGAATTTTCGGAGCCTGATGAAATCGGTATAAATACGTTTAATACTGCAAAATACACTCGATGTAACAGTCACTGTCCTTGACGTCCATTCTTATGTAAAGCACTTGTTTACCATTGTGTATGAAATTTGGTATAGAAATAAACTTGCCTTGCAATGAAGCTAAAAATATTAACAACTACATCATCATGTTGATATGCTTCATTGTTACTATAAACTCTTACGACAAACACGTCTTCTAATAGTCTTCTAATCTTAAATTGATGTGAATACCGAGCTTGGACCCATTGTGCGAGCTGTCGCTTTAATACCGCGTGGTTTATATACAAGTTTCTGCTGATGAGAAAACATCTCTCAAACCCGTTTGAAACATGTCGTTCATCCCGGAAACCACAGCAAAACGTTGTGCTTTGTTTGAGCTTGAACGTGCTCCAGGTTTCTTTGGGAAAGTTTCATTTAGAAGATGATCTATTCCTCAGTTTCTCCCATTCATTAATATAGGAGTCAACCATCTTTGTATTTCTATAGATTTTGTTTTAAATAAAACACTTACTAAAAAGATGAAATATTTGTATTTACCTGCATGCCATGCGATCATTAATCGTAATTATTGAAATATTTATTTTTAAATCTCAGGGGTACTTAAAGCAAATATATTTGGTGAATACGGTTTAGTTATTAGTAACCTTCATTACATGTAACTAAGAAATAACGTGAATGTGCATTTTAATTAGTTATAATTAATAACACATGGTTAAAAAACCTACAGAGTAATAATTCAATAAAAAGTTGTTCATCAGTAGTTGATGCAATGTTGAAACCCGTCTTAAACCTGAAATGATTTTTGTAAATCCAGAACTCAAATGCAGTCGCCACCTGAATAATGACTGATCTTTGTGTGAATGTCCACAAAACTGGACTATATAACATATATATATATATAATATGTATATAATCGGTAGACTATTTTAGAAAGGACAATTTAAAAGATGAAAAAGAGAAATTAGGGAGAATCAATGAATTATGAATAATTTATTGCTATTGTGTGAATAATATGTAATCATGTAATCCATAAAAAAGTAACTGTAGTCTGATTACGAGTATTTTAAAATGTAACTTACTCTAATTACAAGTACTTCATTTTTGTAATCTGATTATGTAATCCAGATTAGTCTATACATGTAATCAGTTATTAACTCTGATTACAGTACATGTATTGTTAAACTTTTCCCTGAAAATACTGTATTTATTTTAATAACTGACACAGTGTATAGCGCGAACATATGGAACATTTGCGAACTACAACTCCCACAATCCCCCTCCGTTCCACTTCCCTATGTACGTCATACGTAACATGGCCGCTTTCATAATAATTTCGCCTTTGACTTATCCATAGCTTATTGCGTTATTTTTGCCTCATTCCTCAACTCTTATTTCGCTTAAACGTGCTCGGATGAAAGCTCTGCAGAATGCCCAAATATTACGAGGATAAAGAGGAAGATGGCCGCGCCTGCAGTGGCGTAAGAGAAGATTTCCGAGCCTGTCTCCTTCAGCATGACTGTGTAGTGAAGGTAATATCAGGAATATGAATTCCCATCAGCCTGCCAGATCTATCGAGCCTCTCACAACATTAGTTATTGTTGTAGTTTTTGTTGTTCAAAACAGTGGACGAGTTTAACCAGGGGCCAGTTTAATAAAACAAGTTTACCAAAGAAGTCCGGTTTATTTCAGTTAACGTTAGTATGATTTATTTTGATCCAAATCAAGTGAAAATAAGTCAGACTAACCGAAATAAGCCTGGCTGCTTTAGTAAACATGTTTTATTAAACAGGCTCCAGCGCGTATTTCTGATTGGCTGCGTAATCAATAATATGACAGATGATTATAGAGTTATAATGGTCTCTGTTGTGTCACAGGACGGTAAGAAGCCCAGTGAGTGTCTGAAGGAAGGACATTGCAAAGGCTTGCAGGTGGCTTTCTTTGAGTGCAAGAGATCCATGGTCAGTGCATCTGCTGAACAAATGATGCACGTTTTTCTGAAATCCACGTCTATGTTCAAGTCTATTTGAGTCACTAGCTCTTGATTAGATTAGGTTCTGAACAATGTTCAGTTTATGTCCACTTTCCTTGAGGAAAACAACTAACTTGATGTAAACCAGTTGTTAAATTCATGTAAATGAACAGCAAAGTTAGAATTCAATAGTTATGTATTTGTTAATTGTTTTAGATATGAGTTAAACAAGTATTTATTCAAATATATTCTATACAATGTTTTCTATCACCCTAATATATAATTGTTTCTCTCGTTTATTATTGAAATAAAAAATATATATGTATGAAGTAAATATATGATGGCTGTCATAAAAAAACAATTTAAGGTACAAAAAGAAACAGTACTTTAGAATACCACGATCTTTCAGTACCACGGTATTACCGTCTGTACTGTGGCTACCGTTTTATTTTACTATCGCTGATACTATTTGAAATTATTTTCATCCTGAAGTTTATTCATTTTGTTTTTGTAATTTTTGTTTTTCTCCCCCTAATATATGTCTGTTTAGTTTATTCATTTTAAGTTTAGTTTTAGAACATTAAGTTAAACTAAAATAAAATGAGAAATGGTGCCTTGGCAATTATCTTAACTGAAGTATGATTAAGTAGTTTTTTTGTATATTTGATAAACTTTTGATCAGTAATTTGGATTTGTGTGCCACTGCCTTCAGTCTAATTTAGGGTGAATCCCATTTCTCCGTCTTGCCCCTAGTCCTTGTCCCTCGAAACCGAGTGGTGAGTGCTAGGGGTGAAAACATCCCCCTATGAAACGAGACACCACTTGGTTACTGTTACGTCATCACACATCGTCGCTAGCTGCTGCTACGTCACCAGAGGAGACAAGTGTTGATCACTATGGCAAGCCCTCTTAACATTTAAAACTTTTTTTGACTATCCATAAATATAATTTCGGATAGTCACAATTGTAATTCCAGATATCTATATTACAATTATGACTAATCATAATTGGAATTAAGATATCTCCAATTACAATTCGACTAGTGGTAATTTAATTAAAGATATCTTCAAATGAGTTTTGACTAGTCGTAATCACAATTCAAGATATATTTAAATATGATTTGACTAGTCAAAACTCATTTGAAGATATCTGCAAATATTTTTCAATGGAAGATTATGACTAGTCGTAATTGCTTTGTAGATATCTTCAATGCATTTTATGACTAGTCATAAACACATTGTAGATATCTTGATTCCAATTACGACTAGTCATAATTGTAATATAGATATCTGGAATTACAATTGTGACTATCCGAAATTATATTTATGGATAGTCAAAAAAACGTTTTAAATGTTAAAAGGGCTTGCCATAGTGATCAACACTTGCCGTCTGCAAGTGTGTGTTTGTCGATTGCGTGGGTTTTAGTGATGTTTTCTCTCGTCAGAGAAACGCGGGACTGTTGTGCAAATGTAACGTTAGCATAGAAAACTAGCGATTTTTAAAAACGTTTCAATTAAGAACATGGTTGCAAATATATATGTACAGGACTGTGTAGAGCACAAAACAAGACAAACCATTGACAAACCATCAATTATTTAAGCCGAAAATACTTACATTTATGTGACTCTCTGGATGATCTGGCCGCAGTGTGTTCTGGGTAACTTACCCCTTGGTTTCAAGTAAGCTCGCGAAAATGCTTGGTTTTAACTTAAGGGCTATCTACCCCTTACCCCTACCCCTCGATCAAAACAGCCCTTACTCTCACGTGAACGCGCAAATCTAAAGGGAAGGGGTAAGACAGAGTATTGGGATTCACCCTAAGTCTCAATTTATTGTATAGCTCTGTTTTAAACCAATTACAGCCAAGTGCACATGCTATCAAGTCAGACTGTCTTTACTACAAAATAAAAGCTCTTTCCTTTTCCTTTTATTACAGCTGGACAACCGATCTCGATTCCGAGGCCGAAAGGGATACTGAACACCTTCATCATGAATAACGTGTTTTCTATCAAAATGACAAGACATGCTCTCAAATGTGTAAATATAATGCTTTTAATCAAACTTGTCTTGTGAAAAACAGTCATGTTCATGAACACCAGAAATCATCAAATAAAACCGATTTCCAGTTCTGAATGATCGCTCATAAATCACTGGATCCACAAAAGATAACAATATTCAAAACATTAGTAGTTTCTTTATTAAAATGTAATTTATATCTCATTCAACAGGGGACTTTTGTTTCTGTGTGAATGCTTTTATGATTTTGTAAGGAGGTGAAATGTGAAGTAGCCAGTAACAAAACATTTCCACAAAGATGATTATAATAATATAGTAAGATTATTCCAGACATGGCTGCTAATGATCATTTATTTCAAAGCATTCATCATGAGCACTTTAAACCTCTCCAAGTCCACCTTCTTCAAGATGTGGGCTTTGTGAGTCTTCTTCAGGATATCGAGGTGATCCACAACCATCATTCCCCGGCAGCAGTTCCCCGCCAGCTCTACAGTGACGGCTCTGTTTCAGTTTCAATGACGTACGTGTCGTCTATGGCTGCCGCCATGGCATAAGAATCACAGGAGATGAATCCCTGGCCATCCACCAGCTCCTTCTCAATCCTCTCGCTGTGGCTGGACTCCATGCTGTGCTTAAAGATCTGCTTCATAAAGCGAGCTTTATCAGTGTCCTGAGCCAGCCAACCGTCACAGAACTCCTGAAACAGACATGTGCAGATACTGTATAATATAACCTCTATATAGCTGCATATTCAGGAATGTATAAACCACCAACAGCTGTATTTACATTATACATAAACATTTATGTACAGGTGCATCTAAAAAATTAGAATATCGTGAAAGTTTTTTTTTTTGTAACTTATTTAAAAAAGTGATACTTTCATATATTATAGATTCATTATATGTAAAGTAAAACATTTAAACTTGTTTTGCTTTTAATTTTGATGATTACAGCTTCCAGCTCATGAAAGTCAATTCCAACTCAAAAAAATATTAGATCAATTAAAGGATAAAACAGAAAAAGTTCAGTTCTTTAAAGTATGTTCATTTCTGATCAATACTTGACCGGGGCTCTTTTAGCACAAACTCCAGCATCAGTGCGGTGTGGGCATGGAAGATTCCGCCTGCGGCACAGCCTTCAGTTCTGTATTTTAGCCACTGTTTCTCATCTTTCTCTTGAAAATATCCCATGTTCATAGGGTTCTCAAGGCATGTTGGCTGGCTCAAGCACGATACATGGTGCAAACAGTTGGAAGTGGTTTTGGCAGTGGGGCAGGTCTAAAGTTTGGAAAAGGAAATAGCATCTCCATAAAGCTTGTCACAGATGGAAGCATACAGCTCCAAAATCTGGTAGAGTGCGGATTTTGACTTGATAAAGCATGGCACAAGCGAAATCATCACAGACTGTAGAAAACTTCACCTGCGTCAAGCACATGGATTCGTGGTCCTCTTCCACTCCTCCAGACCTGGGACCAGCTGACCAAATGAGATGCAACATTTACTTTCTCGAAAAGAGGGCTTTGACCATGAGCAACAGTCCAGTTCTTTTTATCCGAGCAGGTAAGAGATTCACTGTTTCTGTTTTTCAGAATCTTTCTCTTGTTGAAAATAGCGTGGTGAACCCTTGATGCACAGATCCCTTCATTCACATTCCACTCCTTGTAGCTCTCCCAAGTGTTTGAATCGGCTTTTCTGACAGGATTCTCAGTGCGGCATCCCCTGTTTGTTGGCAAATTTTGCCTACCAAACTCTTCCTTCCAGCCTTTGCATTTATCTTTGATAAGCACTCCTTGAAAGCCCCCCCTTTCAGTAATATTCTGTGTCTTACCCTCTTTGTGAGGGCATCATGATCGCCTTCTCAGCAAGTAAAGTGTTTCCCCCTTAATTGTGTTTTCAAAGAACAAGAGATACCCAGAATGTATACTGTGGAGCATTTAGAAAACTCAAAAATTAAATAATCTAAATTTGACATTTTAACATTTACATTTTAGCATTTAAGTTTTTTGACTTTCAAATTATTTAGATACTGATTAACTTTCACAGGTGCTCTAATCCTAAAATAAAATAAACGTTTTGTGTTTTCTTGTAATAATCTAATTTGAGAATAGGAAGTTGTCACTTTTGAAATGAAATAAAAATCATTTTTCCAATATTCACCTATATTTGAAATGCACCTGTATATCTTATATTTAAGATTGAATACCCAGGGTATTTACGCGCATGAACTCAGATGCATACTGGGGCAAGAATTCTTGAACAATATTAGCTGCTTCAGATGGAAGTTGTACCATCCACGACACACTGTGTGTGCCACTCTAAAGATGAACAGATGTTATTCTCTACGCTGGTTGAACTGCGTTAGAACAATATAAAAAAGCCCTGGTAGATGATTTCCACTCAGTGTACAAATTATTCTGGTTTAGGGCTGTGCAATATAGTATTATTACATTCCTGCTGGGTGAAAGTCTGGTTTAACTAAACACTGACTTAAAGATAACCGCAAGTTCCACTATAGATCCACTTTGGTATTCACAAGAACAAAACCTACCAGCTCTAATGTATTTCATTCTGTAAGTATACAGTAGAATAATGACTCACAGTCTGTATTGCCACCCATAATGTAAAGGCCTTTGAGTTTCTTGGGAAGTGAGGGGTCAAGTTTCACTGCCAAAGCCACATTTGTCAGCGGAGCCGTGGCCACTAAAGACACCTTAGAGAAACAGGAACAACACACGATAAAGTACTTGAAATGCAAGATAATTCCACTAACTTATATTTCATAGCATATAATCATATAGACCTCTCCAGGATTCTCATCGACTATTCGGATCATGGCTGACACGGCGCCCTCTTTCTGGACCAGATCCAAACCAGGAGCGTCGGGGTCCGGGGCATCCCCGAGTCCATCTTTTCCATGAAAGTCTCCAGCACTGACGGTCTGTTCCAAGAGCGCTTTAGTCGCTCCACGGAATACAGGAATCTAAAGCCATTCACAGACACAATCAGGTTTTCTAGTAATGCTGTCATGTGCTGGACAACAATGCATTACAGTGCAGCAAGTAATGTTATTTAGCTCAAAGTCTCTGTGCAAACAGCTAGAGTTATAAGAGTGTGTGTAACCGTGAACATACAGAAAACCAGATCATTCAAATCCAATGTAAGCTTTCTGATTTCTGTAACATCATGAACACAAGTCTTGAGTGTTTTTCCCATTCAGAGATAAACAAGTCTTTCAATTATACTGAGTTATGCATGCACTACATAACAGTACTCTGCATTATTTCTACCAGGATCCTATTTTGTTCAAACTAACATTTTGCAGATTCTGCAAGAACATGTAAACTCATGATTGCAACGATAGTAAATAAATACACCGCTATGTTCAAATGACACATTTAAACTGCCCTAATACTTCCACAGCGTGAAATTTCTCATTTCCCAAGTATTTCATACACCGATTTTTCCAAGTTTTAACGTTATGCAAACATTGCATGATTCTTGCTAGAAATACTACCTCTCCTCTAACCAAAGGGTCAAAGTATGTGCTCTGAAATACCTCTACAGAAAAAAACGCAATCAATTATTTGCAAAAACTGTCTACACATCTAGTCTTGTAATTTCCAAAATAGGAATATTGTATGACAGCACAATACAAAGAAATGCCCATCTCGTTGTGATATGGATTTGGGAGCATCTCACCTCCAGACGCTTACACACTTTCAGGACACGCAGGGTGTTCTTGCACACGTTCTCTACTGAAGTGTTGCCCTGAACACAGGTGATGCCCAGGATCTGCACACCAGGCACTGCCAAAGCCATCATGATCGCCTGAGCATCATCCACACCACAGTCCACGTCCACAAGCAGTTTCTTCATGCTGGCCGCTAGACAATCACATGCATGACGACAATTATATTCAGTTACCAGTGGTGAAGCCTGTTGTGAAAGTCACATATTCAAATCCCACAAGGCTTTGAGCTCTTGAGAATTTCAGATCATACTAAGGACTGTCCAAGTTATAACTGTACATTAGTAATACATTAATAATCTAGTAGATTAGTAACTACATGCATGAATGAGGTCTCTGCAGGATGGCTCTCACCTGTCGTGAAGGATCGATGGTTGGAGGTGCTCGTGTTAGTTTCTTGAAAGCTGTGTGGTATCTGTAAGAGGGGTTTATCTGTAGGAGGACCTTTGGAGCTTCGGGTAATTAATTACATAACATCATTTAGGCTCCCCATGTTATAATAAGACCAGTGTTGGGCTAGTTACTCAAAGAATGTAATATATTACTCATTAGATACTCCTTTCAAAAGTAATATTGTTACTTTACTTATTACTTTCTGGCACCAGTAATTAGTTACATTACTAGTTACATTGTTTTGTCTTCACGCCCCACAGAAGTTGTAACTGTGTATCTTCTCTCATCATTTGACCAAAATGCACACTGGACCGCAGTCAGAAGTGATTCCAGACACTCAATAGTGACTGATCGTGACATTCAAGTAGAAGTGTTGTATTCATCTCATTAACTGTCATGTGAAGCTTGTAGCTTGAAGAATTGTCATTTCGCTGTACACGAGTTATGAAAATTATGAAAAATAAATCTAAGAAATTATTTGATTGTTGGAATTTTAAATCAGGGGGTTGACAGTATCAAAAGTACCGAGTAACGTTAGCTAAGCTGTTTTACGGATGGTAACTGTAATAGTATAACTGAAATCTTTTAGTAATTAGTTACACTACTAGTTACTGCAAAATGTAATATTATTACAGTAACTACTTACTGCCCAACACTGAATAAGACATGCTGTATGTCAACACAAACAATGCTTACCGAGTCTTGGCTAATCCAGCAGTCCGCTGTCTAAACACCACTCCTCTGAAGGAACACCTAAATAGCGCGGGAGAGATCATGTGCACGAGGAAGAGTGCCGCGTGCACTGCGTGTAATCGACTGATCTCGTAGCGCAGAAATATCAGCGGGTAACACCCATATGAAATGGATATTACGGAGTGGATGGTGTCTATCAGGCACGTCGGGTCGAAATAATAATGAGCTTATATTAACATTAAGTTTACTTTATTTTTAACTCAGTCACTTAAAATGCATTATATTATTGTCCACATTAGGGTTGTCCGTCGGGATTCATGACTCGTTCGTTTGATTCAGATCTTTTTCGATTCATGGTTCTGACTGCAAAAGAACTGAGTCGGCCAGAATTGTCGTAATTATGATAAACGTTAAACCGAGGACCTTTTTTAATCAGCTTAAAACAGTAAGATTAAAAACCGTGTGCGTACATATGGCTTTATTGTAAGGTTTAATATTCCACGTGTAAACACTGAACATTTTTGAACCGGTTCTTCGAAAATAACTGTTCAAAAGAACCGATTCGCGGACTTCAGTCACGAGTGCGCGCCGCTGTTGACACGTGACACCTGGTGTTTTTCTCAGCGCTGACCATGGTGGCCCAATCACAGTGCGATTTCAAGACTCAATCGTTTTACTTCATTACTTTCCAGAGATTGGTGGGGGATTTCCTTTTGTATGTCAAGTAACACGTTTCTGGAATAATGGTTTTAATTTACTTTTCATTTTTATTAGATAATTGTAGAAAAAAATGAATAAAACTCTAATGTGCAACGTTTTGTAGAACTACAACAAAGAAAACACTTTACTACATATATTATGAGCTCCCAGCTTTTGTGTTTTTGAACATTGATAACACATAAAACTGCTTTCTGGTGCACAAAATAAATGTTAATAGGGGTGTTATACTTGCATGTTTTAGTTATTATTCAAGTCATGAAACAATGACTTGTTCGCCATGTGAACAAACTTTTGAGAACTTTGTGCACACAAGATATATAATCATCAATCATATTCATAATGGGAAACACCCAACAAATTACAAGATAAATATTATTTATATGATTAGTAATCATAGTCCCGTATCTATGCAGCCTTTATGAACACTATAGTGAAGACATTAAGAAGCTTGAGGTTCAATCTGGTGTGATTTTAATTTGAAAGCTGTGTTTGGACAGAAGAGAGGCGTTTTGTACAGCAAAGTATTTGAAACACATTACAAATAAAAACCAAAAGGGCAGCATGCTCTTAAAACATAGCAGTGCTTTAGCACTTACAATAAACTCTTACATGAAAATAAATGATTTTTACCAAGTGGGAAATTATTACATGTACATTTATTACAAATAATAATTAAGTGTAAACTTAAATAAGAATTGTAGCCTACCTTCCATGCAGTGCGTCTGGTTTTAAAGAATTGTAAATAATAATCAGTCCAGCAGAGGTTAAGTCCATGCTCTTGTCTCTTAAGTTTTCAGTTGTTCAATCTTGCGATATACAAAACCAGAAATTACAGTCGATTTGTGCAGAGACAAAGGCTGATGAGAATTACATGTAGAGTTAGTCTTTTATGATGGTTTTCATATAACTATTACAATAAAATAAATAGTCTACATGCATCGCTCTGCTTTACAAAAACTAAAGACTGCAGGAAATATTCTTCACAGTGTCAGGACCAGTTGCTCCTTGTTAGATCAGTACTAACATTCATATCAACCAATAGAAATGTCCTACAAAAAACATTGGACTGTGAAAACATACAAACAGTCAATGAACATAATAGTGTCTTCTCACAAAGAAAGTATATTCACACATTACGCTCACTGTACAGAGACTAGCTGTGCTTGAGGACGCTTGTCCTCTTAAACTCTACAACCCGAACCCGTACAACGCACAGTCAGGAGGATAAAGCACTGACGCTTTCATAAAGAGAGAGTCGTACTGTAAATAAATAAAACACAGACACAGATTAGAAATATCTACACATGTATCTTAACCAACGGTGGACTCTCTTAAGGCAGCTAGTATCGTGTACACTTTAAATGAACTTTGAGGTGCATGGATTCTCAAACCTAGCGTGACTTTTCCTTATAAATCTTCAAACTGGATGACTTAGGAACAAATCATCTACTATATCACAGCACATACACATTACCTTTAACCTACTGAACTTTAAATACAATCTAAAGGATGATAAAACAGCTTTGCTTCAGTGCTGATCGTTTTGAACTTTGTATTTTAGTACAAAGACCACGTGGAAAGTATTGAAATATGTACTTATTAACTAAACATAGACGGAATGAATTAGATGCTTTGGGATTATGTGGGAAAATCTCTGATAAATGAAATCATCAGTGTCTTGTTTTTTTAAGTATTGAGAGTCAGGGCTTCTTACCTGCGTTTAGTGCAATAAACAAGCAAGCATCTCATTTATCTTCAAGTGATTTTCTTTCCCTATCTCTTTTCTTCTCCGAGCCAAGAGGTTGGGGATGTAGAAATATTAACATTGTGATCTGGATGATAACCAGGGTGTATTTCAGCATGACTGTGCATAATAAACCGTTCCTTCAGATGTGTGGTGTTAAAGTAAAGCGAGCGAGGAGAAACATGCGGTTCTGCTTTCAGTTCAAGTCTCCACTTTCCCGAAGGTGCCCTCTGGGGGTCTGTACTGTTTAGGGAAAGTCTTCAGCTGGAGGGAGTTGAAAGCGTATTTGCGGCTGCCAACGTTTTTCATGGTGTTTTCTCGCCTGCAGCCCTCGCTGTTGAACAGAGGCATAGAGAAAAGCCCATCACACCAAAAACAATCATTAGAACTAGAACTATATTAGTGTCCTCACCAACGAAGGTCAACATTCGGTTTATTATAAGCATGTTTTTATCATTCATCAGCTAGAAAGAAAATCATTCTGGGAGTGATTCCAATGACATTATTCCTTTGTGCCGTTATCGTTACAGTTGGTTGCTATGCTATTCTTTTATAATTAGAATGATTTTTAAAACTATATCTTTACAGGGTTTTACAGGGCGAAGGTACATTTAAGGAATAAACGGAATGGAACACAATATGACAATATGATCTCTAAATGTAAACTCTTGTAATAGCAACACTTCTAATTTTGAAAATATGACTTCCAACAGAACTCCATTACATTTGATATAAAAAAGAAATAACTTTTATGGTAACGTCTGATCACACTGTAAAATTGTGACGTTCTTCCCCTGTATTTGTGTCTTGTTTTCTAGAGCAAATGTCCAAAGATTCATAAATCAAGATACATTATTTGAGAAGCAAAATGTCATATGAAGTCTTGTTTTATGAGAAATTAATCAAATCTTAAAAAGGCTCTTAAAAATCCACCTTTTTAACAGTAAAAAAAAAAATATATATATTTATTTATCCCATTGACAGTCATTTCTTCTTGTTTCTTATCATAAACCAATTTCTCAGAAAACTCATACAGTATGTATATAAATGTAGCATCTCAAGTAAATGTATCTTGATTTGAGGATGTTCACATCCTGTATTTGTTCAGGAAAAGAAACAAACAACAAATACTGTGGAAGATAATCTTTTTGTGCAGTGCAGGCAACTTTTGATGCCATGACTTTATGACTTTAGAGTGTCATGAAACCCTAAAACATGTTTTTAGAGATGTTAACATATATGAACAGGTTGCACATCAGTGAAAACATCTTTAGCACTCAATATGTCTATTATTAAGGTAAAACTTCCCTATGTCACGTGTATATGCGTTAATCTGGAGTGGTGATTGGCTGCCGTGGAGAGTACACGTCTACGTCATCAGTTATCTGAGCTTATTACAGTATTATTCATGAGAATGAACGCTTATGATCCAATCACTGCGCTGTATTATGCATGAGGTCGTCTTACAGCGGAGAAATTAAATCTCATGAAAGAGCTAACGTGCACAGTCAGTTCATCTCTGTAAACAAGACCATACAACACGTGGAGCGCGCATGAGACGCCGTGATGGGTTTAATAACACTCATAGTTCAGATCCGGACCAGAGCAAGCGTGTTTCAAGTTTATGTGAACATACACTGCAAATAAAAAACAGTTGAGCAAACTTAAACATTTAAGGCAACCAGCTTCAGCAGATTTTTGAGTTTTCTCAGCTTGTTGTTTTAAGTTTATACAACACTAAGTTGAGAAAACTCAAAAATCTGCTGAAGCTGGTTTAAGTTTGCTCAACTTTTACAGTGTAGTTCATATTCTCCTGTGCTCTAAACATGAACCAGCACGAGCACATATCATGTCTTCTTCAAATAAAGATGACTGCCTTTATTCTTTCTGTTTTAAAGATAATTTAAGATTCATTTGTCTGTACAATGAGTGTGTTGCAGATCTGTGTTTTATTAGTTGTTTTCTCCCTCTACTCCCACTTTTCCACAGCTTTACACGTCCATTTCTGGAGTCTTTTTCACAGCCAAGGTGTGAAGGACCAGTACTGACACAGGGGTTCATGACACTTTCAGACGTTCTACTTTGATTTAAGGCCTTAAATTGTGAATATTTGAATTCAGACGTCTCTTGCCCAGCAGAAACCCTGCTTTATCATCGGCGTTATAGCTACTGTCCTTGGTGTGGTCAGGCCTTAATGTGTGAATACGATCCTAACTGTAAATTGTCGTCTCACCTGCGCATACAGTCCAAAGCCTGTGTGAAGACCTGCGGGGCCATGCAGTGCTCTTGCTGGAGGATTTGACATTGCTCCAGGGTCACCGACATGGCCGTACGATCCTTCGCACTCTTGCAGCTGGTCACACGCACACCGTTCAGACGCCGGCAAATCTGACATAAGTGAGGAAGATATCATCCTGGTAATGTGCATTCAAACTATTCACAAGGAGTTCACTAGATCATAGAGAGAGTCTCGTAGCTCCGTGATTTCCCATGTTTCAAGAGAACATAAGAATAATGTTAGATCACTGTACCTCTGCTGCCTGCAACAGGATGTCCACATTCTTGCTCTTTCTGGCATTAACATTTTGACAGAGGAACTTGAGTAGCTCAGGCACACAGTTCTGACTGCGAGAGCGGGGCAGACCTGTAGATGGAGTCATTCAACTGGTTAGGACTGACATAACCAACGTAACTGACCAACTTTCTTCCACGCGCAGTGTAGGAGAGTGTTTAGGACTCACAGTCTTCAGGCAGCACTTCTTTAAACTGCTCATAATAGGAGGTAAGACGAGTTAGACTCTCCATATTCACTACTTCCTGCAGCGACGTGTCTCCAAACCTACAGGGAAATACAAAAGGAATATGACAACTAAAATGTATATTGTGTATATAACATGTATATTGACAGTCCAATGAATTACATTGTATGAATAACTGAAGAAGTAAATAGCGGGTTGTATACACACACATTGTGCATTAAATCTGCATACAAAGGATTTCACAAAAAGGAACAACTTAAACCTTCCGTACACAAAATTCACATACTTTGGATGACGCATATTTAATATTTAAACTGTATATTTAATTGTATACACTGAGAGTAAGAACAGCTGCGTTCATAGCTCATAAAACCACGCGTGTAGCTACAGCTGGCTAATGAGATCTCTGTAATCTGAGTGTGTGTAAATGATGTTTATTGTGTTTTTAGAAATGTCAAACTGGGCACTGCTGCACACGTGACAGCGTGTATTTAGAGAGCGTCATGTGTTTGCTGAGAGTGACATAAGGCTGTGTGTGGAAAGCCCGAGAGATGGTCTGGGCGTGTTTTATGCAAATAACTAACCTTAGGCACGCAAATGTTCATTTATAATACTCCAAATTCACTATCATTAGAATGAGATTAAGATTGAATTCATGTGCTCATGCAAGTTTTCCTGTGCGTATAAATACTGATAATCCATGCAATTATTAGTGAACGAGACCCAGTGTTATCAAATCAGTCCATACAAAGAAACAGAAAGTATATTTCATTCATACACTTACTTCTCCGCTAGCGTTTGTTGCTCATTGATTCCTACATTGAATAATACCGGTTGAACTCGCAGCAGCATCCCATTTTGGATCTCCCGTGGTAACACATCAAACATCACCCCCGGTAAAGGAACACGCACGTTAAACCCATCTCTGTTGCCCGTGATGACAGGCAGCATGTCGGGGCTGAAGCTGGACGTCGCCTGCGTCACTTTAAAGGTGACATTCCGGAGGTCCATGACCCCTACACTCATGTCTTCCAACATGGCGAGTTCCTCCCCTTTAAGACGAGAGAAGAGCTCAGAGTTCACACATTCAGATACATGTACCTTCATACATAAGTGCAATGTGTTTGTATGTTTACCATAGGTGCTCAGCAGCCCCTCAAACTGGACCAGTAAGCCAATAGTGTGGAGCTGTCTGAGGAAGCCGCTGTCACTTAGACAGTTCCTCAATTTAATCACAAATCCACAGATCAGGGCCGTCAGCTACAGAGACATGTGTATATTATTAGAATGGATATTCACTTTCACTTTCACAGTCAGCTCGGGGAATTGCATTATTAAAGTGTTTTGTGTACTCTGAAAGCAGAAGCCATTTTCAACACGAAAAACACACAAATCACTTTTTGCCAACCTCTGTAAAAATGATTTATGGCGTAAACACCCATATGGCAAAACAAACTAATCATTTAGGGCCACAGTATATTTCAAATATATGCTAAATAAATATTGTACACAGCACAGTTTAAGGAAATATCAAATTGAAATTATATTTGGTTTAAACCTTTAAATTTAAAAGGTTTAATATATTGCTAAATATATTACAACAATACTTAAAGCAGCAGAAAAATACATTTCCAATCTTAAAATACATTTTGGGTAAATACAAATATATATATATATATATATATATTAAATAAACAGTTTGAACAATAAAAATATATTTAGATTGAAAAATAAATATTTAGTAGGAAATACAAATTCAAATATATTTATGTAAATGTTATAGTCTATATTAGCAATATACTTTTTGGTATCATTTATTTGTATATTTTGAAATATATTTAAAGTATATCAGAAAATATTTTTTTCTGCACAGACAGAATGATTTTTTGTTGTTGTTATTTTTCATTTTTAATAAAACCAATTTAAAACATTGTAAAATGTTCAGCTATACCCTTGCTGGTAGCTGAACACAATATCAAATCAGCTGAAATATTTCACAGATGTAATATTATGGGTGATGGTTTTCACAGAGTTTGATAACTGAGAAGAGTTTCTCATTTCTGTGGAAATCTTTCTACAGAGCACATTCTACGTGGGCCTGGTTATAACTGATTGGCAATACAATGATGGTGTTTATCTCTTTAAATAGTCTGTACTAACTGTCTGACAGAAGACCACATCTCTGCGGTACTGTAGAGACAAACTCATGGCGATAGTGGGAGCGCTGTCTTGCATCAGTAGAAACACCATGGACTTCTTGGCTTTGTCACTCATCATTGCTACACACTCATTCAGAGTGGTCAGGAGAGGATACAGAGCTTCACTCCATTCACCTAGAGCCATAAACACAGACGGCTAACATCAGGAACATTCAGAAAACTGGACAAAGCCCACAAATATAGCTGCAGCTGGAACAAATAGTTTGAGAGGCTTACCAGGAGAGGAGCCTTCCACACTGGGACTGCCATCTAAAGCGGGACAGAGAGTAATACGTGCTGTTAAAGACAACGCTGCCAATGCTAATTACTTTTAAAGCCAACGGTAGAGTAGATCTGAACACTCTTTATGAAATCTTGTCATTTTTGGTTTGTTAGCATATGCATGCATATCGAAATGTAAGCAACTACAAGCAGGCATTTTGCTTCAGAGTCTCTACCAATGAGACCCTTGTGAAAAAGAAGTGTGCTTACTGTATAGAATGTGCACTTGTAGTGCACTTAAAGTGTATTTTTTAAAACCTATACTAACAGATAATATAATATTAATAAAATGGAGTACACTATTTTTAAATATAAATTTAAACTATAATATATTTTCATTCAATAAGTATCCAAAAACGTTACATTCAGTTCACACTTAAGTATGTTTTTCCATGATAAGTACTTGTTTTAAAATCATAGCTCTTTTTCAAAAAGGACTCCTTGATATCAAGCAGAAATGTGGCACATTCGATTTTGAGTGCAGAATTAAGAGGATGTAAACCTGAAAGCATCTGTGCTATTTGAGCAGTAGTAAAAGGAATGAAAACAGAACGCCTAACACAGGGTGGAACCTACAGGAGCGAGTGTTAGGACTGGATGGGCATGCAGGGTTCAGTAAGAGTGACGAGCACTGAGCTGAAAGAGCGTGTGATGAGGTCTGGGGGTGGAGCGACTGTCACCAGGGTTGATCCAGAACGCATTGCCCTGGCTACCTCTCTTGCTGGTGTCGGCCTGCTGGTCAGACAGGAAGACGTCTTCACTGCTGTCGCTCTGCGAGCGCTCTCTCGCCAGCAGCCTGTCCACACAGCGCACCACACACTCCAGACTCTTATCCACATTGAGCCAGAGCTTTTCCTGAAGCAGAAACAAAAAATATCAGCTTCTGCAGATTTCTAGAATTCATGAGAAAATAATACTGTCAGTCTCTGAATCTTACCCACTCCTCCTCCTGCCAGTTTAAGTTCATGGATGCTCTGTTCCCTTTCCCGCTCCATTTGGCCTGTGGAGAGCCCTGGTCGTTCCTCAGGACCACTCGCTCAGTGTCATGGGTGGACGGAGCGCCTCTGGAGGCGATGAACTCTGGGCGTGCAGCACTCAGTGCCTGGATAGCTGCAGTCAGCAGCTTACTGTCACACACCGTCACCAGCTGCCGCGTCTGAGAGAGACACAGAGAGTGCACTTACTCATTAAGTGCACCTTAATGAGTGCATGAGAAATAGTTTTATTAATGAACACGTTTCACATCCCCGGGGTTCTCACAAGCAACCTTAAAATGGTAAATGGAATCTACAATAAATATATTGAAATCCAAAATAAAATTTCTATGACTTTACAAAACTAATAACATACATTACATAAAATAAATAAATAACCCCCCCCCCCCTCGATTGATCATGTTAATAAGGGTGGAAATACTGGAATTCAATATAATTTTTCAGAAACTTTGATTAATGGTGATTCATAAATAGTCATATTCAAATGCATAAGAACTACTGATCTGTTAAGCATTAAAATGTTTAGCATTTAGGGGATGGTTAATCTGAAATACAGTCAAACCAAAAATTATTCAGACACCAGATATCATTTTTGATATTGTTTCACTAGTGGGTGAAGGACACTATAGTTCATTTAAGTAAGTGAGCAAAATAAAGTAAACTGTGACGTATTGTGACATATACAGTGGACTCAAAAATACCAAACCAGGTGTGCACATCCCAAACACCCAGATCGGGCTCAGGTGCAGGACAACGAAAAAGGGGGAGTGAAGTCCGCACACTGGAAATAGCTGCTCCAAATGAATTTATTAATAGCAACGTTTCGACCCTCAGGTCTTCATCAGGCACAATATACAGTGGACTACCATTAAAATTGATAAACATTTGGGAGCAAAAATTATTCATACACTTTGACCTGGTCACCTGACCCTGTTTTGCTTAAGTGTCTTTTCTTTGATTGCGAATGCGACCTTTTTACACCACAGACTGAACCAAATGAAGCATTGCTTGGTAACTGGTCGACCTAAATGGTATTATTATCTATCTGACAGCTATTCAACCTAATTCATTACACACCTTTCTATCAAAGTTATCTGAAATTATCAAGATGAATTTGTTCTTCAATAGTTCTTATCATATTTTATTACCATTTTCTAAACTATAGCGAATAAACTGTGATAATGTGAAAAATGTTGAAGGTGTCTGAATACATATTGGTTTTACTGTATATCATACCACACTAATAGAATTATAATAATATAGATAATTTTAGTTAATACAAAATTAAATAACAGAGTTATAATAATACAATTATTTTTAAATAAAACTATAAAAAGTAATAAGTTACAATAATGTATAGAATTATAATACTGTATTAAATAAAAAAAATTAAATAGATATAAAAATGTAAAATTAAAAAACAAAACTGTAATAAAATATAATTACATTTACAATAATTTAGTTAAATAGTTGTATTTAAATAATTGTATTTAATTTTTTTTTTAATTGTATTTTTAAATTAAATTGTACATAATAATGATAACATAAGTAATAGTGTTGTAGTCTCTGTGAATGGTCGTAATCAGAAAGGCGATTGGCACATCTTCTCAACAAGTCAGATTCGACCGCAATTTCAAAAAGAAGGAACTATGTCTGTTTTTGAAGCAATTGATAGCTACATTTTGGAAGAAATAGTACAGCACCTAAAATGGTCAACCTGCTCTCTTGACACACTTCCCACATCTTTTTCAAAAGTGTGCTTAACAGTTTAGAAGCAGATCTTCTTTCTGGGACTTTTCCAAACTCTCCCCCTTCTGAAAAAGAGCAATCTTGATAACACCATGTTGAGCAACTATAGACCAATATCAAATCTTCCTTTCATAGGTAAGATTATTGAAAAGGTCGTTTTTAATCAGCTGAACAAATACTTAAACTCAAATAGATACCTGGACAGTTTTCAATCTGGTTTCCGAGTGCATCACAGCACAGAGACAGCGCTTATTAAGATAATAAATGATATTCGCTTTAATTCTGATTCTGGTGAAATATCAGTGCTGGTCGTACTAGATCTTAGTGCTGCGTTTGACATAACATACTTCTACAGAGACTGGAAAACTGGGACGGGCTTTCTGGGATGGTACTCAAATGGTTCAGGTCATACTTGGAAGCAAGGTTATTTTCGTAAACGAAAAGTGAAACTAAGACAAACTATTGGTCAAATTTTTTTTTTGTAAACTGGAATAAAATTATAATTTCTAAATGAATGAAAAACTAAACGAAACTAATAACAGTAACTGAAAAACTAACTAAAATAAAATATTAATTAGCAAAAATAAATAATCATGTTCATGATTTAATAAGCTATCATTCTGTGCCAGAACATCGGACCTGTGGTTGTTTAGGGAAATAGATGGCGCTTCATGCGTGACTGCGTCCTAAGCGGCTATTCACAGAGAATGCGTTTTTGCATTTAAAAAAACAAGACGCAGGCTGTGAAATTGGAAATAACTATAAAATATGACATGGGAAATAATCCTAATAATGCACACCTTACAGCGCACGAACGTTTAAAAGCATGCTTGCCGTGTGAGAACATGAGAGTGAGTTAACAGACACAGAATCATTTTTTTGGATGAGCTGACTTTAGTGAATAATCATTTTGTCACGTTTTGTGATTACTAGGGTAACAACGTCCGCCTTGAGGCCCGAAGCAGCTCGTCAAAGTAAAGTGCAAACATCATTTAAATCACCTTATTGCATTTTTTTTTGAGTAGTATAAGGTTTCAAAGCATCTTAGATTTTCCTCTTATTGTGTACATTCATAGAGCGAGAGACGGGACATACAGTAGTGTGCACCGGTGGCTCGTCTGTGCAAAAGACCCAACAAATGAATGCATTGAGTTTCAATGACGATTGCAAAAAACATGCCTGCGTCCCAATGTGCACACTGTCCATGCTAAATTCTATGTGATATTAGTCATTTTTAATAGGCCTACTATTTAGGGCAGATAGGGTGGATAGTATGCAGATTGGGTCGCAGGGCATGTTTCCTCAAATCCAGCACCTGAGGGCCATTGTCCTGCAGAATTGAGCTCCAACCCTGATAAAAACTCAACTGCCTGATAATGTCTAGTAACGCTGAAAACCTTGATTAGCTTTTTGCTTGTAAACTATTGGCATATTAAACAAGATTACATCTTTAATATGAAAGAATATGAATTAATAAATTGTATACTTATAAGTTGCATTTTTTTTTTTTTTTTTTATTATAAATAAATATTTTATTTTCATTATTAAGAGGTTTGCACAAGAGTTAACTGTAAACTTAAAACTGTACAATTAAATGTCTTGATTGGGTCTACACTAGAAGTGTTCCATTAACTCTGTTAAACTATAATTACTAAAACTAAAACTGAAACTAAAATATATAAAAACTAAATAGAAATGTGTTCACAAAATAAAAACTAAACTGAAACTAACAAAACCTTTAATGAAACTTACTAAAACTAAACTGAAATTATAGGAAATTTGAAAACGATATTAAAATAAAAACTAATTTAACAATTCAAAACTATAATATCCTTGCTTAGAAGGGAGGTTATTATGTGAGTTTAGGAGAGCATAAGTCTAAGTGGACGTCCATGACATGCGGAGTCCCACAAGGCTCAATTCTTGCACCGCTCTTGTTTAGTCTGTATATGCTCCCACTGAGTCAAATAATGAGAAAGAACCAAGTTGCCTATCACAGCGATGCTGATGATACCCAGATTTACCTAGCCTTATCTCCAAATGACTATAGCCCCATTCACTTCCTCTGCCAATGCATGATGGGATTAACAGTTGGATGCCAGACTTTCTATAAACAAGGAGAAAACTGAAGTCATTGCATTTGGAACAAAGATGAAGTTCTCAAGGTGACTCCTTGACTCTAAGGGTCAAACAACTAAAAATCAAGTCAGAAATCTTGGGGTGATTCTGGAGACAGCTTAGTTTTATGATCAAAGCAGTAACTAAATCAGCATACTATCATTCAAAAAATTGCAGTTAGAAGTTTTGTTTCCATCAAGATTTGGAGAAACTTGTTCAGCTTTATCACCAAACTGGATTATTGTTTGACCTTCGCTAAGCCAGTGAAAATCGCCAAACAAGCTTAGAGTAACTAGGCGCGGCAGGTCTGGCAACTGAGCGAGAAACATCAGCGTGTTGCGTATGGATTGTGCAAATCTGCATCTGCCAAATCCCATAACTATTAACCATAAACATAATTTTCAACTTGTCTGCTTTCTGCAACAAGTTCTGAGATTTGTGCTACCCGCTCAAGTTCTCATAAAAAAAAAAAGGTGCACAAATCGATGCGAAAAATGCTACTATCAGATTGTTGCTACCATCATCTTACTCGGTTTGAGGATTTTTTTTAATGTCCATACCTACCCCTACCTAAACCCACCCGTCCACACTTACCCTTACCCTTACCCTAAACTTACCCTTAAAAAACAAATATAACTAAAAATCTGAAAGGTAACGTTTCGTCTGTAACCGGCATCGATTGGTCGCCGCATACGGTTTTCATTGGCTTTAGCGACAACTACCGGATTGGACTGCCCTTATTTTGTTACCCCTTGGCTTCTGCCACTACTGTGGCAGACTTGCAGGAGGTCTTTGTTTGTGTTATTGATGATGTATGGCTCAGCTCAGCATCTCTGGCTCTTGCCAGTCCAAGGCGTAATGTAGACCACAACGTGAGCAGTACGTTAGCCTGGCGCGCTAAAAATATGAGCGGGAGAATGTTATCAGCAGTGGTACTATCTTGTGTTTATCCACAAGATTTATGGATAAGCTGTTTGATTTATAATTATTAGATTTTCAAATTTCACACCCTGCTTGCAAGCAAGCTGTCCTCAATTTGTGTGGTTTCCCATTAGAGCGTGTGAGTGGCTTTTGCGCTGGGACCTCGTTATAGGCTTTAGTCATTTTTGAGAAATTATTCTCTAATTTGCATATTATGAGAAATCCCTCGAATGTTCAGTCCCTTTTGTTTTGCTCTCTGATATTTCACTGTTTAAAAATTACTTTATCTTGGGAATGTCTGACACCGGTGCATACATACTGTAATAGACGTGCCAGGTGGAGCTTGACAGGCGTAGCAACATAACTAAGGAGGGCGGGGTAGCGAAGGGTCAATTCCAAAGAAGACCATTAGACATCTGCAGCTCATCCAGAACACTGCTGCTGCAGGATACTGACTAGAACCAGACATCTGAGCACATCACACCAGTCCTCAGGTCCTTACACTGGCTTCAGTTACATTTAGGATTGATTTTAAAGTACTTTTACTCGTTTATAAATCACTCAATGGCCTAGGAACGAAATAAGGATTCAAGGTTTTATTCGTCACATACTCAATCATACAGAATATACACAAGAGAATATACATAAATATAGGTAAAAAATAAAGAAGAATAAAATGTGCAATACAATAAAATGTGCAGGACAATATACTGTAGACTTAATAAATAATAATAATAATATAAGCAGGGATGTGCAAGAAGAATGTGTAAACAGGTTGTACAGGTTATAAACATAGCAGCAATATGGATGATGGAGAATAATGAATATATCTTACTGATTATAAAGTGATTATTACATGGAGTCATGTTGATGTTATGAGACCGAGTTTGAGTTTAGGAGCCTGATGGCCTGAGGGAAGAAGCTCCTCCTAAGTCTCTCAGTTTTTGCCATCATGCTCAGAAGATATTGCAGATATGCTCCCTGAATATAAACTTAAAAGACCACTCAGATCATTAGGATCGAGTCCGTTAGAAATACCAAGGGTTCACACAAAACAAGGGGAGTTCGCTTTTAGCTATTTTGCCGCCCGCAGTTGGAACCAGCTCCCAGAAGAGATCAGATGTGCTAAAACATTAGCCATATTAAAATCCAGACTCAAAACTCATATGTTTAGCTGTGCATTTGTTGAATGAGCACCGTGCTACGTCCCAACTGACTGCACTGTATTTTATGTATAATAATTTTTATTTCTAACTGTTCTAAATTCATTTTAAATCATTTTAAATGTTTTTAAATTTCTGGTTTTATTGTTGTGATTATTGTTTTATGATTATTTTACTTCCTTTTATGTAAAGTACTTTGAATTACCATTGTGTATGAAATGTGCTGTATAAATAAACTTTCCTTTCCTTGCCAAGAATGTGTGCTTTCTTTATTTCTAATAGTAATAAATTCAAGTTATTTCAGACATAAACAATGAAAAATATATAGCTTTGCTTTCTGATAACTAGTTAAATTGCTGGTTTATGTGCCTCAAGCAAAACTCATAATATCTTTGAAAGAGTTGTACTGTGTGCCCTTGTTGAGTCGTGTAAAGCAGACGATCAGAATAGACTGTGGATTTCAGCCAGCTCTTGCCAGTTTTGTGTGAAACATGCATTAGATGGTCAGTGAACAGACTGTAAATGGTTCATGCAAATCCTCTCACCTTTTCTGTGAGGATAGCGAGGGTCCTCTCAAGTGCATTGGTTGAGCGCTCTTTGGCAGCGCGGGACAGCCGCTCAGTGTAGTAGCTGACCTGCGTCTTCAGAGTGTTGATATGGGAAATTATTTCTTTAGCTTTCAACACATCCTGTGGCTGGTACTGCATAGAATGTGGAGCCGATTCCCCGGCACTGAAACGAGACAGACCATTAAAAACAAAATATTCTCCAATTCCCCATTTGTAATCACTTGTTCAGCTGCATAAGCGGTGACCAAGTTGACTACACTGCAAATGAGATGCAATGATATACAAGCACACACAGAAAACGTACACAAATGCCAAGTGCACATAATTGGATGGAGTGGGAGAGCAGTTTTGTGCAAATACATCATCTCTAAAAACACAAATGTTGGTGCAAACAAGAAAGATCCTTCACATTTAATGGAAGTGAAGTAAAGGACTCGACCCTGACTGATCATAAACAAGATGAAACACCACCACATATGAAAATGACTGGAAAAATGGTCAACAACCCTGAAACTCACCCTTCACCCTCATTTGAACTGATCGGAAAGCAAACAACAAAGTCAACTGATTACAATCGCAATCATGATAAATGTGAAATTAAATATTCATATATAAAAAAGTTCTGCTCTATGGAACGTAATTTCTGCCACAGAATAAAGAAATATACTTTTTTCTCGCAATTCTGACTTTTTATATCTCGAAATTCTGACTTTATATCCCGCAATTCTGACTTTATATCCCGCAATTCTGACTTTATATCCCGCAATTCTGACTTTTTGTATCCCGCAATTCTGACTTTATATCCCGCAATTCTGACTTTATATCCCGCAATTCTGACTTTATATCCCGCAATTCTGACTTTTTGTATCCCGCAATTCTGACTTTATATCCTGCAATTCTGACTTTATATCCTGCCATTCTGACTTTATATCCCGCAATTCTGACTTTTTATATCCCGCAATTCTGACTATATATACTGCAATTCTGACTTTATATCTCGCAAATCTGACTTTATATCCCGCAATTCTGACTTTATATCCCACAATTCTGACTTTATATCCCACAATTCTGACTTTATTTCTCACAATTCTGACTTTATAGCCCACAATTCTGACTTTATAGCCCACAATTCTGACTTTATTTCCGCAATTCTGACTTTTTATAACTCGCAATTCTGACTTTATATCCTGCAATTCTGACTTTATATCCTGTAATTGTGACTTTATATCCTGCAATTCTGACTTTATAACTCGCAATTCTGACTTTATATCTCGCAAATCTGACTTTATAACTCGCAATTCTGACTTTATATCCTGCAATTCTGACTTTATATCCCGCAATTGTGACTTTATATCCCGCAATTCTGACTTTATATCCCGCAATTCTGACTTTATATATCCGCAATTCTGACTTTATATCCCACAATTCTGACTTTATATCCCGCAATTCTGACTTTATATCCCGCAATTCTGACTTTATATCCCGCAATTCTGACTTTATATCCCACAATTCTGACTTTATATCCCGCAATTCTGACTTTATATCCCGCAATTCTGACTTTGTATCCCGCAATTCTGACTTTTTGTATCCCGCAATTCTGACTTTATATCCCGCAATTCTGACTTTATATCCCGCAATTCTGACTTTATATCCCGCAATTCTGACTTTTTGTATCCCGCAATTCTGACTTTTTGTATCCCGCAATTCTGACTTTATATCCTGCAATTCTGACTTTATATCCCGCAATTCTGACTTTATATCCCGCAATTCTGACTTTATATCCCGCAATTCTGACTTTATATCCCGCAATTCTGACTTTATATCCCGCAATTCTGACTTTTTGTATCCCGCAATTCTGACTTTATATCCCGCAATTCTGACTTTATATCCTGCAATTCTGACTTTATATCCCGCAATTCTGACTTTTTATATCCCGCAATTCTGACTATATATACTGCAATTCTGACTTTATATCTCGCAAATCTGACTTTATATCCGCAATTCTGACTTTATATCCCACAATTCTGACTTTATTTCTCACAATTCTGACTTTATATCCCACAATTCTTACTTTATAGCCCACAATTCTGACTTTATTTCCCGCAATTCTGACTTTTTATAACTCGCAATTCTGACTTTATATCCTGCAATTCTGACTTTATATCCTGCAATTGTGACTTTATATCTGCAATTCTGACTTTATAACTCGCAATTCTGACTTTATATCCTGCAATTCTGACTTTATATCCCGCAATTGTGACTTTATATCCCGCAATTGTGACTTTATATCCTGCAATTGTGACTTTATATCCCGCAATTGTGACTTTATATCCGCAATTCTGACTTTATATCCCGAATTCTGACTTTATATATCCGCAATTCTGACTTTATATCCTGCAATTCTGACTTTTATATCCCGCAATTCTGACTTTATATATCCGCAATTCTGAGTTTATATCCTGCAATTCTGACTTTATATCCTGCAATTCCGAGTTTATATCCCGCAATTCTGACTTTTTCTTTTGCAATTCCGAGTTTATATCCCGCAATTCTGACTTTTTGTATCGCAATTCTGACTTTATATCCCGCAATTCTGACTTTATATCCACAATTCTGACTTTTTATATCCCGCAAATTCTGACTTTATATCTGCAATTCTGACTTTATATCCGCAATTATGACTTTATATCTCGCAAATCTGACTTTAATCCCACAATTCTGACTTTATATCCACAATTCTGACTTTATATCCCCAATTCTGATTATTTTCACAATTCTGACTTTATATCCCGCAATTCTGACTTTATTTCCGCAATTCTGACTTTATATCCTGCAATTCTGACTTTATATCCTGCAATTCTGACTTTATAACTCGCAATTCTGACTTTATATCCTGCAATTCTGACTTTATATCCTGCAAATCTGACTTTATAACTCGCAATTGTGACTTTATATCTCGCAAATCTGACTTTATAACTCGCAATTCTCACTTTATATCCTGCAATTCTGACTTTATATCCCGCAATTGTGACTTTATATCCCGCAATTCTGACTTTATATCCTGCAATTCTGACTTTATATCCTGCAATTCTGACTTTATATCCCGCAATTCTGACTTTATATCTCGCAATTATGACTTTATTTCTCGCAATTCTGACTTTATATCCTGCAATTCTGACTTTATATCCTGCAATTCTGACTTTATAACTCGCAATTGTGACTTTATATCCTGCAAATCTGACTTTATAACTCGCAATTGTGACTTTATATCTCGCAAATCTGACTTTATAACTCGCAATTCTGACTTTATATCTCACAATTCTGACTTTATATCCTGCAATTCTGACTTTATATCCTGCAAATCTGACTTTATAACTCGCATTTGTGACTTTATATCCTGCAATTCTGACTTTATATCCTGCAAATCTGACTTATATAACTCGCAATTCTGACTTTATATCTCGCAAATCTGACTTTATAACTCGCAATTGTGACTTTATATCCCGCAATTCTGACTTTATATCCTGCAATTCTGACTTTATATCCCGCAATTGTGACTTTACATCCCGCAATTGTGACTTTATATCCCGCAATTCTGACTTTATATATCCGCAATTCTGACTTTATTTCCCGCAATTGTGACTTTATTTCCCGCAAATCTGACTTTATTTCTCAAAAATCTGACTTTATATCCCGTAATTCTGACTTTATATCTCGCAATTCTGACTTTATATCTCGCAATTCTGACTTTATATCCCTTAATTCTGACTTTATATCTCACAATTCTGACTTTATATCTCACAATTCTGACTTTATATCCCGCAATTCTGACTTTATATCCCGCAATTCTGACTTTATATCCCACAATTTGTGACTTTATATCCCGCAATTCTGACTTTATATCCCGCAATTCTGACTTTATATCCCGCAATTCTGACTTTATATCCACAATTCTGACTATATTTCGCAATTTGATTTATAATCACAATTCTGACTTTATATCCTGCAATTGTGACTTTATATCCTGCAATTCTGACTTATAAACTGCGCAATTCTGACTTTATATCCTGCAATTTGACTTTATATCCCGCAATTCTGACTTTATATCCCGCAATTCTGACTTTATATCCCGCAATTGGACTTTATATCCGCAATTGTGACTTTATAATCCGCAATTCTGACTTTATTTATATCCGCAATTCTGACTTTATATATAGCAATTCTGACTTTATATCCTGCAATTCTGACTTTATATCCCGCAATTCTGACTTTATATATCCGCAATTCTGACTTTATATCCTGCAATTCTGACTTTATATCCTGAAATTCTGACTTTATATCCCGCAATTCTGACTTTTTATCCCACAATTCTGACTTTTTATCCCGCAATTCTGACTTTATATCCCGCAATTCTGATTTATATCCCGCAATTATGACTTTATATCTCGCAAATCTGACTTTATATCCCGCAATTCTGACTTTATATCCCGCAATTCTGACTTTATATCCCGCAATTCTGACTTTATATCCCGCAATTCTGACTTATAATCCGCAATTCTGACTTTATATCTGCAATTCTGACTTTATATCCCGCAATTCTGAGTTTATATCCCGCAATTCTGACTTTTTCTTTTGCAATTCTGAGTTTATATCCCGCAATTCTGACTTTTATCCGCAATAATGACTTTATATCCCGCAAATCTGACTTTATATCCCGCAATTTGACTTTATATCCGCAATTCTGACTTTATATCCTGCAATTCTGACTTTATATCCTGCAATTCTGACTTTATATCCCGCAATTCTGACTTTTATATCCGCAATTCTGACTTTATATTCCCGCAATTCTGACTTTATATCCCGCAATTTGACTTTTTATATCCCGCAAATTCTGACTTTATATCCGCAATTATGACTTTATATCTCGCAAATCTGACTTTATATCCCGCAATTCTGACTTTTATATCCACAATTCTGACTTTATATCTCACAATTCTGACTTTATATCCCGCAATTCTGACTTTATATCCCGCAATTCTGACTTTATATCCTTAATTCTTTTTTTTGACTTTATATCCCGCAATTCTGACTTTATATCCCGCAATTCTGACTTTATATCCGCAATTCTGACTTTATTTCTGCAATTCTGACTTTTATATCTCGCAATTCTGACTTTAATCCCGCAATTATGACTTTATATCCCACAATTCTGACTTTATATCTCACAATTCTGACTTTATATCTCGAATTTGACTTTATATCCGCAATTCTGACTTTATATCCGCAATTCTGACTTTATATCTTGCAATTCTGACTTTATATCGCAATTCTGACTTTTATCCTGCAATTCTGACTTTATATCTTACAATTCTGACTTTATATCCCGCAATTCTGACTTTATATTCCGCAATTTGATTGACTTTATATCCCGCAATTCTGTTATGACTTTATTATACCGCAATTCTGACTTTATATCTTGCAATTCTGACTTTATATCTCTCAATTCTGACTTTATATCTGCAATTCTGACTTTATATCCGCAATTGACTTTATATCCCGCAATTCTGACTTTATATCCTGCAAATCTGACTTTATATCCCGCAATTCTGACTTTATATCCACAATTCTGACTTTATATCACAATTCTGACTTTATTTCTCACAATTCTGACTTTATATCCCGCAATTCTGACTTTATTTCCCGCAATTCTGACTTTTTATAACTCGCAATTCTGACTTTATATCCTGCAATTCTGACTTTTATCCTGCAATTCTGACTTTATATACTGCAATTTGACTTTATATCCTGCAATTCTGACTTTATAACTCGCAAATCTGACTTTATAACTCGCAATTCTGACTTTATAACTCGCAATTCTGATTTATCTCGCAAATCTGACTTTATATCCTGCAATTCTGACTTTATATCCTGCAAATCTGACTTTATAACTCGCATTTGTGACTTTATATCCTGCAATTCTGACTTTATATCCTGCAAATCTGACTTTATAACTCGCAATTGTGACTTTATATCTCGCAAATCTGACTTTATATCCTGCAATTCTGACTTTATAACTCGCAATTGTGACTTTATATCCTGCAATTCTGACTTTATAACTCGCAATTGTGACTTTATATCCCGCAATTCTGACTTTATATCCTGCAATTCTGACTTTACATCCGCAATTCTGACTTCATATCCCGCAATTCTGACTTTATATCCCGCAATTGTGACTTTATATATCCGCAATTCTGACTTTATATATCCGCAATTCTGACTTTATTTCCCGCAATTGTGACTTTATTCCCGCAAATCTGACTTTATTTCTCAAAAATCTGACTTTATATCGTAATTCTGACTTTATATCTCGCAATTCTGACTTTATATCTCGCAATTCTGACTTTTATATCCCTTAATTCTGACTTTATATCTCACAATTCTGACTTTATATCTCACAATTCTGACTTTGTATCCGCAATTCTGACTTTTTGTATCCCGCAATTCTGACTTTATATCCCGCAATTCGACTTTATATGCAATTCTGACTTTATATCCCGCAATTCTGACTTTTTGTATCCCGCAATTCTGACTTTTTGTATCCGCGCAATTCTGACTTTATATCCTGCAATTCTGAGTTTATATCCCGCAATTCTGACTTTTTCTTTTGCAATTCTGAGTTTATATCCCGCAATTCTGACTTTTTCTTTTGCAATTCTGAGTTTATATCCCGCAATTCTGACTTTTTCTTTTGCAATTCTGAGTTTATATCCCGCAATTCTGACTTTTTCTTTTGCAATTCTGAGTTTATATCCGCAATTCTGACTTTTTATATCCCGCAATTCTGACTATATATACTGCAATTCTGACTTTATATCTCGCAAATCTGACTTTATATCCCGCAATTCTGACTTTATATCCCACAATTCTGACTTTATTCCCACAATTCTGACTTTATTTCTCACAATTCTGACTTTATATCCCACAATTCTTACTTTATAGCCCACATTCTGACTTTATTTCCGCAATTCTGACTTTTTATAACTCGCAATTCTGACTTTATATCCTGCAATTCTGACTTTATATCCTGCAATTGTGACTTTATATCCTGCAATTCTGACTTTATAACTCGCAATTCTGACTTTATATCCTGCAATTCTGACTTTATATCCCGCAATTGTGACTTTATATCCCGCAATTGTGACTTTATATCCTGCAATTGTGACTTTATATCCCGCAATTGTGACTTTATATCCCGCAATTCTGACTTTATATCCCGCAATTCTGACTTTATATATCCGCAATTCTGACTTTATATCCTGCAATTCTGACTTTATATCCCGCAATTCTGACTTTATATATCCGCAATTCTGACTTTATATCCTGCAATTCTGACTTTATATCCTGCAATTCTGACTTTATATCCCGCAATTCTGACTTTTTATATCCCGCAATTCTGACTTTTTGTATCCCGCAATTCTGACTTTATATCCCGCAATTCTGACTTTATATCCCACAATTCTGACTTTTTATATCCCGCAATTCTGACTTTATATCCTGCAATTCTGACTTTATATCCCGCAATTATGACTTTATATCTCGCAAATCTGACTTTATATCCCACAATTCTGACTTTATATCCCACAATTCTGACTTTATATCCCACAATTCTGACTTTATTTCTCACAATTCTGACTTTATATCCCGCAATTCTGACTTTATTTCCCGCAATTCTGACTTTATATCCTGCAATTCTGACTTTATATCCTGCAATTCTGACTTTATAACTCGCAATCTGACTTTATATCCTGCAATTCTGACTTTATATCTGCAAATCTGACTTTATACTCGCAATTGTGACTTTATATCTCGCAAATCTGACTTTATAACTCGCAATTCTCACTTTATATCTGCAATTTGACTTATATCCCGCAATTGTGACTTTATATCCGCAATTCTGACTTTATATCCTGCAATTCTGACTTTATATCCTGCAATTCTGACTTTATATCCCGCAATTCTGACTTTTATATCTGCAATTATGACTTTATTTTCGCAATCTGACTTTATATCCTGCAATTTGACTTTATATCCTGCAATTCTGACTTTATAACTCGCAATTGTGACTTTTATCTGCAAATCTGACTTTATAACTCGCAATTGTGACTTTATATCTCGCAAATCTGACTTTATAACTGCAATTCTGACTTTATATCTCACAATTCTGACTTTTATCCTGCATTCTGACTTTATATCCTGCAAATCTGACTTTATAACTCGCATTTGTGACTTTTATCCTGCAATTCTGACTTTATATCCTGCAAATCTGACTTTATACTCGCAATTGTGACTTTATATCTCGCAAATCTGACTTTATATCTCGCAAATCTGACTTTTAATCGCAATTGTGACTTTATATCCCGCAATTCTGACTTTATATCCTGCAATTCTGACTTTATATCCGCCAATTGTGACTTTACATCCCGCAATTGTGACATTATCCCGCAATTCTGATTATATATCCGCAATTCTGACTTTATTTCCGCAATTGTGACTTTTATTTCGCAATTCTGACTTTATTTCTCAAAATCTGACTTTATATCCCGTAATTCTGACTTTATATCTCGCAATTCTGACTTTATATTTCGCAATTCTGACTTTATATCTCGCAATTCTGACTTTATATCCTTATTCTGACTTTATATCTAAATGACTTTATATTACAATTCTGACTTTATATCCGCAATTCTGACTTTATATCCCTCAATTCTGACTTTATATCCCGCAATTCTGACTTTATATCTCACAATTCTGACTTTATATCCCGCAATTCTGACTTTATATCCCGCAATTCTGACTTTATATCTCACAATTCTTACTTTATAGACCACAATTCTGACTTTATTTCCCGCAATTCTGACTTTTTATAACTCGCAATTCTGACTTTATATCCTGCAATTGTGACTTTATATCCTGCAATTCTGACTTTATAACTCGCAATTCTGACTTTATATCCTGCAATTCTGACTTTATATCCCGCAATTGTGACTTTATATCCCACAATTGTGACTTTATATCCTGCAATTGTGACTTTATATCCCGCAATTGTGACTTTATATCCCGCAATTCTGACTTTATATATCCGCAATTCTGACTTTATATCCTGCAATTCTGACTTTATATCCCGCAATTCTGACTTTTATATCCGCAATTCTGACTTTATATCCTGCAATTCTGACTTTATATCCTGAAATTCTGACTTTATATCCCGCAATTCTGACTTTTTATCCCACAATTCTGACTTTTTATATCCCGCAATTCTGACTTTATATCCCGCAATTATGACTTTATATCTCGCAAATCTGACTTTATATCCTGCAATTCTGACTTTATATCCGCAATTCTGACTTTATATCCTGCAATTCTGACTTATATCCCGCAATTCTGACTTTATATCCCGCAATTCTGACTTTTATATCCGCAATTCTGACTTTATATCCTGCAATTCTGACTTTATATCCTGCAATTCTGACTTTTATATCCCGCAATTCTGACTTTATATCCCGCAATTCTGAGTTTATATCCCACAATTCTGACTTTTTCTTTTGCAATTCTGAGTTTATATCCCACAAATCTGACTTATATCCCGCAATTATGACTTTATATCTCGCAAATCTGACTTTTATCCCGCAATTCTGACTTTATATCCGCAATTCTGACTTTATATCCTGCAATTCTGACTTTATATCCTGCAATTTGACTTTATATCCCGCAATTCTTTTTTTTTATATCCCGCAATTCTGACTTTATATCCCGCAATTCTGACTTTATATCCCACAATTCTGACTTTTTATATCCCGCAATTCTGACTTTATATCCCGCAATTCTGACTTTATATCCCGCAATTCTGACTTTATATCCCGCAATGCTGACTTTATATCCCGCAATTCTGACTTTATATCCCACAATTCTGACTTTATATCCCACAATTCTGACTTTATATCTCACAATTCTGACTTTATATCCCGCAATTCTGACTTTATATCCCGCAATTCTGACTTTATATCCCTTAATTCTGACTTTATATCTTCAAAATTCTGACTTTATATCCCGCAATTCTGACTTTATATCCCGCAATTCTGACTGTATTTCTCGCAATTCTGACTTTATATCTGCAATTCTGACTTTATATCCACAATTCTGACTTTATTATCTCAATTCTGACTTTTATCTACAATTCTGACTTTATATCTCGCAATTCTGACTTTATATCCCGCAATTCTGACTTTATATCCCGCAATTCTGACTTTATATCTTGCAATTCTGACTTTATATCTTGCAATTCTGACTTTATATCTTGCAATTCTGACTTTATATCTTGCAATTCTGATATGACTTTATATCCCGCAATTCTGATATGACTTTATATCCCGCAATTCTGACTTTATATCTTGCAATTCTGACTTTATATCTCTCAATTCTGACTTTAATTATCTCAATTCTGACTTTTATATCCGACTAATTTGACTTTATATCCTACAATTCTGACTTTATATCCCACAATTTGATTTTATCCCGCAATTCTGACTTTATATCCCGCAATTCTGACTTTATATCCCGCAATTTGACTTTATATCCCGCAATTCTGACTTTATATCTCGCAATTCTGACTTTATATCCCGCAATTCTGACTTTATATCCTGCAATTCTGACTTTATATCCCGCAATTATGACTTTATATCTCGCAAATCTGACTTTATATCCCGCAATTCTGACTTTATATCCCACAATTCTGACTTTATATCCCACAATTCTGACTTTATTTCTCACAATTCTGACTTTATATCCCACAATTCTGACTTTATTTCTCACAATTCTGACTTTTAACTCGCAATTCTGACTTTATAACTCGCAATTCTGACTTTATATCTCACAAATCTGACTTTATATCCTGCAATTCTGACTTTATATCTGCAAATCTGACTTTTTATAACTCGCATTTGTGATTATATCCTGCAATTCTGACTTTATATCCTGCAAATCTGACTTTATAACTCGCAATTGTGACTCTTATAATCAAATTGTGACTTTATATCTGCATTTGACTTTATAACTCGCAATTGTGACTTTATATCCTGCAATTCTGACTTTATAACTCGCAATTGTGACTTTATATCCCGCAATTTGGACTTTATATCCTGCAATTCTGACTTTACATCCCGCAATTCTGACTTTATATCCGCAATTCTGACTTTATATCCGCAATTGTGACTTTATATATCCGCAATTCTGACTTTATATCCGCAATCTGCTTTATTTCCGCAATTGTGATTTATTTCCCACAAATCTGACTTTATTTCTCAAAAATCTGACTTTATATCCGTAATTCTGACTTTATATTGCAATTCTGACTTTATATCTCGCAATTCTGACTTTATATCCTTAATTCTGACTTTTTTCTCGCAATTCTGACTTTTGTCTTGCAATTATTATATGATTATGAGTTTATTATGCAAGCCCGTTTCCACCACTGAATAAAAAAATTTAAAAGGTAATTGCGACTTTTTATCTCACAATTCCAACTTTTTTTCTCGCAATCTGCTTGATACAAATTCACAATTCTGAGTCCCTTGTAAACTTGCAATTGTGAGAAGTGAAGTCAGAAAGGCGAGATATAAACTGACAATTCTGACTTTTTGCGGAATATAAACTTGCAATTGCAAGTTATAAAGTCAGAATTGTGAGATATAAACTCGCAATTTTGAGAACATATGACTTTTTTTTCCTTAGAGCTGGACTTTATAACTCGCAATTCTGACTTTATATCTCGCAATTCTGACTTTATATCCGCAATTCTGACTTTATATCTCGCAATTCTGACTTTATATCCTGCAATTCTGACTTTATATCCCGCAATTCTGACTTTATATCCCGCAATTCTGACTTTATATCTCCCAATTATGACTTTATATCCTGCAATTCTGACTTTATATCCCGCAATTCTGACTTTATATCCTGCAATTCTGACTTTATATCTCGCAATTCTGACTTTATATCTCGCAATTCTGACTTTATATCTCGCAATTCTGACTTTATATCCTGCAATTCTGACTTTATATCTCGCAATTCTGACTTTATATCTCGCAATTCTGACTTTATATCCCGCAATTCTGACTTTATATCTTGCAATTCTGACTTTATATCCCGCAATTCTGACTTTATATCCTGCAATTCTGACTTTATATCCCGCAATTCTGAGTTTATATCCCGCAATTCTGACTTTTTACTTTTGCAATTCCGAGTTTATATCCCGCAATTCTGACTTTTTCTTTTGCAATTCCGAGTTTATATCCCGCAATTCTGACTTTTTATTTTGCAATTCCGAGTTTATATCCCGCAATTCTGACTTTATATCTTGCAATTCTGACTTTATATCCCGCAATTCTGACTTTATATCCCGCAATTCTGACTTTATATCCCGCAATTCTGACTTTATATCTCGCAATTCTGACTTTATATCTCGCAATTCTGACTTTATATCTTGCAATTCTGACTTTATATCTTGCAATTCTGACTTTATATCTTGCAATTCTGACTTTATATCTCGCAATTCTGACTTTATATCTTGCAATTCTGACTTTATATCCCGCAATTCTGACTTTATATCTTGCAATTCTGACTTTATATCTCGCAATTCTGACTTTATATCCCGCAATTCTGACTTTATATCCTGCAATTCTGACTTTATATCCTGCAATTCTGACTTTATATCCTGCAATTCTGATTTTATATCACACAATTCTGAGAAAAAAAGTCAGAATTGTCAGTTTATATGATGCTATTCAGAGATGTAAATTTGCAATTGCGAGAAAAAAAATCAGAACTGTGAGATAAAAAGTTCACAGTAACCTTTTTTATTTTTTATTCAGTGGCGGAAACGGACCTCCATAATTTATACAGTATATCGCAATCTGAGAAGAAAAGTATTGTGAGTCTATAACCCGCGACTGTGCGATATATATTTACAATTCTGAGATAAAAATTCTGAATTGTGAGATTTAGGCTCACAATTTTGAGAAAAAAGTTTACACTTTATTTTAAGGTGTCCTTGTTACAGTGTAATTATACATTTAAGTACTGAGTAATATTAATTAACTACACATACTTTCTATATGGTTAGGATTAGGGTTTGGTTTAGGGTTACTTGCATGTAATTATGCATCATTTGTTGTTATTGCAATATTAAGTACATGTAACATGTGTTACAAAGACACCATAAAATAAAGTGTTACCAAAAATCCCAATTATCTTTTTTAGCTTTTTTATTTTGCAGCAAAAAAGCTTCCATACTTCTCGCTACAAGAATAACACAATAATTAGAAAAGCCAAGAAACCTAGCAGAGCAACACAAAAACTTTGATTCATATTGGGCACCAATTTCTTAATAAAAAGTCTTACTGCTTTTTGGCTTCCTCAAATCTCTGAACAAGTTTCCTCAATCCACTGCCCTTAAAGCCCTGATGATGTGCCGCAGGGGCCCCTGTGGTCACCACGTCATATGTGTGATCTGTTCAGAGATATACCTTATGTGTAGACCAACCCATTTTGACAGAATACTGAAGAATTTCAATGTTGAAATGCAAATATTGACCATAGGTATCTCACCATAGCCGGACTCGCCCTGCACTCTCATCCTCTGAACGTGGAGGTTTGTAGGTATAAACTCTAGTTTCTTCTCTCCTTTCAGAGAGCTAGATTTGAAGGAAGGACCTGATGGATAGTAGGTGAGATAAATACAATGTTGAAATCACCTTTAATTATAGCGCTCTCACTTCCTCTGTCTGGTTGAGCAGGTGCCACAACACTTACCCTTGTATTCATGTAAATTACTGAGAGTATCCTGATAGGTGAGGATGATAGTCTGGTACTGAGTGATGATCTGTCTCCTCAGATTCTCCCAGCAGGGGGACAACTCACCCAACTCTTCTAACTCACACACCCTGCGTGCAGACAGAAATGTGCAACAATAGAATATTATATATATTATTTATAAATGTAATATTATCTAAATTCATAGTGCTTTAGTCTTGCTTGTAAGAATCTTACAAATCAATGTAATTTTCACATTGTCAAAATGCAATGTGCTGCACAAAAGTGAGTCTTGACCAATTCATAAAGATACAGTGCACTCAAAAATGAAAATGTGCAGAAGATGTCCACACCCTCAGGCCGTTCAAGATGCAGATGAGTTTGTTTCTTCATCAGAACAGATTTGGAGAAATGTCGCATTACATCACTTGCTCACCAATGGATCATCTGCAGTGAATGGGTGCCGTCAGAATGAGAGTCCAAACAGCTGATTAAAACATCACAATAATCCTCAAGTAATCCACAATCAATTCATGTCTTGTGAAGTGCAACGCAGCATGTTTGTGAGAAACAAATACACCATTACAACATCCTTTACCCATAATATTGCTTTCTCCAGTAAAAAGTTGTTTCGTCTGAATCAGGAGAGAAATATGCACAGACCCAAAGAGCCCAAAACAGTTCTAAACAAAAACGTTGGAGGAAAACAGGATGGACTTTTTCACTTCACAAGACGTTAATTGGACTGAAGTTGAATGGATTACTTGTGGATTATTGTGATGATGTTTTTATCATTTGTTTGAACTGATTCTGACGGCACCCATTCACTACAAAGGATCCATTGGTGAGCAAGTGATGGAATATTACATTTCTCCAGTTATGTGTTCAGATGAAGAAACAAACTCATCTCCATTATGGATAGTCTGAAGGTGTGGATTTTTTTTATAATTAAAATTCTTTTAATCCTGATGTTTCAGAAGTGTGGAAAACAAAAACTCATATTTTAAACTGGGGACTCAGTTACCTTTGAGGTATGAAACTTGCGGTATGTTTTTATTGTAGCATGTATAAATAAAAGGACATTTAGATTTTCCACTTCATGTCCCCTTTCAAAGGAGTCATTCAGAACATGAGCACTAACAGTGAACTGCATTTACCTGGCAGCATCTTCCTCCAGCAGTATTTTGACGAACTGTCTCGGTATGTGCAGGGAGAGCACGCTCTCTGCCATCTGCTCCAGGACACGCAGGTGGTTTCCATCAGTCGTGGGAAATCGGTACATCCGTGAAATAGTGCCTCCAAACACTGCATCAATCAATCAATCAATGGGTGTGTGCAGTAGTGACAGGCATGGAAAAGAACATCAGCTGCATTTTACTGCATTTACTGAAGCATTCATTTGTTACTAAGATTAATAAGTGATTTAAACCTTACTGTAACTGTTACCGCAATTTCTGGGTGAAAACTGTTTTCAGTGTACATGCTGAGTGATGCAGCACTTTATTGAAGCAGAACTAAAGCCTTAAACCTAAACTTAAAGAACACTTCAAACTCTCTTTGCTGCCTTAAACCACTATTTGATTGGCTGCAGGAACCGTTTTCAGAACCTCTTTCACAGCTTGTGGCATTCATGCGTCTTCACAGCAGGAAGTGAAGGCTACAGGCCATCGGTTTAGTTATGAAGGGCACATCAGAAATAAACTGCTTCTTCCAGATGGAATGTAGCTGCAATATTTAAGATTTGTTTGTATATAGACACTCACCTGCCTTTAAAAGAGCGTCTTTACATAGGGATGCTGATTTTGCTTTTACTCCCATGGATTCGGTCAGACTTTCATCAACAGGTAATACCATCTGTGAGAAACATGAGAGCAATTATGCAGAAGATTGTGGTGTTCTTTGTGACAGAGATTTAAATAGACACAGTTGCTCAAAATAAAACGGAGACTCTCGCCTCTTTAACAGAAGTGCTAGTTCTCTCTTTAAAAAAACTACTACTACTGAAAGTCAGTGCTGTTAGCATGGACTGATAACTCAAACTAAAACCATTAGAAAACATGAATTAATTGAAATAAAATTAATATTTATTGAAATTCCATTTAATATAAATACAATATTTGTTGTCATTTAGTTTAAGTACTAAAATGACTAAAACTGAAATAAAACTGAATAAAAACTATATAGACATATGAAAAAAGGAAGCTTTTAAATTACATTTTTAAAATAAAAAATCCATTAAGAATATTAATAAATACTATAATATTATATGATGATACTAAAATACTATATAAGACACTATAATTGATCCTAAAATAACAATGGCTTTGTGGAAAAGGACATTTATAATTTTATTAGCCATCAGTAATTGAAATATTGGTTTTGGACAGTGACCAAACCTCAAATGAGTCGACCACTAATGTATAGTGTGAAGAGCAGCGTACGTAAGCACTCACCCTGCCATTAACTGTGTCTGAACGTGCCAGAGGAGCTCGCTGGTCTCTCCTCTCCTCTATCTGCCATGCGATGATGGTAATGTTACCCATCCGCTCGCTCTCTGCTGACCTGAGCCAGTGAAAATGCCCACAAATAGGTGTCAGACTGCATTTCCTGTAATTCCTAATACATTCTGTGCTAAGGTTATGCTTTGGGATTACACATCGGCATTGTACCTATATGTATCTCACATACCGCAGAGTGAGGTGTAGCCTGTGGTGTTTGTCTTGAAGCAGCTCTTTCACTGTAAACATAGCCGAACCGAGCAGGTACATCTAATAAAACAGAGAGTTTATGAGGCTGAGCAAGAATAGTGTTAGTGTTAAGAATAGCGGTGTCTGTCTTACAGTCCCCTGAGAGCGGTCCTTCACATCGTAGACAGACAGCTTGATTTGAGTGTGCTGGGTAATCAGAGAGTCCTGGAAGAAGGCAATGCTGCTCAAGAAGATTGGATTGCTAGTGCCCTAGGAAAAAAGGGAAATGCCTGCATTAAATTCAGCTCACAAAATCTGATATTTAACAGGTTTTAGAGCCAGTTTAACATGCTACAAAGTTCCACATGTTCCAAACCCTAGTAATATCATAGCACGTATCCTCACCTCTATAATTTCAGTCTGTGCATGTTTGGTCCAAAACGCCTGTGGAGGGGTGGTGCAGCTCACTGCTACAAAGCTACTGGGCTTACGGTCCAGTGATGGAGTGACCAGCTCACTGCACGCTGGGAAAATAAGGACAACAATTCAGTATTTTACTCATGAAAGGAGAAAAGTTTAATTGCACTCATAGTAGCATTACAATCCAGTCTTTGTAAGCAACCATCTGACATGTTTCTTGTGATGTACAGTGCCATAAAAACAGATGTGTTATAAGCATTATAAGTCTAGGTGGCTAACTGCCAACAACATGACCTTTCATCATGGAAAAATTAATATAACTGCCAAAGAGTACAGCCAAAGTCAGACAAAACCCAGTGCGCCTACCACAATGGAAATATTGGATTTAACAGCTCATAGACAGGCTGTATAAATGTTTATTGCATGTGAGCTAAGAGGCTCATAAAGAGTTAATTTCCTTCACAAACACAGTAGGCTGGATATCGTTAGTGCTGGTAGCAGAAAAGGAGGAAGAATATGAGATGAAGACTCTTCACTGATACACACACATATCCTGATGAGTGGATATCAGCTTTGGGGGTGTTGTATTACTGTCAAGAACTTTGGTAACGCTGCACCTTGATCACTTTATGATTGACTGACGTGATACTCACCCAGACTGAACTCAAGCACCGGCTCATCGGGATCCTGACTGTTTCCTAAACACACATGAAACACCACAGAATTCCCATGAACCTGGAGTCTTAGCATATTATATAATCTTAATTCATTTTCTATTAGTTGTTGAGATGCGAGATGTGTCATCTTAGGGTAATAGTCTGGGTAAAATCAGCTTCGGGGTAAAATTCTCAGTTAAAGAATTGCCTCCGCGTCTCACAGGATGTTGAATTTAAATGACAGGAAGAGGAACTTACTGAACTGTATATGTAAGAAAATCAACAAAGTCACATAGCATACTAGTCATAACACAAATTAAAACATAACTGATAATTACATTATTGATTTAGACAAATTGTGCATCTTATGTCCTATATATTTCCACTACTGATTAGAAATACGTTCCATTTTGATCATATTAAAAAAATATCCCCCACACCGTTTTCAGACAAATGTAAAAAAATATTGACAAAATGTGAATCTATTCATAATTATGCTATTTATATTTTTTGTGTATGATAACATGTTTATATGTTACTCAATAAGAAAAAAATGAAATGTATTATTCAATATTTAAGCAGTTATATGATTTTTTATGGAAATTTACAATTCTTTCAATTTAAAATGGACATTCCTTTAAAATCGAATCACAAATTTAAATCAAATTGAAAATAAATTCTCAATTAAAATCTGAACAGTGAATAACCTCGAGTTAAATACAACCTAAAGGCTTAGTTTATCAGTATCTTCTTGTGTGTTCCTGAGAAGAAAAAGATTATATATGTTTGGAACAATATGAGGGTAAATAAAATATTACAGAATTAAAACCTTTCAGAATTCCTTTTAAATTCCATTTAATTTTTGAGTGAACTATCCTTTAAAGGTCTATTTCGAGCACCTGTGGCATTATAATTATTACCACAGAAAATCATATCTCATATCTTTGTTTAAAAACGAAGCAAGGTTTTTAAAAGCAGAAATGTATTACATCACCACGAGTCACTGTCATAATGATCACTATGGTATACACTTCTTGTAGGCCTACAGGCAAAAGTTAAATGTATAGGCGAAACCCCACTTAATCAAGCTAATAATATAATAATAATAATAATACCTGTTAGTGCCAACCCCATCATCTCGGAGGACAAATCAAATGTGTTGGCTCGGTACACAGACCATGGCCTGTGGCGTGGACTGCGCTCTCTTCCCGCCATCTTGGCTCCAGTTACTTCAGTGACCAATGAAACTAACTCTTTATTTGCCGGTAAAGGTTTTCCAGTAATCCAGGCTCTGTTTCAGTCTCAACGTTTGTAATCTAAAAGCAGGAGAGAAAAGGATGAGTCAACATTAGCGTCACCATCCGTCAGGAGACTGAAGAACCAGCCAAACAATGAGACTTGTGCTTGATCTCAAACCACTATGTATGTCTCTGCATTATTTATGCGGTTTCATATGAGGACATTTATAATTGAACACAACGACCGAGCTGCAATCAGAGAGAGTCAGAGCCAGAAAACTGTCTTATGTTTATGGCTGGATAATTCATGACTTGAGGAAATGTTTCACAAACAGGATGCTAACAAAGCATTCTCAATAACACGCAACTTCAGGCCAGCACTTTATATAGACATGCCTCAGATGACAGCAAACATCATATACGACAGAATACAATCATTCTTATTCCACAATCATTTGACAAACTTATCAACCATTTGAGTAAAGAAATTATACACAAAAGTTTGGATTATGATTTTGTATGTTTGGAGAAATGTCACGTATATTATCAAGTCTGCCTTTATTTTGTTTTTACAATAAAAACAGTAATATTTCAAAATTATTACAATTTAAAATACCTGTTTTCTATTGTCAAATATATCAAAATGTATTGTATTCCTGTTATGGCAGAATCATTTTACAGACTTCAGTGTCACGTGATCCTTCAGAAATCATTCTAATATGCTGATTTGCTGCTCACTATTATCAATAATTATTGCTACTTAATTTTTAATAATGTTTTTTCTTAATTATAAATGTTGAAAACAGTTTTTAATGCTTATTATTTTTCTGGAAATCATAATACATAAAATCACATTGATAGAAAGTAAAAAAAATCCGAATTTATTTTAAAAATAAACCTTTTGTAACATTAAAATGTCTTTACTTTCATTTTTGATTAATTTAACGCATTCTTGCTGGATTAAAGTATTATTATTACTTTTTTAATCTTACTTTAAATGTTGGAATGGTAGCGTATCACACGAATGAACAAAAGACTGTTTTCAACATTGATAAGAAGAAATGTTTCTTGAGTAATGGCTGCTGAAAATTCATCTTTGCATCTCAGGAATAAATAAATAAATAATTTGAACATGTTTTGTGTCATTTTTGAGTATATAATTGACACAAATTGTTTAACTATAACACATTAGTGTGTAGATAATTTGTTGGAATAACACATGGTCGAGTTAAAAGTAAATTGGTGGTGGTCATTTACCATAACTAAAGAAATAGAGATGGTGAAGGTGGTGAAGGATCAGATCTATCAACTTCCCATTCTGAGCGTTTGGCTGCGAAGGATGCAGCAAACTACACGCTGGGATTGAATCCTGACACAGAGAGAGGAGACAGGGTGAATGAGGAGGATGCAAATACACTCAATCCGTGGCGGATGGAAGATTTTTGGCTGTGGCCGGCAAAGCAGCAGGTAGTGGGGCTGCAGTCTGGGTCTGAAGTAGGGGTGGGCGATATGACTAAAATCTTATATCACGATATGACAAATTTTATTTCGTCCATCCGATATATATCGTCATATCGCACAGCCCTAGTCTGAAGGAGTGGAAACCAGCAAACACAACAACAACCCACCAGCCATCCATCTGCCTAGTGCCTGAAACTAGAAACATCTCAGAACCAACAACGCATGTATTATAATGTGTCCACAGCAATCAAGAATAGAAATGGCCATCATCAGAATACTCATCTCCCGCCTGCAGTTAAAGACCTCCATAAACTCTAGCAGAAGGTTTGATGATTACCACATTCACATTTCACGTCTTATTAACCACCAGTCTCTAAAAAGATTTCTCACAGACCTCATTCAGAATTCAATTAGGATTTAAAAGACTGTCTTCATGCCAAATGGACCACTTTGATACGGGTTCCATCAGAAGAATTTGGAAATATATGGAAACAGATGAAAGTGACTATGGTGAGATGTGTGTTGATGTAGGATCTTGCTGTAGTCACTCCACTGAATCACTCACAGCAAAACACAAGCACATTTAACAGATATACAAGCTGCTTCTTCCACTCATAGTGTGACAGGAGTGAGGAATGAAAATAGGGGATGATTTTCTAGAAAATAAAAGAGTTAAGGGTTATGATAAATTATGGGGATAATATATTTATATTTAAATTTACACAACAGTTTTGGATTAGTAAGACTTTTTTCTTAAAAGGTACATTAGTCCAAAAGATTTTCATTCATCAAATTCACTTTTGAATTCTTAAAAGAATGCTGAAAAAAATCTACAGTTTCACAAAAATATTTAGGAGCACAACTGTTTTGAAGTTTTGAACATTAATAATAACAAGAAATGTTTTCTTGAGAATAATTGCAGATCGATGAAATAGCTTCAGGAATAAAAATAAAATGTCAATAAAAAAATAATTCAACAATATTATTATTTTTATTGAATTTTGCATATTGTCTTTATTAGCATATCATATTTTAAAAATAGTCAAAAATATATATTTTAATATATATTTGAAAAAAATCTCACAGTTTCACAAAAATATTAATTTTTTTATAGGGAAGGATTTCACATATACTCTGTTTTGAAGTTTTACAAAGAACATTAATAATAACAACAAATGTTTTCTTGATTTCACTTGTTTTATTCATTTCTCAGGATCAGCGGATGAAAATTTACTGCGACACATACAGTTGGCCAAAAGTTTTGAGAATTACATAGAATAATTATATTTTAAAATAGTGAATAAAAAATAATTCAACGTAGTTTTCACAAAGTTTGCTTATTTTTACTGAATTTTGCATATTTGTTTCTTTATTAGTTGTTTCTGTGATTACATATTTTAAAATGTCAAATATATATATTTTTTTCATATATACAAGCACTTTGTTTCAAATGTTTATTTTTTTTAGGGAAGGATTCACATATACTACATTACAAAGAGTCATGACAAATTTGCAGTGTTGGCCGTTCTTTTTATTCACCTCTGCAATGCGACACATACTGGCATCGTGCAAAGCTCTCAATCAACTGAGATTGGCCAATCATAAAATGACTGTTTTCACATAATTGCTGCAACCCATTCTTTCACTGCTTTTAATCACTTCTGTGATGTAAAATAGAATTACAGCATTCATACTTCAAAGTGGGTTTTTGCTTTTATCGACAACCCCCTCTTGAGACATTATACAAAGAGTGACCATTAAGTTCTCAATGGCCGTTCTTCAGATCTCAAACTGGGCATTCCATAACTTCTGGGCCAAAATTTCATCCTGACGTTCTGGTCCCCGACCTCCATAACTTCTTGGAGTTTGTAGTTATTTTCTTTCACTTTTGCCTTTGGCACGGTGCTGACCACATTCTAAAGATTGGAATCTCTCAATGGACCCAAAATTGTTCTTCACCAACTGTGTTGGATGTTGAAGACTTAGTTGCTGTTGGAGGTGTTTTGGTACCATTCTTTATGGCATGGCTGTGTTTCCATTTGGGCAGATTGTGAGTGAGCCCACTCCCTTGGATTGTTCTTGAGAAGCAACCCCAAACTGTGTTGGATGTCTGAAGAATGCTGTTGGAGGTGTTTTGGTACACTTTATTCATGGCTGTGTTTTTGCACTGATGGTATTCTGACCTTTTCTTCTGAGCCACTGACAAGCCTTTTTTCCAGATGCCCCAAACAACAAGAAGGGGCTTCATGCTTGAGAACTTTCAGACACATGACTTTGCCCCAGTGGTCAGCAGTATTCTTCACGAGACTTTCTGCAGAAAATCAATCCAGATGAAACAATCGGAAATGTTTTTTTTGGAGAGAAGTGGCTTCTTTGCTGCCCTTCTTGACACACCTTTCCAAAAGTCTTCCCTCACTGTGCGTGCATTAATACTTTCTGCAGGACCTGCCTGCTGCCATCTGTTGAGCAATGTTTTTTGCACTTGGCACTCCGATCCCGCACTGAGTGGTTCTTTGATGCCCTTCTTAGGAGAGGATCCTCTTAACTTGCTGACTTTCTTGGAGTCTTTCCTTTGCAAGCCTTCTTTACAAGAATTTGACCTCTTCCTTGCCATTTTAAGCTGCTGACTGATCCTTCCGATTGTTCGCAGCTGAATCCTCTTTTGAGCGAATCAACTTGCCACAATATCCTTGCCTATGAAGCCATTTTTTGCAACGCAACTCTTTCCTTGAGCTGGCTGCAGCGTTATAAAATTGCAGGCACCATGGCAATCTTAGGAAAAAATTTGCCTGTGATATCAAGTATCACCTTCCTTTTAACAATTTTTTCAATGAATGAGTCTGCCAGCGTTTCTTTAACCCAATCACCATTACTAAAACATAATGATTCAAGCCTTGTGCTCGTATCATCCTTCATAATTCTCACCTTGGTTCAAGTTGATTTAACTGCAATAACTTATCAGCAGGTCCTTTAATGACACTTGTGCTCGTCAATATTGAAATCACAGTGGAAAGGTTTTTTTTGGATTACAAGTTAATTTTACTGCAAAGAAGGCATATTGCAATCCTTTTCATGATCACTCTTCATAACAGTAAATTTTATTAATATTTTCATGAAGGATGAATTATCTGTTATTTATTCTGGGTATATTGCTATTATAAAAATTAAGCAGCTATTATAAAAATTATCCAGCCTTTTATTTCCAATATTTATGTAATTCTCAAAACTTTTGGCACACTTACACTGTACGATCGTTTTAAGACATTGTTAACACAAACATTGACACTACACATTGGACACTACAAAATGTCTATGAAATGAAGGTCTCAATAACCTAAAAAAACTGATTTTGGTCAAGAGCGTCTTAGCAAAATCGTCCTCTTCTGGAGGTCTTTTACTCAGTGATTAAGAACGGCACAGAGGTGACCGAACACACAACCGCTATGACTTACTGGTTGCCTGTCACATGATGTTAACCCAAATAAAAAAGGACCACTGTGCGAACATAACCTATTGTTATGGGCTAAGTTATGAAGTACGGCATGTGCATGGAGGGAGAAAAAAATATTAATTCAAACAAACTTCTTTATGTTTTAATAATAAGTAAAAGCACAGACGAAATGTGTCTTTGTGTTTGCTGAAAGTTTTTTGCATCAGAACCAAGAATAAAACGTGTTTGGATGCCCTAGTGAGCACTGCTGGTTCAATTATCAGGAAGTGGAAGTTACAACCAACACTGCTTCAAAGAAGTCATGCCTGAAAGCTCTTAGTGTAAAAATGAAGATGACTAACGAGAGAAGTCACAAACAGCACCGCTTTAAAGGGAACTACTGTAGAGTACCTGAAATGGTGCACAGGTCAGCCATATCTTGATGTGTTGCACCAGCCTGAAGCTGCACATCATCCCAGAACATTCACAGACCAATCAGACTTTCTTGCTTTTGTAGATTTCAGGAACAAGAGAATGAGTGAATTCATTCAACAGAACCCATTGTTATAAGATGAATAGACTTATGTGATTGTTATTATAATGTTAGTATTGTGACAAGCGCATATAAATATTGCTAGAAAGAGATGGTTCAGGGTACATTTTTCCTTTGAGTTTTTGAAAAAGTTGTGTACAGATGGCAATGTTATCAAAATGATCAGTGAAAATGACTAAGAAACATTGTATTGTGCATGCCAGGCCAGTAGTTGGTATTTTATAAAGAAAACCACATGCCATGTAGCGCACATCCCTATAGACTGTAAACATAATTACGTATACCCCGTGGCGTTAGTTTATGTAGTTTACACCAAGACAATAATGGTCTCATTTTTGAACACTTACGCTTTGAAACCCGTTTACAAAGGTTTGCACTTTCAGGCACACAAAATGCTGTTGTCATGTAAATGATCGGCCAAAACACACAAAACAGTTTAATTGAAACCGGTGTTGTGTAAAGGCCTGCTTAAATTTCAAACTCCTCGCATAAAATTCAAGGCATTAATGTTTGCCTACAAAACCACCTCTGGCTCTGCACTCCTTTACCTAAACTCATTACTTCAGACTTCTGTGCCTCTAGAAGCTTGCGTCTGCAAGTGAACGTCGCTCTGTGGCGGCGCTATAGCCCCATCAGAAACTTGCTTAGCCCCCCCCCCCCCCCCAAGGATTTCCAAATGATTTTCCTGTTTTTTAACTCTCTGTGTCACTCTCATTGATATTGAAAAATAAACATTAAAAACCTTTAAATAGTGCTTAATATGTGGCCTATAAATACTAGGGGTGTAACGATTCATCGATATGGATCGATATATCGATACAATGTTTGACGATACGATGCATCGATGCCACGTGTAAAATATATCGATCTGTATCTGTATATAAAAAGGCACCTTTATTTTGGCACGGTCCACATTTTCACAAAATGTCCGTCTAGTATTACCACCAACGCGTGCATTCTCGTTCAATCTCACGTATCACACGATCGATATAAGGACTGCCCGAAGGCACAAGGCGAGCATAAAAGACGCTCGGTTTTGTTGCATCCGCGCTGTGTATGAGAAGTTTTCCGCCACATGAAGCGCACGCACACAGACAGCCGCGTCAACTGAAGCGCACGCACACAGACAGCCGCGTCGTGAATACTGGTGAATAGCTCTCCTTCGCTTTTTTGAAATGCTCTCCTTCAGACAAAACTCATGTATGAATAAATGACAAAACTACATTAAAATGCATGTTTTGGCTTACCACAACGCATCCAGTAGGTTAAGAAAACAGTAGGTTAAGAAAAGCATGTTTAATGTAAACAGTGGAGAAAAAAGTTTCAAACATGTGTATCAGTATATTAAATCTGTGCTTGAAGGCCGCGCGCACACATCATTGAAGCGCGCGCACACAGACAGCCGCTTAAAGTGAAAGCAAACTAATAATAAATCTAATCCTGTCAAAGAAAAATACAAGTGCTCACTGCTCCTGACTAAATAACCTTTGTAACATCAAAAAGTATGTTTTGGCATTTACTTGTAAATAGTAGGTTAAGAAAAGCTATTTAATTTATACAGTGAAGACTATCAGTTATTTTACATTTGATTATACATTTCTGTAGGTATTATTTCCTGAAAATGTATTTTAGAAACCAATAATAAATCTGAGCTGAAAAGCACTGTTATGAACGTGTGCTATTGTATTTATTTTCTGCTATTGCTTGTAATTTGTATTTTCTGTATAAAAGATGTTTAGCACTAAGCCCATAGTTTAATAAAAAATATAGCATTTTTAGATTTATGTTCAAGTTATATATTTTGGTTGCATTTGTGAGTTAATAAAAATATAGATGGTTGTTTAAAATAGGTATATAATATCGATATATCGATTGATATACTCCTGTATCGAATTGAATCGTATCGGAAAAAAATGAGGAATCGGCAAATATCGTATCGCTGGGTATGAGAATCGATATCGTATCGAATCGTGACAAACCATCCGATTTACACCCCTAATAAATAATTGATATTATGGGGGAGAGGTCAAGCAACTCAAGCAAGCAACGTGCAAACTTTGTGCAAGACGGTGACGGTCAATCCACTATAGAGAAAGTGAAAGTCAAAAAAACTGACGGTTAACGCTGCATTAACGGCACATATTCTCTCTGAGACAACGAGAGACCAATCTACTCTAACATGTGCTGATAACCGTATATAACTGTCTTAAATTATTCCCTTAATATTTATTTTGTGGCTCTACAGTGAAAAACATAAGAAACGTATTTCGCGTTTTGAAGATCAGTGTCTGAAATAAAGCTGCTCTGAATTGTCATTGATGACTGCAGTGTTAATCATTTGCATTATAGGCCAATAATTCATTGTATAAACTAACAGACCTGTTTTAAAAACATTTTCAATGAAGAGTAAGCTAATAGCCTATTTTATTGTCCTCACAGTGCATCATGCAATTATTGCAGGGTAATCATTTTATGTAATTTATTAATAAAAGTAATCTAATAATAATAATAGGCCTAATAATAATAATAAGAGTGTAACAGGCCTACATTAATTGGAAATGCTAAATCCTCTTAATAGCCTATTGGCAATTTTTGATGCTTATCTCTGGCTATTATCGACACATGATGCCATGCAAATCAGCACGAGGAGGTTATCACCCGCAATGTGTGCCCGCGTGGAAAAAGTTTTATTAATTGTAAAAAAAAAATATTGTAGTTTTTATTGAATTGAAAAAAGAAAATATCCCAACTTTCTCTCTTTTCTATATTTGTTCATAAATTATATTACTTTGTAAGTGTCATATTTGACAGTTGGCATTATATTACTAATAACAGTGGCATATGAGAATACTACAGAAAAAAAGTAAAATATTCTATCGTTTTTATTTTTATTTAAAAAAATCACCCCCTTGCTACGTCTCCTGTGTTAAGCTAACTGAGACTTGTTATAGCGCTTGCATATCATTGCTCTTTTGATGATTTTGATTACTTCTATCGTCCTCATTTGTAAGTCGCTTGGGATAAAAGCATCTGCTAAATGACTAAATGTAAATGTAAAGTAAATTAGTAGGACAGGAGCTGACTTTAACATAACTCTCATAAAGTATTTAAATGTTGAACTACTGTTCAAAAGGTTTGGATCAGATTTAAAAAAAAATGCCAGAAAGGAAGCATTGAATTGATAAAACGTGACAGTAAAGACATTTATAATGTAACAAAATATTTATATCATAATAAATGCTGTTCTTTTGAACTTTCTATTCATCAAAGAATCCTGAAAAAAGCACAACTATTTTCAACATTGATAATAATAAGAAATGATTCTTCAGCAGAAAATCATCAAAAAGGATATCTGAAAGATCGTGCAACACTGAAGACTGGAGTAATGATGCTGAAAATTCGTCATCACAGGAATAATTTACATTTTAAAATATAATAAAATAGAAAACAGTTCAAATGTGATCACATTTAGCATAATATTACTGCTTTTACTGTGTTCCTGATTAAATAAATGCTGGCGGAGTGAGCATGAGAGTAAAATAAATTTCCTACTGACCCCAAACCTTTGAATGTTGTATAATAAACAACAAGTAAACATTCATTTCAGCCAGTCTGTGAAAATAAACTAACACGAGTAGTGCAGTGTGTCAGAAACAGAGACGGGTGTACATTAGGTGAACGCTTGTCACACACTCAATCTAGACAGCTCGGCTGTTTATTTCCGGCTCATCACTGCACACTGGGACAAAGGACAACTTCTGTTTTGATATACAACTACTGAATTATGATGACATCATAACTCAATTTTTGCCTTATTTTTCTTCTGCACAGTTTTCGACAAATAACTCAGCTCAAACCATTTACACACATAAAGACCTGTTTGAATAATGGGTTATGGACAAAACACACCAATCCGTCCGTATACAGACCCTGACATGAGTGCTATCGTTAAACTGTCAGTTCTCAGTCTCCCACACAACCACATCCTGGCCTTTGCTGAATCAGGAAGTGTGAGTGACTTTCTCTTCAGCTGAGCTTTCTGGGACTGAGACCTTCTGTTTAACTGTTACCTCGGCAGAGCTGTGTATACTACAGTCCTGCATATTCAGGCCAACTAATCAATAGCTCTGTTGAGGTGCTGTTTCTTGGGTCCTAAAGCTGATGTTTCCCTCATCCGATGCAATGCAGATGTTTCATACAGTGCAGGCTTGACACAACATCCATCAAGGGTGGAACGGGGGTGCTCAAAAGCATTTTAAAACCCAAATTATCAAATGAGACAGCTTACAGTCTCATGGACTTCATAGATGTAAAGTGCAAGTCTACAAAGAGCACTATTCAGGAGAGGGCCTATCTATCTCTCGTGTTTTTTTGCATTCAAAACACATGACATGAAACTGGAAATGGAGCAAAAAGAATACCAAAAGAGTTCTGGCTGTATTATATCCTTTGAAACAATTTGTCAGGGAAATCTAAAGTAATGATGGCATGGACAACACTTTGAGCATCTCTGAAACTAAAAGAGGAACAGAGGTGGGCAATATTACAGAGGAGGTGGTGCAATCAATAAGGGGATTTTATATAACGCTTTCGTGTCAACACAGATTAGGGTGAGATGAATCTTGAGGACTCCTAACATTTGATCAGAAATCAGCAGTCATTTACACCTTGAGGTTGTGTATTTGTAAAAGAAAGCATAAGATTACAATAATAAGCCAAGAACTGAGTCAAGTTTCTATTTATGTGAGATCTTACGTGCGTGGCTATCATACAGAGGAAATGAATCCATGCGTGAGAGTGTTTCTGCATGAACAGCACTTCATGTGCTTGTGGGCCTGTGTAGAGATGAACTAATCCATGAACGTTTAAAGTAGGTATGAGGTTTTTTTAATTAAGATATTAATACTTTTCTTCACCAAATATGCAGTCAATTAATAAAAAATTTAAGTAAAGAGATTTATAATGTTACAAAAGATTTATATGTCAAATAAATGCTGTTATTTTACAATTTCTATTAATAAAATAATGAAGTTATCACAGTATTCAACAAATAATAAGCAGAACAACTATTTTATCATTCGTTATAATAAGAAATGTTTCTTGAGCATCAAATCAGCATATTATTGATTTCTGAAAGATCATGTGACACTGAAGACTGGAGTAATGGCTTAATATTCAGCTTTGTCGTCACAGGAATAAATTACATTTTAAATTATATTAAAATAAAAAAACTATTTTTTTTTGTAATAATATTAATATTTTACAGTATTTTTGTCATAATAAATGAAGCCTGGGCGAAGCATAAAAAAATTAATTTAAAACAACATTTTCAAACTGTAGACTTGCAGATTTCCCTTTTAATCCATTCTTTGTTTTGCAGAGAAAAAGATTGGATGCATTTCTTACTGAAATTGTGCATCTCTCAACTTTCATATACATAAAGCTATCAGGACAAATCTTTATATGATACAAAGGCCATCTTTAATACACAAATAGTTCATCCAAAAGTAAAAATTATGTCAATATCTGTACACTCAGCCTTCTTGTCAATCGAAACCTATACACTGCATTATTTCCAAGGGACAAGAAAATAAATATTTTGAATAATCTTTACACAGCTCTTTGTCATAAAAAAACAAAAACATCAAGCACCACCATTAAAGTAGTTCATATGACACATGCATAAGTCTTCTGAAGCCATATTTATATTGTAAACAGATACAAAAATTCAAATCTGAAATTTTAGCATAGACTCCCAACCCTTTGTGTCATGTTTGAGATCACTGTCAAATGTCTCTGGTTTTCATGAGTGCTATAAACAAGCGTGACACGGCAGTCCTAATATGTGGAATGGAGAATGACGTGAATACATATTGACACTGACAGTATTCATTTTTTGGCTTTACGTCTCCAATACATTCACTGAAGCAGAGTCTAGTATAAACACAACCCTAATTCTGTAAAAAAAAACAATCGTTTTTGCTATTTATTCTCTTTTTGATTGGATTCACATCAACTGTAATTCAAGCAATTATAATCATAATGAACAGCCATTTTCTTTTAATGAGTCACTGTCTGGTGAGAGCAGGATTATCCATGCTCTCCTTTCATCATTTCTTCTGCTTCTCCTATGAACGAGAAGCCGATCTCTCTTAAACATATGTGCCGTCGCTGTCCGTGACAGACCGCTGAATGGTGTGAAGGTGTCATAACAAGTCAAGAAGGGCAGACAGAGACTGACTTGCACAGAAGACGAACAGTAACAGGGATGAGAGTAACATGTGTGCTGTATTTGTGTTTCATGCATTAATTGGCAGAACAACAGTAAAGCACTTGTCATTGGCAACATCTGTCTCGCAATAAAACATCCATGAACTTTAGATTCACGGACCATTGTGACACTGTTCAGACCATGAAACGAAACAATGATTTGTTTTAAACCTACGCAGCATCAGTTGTCTTTGTGAATACCTCTTACAGTGAGAGGTTGTTGAACAGACAGTGAATGAACTATTAGCCTTAATGTCTGATCGGTTTATATCATGACAAATGCTCTGAGGGAATAGAAACAAGCTCCAGGCTTTTCATTATAATAACAAAACATTGAAAAATAACATATTCCCTTTTACTTCACTTCTATTTTTCTTTATTAGTAGTTTTCAGACCCACTAGTTAAATCTAATTAGGACTAATAAATTAATCTTTGCATTAGTAACCCAGGTATTTCACTGGAAGGCTTTGATGAACTGTTGTATAATTGGTGCATTTTCCCCATTAATCCAGGTACTGATTAGAATATGACAGAACAGTGAGCCTTTCATTCATATAACAACAAGAGCTGGTTACATTAGAAACGGCACTCCTGAAAAGAACACCTTCTAGAGAAAATACTGAGAGAGCAGCCTGAATCAATTACACCCTTATTTTTACCATGAAAACATACTGAATGACATAAAAGGGGACAACGCTTGCATCTTTTTATTATGCTGATTACACATACTCCCGTCGGACTAGGTTTGATGCCCAGTTGTGTGACAAATAAACCTCGCCTCGACGTAAACATTGCGTGCATCCCAAATGGCATACTTCCCTACTATAGTAGGTGAAAAACAGCATGTAAACAGAGTAGTATGCAGATTTCACAGTATTTATAAAACAGTAGGCAAAAAGACCTACTATTTCTGCTGAGATTCTGAAGTGTGTGCATCCAGTGGACACTTTATCATCTCATAAGGCCACAGGAGAGGATTTATGAATGAGTAAAGCAACACAACCATGGTAGATCAACATGATTACATAGATTACATTCATACTACATAAAACATTCGATTTTAATGGATGCAAAGTAAATAGCCGACTTATCCACAAGAAGTACGGTTTTGGACGCATGCCCTCCTTGGGGTTTTTAGGGATCAAAGGTCAAGTGATATATAACAAATCAGAAAAAAATGTACTACAATTCTTGCAAAAGGTGTTTAGCCTACATAGATTGTTTAAAATATTTTCATAGATATTTAAAAGGTGGAATAAACGCAAGTCTTTCCTAAGTATATATCAACATACTAAAACAACATAATTTAATTAAGTACCACTGTTTACAGAACTCGAGTAAGTTGCACTTCAGTAAGCAAGCAAGATTTATTTAGTCTTAACAGTTCAGACTGATTCATAATTGTTTTTGATTCAAAAAGAATTACTGGTGAATTAATTAAAAAGACGTTTGCTTTGAATCACTAAGAAGAACCGGCTGATAAGAGTTATTCATTCATGTATTGATGATGTATTTTATTACATGGACAGAAGAAAGCAAATAACCTTTTTTTCCAAGGTCTAGGTTTCTATTTCTAGTGTGTTCGAGACGCCTTGTTTATAATGTCAGCAGTCAATGTATGACCCAGCTGTTTATTTTACCTCAGGAACATTATTGAGCATCCTGCGCGTGATTCAGCTTCTGAAGCAGAATATAACGCGTGATGACGACTGCGTCCTCCGTTATAACAGCGGGAGAAAACTCTTCAGAGCACACCGCCCGACCTGCCAATCATCACTCACACATCATTTCTCACTCTATATCACCTTCTGTGTGCTTATCAAAAGAACATTGATTCCCTTTTCCTCAGCGCTTCCTTCCTAGCGTTTAACTCTGTAACGTTACTACCGCACGCACGACTGGACAGCAAACACCACCAGCTTTTAAACATGCAGCAGGGATCACTTACGTTTCAGTCACCGATAAGCTCCATGATTTTAGGCAGTATGCAGGTCAGTGTTTTGATAAACGGCGATCTCCGCTTTTCTTCCACTTGCGCTGCATTCTGGACTCGCCCTGGTGTGACGTCACCGCGCACTACGTCAGAGTTGTTGCTCTAAAGCTCCGCCTGCTAACATGCATTATCCTCGTAAGATTTAAAAAAAATAAGTGTATCTTAACGTGTGTATTCGTCTGCCTGTATTAAAGAGCGTCTCATGAAAATGTTTTCGATGCATAATTTACAGACATAAACGAGCGCGTGACAGGCGCGATAACGGAACACCTTGACTGCCATCTAGTGGTTACAGCCTAAAGCACTTCTACAGAATAAAATACTGGTGGATGAAGTGAAATATATATTCTGTAAAACCGTACTGTATACTATTCCATTCCATATAAACAAGTGCTCACCTCCAACGCATTTCTCCTCTATATGTTGCCAGCCATTGTTCTAGACTCAGGCTACTTCATGCTATTTTTGGGAATTTCGGTACGGTGTTGTGGTCTGCTGTAGTTGGCACCCTGTGGAATTCTATTGGCGTTGGCATATCTCTGTTTGCTGTCTGCCAGATCGAGGTGTTTGTGTGCAGGACATTACCCTGCAGGAGAACCTCCTCTTCGCCTCCATCATCTCAGCCGTAGAACCGGTGGCTGTGCTCTCTGTGTTTGAGGACATCAGCATCCACGAGCAGCTCTATATTGGGGTATTTGGAGAGTGCCTGTTCAATGATACTGTCACTGTGGTAAGCAGTGTTGGGAAGGTTACTTTGAAAATGTAATTGGTTACAGATTACAAGTTACCCTACGTAAAATGTAATAAGTAGTGTAACTTTTCAATTACTTTATTAATGTAACTGATTACATTTGGTTACTTTTTGAAATTTCAGTGTCATCAACTGGTAATCATTTTTAAACATGTAAACAGGCAGGGTTAACCTTACAGTAGTGCTCAACACTGATTACTGTCAGACTTTCAAAATCCTTCATCACTTGAATCAAGATTGGAGGCAAAATATCTTCATTTGCATGTCTTGGTAGTGCATAGACACAACTACCCTTTATCACTCAATGATAAAAATCCATTAACTCCTTTTTTTTAATCCCCAAAAAGCTAAACAGTTATCAAGACAATATGATGTCATATTGCTCAGGCCCCTCCCACGACCACTGACGTACTGTCCCGTATTAGCATATTCGGCCCTCAGTCATTTGTAGGAAGTCTGTCATTTTCTCCACGCTTGAGCAGCTGTAGCAACAACAATGTATTGTATGCAATGCAGGGCCCTGGGGAACCCCAGTGGCCAACTGATGTGCTTTGGATACCTCCCCTCCCCAGACCACCTGAAAGACCGACCAGTGAGATAGGATTCAAACCAGCGAAGTGGAATCCCAGTGATGTCCAGTGATGAGAGGGTGGACAGGAGGATCTGATGATTGACAGTGTCAAAAGCGGCAGATAGATCCAGCAGAATGAGGACTGATGATTTGGAATCAGCTTTTGCAATTCGCAGGGCTTCAGTGACTGAGAGTAGTGCAGTCTCAGTTGAATGGCCACTCCTGAAACCTGACTGTTTAGCGTCCAGTTTGTTGTTCTGTGAAAGAAACAATGAGACCTGGTTGAAGACAACTCGTTTGTGTGTTTTGGCTATGAATGGAAGGAGAGAGACAGGTCTGTAGTTTTCTATTAGAGAAGTGTTTAATGTAGGTTTTTTGAGCAGTGGGGTAACCCGAGCCTGCTTGAATGCAGTGGGGAAGATGCCTGTGAGGAGAGATGTGTTGATGATGTGTGTGAGTGCTGGTAAGAGTGTGGGAGAGATTGCTTGGAGAAGGTGTGAGGGGATTGGGTCTAGAACTGTCTTGAAGATATTATACCTTTGAAAATGCAGGCAGACATCCACAGTTATGTCATTAATCAAAAAGTATCACAGTTAGTTTCAAAAGAAATACACTTACCTTAGTAACAGATTACTTGAAATCCAAAACTCAGCACAAGGCAGTGTAATTACAGGCTGAAACACCATGGTAAACACAACGCTGCTTTCTTTATTGTGTCAAACATAAATGAAATACAATCACATTTCTTATTTTATTGAATTTGAACTGAGTAAAGAGAAAAGGAATAGTAATAGAACAGTAAGAGAAAGAAGTCTTTGTACTTTTGCTTCTTTCTACAGTAATGTGTACAGTACAAGTTAATATACAAGTATTTGCTACAATACTCGTATATTATCATTATTGTTTTTTCCCCACTCAGTGATTGAAATATTTGTTTGCAGCAAAAAACACGCACAGTACTCCAAATACTCCAAATACTAAATTCTTTCTTAACAATCACTAATACAATTCATAGAAAGACTTAGATTTCATAAAAACAGAGAGTTTATATAATAAATATCTGTAAAATAAGTCAACTAGCCAATTTTGTTTAAACAAATGGTTGCAAAAATGAGTACACACTTGCTTAAATTCAATAAACGTGTAATATTCTAGTTTGTCCTCAAATCATATTTTCCTGAATAATTTTGACATGCTTTTTCTTTCATTAATCAAGCAGACTTGCTAGAATATTATATCCCCGAAGAGCCCTAATCTGTGTGTCTTCTAAGAAAAGAGTAATTGCTGAATTTGTGAAGTTTTAAAGGGGGTTACTCATTTATGCTGAGTACTGTAATTATGGCCGGAGAAGTTTTTCTGGACATAGGTCGATTTTTTTGTGGTTGGTTTGGGAGGTACGCTTTTCGGCGTACTGTTTGGCTTTGTGGCAGCCTTCACCACACGCTTTACAGGAAAAGTGAGAGATCGAGCCTCTAATCATCTTCCTGTACAGCCACCTGGCCTGATGGCATAGCTGAGCTCCTTGCCATCTCCAGCATCATGGCGTACGTAAGGCTCCTAACTGCATTTTTGAAGAAAATAAAACATGAATTAGAACTGTTTTGGATTTTCCTGAATGTTATGCTCCTGTTTCTACAGTATTGTAATCTGTGCCTTGACTATGAAGTATTACGTCGAGGAGAATATTATGATACCACTATTCGGCATGTCATTAAGATGGTTGGAATAAGATGTTTTCTTATTGTCATCGGTTACAACTAAACAATATTGCATGATTTCATGTACAATAATGCAGTTACACAACAATTCAGCACACAAGAATAGTAACTTAGATGGACACAATATTGCTAGTTAGTTTGCCCATTTTTGTTCCACCAAAAGGAATAGTTCCAATCAAAGCACAATCAACCGTCGCATCTTCAAGCAACACACAGTTGTGGTTCATTAAGGAACAAGTCAGTGTTTTGAGCAGTATAGTGAATGATTCAAAATGATAAATACACAGACTGCATCTGAAATCACATACTCTCTTGAGTACTTACTTTGAATAAGTAATTGCTTCAAAAGTATTTTCTATATAATATGAATGTGTGTAGTATAAATGGATTATAGATTTCAGAAGTTGTAGGCCATCTGGGAATTTTTGGCCGACTGTTTTATGAGTACTGTTAATTCGGACATTCTTATGGCCTAAAGATGAAACCTGTAAAATCCACATCGCAAATATAATAGGATATGCATTTAATAAAGTTGTATTTCTTTAGCCGTTGTTAAAGGACATCATTATTTGTGTTATTGGCAAATATGTGACGTATTTTCTATGTGACGCAGATCATTAACCCCTTCCGCACAATTCCTTTCAAATTCAAAGATCAGTTTGGTTTGGCCTATGGTGGGCTGAGAGGAGCTGTGTCCTTTGCCTTGGCCTTCACTCTCCCAGACAGCATTGATCACAAGAAGCTGTTCATCACAGGCACGACTGTCGTCATCATCTTCACTGTGTCCATTCAGGTACTGTACCTTCTCACAAGAGCGAATGAGTCTTGCTTTATGAGTGCTTGTGTGCAAACTAGCCAAGAATTCCTTTTTATGAATCATCTTTTCAGGATGCATTTTCCCAGAAATAGAGCTATACTGTTGATGCAACAACCCATTAGTAGCTGATTCACCACTAGTTTATAATCTCTGTTCTGCTCCATTGAGCTCAATCGAAGCTTTACTCTTCCTACCAATTCATTCATAAATTACATTTTTAATTCATACACTACTGGTCAAGAGTTTGGAATAATTAAACACTTTTTGTGTTTTTGATCATTTCACCAAGGCTGCATTTATTTGATGAATAAAGTAAAAACAGTAATTTTATGAAATATTAGTACATTTTAAGTGATTTATTTAAAAAAAAATATTTTGGTATTTTAATATATTTTAAAATGTCATTTATTTCCTTGAAAACATTTCTTAATATTTTTGTGGAAACTGTGATGCAGTTTCCAGGATTCTTTAGAGGAAGAGACTGCTCAAAAACAGCATTTATTTGAAATAGAAATCATCTGTAACATTAAAAATGTCTTCACTGTCACTTTTGATCGATTTAATGCTTCATCCTGAGTGCAATTATTCATTATTTAAAAAAATGCAGTAGTGTCCAGTATCCAAACACTATTTCTCTTCGCAGGGAATTACTGTAAGACCCCTTCTAAAATGAATGAATGTTCGTAAGTCAAATCGAAACCTGGAGACCATCAATGTTGAGATTCAGAAAAGGGTATGTCTTCAGAGGTCTCATGTATTGAATTTAAACATGCCTGATCAGTTTAGTGGGATTCACTTACTCTGTTTCAGTTGATGGAGCACACTGTTGCTGGCATAGAGGATCTGTGTGGACAGTGGAGTCACTACTTCTGGAAAGACAAGTAGGAGTTACACTCTTTCATCAGAGTTACTTTTTCATTGGAAAATGACAGTTATCTGATGACAACAGCATAGAAGTATTTTAGTGTCATGTTTCCACCTTTCTCTATTATCATTAGTGTCTTAAAAACATACCACCGGTTAGACTGGTCTTACAGCTTTGTCGTGTGAACATGCGTTTCTGTAAATGCATCTGTCAGAAAGACTGTTAGCTGTTACCCTAGGCTTCTTTTGTTTTGTTTCATTTTGGAGAAAGATCTGAATGGAGAAAGGACGTTTGATTTGACTCAGTTGTTGACTTAGTTTGCATGTGGGAGTTCAATATCAACATACAAAATCCTGCACGCTCTGCTATCTACTGTGATACTGATTTGGAGATTCATTCATTTCTTTGGTTGCCAGGTTCATGAGGTTTAATAACCGGATCATTCGCAAGATTTTAATCCGTGATAATCGTCCCGAGTCGAACATTGTGGCTCTGTATAAGAAACTGGAGCTTCAGAACGCCATGCAGATACTGGACCAAATGTCCGGTGACATCAGTGCCGCCCCTCTTTAATTTCATTGCAGTACGTCTCACTTCTTATATCTGTCTGATACTTTTTTTTAGCTGAATTTATGTAGCTTACATTTATGCAACAGTCATTTCAGTAAAGGTCTGTGGTCACAGTAGCATCACATTGATCTGTTTCCGTTTGATTTCCGTTTGTCTTTTACTGTAGCGAAGAAAGAAAGAAAGCCTCCAAGTCCAGGAAGAAGTTCTTGTCATCTGATGTGACAAATATGCATGAACTCTTATCAGAGAACATGTACAAGATTAGACAGAGGGTGAGTTATGACAGAATGTCCTGAACTTACAATAGAGGAATTGCTGGAAGAAATTAAATACACACCAACAAAAAACAAAAAAAACACCATGATATTCATAAAGATTCTAAGAATACTCCCAGAGAGCTCCTAATTTAGCTTAAAACATTCTATGTCTTAGATTAGAGTGATTCAGGACCAATCTAAGAGCAACTCTGAGCGAGGAAAATACTAAATGTATCTTAATGAGGAGGCGGGGCTGACCCTGTTGCTAGGTAAGATACAGTCTTTTGAAGACTGTGATTGGTTGGTTGTCCAAGGAGGAAATAAAAGAGCGCTTTTAGGGTCTATTATAATCCCTCACTTTGAAATGACATGCGTAATTTTCCTGTTTTCCTGTTTTTAATTTTGTTGTTTGTGTGATCACTTTGCTTATAGAAGGTTGTGACAGACCCAAATCATCTCTGCTGCATAGTTGCATTTTTCCAGTTGCCAAATATGTTAATGTAGTTAATGTAGTGATTACGTCCATTTCTGCGCAGTGTCGGAGATGTTAGCATGTCTTTAATAAGATTGGTCACAATCATGATCCCTGCACGATCTAATGTGTAGCATCTTATTAACTCACTGTCATGTATTGTGTGCAACACATTTCTTCTCCCTCTTCATTTACATTTATGCATTTAGCAGACGCTTTTTTTCATGTTTCGTCCATTTTCTCCACTGCTAAAGAAACTCTTAAGTCTATACAAACTCCTAATAATTTAGGACCTTAAGACCTCTTTTAAGTGTTAAGATGCTTTCTGAATTACTATTTTCTTAACTAGGATCTTTTCTTTAACTTTAAGAGGAAACGCCCACATTTCTAAGAGTTTTCTTAGAGTTTTGTTACTAGGAGCTACTCTTAGCACTAAGATTTTCATGAATTAGGGCCCTGATTTACAGATTTGTATGACCTACACTGAAAAAATAACTGTAATTTATTGGAAAGTGTGTTTTGATATCAGTCTGATCTAAATGGTTTTGATTAAGTTCAGTTTGTCAGTATCTCAATTTAAAAAAAATAGTCTATGATTAAATAATATTTTCATATTGATGACACATATTGACTGCATACATTATTTTGAGTTTTATTAAAATGGTCCAAAGTGTAATTTTTTCTCCAGTGTGGGGCTCAGAAACCAGTCATGTTGTACTGAACGAAGAAAGTTTAATGTCTTCTCAATCACTTTGTATTGTTTAGTATGTGAAGTAGTGGTGCATTGAAATTACTCATGTTTATTTTGTTGCTTCTAATGTCCCTTGTGATATTTCATGATTTGTTATCTATATTTTTACCCATTATGCTTCACAGACAGTGTCTTACACCAATAAGCATACATTACCCAATGATATGACAGCCAGGGAGATCCTCAGAGCTGGAAGCGTCCACGGCACTGTATGTAACACTATAGAAATGAGAGCACTTATTATCAGAATCAGAAAGAGCTTTATTGACCAGGTATGTTTACACATACGAGGAATTTGTTAAAGTGACAGAAGCTCCACAGTGCAACAGAATGACAAGACAAGACACAGAAATTAAAAGAAAAATATACAAATATACAAATAGGCAATGTAGAATATGTCAAAAACACAATATACAATACAGACAATTATGTGTGAGGTCTGACATGTGCAAATTTGAAATGAAAAATAAGTATGTGTGATGAATAAGTAATGTATATTAGTGTTGTGTGTTCATGAGATGGATTGCTTGGGGAAAGAAACTGTTTCTGAGTCTGTCGTTCTGGTGTCTGCTAAATAAAGATAAAAGATAAAAAACAAAGAATGCTGTCTAAAATCAGAACACAAAGTCATACGTCATTATCTATATAATATATACACTTTTAAATATGGAAATGAGTCGTTGGCCCTTTCCTTGCTCTTTTTGTGAAATATTAAGTGATTTTAATACTTTGCTTAATAGAAAGTTCAAGAACAGCTTTTATTTGAAGCAGTTTTCTTTTATATAGCGCCGTTCCCAGGCTCAAAGTTCAATAACAGTAGAGAACATACAATAATTTCAAACATTGGACATTTTCCAAGCGATCGCATTTGCGGTTGTGCAAGGTTGTAAACAGTAATCATGGCTACTGCATTTGTCATGCACTCTAGTGGGAGTTTTAAATAATACATTGATGTGAGTCAAATGATTTTCATAACTGTATTCATTTTAAGCAGCTGTATTGACAGTAATATAGATAGTACTCTCGCTGCTGTCTTTGTAGGAGGTGGTGATACTGAACCGGAGACCTACCCGTCAATCAGGCATCCACAGAGAGTGTCATGTAAAGCAGTGATGCCTCTCAGGCTGTTAAACACTCTGAAGGAAGTGCTTCCTCTGTCTACAGGAGGTCAAACGTCCGCCGTTCAGGACATCTGACCTCACGCCTGCCTCATGGCTCGTCTAGAATCTATAGTGATGAAGACCGTGAGGGCGAGGAGCAGCAATCACGATCATCTCCACATGCATGGGTACAGGAACCGCAGAACAACAGAGATGTGCTGCACTCTTTAATGAGGAGACCACACTGGCTGCCACAGAAACCACATGACAAATGAGTTCACTGTTAATAGTGCTGGACTGATATTACTTGTGGAGTTGATCTCATCAGTTTGAAAGAAACTCATGAAAACTAAAACACTTATAATAGAGAAAATAGAAAGAACGTCTTCCATGTGAAACACAGTCACAATGTATTCCTATGTAAGAACTTACAGAAAAGCTTTCTATGACACTAAAGCTATCAGAAATTGTAAATACAGTTACAGTATATATTGGTCTTAGTTGGTCTGCTTCACGTACATTTTGCTGATATTGGTAAAACTGATAAATTGGGTACATTGTCATTTTCATGCCTTTTTTTTTTGTAATTCACTAAATTGAACTTTAGCTTTGGAAACTTTGGGATACATAGCTGTTTATCAGATTTAACTGGATTTTAGTAAATTTAATTATTTATTTTTAGCAACAAAAAAAGTGTTTTTATCCACACAATAAGCAATTACTTGATTCATGAAAGTTCAATTTCTATATACTGTTGGACACAACATAAGCTTTGTATGTATTAATCTTGCTGTAAAATATACATATATTAAAGTATAATATAGTATGATCTGAAACAGTCCTCTGATGTGTGAGATCATTCACCCTGGCACGCAGGACTAAATTAACTACAGTAGTCAACATTAGAAGTGGATCAAAACATTTCATCAAAGTTGTCCTAAAACAGAAAACGCGTTCTTGTCAACTTTGATGAACTTTTTTGATACAACTTCATATAATGACTATTGTATAAAAAACTAAAATAACATAGCAGGATTTTGTGTAGGCTCATGCTTCTTTTATTAAAATAAAATACGTTCTTACACAAAAAAATTGTGTAATTATACTTATGCATGATAGTATACTTGGTATTCCTGATAGTAACAAAAAACCTATATTTAAAATAATCACTGTAAATACATAGATAAATCAGATGATGATAAAAAGAAAACATTTCCCACACATACATACAATGTTTGGGGTCAGTAAGATTTTGTAATGTTTTTTTTTATTATAATAATTCTCTTATACACACCAAGGCTGCATTTAGTTGATCAAAAATACATTAAAACAGTATTATTAAATGAAATATTATTACAATTTAAAATAAAAGTTTTTGATTTTAATATATTTAAAAAAAAAAATTTTTTTTACTAATGCAAATCTGAATATTCAGCATAATGATTCTAGTCTTCAGTGTCACATGATCCTTCAGAAATCATTCTAATATGCTGATTTGCTGCTCAAGAAACTTTTATTATTATGAATGTTGAAAACAGTTGTGCTGCTTAATATTTTTGTGGAAAAAAATATTTATTTGAAACAGATTTTTGTAACATTATAAATGTGTTTACTGTCACTTCTGATCAATTATATGCATCCTTGCTAAATATAAATAACATTTACATTTCAAAATAATAAATCAATAAAATCTTACTGACTCCACACTTAATTTCAAACAGTAGTGTATTTTTTGTACAGTTTTATTAAAAACATTATTGCTAGCCTTTGGGGCAACTGTATGACTTTTCATTTTAAAACACAGAAGGAAGTGAGTAGTACTCTGAAGTGCACTAATGATAAAGAGTGGTAACATTGAGGTAAAACTCAATCACAGTTACGTTTCTCCTGCCCAAAATGTTAAACTGTTTTCTTGGAAGCTTATCAGCCTTACCTCTGTTGTTTATGTGACGTATAGTCAGAAATTTGGCCAGGAAACATCAAATCAACACATAAAACACTTTTATATAACAATAAAAGTCCCACTTCTGGTGCTAGTTTTGCCACTGGTGTCGAACCACTAAACAGCCACATGTTCTGATATAAACATTCATCGTACTAGACTTTGCATCAGACTCCATCAAATCTGCAAATGTACAGGCAGTTGCTCTTCAGCATGAAGCAGCCTTACCGATGGGCGTCTCACACTGATGTAGCTGGTATAGAGATCCAAACTCCCACTTTCTCCCAAAAAACTAAACAATCACATCACCTGAGAGGAAAAAAAAGACAGCTGCCATTACAATCTTTCGTCTTTCTGACACTTTGAGTGGTTTTCTCCTCATTGTTTGGGACTCTTGTCTTTAACCTTTGTCTTACTGTCCCATTTAGGAGTCCTCACGAATAGCAAAGCCACAGCTGCCAGTCCCAGCACAACGCCCAAACTAGGAGGTCCACAGGGGCTGACTTCTTGAGCCAGACCAGACAGCAGTGGTGCTAGGACGCGTCCCACAGCTGTGACCGACTGTCCCGCTCCGATTAACGTCCCGCTAGCTTGGGCTCCCCCACGCTGCAGCTCTAAGTCAGTGATGCAAGTGCGTCCGATAGTGGTAGAGATGGCAAAGAATGTGGAAGTGAGCAGGACCTGCCAGATGTTGGGTGCCGTGGCATACAGGAAGATCAACGTGCAAGTGAGTGCGGTAGAGTGTAACAATAAAGCAGACATGTTGTTGCCATAGAGGTTTGTGACGGGTCCCACCAAACAGCCAGCAAGGGCCCCCAACATACTGCTGTAGCTGATCAAATAGCCCGTCACCTTTGGTTTGAGCTGAAAACGCTCCTCCATGGCTAAGGAGAAGTTACTGTAGTACAGCATTATGGATACAGCCATTAGAAGACGCACCAGGAACACGTCCCACATATCGGAGGAAGACACCATGCGGATCCGTATCCACACTGAGGTCAGCTGTCTCCAGGCAGGCTGGACGACAGACACGTCTCTCCAGCCCCAGCCTCCATTTGTTTGACTGCGGACTGCTGATGCAGTAAGAGTTTGGCGAGCGTGGTTTTTGTCTGAGCAGTTCTGCTGGACGGAGTTCTTTAACTCATCGTAGGATTTGGTTTTACTGTTAGCGTTTGCATCAATACGGTGATTTAGCGTCTCACTCCAAGGTAGCACCCAGACCAAACCTGAGAAGACAACATTTGGATAAGTGAACTATAGCTGCTTTGTACAGCAGTAGACAAGGGATCACTTGTGTAAAAGGAGTGCACTTAATAGTACTGAATGTGCACATGCACTGTACTCGCAGAATATATAATTGAGTGCACTTTCATGACTGAAATCATACAAATGTTTCATATTACTACATTATTTCATTGTTTTAATCATCTTTTGTCATGCTTTAAAGATGTACTTATTTGGATGTGCTGACTAACATACTTAAGCACTGCATTGTATTTGATATTACATTTAAAGTTAATATATTAAATATGTAGCTTCATCATTATAAATGTGTCATTACAAATATAATTAAATGCATGACCTACAAGTTGCACTAGAATCCTACTTGTATAGGTAAAAAATTCAAACTATAGTATAATTTAATTTAATTTAACATGCATTTACGTGTCTGAAAACATTACATCCAGTCTCAAGTATATGGTTTATAATATTTCTGTAAAAACTTATTTTGTTAAGGATGTTAAAATGATATTTTTCCCAAGGAATAGTTCACCCAGAAATACAACTTCTGTCATCATTTACTCATCCTCATGTAAATCCAAACTCATGTCTGTCTTTCTTCAGTGAAACACAAAAGATGAAGATAAGCAAGATTCTAATGCGGCTCTTTTCCATGCAATTACCAGATCTACTATTCATTAAAACTTTCTGATTCATGAAAAATGATTTGGACTTCAGACACGACTTCTTTCATGATTTGGCTTCAGACTTGGAGTTTATACAGTTAAATGGTTAACATGCTGTACACATGAAACAGTGTCCTTTTAGAAGTTAGAAATCTTTAGCACACATTCATTACAACTGCATGGTCTTCAACCTTTTTTCTTTTGTGTCCAGTGAAAGAAAGGCATGTGATTTTGTAATGACTACTTAGTGTAAGTAAACAATAAACTATCCCTTTAATGCAGAGGTTCTCAATTCCAGTCCTCGCCCCCCCCCCCGGCTCTGCATAATTAGCATGTCTCTCTTTGTTAACACACCTGATTCAGATAATCAGCTTGTTAGAAGTGCGCTCCATGCATGAACTGTGTTCTGATTGACATGCTCCCTACACAGGGTCCATTGCTCCCTACTCCCTGAGCAGGGGAAATCCGCTGAAGTTTACTTCATTTCGGATTCATGGATTTGCGCTGCGCAACGTCTTCACGCACGGACGAGTGTGACATCATATACCTCTGTAAATATATACAATTTTAATTCACGTCTTGCACACTTCAATGCACTTTGAATGGAATATATACGTTCGCTTCGAACTGGAATCATGGCGGAATATCCTGTGATGTCAACTTCGTAGGGCACTAGTGTTCGAATAGAACAAACATCTGAAGCGATAAGAGTAACATATGAAATATGCAGAGCGGGGGGGCGCGAGGACTGGAATTGAGAACCGCTGCTTTAATGCATTACAAGATAACTGCAACCTCAGAAAAGATTGGGTTTATCTACACTGTACTTGTAAGGAATAAGTTACTTTCTTTAAGCACGTAACTACTGTCAGTCTTGCTCACCTGCATTTAGAAGGAAAATGGCTGCGCAGACGAACGAGGATAAGTAAAAACCGCCCTCGTGTTCAGTGAGATATCCACCCACCACTGGTCCCAGGATGAATCCCACACTTGAGCCTGCATTAAAGTGGCCCATCACGAGAGGTCGCTCTTTCTCCGACACAAGATCTGACAGGAGTGCTCGGCAGATAGACAGGGAGTGTTTAAAGAGCCCTTTAAAGAGGGAAGAGAATCATTTCAGTAATGCTGCATGCACTTATTTGCAATATGATCCAATGTACATCAATACTTACCCACTGGTATCCTGGCCAGCACAAAGAGCGCAATACTCGAGGACAGACCCAGCAGGCCATATCCAAAGGCACTGAGCAAAAGACACGTCAGTAGTGAATAACGCCTTCCAACCACATCACTCCAACTTCCCTGCAATCAGAGAATACAGCACTTAAGAGACAATTAAATATACAAAAGAGGTCATTATCAATACTAACTAAGGTTGCTTATTCCAATAATAATAATAATAGTGCCTGCTGAAAAAACTGCAATAGTGTCAGAAGTTTTACATTAAATGGCATTTTAAATCCGTAGGTTTTAATAATATTTTGTTGTGTTTTAAAGAGGTACATTTATTTTAATGTGTTGACTAACATACTAAAGCCCATGTAAAGTACTTGATAAAATTTTACTGTAGTATGTCATTTGATATTAAATTTAAAGTTAATATATTTTTAACATACTAATTTACAACTTCATTATTCCAAATGTGTAATTGCAAGTAAAATGACATACAAGTTTCAATAGAAAGCGAATATTTCACAGTCCATAGAAGTAATTATGAAATTACATAAAATATGCACTGAATTCCTACTTAACTCTGAATTTCAGCTAATTGCATTTAATATCATTTAAACATTTAACATCATCAAAAGTATGCTAAAGTGTATTCTTTATCACAAGGGTAATAGCAGCACAAACACAATCTTGTGAGAATTTTGCACAACATGTAACCATGTAAAGATGCTATAAGCAATGCTAGCTGTTTTGCTAAAGAGCTAATCTTGCTTAATCGGAGCAAAACATCTCCCTCCATAACCCTGCCTTCCATGTCGACAAACCAAAAGCTTTAAAAGGACTGAAATGTATCAGATTATTTTTGTTGTATACAGAATCTAGTGCTTTCATAGACACAGATGTGACAGGAAAACTATTTCAGTGATATCTGTCAGGTCGTAGGACATTTTCTGTGTGATATTATTCGCAGAACCTTAGTAATTTATTACAGGAAAGAATGTCTCGCCGAAGAAAGCTATAGTTTATAGCCTACAGGCAGACAGATCGGACCTGACAAATGAAACAGGGCAGGCCCTGAGGCAAGCACTGCAGGCATCTCCATACCAGCACTCATTAGACTGAGCATGACACACACGCACACACGCACGCACACACACACACACACACACACACACACACACACACACACACACACACACACACACACACGCACACACACACACACACACACACACACACACACACACACACGCACACACACCACACACACACACACACACACACACACACACACACACACACACACACACACACACACAGATATCTGCAGACACTGCACACTGGTGTAATGCAATAAAAACTTAAATTGGATTTACTATGTTCTCTCTGTTCCTGTCTGCTGTCTCCAAGCTTAACATCCAAGAGAAGACAAACATCTCCTTCACTCCTAAACTAGCCCCGTGACCCTTCAGTCTTTAACCAGTTTAAATACGTGTGTGTCAGTGTGTTCGTCAATGGTAACATGATGACTCATTTTACAGTAACACACTCTAGACGTGAGAGCAATCTGCAGTTTGAGGCTCCTTGTAATGTTAATTGTAATAAACAACTGTGATACGTGCTTTATATTACAGATCAGATGAGGTAAACATGGATTATTAAATTGAGCAGCAAATTGATAATCATATTACAGAGGCAAATGCTCCTCACTAAAAAACAAATGAAATCACTACTTACCACCACAGTGCTAGAGAAGAGCTGTAAGACTCCATATGTAGATCCTGTACAATGAAAAACAACCTTTTTATTTATCATCACTAATATCACTAAATTAACTAATCACTAATTTTAGTTTCACAATCAAACTGTTGAGGTATCAAGACCTCGTGATCACAATCGAAGCTGTCTGCCTCATGAAATCAGTGAAAATATCAATTTGGTGATTTCCATTGGCATTATGGGCCGTATGTAAGCTGCCCTTTTAATCAGAGACGAGGTGCAGGCAATGTTCTGGCGATTTCAAAGACCTGCTTGTCTAAAAATTACAATCCACCAGCAATGAAGTCATATGTTGACTGAAAAAGTAGGAAAAGTAAATTGACGTTGGTCCTTTTGAGAATAGGATGTGTGGAATTAAACAAAACTGGACATTTAAATTTAGAAAAACAAATGGCAATTGTTCCATTAAAATTATTTTGCATTGAATTAATTTTGTGCACCCTCAAAAATCACTATTCAGACCTACAGCTGCAACATTCTTGTGAACGAATGAGCATTCTCCATCCAACAAGACCTGAAACACATACCAATATTGATGAGGCAAACAGATTAAATTAATTCTATCAAATGGATGCTTCAGACTCTAAACACTGATTATAGGTGCATTTGAAACCATTGTAAAATATTGATAAATGCACACCGATGATGAGCACCTCTAGTAAGCCAAATTGACTTTACTTGCCTCTGATTAGTAATCAAACTATTTGTTGAACGCTGAGGTCATACTTTTTAAACTTGAAAAATACTTACAAAATGTTGTCTATTTGCATTAAAAACAGTGCTGTCCAGTAAAATGTGTCTAATATTCACAGGAGTCTAACATGGATGGCATGGTGGTGGTTCTTCACCCATTAATAAATAGTAGTCTTTATAATATAGATCCCTAAATATGAGATTTTTCTCTGGATCACACCAAAAGAAGATCATTTTCATAATACACTGAACAAAATTATAAACTCAACACCTTTGTTTTTGCCCCCATTTTTCATGAGCTGAACTCAAAGATCTAAGACTTTTTCTATGTACACAAAAGGCCTATTTCTATCAAATATTTGATAGGCCTTTAGACTTAGATCTTTGAGTTCAGCTCATGAAAAATGGGGGCAAAAAAAGTGTTGAATTTATAATTTTGTTCAGTGTAGTTTATAATAGGCAATAGTTTTAATAAAGAGCCAACAATTTTCGAAACGATGTTTTTAATGAGATATGTTATTAATACTGGATCGCAAAAGCCCCCATATAATTTAACAACAACAGAGACTTACCTACAATCCCAGCCACAGTAGGACTTGCTCCTAGAGACTTCACATGATGACTCAGCAAAGGAATAATCATACTGACCCCAAAGAGATCCTGAAAACACACACGCGCACACACACACACACACACACACACACACACACACACACACACACACACACACACACACACACACACACACACACACACACACACACACACACACACACACACACACACACACACACACACACACACACACACACACACACACACACACACACACACAGCAAAGCAAACAGCTCAATACACAGATTTCTAGCTTTTCCCTTTATAATGTACTGTATACGGCTATGATTAGAGTCCAATTACAGCAGATTTACTATGAGATGTAAGAATATAGAATTACATTTACTGATTACATGAATCCTGAACTGCAGAACAGACCTATATAAGCTTTTGTAACGCTTCTATGACATTAAATTTACCTGTATGACATTTCAATTCTCTTTCCTACTACTTGTTTCACTTCTGTTTTAGTTTTTATAACCAATTCTTACTATGTAAAACAAGTATACTTAGGCCATTAGTGTCATGTTAGAATCATTATTATACTCATACCTTTTCTTGATTTAATATTTTGACTTGTTTATAGCTTTATCTTGTGCTTTCATTTAAATGTTTAGTTTTGAAATGTTGTTATATATCTTAAATGTGTATATATAATATTTATAGTTTTAACTTTTAATTTTAGTTACTTTTTCTTATTTGTAAGTCGCTTTGGATAAAAGCGTCTGCTAAATGACTAAAAAATAAAGTAAATATTATTCTAAAATGTAATTCGGCACTTGATTCTTGATTTAAATAAATAATCAATCAATTAAAACTCAGTTACAATTAAGATGTGAAGTTTTCCAAAGATAAAACAGACTAATCAGGTAAAATATATTCATTGACAGCTGAAAACACTAACTTTTATTTAAACTAATAACATTACAGCGCTTTATGGAAGTATTCAACAACATGCTAAGAAAACAAACAGTGAATGAATGCATGAATTAATGAAGGTGTCAGCTGTCATTACAGTACTGTCAGTTAGCATAAATCATCTGAGGGCAACTATACAAAAGCCATACACCACTGAGCTTGTTTGTCTGGATTGTATATGCAGTCATGCCAGGGCAAGGACCTGATTGAAGTCACACGACCTCAATCCAGTGTCACGGCACTTTCTATTAAACTAAAACTTGTAATGTAACTAAAACTACCAGTGAGTTAAAGCCAGGGAGAATTCAATGTGTCTGAGAGGGAAAGAAGAGGAGAGACGAGGTGTTCTTTCTCAAGGGTGTTGCCAAAATCCACAGACAGGACAAAAGATTTCTACTGAGGCAAAAACTATACACTGCCTAGGCATCAACAACAACTACAAGCTAAATAAGCAAATGTGATGATAACATTGAAGAACAACTGGCCTGAGATGTCATGTGATAGATACAATATCATTATCAATGAGCCCTTGTAAACAGCACTCCTGTCCTAAAACAGTTTTAGCAAGTTATTCTTGTCTAAGAGTTACAAATTACAAATCTATTTCATGTGCCATTGGGAATATAAGAATCACATCATGTGCAGAACAGAGGCATCAGATGTGTGTAAACTTACTGACAGCAGCTTAAATATGTGTCATTGCGATCAATGCCATACAAAACACCCTTTCTAAATACTAAATATGATACTCACCATGAATCCCACCACGTATATACATCGTATCATCCGCGTTGGTCTCCGTCGTATGTGGGCAATGGCACGTTTCGAGTTGTTCATTCTCCCGCATTGACAGAGACTAGTGCAGTCAACGCGGAAGCGACGGACAGCGTTGCTGTGTTGTTCTTTACGAAATATCACGAGGATTAAACCATCTGTCCCTTTAAAAGCGGCGCGCCGTGTGTTGTGAGAGTAACATCCCCCGGGAAATCACGAATACCCCTGGCTGCTTGTGTTCAAGTTCTCCAAAACAAGGCTTAATTAATTTCGTGGCCACGCATGGGCGGGTTTTGATGAGGTAAAATGCTGAGTGGTGCTTTATATAATGTACAGGATCTCCTGGTTATGGTACAGTCCAGTGAACGCGTCTAGCAGACAGACGCGCTCTATTTGAACCGCGGATGAAATGGAGCTGCTATTACCTAGTCATTTTCTAATATCAAGCATTTATTATGAAATATTTAATGTGTTTATCCATTTTTTTGGGGGGGAATAACTGTAACAAAAGTTCCTCTAGAAACTAGTGGCGTAATTTTGGTGGGAAGACAACAACAACGCAAACATCAGTGAGTAGCAGTAACGTTAACTTAACGTTAAGTTAGGCGAGTTGTGTGATGTTTTGATGGTTTGTTTCACTCCAAAACATTCCATCTGCATAAAGATGTTAAATTAAATTATTATTAGTAATAATGGGTGGGCATATGATAACACCAACACTTCAAAACAATATAAAATACCTCTCACGTCTGTTGATCTTATGTAGGCATACCTCATTTATTGTTGTATTTATTTTGAAACTACTAATATTGAATGGTTTGAAACACCATGGTGTCGTCATCATCATGATGTACACAGTGAACTGGTTTGCTAGAGAAAGAAATGTTGCTGTAGTGCAGACATGCTCAAACCAGGGTCTACAGATGCCAGTAACACTAGATCTGCCTGTAATGACTTTATTTGGCCCGCCTTTACAGATCACAAGAAGCATGTCTTCATAAATGTCTCTTTTACATTTTTGTTTTATGTTTGCATTGAAATATAAACAACAAATAATTGAAATTGATTTAACAAAATAAACATTTACATTTATTTAAAAATGCTAAACAAATGAATATATATTAATGTAATCTAGATGTAGAATATATAGGCTACTACAGTGTATAATGTACAATGTATATAGTATATAATGCAACATTTATTTTTCATCAAGATTGGTTTACAAGTTTGTGCTCCCCTGCTGAAGAGATTATGTATTAATTGAATTTCCAGTGTCTCAAGTGAGAAATCAATAAAATAATTAAGACATTTTTAAGTTATTTTTTATTTTATTATTTTAACCCTTTGCGATTCCTGTAAAATTAGTCTAAAATAAAAAAGGCATACCCAAAGTAAATTTCTGTTCCCTTGGAGCATGGTGTTGGTCTCCTTTGAAATGACATTGAGGTGTTTCTGTCCAACTGTAAGTGATATTTAATAGCACTTTACAATTAATAAATAGAAGCCTAGATGACTATAGCTAGCTCTGGAAAATATTGGGATTGAAGCCTTATTTATGATTATATATTTACATGTTATATTGTATTTCTAGTTTATTGTATTTTGCATTATACAGCTTGCGTAGTCAAGGGGGCCCCCTTTATCCAGTCATTTAACTGAAAACTGCGTTCTTCAGACTGAAACCCCCATTGCATCCATTGTGCAATCTTTCTTGCTTTCTTTGTCAACGAGACAATGCTGTAATTCTTGAATGCTTTAATGTACAGTCATTTTTGGGCTCTTGAGGAGATGTGTCTTGCTGACACATAGTAACTGAAGCATACATTATAGTGGCATTTATTTATATACTTCATGTGTACACTGTGTCTCTGTACATGTGTGTGTGTTGTTTGTGTGTGTGTGGTGTGTGTGTGTGTGTGTGTGTGTGTGTGTGTGTGTGGTGTGTGTGTTGTGTGTGTGTTTATGTGTGTGGGGATGTATGTGTGTGTTTGTTTTGTGTTTGTGTTGTGTTTGTGTGTGGTGTGTGTTGTGTTTGTGTTTGTGTGTGTGTTTGTATGTGTACAGCGTGCGTCCGTGTGTTGTGTGGTTGTGTTGTGTGTGTGTGGTTGTGTGTGGTGTGTGTGTGGTGTGTGTGTGTGTGTGTGTGTGTGTGTGTGTGTGTGTTGTGTGTGTGTGTGTGTGTGTGTGTGTGTGTGTGTGTGTGTGTGTGTGTGTGCGTGTGTGTGTGTGTGTGAGCATGTGAATTTGAGTATGTACCTATTATCATTATCCACATGTTATTTTGTCAGGTGAGCTTGACTCAATCCAAGTTTATGTCATGGTCATTTTAAACTTCTTTCTAGAATTGTGTTTATAAATCCTCTCCAGCTGTGGAATTGGGGAAGCCAAGATACCCGATCATCCCAGTGCAGCTGATTCAGTGATGTTCCCAAGATAGTTTACATAAACACACTCACATGGACCCATCCTCACATCTCGTGTTAAAGGAATGCTTTTGATTATGTATACCAGAACATATAACAGCTTAATTTAAGATAATGAATCCAAATCTACAGTAAAGTAGCATTCACGTTGTCTTTCTCTGCAGATGAAAAGGACTGTTGTTTCTCAATAACAGGATAAAGTGCAGAGATAAATTTAGCAGCACAAGGAACTAAAACCACCTCTGCTCTGCTTTGCAGAAACACCACAGACAGTCATTACTACACCACAGAAGACTTCCAAGCACTTGCAGTCATCAGTGGACATCTGTTGTAATTTTTAATTTTAGCTTGTATAATATTTCTACTGTACCTCTATTCCCTAAATATCGCTCCACACTCGAACCCAGCTCAAAGCAAGGGCGTCCTCTCAGGGAAAGCCCAGTTTCCTAGCCTCATGTCCACTTCAGTGGCTCTGGCATTCATTCACAGCGCAGTGATAATGTGTCACAGGTTTATCTGCTCTGTGCAAAATGCCCCACTTGACATATAATGAGTGTGTATTATCTGTTTTCCAGGTAATGACAGTTTCACTCGATATATTCAAGTGGAATCATATGATACAGTATTTAGTGCAAGCAGTTTATTTATTTATTTTTTGTTATATTTTTATAATAAGTCTCTAAAGCTCCCTGCATTTATTTAATTAAAAGTGTAGTGCAGTAATATTGTGAAATATTATTGAAATTAAAATATCAGTTTTCTGTTTTAATGTATTTTAACAATTTAATTTATTCCTGATTTTTAACAGACAGATGATCCTTCTCTTTTCTGCCTAAGAAACAGTCCTTATTAATATTAATATCAATGTTGAAAACCGCTGCTCAATATTTTTTTTGTGGAAACTGATACTTTTCCAGCATTCTTTGATAAGTTCAAAGGAGCACATTTATATGAAATAGAAATCATTTGACACATAAATGTCTTTCACTTTTGAAAGACAAATGAATGCCTCCTTGCTGAATCAAACTATGAATTCCTCACTAACTCTCACTTTCTGAAGGGTATCCATATGTTATGTCTAAATAGATGCAAAAGCATTAATCTTGGTTCATCTTCAGAGTTCATTTCTCAGTTGGTGGTGGGATTTGTGACAGACATTGGGAATGCTGGGCTCTAGTGTCTTCATTCTCATTCCTCTCTCAGCTGATTGTCCAGTGGGGGGGTATTTTGGTCCACTCGTCTCCCTCCTGAAATCTCATTCTTAAACCACTCCTCTGACAGAGGCAGCAGGAGCCTTCACTCAACTGACCAAAATAGCCCAATGGGCAGCTCTACGCTAGTGTGCTGTCATGAAGCCCACTCCCCACCCAATGCCAGGTCCTGCTCTGGCTAAGGAAGAGGACACCAGAGCTCGGAAGAGTACTAGAACAGCCACTTGTGTTCACACACTATACACCTTGCTGAGCATAACTGGACTAAGAGACTATTTTTCACACAGATTGTGAGAAGTTACGTATTTTCAGTGCCTACTTCAAGTGGGAAGGAGGAGAGACTGTTTAACAAGAAGTAAACAGCTGAGAAAGTTGCACTCTAAGATTGTCATCATGAAGTTACATGTGGCACTATTTTTTGCTGGGCTCTTTGGTGCCTTGGCAACTCTTTTCATTCTCTTGTCTTTTGGCACGGACTATTGGCTCTTGGCATCAGAGACCTGCAATTCACATGCAAATGGTCCGGTTACTTTGCAGGTGGGTGGAAGTGTTGTTTCAATTCCTTTTAGGGCAAAGAGAAAAGTGGACAAGTGTTCTTGATATGAATAGGCCTATTATTTCGGGTGAATAATCAGAAGACTAGATTTAGGGATGGTCTGTTTATAAATATGAAACAAGTCTCTTCAGAATTGTGTGGTTGGGATTTTAGTGTAAACTGAATTAGATTTCTGCTCTTTGATTCTTACTGAAGAAAGATCCTCAAGCGGTCATGGGCATATTTGTTTTATAAGCAGTGACTGTCGTATGACATCCTCAAACGTCACTATTTACCGTCTCTCCGTTGCTTGAGTGTAGACTATCACATGCTGTAGTGTGATACCACTCTTAATACTAGAATCTCAGTGCAGTTTCTATTCATAGGAGCATACATGAATTAGGTTTCCCTCAGAAAGGATTGGGAGGGAAAAGTGAGTTATATATAAGAAATATATGCATCAAAGGTCTACCCCTAAATGTAAGTGTCATAGGGGCATTAGCAGTATGAATGAGATTGTACTGGCTTGAACTTGTGGCTAACAATTCATCAAAATGTAAAATAGTTTTGACAAATTGCCATGAGCGTGTGTTGGATGCACCCTTGTGCTTGGAGGCTGAAAGACGGATGTCTGCAGGAAAACTTGATGAAGAATAATTGCAATGCTCATTTGTTATTTGTCTAGTGCACGATTCTCTTGAAGATTGCTGCTATTAGCTGTGTTTTGGAACATGATAGTTGGTTTCTAGATGGCTTGGCTGGTCATTAGTTGGTCAATAGCTGGTCTAAGATCATTCAAGCTATTTGTGAAACATTGTCAGTGGTCAACGGGCTAACTGCTAAAAATGTAAGTCGTATTTTCGAGCAGGGTTGAGTGACTCAAAGTACTTCTATAATGTTTTTGACTTTCTTTTTATTAACTGCATCTAAACATATCTAAACAACAGAGCAAGTGTCCATCCATTCTCTAGTTCTTTTCAAATGTGTAAAATCTCTGGCTTCACAACAGGTGTCTGATGCTTTCTGACCTCTGCTCTTTGCTCCTTCACAGCAAGGTGATGTTGTGGTCAACCAGGGTCAGGACCAGTATATTACCTTTCATCACGAGGGCTTCTTTTGGCGCTGTAGCTTTAATGAAACCATGGATGATGACGATCTGTGGAAGTTCTGGTTTGGTAAGAGACTGTTACCTTTGCTTTGGTGCAACACACATTCAGAGGGGTCTTATGTGGTTTTCCAAGAACAATGACAAAAACACGTTTACGGCATTTATTAATATAGGTTAGTGTTAGTTTATATATAAAGTGTGGATTAATAATGGACAATAAATGCTGTAAAAATCATTAACTAATTTGAAAGAATTGAATTATTTGATTATTTCATATTAGAAGGTGTGAAGAGGTCACTGAACGTGGCATTTGGCCTCTTGTGAGACTTTAGCACAAATATCAAAGGGCTCTGACCTGTTGCCCTGCAGAAGGCCACAGAAGGTTCAAAGAGAGGGAATAAGTGTTCAGATTACCGCAGTCAGCAAATAACTTGATATACAACTCTTCTGAATCGTAATTGAAACAATGATTTAGAAATAACGCACTAATAAATGGCAGTTCTCCTCGTTCTTCCCTTAGAAAATCAGCCTCATGCAAGGGAGTGCAAACCTGCATATCTTCTCCCCTTTCCGTTCCCTGACCAGATCTACAATACTACCAGCTATCAGACTGCCATAAGTAAGTGTATTTATTTAACAGGTCAAGATTGTTTATGCCCCTAATGACAAATTCCAATGGCAATATTTTTCAACTCCTCTTGACTTCTGTCTTTTTCTGTTTATTCATATGAAAATATTTTTAATGAAGTGATCCTTCATATTTTCTTGACTCCTCCACCTCAAATCAAGTCAAGCCTTTTCCCCGCACAAATATCCTACTTCCCCGTGAAGTTACGGAAGTGAAATCGTTTGCAGCAGTGTCACTGCATAATGTATAGTGTAATTGAATAGGCTACTGTACTGTGAAGCATTTTCTCTTTGGTTTGTGTTAATGAAAAACATGATCTTTTAGTCTACAGAGGTTTCTGGAGCGTCTCTATGCTGCTGGGTGTGGTCGCTGTGGTGGCCGGCGGGTTCATTATTATTTGCGCAGCTCCATTTGCCAGTCATCGCCTTTATAAAGCAGGAGGTGGACTCTACCTCATTTCTGGTAGGTTAAGGATTACATGAAGAGGTATGGTGTATCTCATGTGCAGTACTGAACCATGTGTAACAGATATCACGAACATCTAATTCATTCTTTACTCTTTATCTCTCTCTTTCATGTTGCTTTTCATTTCTCCAATGCTGTCTCTTTTCTCCAGGTTTCTTCCTTCTCGTTGTCACTGTGATGTATGTGATCTGGCTAGATGTTTTGGATGTAATAAGCTCGTATAAGGAATATCAGGAGTTGAATAAGTGCCCTGATTTTGAGCTCAATATGACTTATGGCCTCTCTTTCATGTTTGCTCCTGTGGGCGTGTTCTTCTGTCTTCTGTCTGGTCTTCTCTTCCTAGTGATTGGCCGTACAGTCCAACATCTTTAGAACTGAACCTCGTGCACGGTTTCAAAACAGAAGAATTCAATTGAATGCTCAAAATGCATTAAAGGGATGGTTCACCCCTACATTTTGGGGTGAACTATCCCTTTAATTAGCTGCAATTGAACTCTGAGGATGCGCTGACTTTATGACTTTAAGGTGGGGTACAGCTATTATTGATTTTGAAATGTGCAAATATGGCTTCAGTATTTGGCCATCGTGTGTGCTGTGAGCAGTACTGTAAACATTGATCATGGATGGTTTGGGAACACTTCATGTATGTGTGAGTGTTTGTGCGAGTATAGTATTGCACATAGCATTAAATTATGTTTAAAATGTCTATTAGGAACCTCTGCATTTTTATATTCCTCGGATAAATTACCAAGACATATTGGTAGACTCTTTTTCACCTCTCAAGTATAGTTTGAGTTTGCTCCACCTTGAATTTCGATTATTAATTTATTGGTGATTTCTAGAGTGTTTTTCCCCTCAGGCTTTGAAATAATCTAGACAGACTTTGTTACATTGTAGAAATACCAAGCTGACCTGAAAGCTTTACCTTTCACTTACACAGCTTGTTCACACACCACAGCACATATATATATTTGCTTTGTAAATAATATTATATATTGCTATCAAGTACAACTGATATGAACTGTAATATTTCAAAAGATTCATTAAACTCTGTACATTTTATATTACCGTTGTTGTGGGTTATTGATTGGATTTTTGAGATGTGGGAGTTGAAAACAAAAAACAAATGCAAACTTGCTGTCTATTGTGGAAGGCAAGATTGAGTTTTGATTAAAAATCACAAGGTTATTAAAAATAAAACACATAATAATTGGAGGAATCGTTCACCAATAACATGCATTTAAAAAATGGATGCATTTCATGTTGACTTTAATATCTTAACGTTCTGCTGTCAACGCTGAGAAAATAAATAAATACTGCCAGCTCTTGTGTAGTCCCAGCAAACACAGAATGTTTCCCTAACATTACAATTTGGGGAACCACATTTTTGGAGAACCAAGTAAAAATGATGTAGGATTTTTTTTTCCTCTGCCAAGAGCTGACCTTCCCAAAATGTTGCATGTATATTTATTTATTTATTTATTTTAATGACAACCTAAAGGTAACCTACAACATTCCTTATTGATTTTTAGGTTTTCCTTATTTTATTTTATTAATAATTTTTTTTACAACCAAAAACAAACATTTACAGAATGTCCTGGGAACCAAAAACTGTATTCCATTGAGCATTTCATTGGATAAAGCCGAGGCTCTATCACCCATGTATTAATAATAATAAAAAAAGATTTTCCCTATGGTAAAGAAAGAAAAGTAGACCAAATGTGAATGCAGTTTTAAGACTGAATATGAGGCAATATTACCGTTTACCGTCAGAGACAGACTGGAGATGAGACACTGACAGGTGCGTCCATATAACAGCAGAATCGCTGGGAGCTGTGACTCATCTATATGACAGGTGACAGCTGTGTGCATGTGCTCTCACTATACTGTTTGAGGCAATGTTACAGACATTAAACGTAAGCATGCATATCAATCAGTGTATGTCTATAGTGCTATATGAGATTTCCAAACCGTTTGCAGCAGAACACATTGAGAGTTTGTGTGTCTATTTCTGCATGTTTGTGTATTACTGTCAGTCTTTAGTATGTCTGTGTCTGTATTAGGTTTCTCTCGGGCCAGCTGTAGGCCTCCTGCAATGCTGTTATTTAAAGCTCTTGGATCATATTGCACATGAGAACCGAACTGTGCGTGCTCATACTGACCTGGACAGACACAGTAGATCTCAACTGAGGTAATGTGTACAGATTTAGGATTTAGTGTTACTCGGTTAAACCAGTTTCACCATTGTTTCCTGAAAAAGGCTGCAGTTAAGTTATGCTGTGCTAAACCAGTTTTCAATTCATGACCTGTGATATTGACCTTTAATAACCTTTCAAAACATGTCATTCTAGTATTTGACACTGTACGTATTTGTGGAAATCACTTTACAACAAAATATGTTTATCCGATTATAAGTGTTTATTTATATAACTAAATATTGGATATTTGTGGTGTCCATCTACATTTCAGCCACTAGAGGTCACTAGTGCATGAGAAATCAATGCATAATCAAAACACTACACAAAATATGGAGTAGAAGTTAGAATTTAAATGTTTGGCACACGAGACATATACATAAAAACAACACTATGAACTAACATTTTTTTTTCATTTTTATTGGTAGGGTAATATTTTGGTCATACGTTACTAGAAGGTCCTATAAGTTGGTTCATACATTTATTAACAATGAACTATACAGATTTATAAGTCTTAGTTAACATTTGTTAAAAATACAACTGTTTATTGCTAGCTAGCATGTCAGCTCAGGTTCATTAATAATATTAACAGATACAACTTTGATTTTAATTATGCATTAAATGTTGAAATGAACATTAACTAAGATTAATAAATGCTTTATTAATAATACAAATAATGCTTGATGCAAGTTAAAAATAAAATAAATACTGTTATTTCGTGTTAGATAATGTAGTTACCTAAAGAAATGCTACATTGTTTCAACCCAACTTTGGGACAAATATTAATAAAAAAAAAATTACCCAACAGGTGGGTTAGTCCATATTTGACCGAAAGTTGGGTTAAAACATCCCAGTATTATTTAAAGTGTAATGTTAACAAATGTAAGCTTACTGTAAAGTGTTAACAAAATCTCTTTCAGGACTGATGATCAAATTTGTGGGGCTTGTCAATTTATAAAATTAGGCTTCTATGCTTTAATGTTTTCAGGGCACATTTTATTTTATTGTTTTGTTTAGATTTTTTTTATTTGTATTTATTTTATTTTGTTTTGATTTGATATGCGTTTGGAGCTAATTATGCGTCAGAATTTGTATTTATTTATTTATTTTTTTTTACCTGGATGTTTACTAGGTAAAAAACTGTTTACTATGAAATATTCACACACACACACACACACACACACACACACACACACACACACACACACACACACACACACACACACACACACACACACACACACACACACACACACACACACACACACACACACACACACACACACACACACACACACACACACACACACACACACACAAAGAAAAACAACTACAAAAACCCCACTTTAATCATGTACTTTGACTGTAGCTTCTAATTTAAACGTATCAGACTGGTCTGTAATTGTGAGATATGGGATTGATGCTCCAGGTAGCAGTTTTCAGCATACTCTCTGTGGGATGTGACACAGATGTGTGAATTAATTCTGAATGTGTTGAAAGAGAAAATAACTCTGCATAGATGTTTTGTGCTTCGTGGACTCTGCTACTCAGTATATCGCCCAGACTGCAATATACTGTACAGTAATGTGCAACCTTCGAAAGAGGAGTGAATATGTAACGGGGTGAAAATCAATCAGTCAGAGAATACATAAAAAGCCATGGAAATATGAACTGAAAATCAAATCAACAGGAAATATCTGAAGAGAATATTGACAGGGACACTGGCTTTCTTGTGATGCAGTGTCAATAAATGCATGTTTGCTCGCTGTTGCGAGTCTGGGAGAGAATGTCGTTAGTTCCTTGGTCCCCGGTGATTGTTGTGCGGTTCCACATGATTAGGCCAGATAATTGTGTGTGGATAATAAGCATGTTCACAGCACTGCACGAAACGCTGTGTTCCACAACAAGACTCTCATGTGGGCTGCCAGGTCAGTCGGGGGCTGTAGAATATGTACGGTGCATGACCAGAGGTTAGACTGAGAGACGGTGACCTACAGCTTTTAGCACAGCAACAATCAATGCATTCATGAACAAAAAAGACCCAATATAATAAGAGGACAAACCTGGGAGTGTAGTTACTTATTTTATTTCAATAGACACCAGTTTAAAATTGTACATAAAAAATAAATGACAAATACATTTGAAAAATTCAAAACAGCATCAAAATATAAAATATACAGCATCAAAACAAACAATCTGGCAACAATGTTTAATAAAATACACAGTGCTCTAACTAACCACATTTTATTGTATTTTTCCCTCAGGCCACATTGCTCAAATTCACAGGGGACTTACTTTTTTACTTACAAGTAACTTACTTTTTAAGTTTTCATGGCACTGAATTTTCATCATTATTTAATTTTTAGTAATTAAATAAAGTGGTCTCAAAAAGTCCCGCTGCACTTTGTAACTTTGTAACTTTGCCAGCATTTTTTCACTTCACTTGAAAACTACAATGAAGAAATTAAACTTTTAAATGTTAGTGTATTAATGTATTTACTGACAGTCATATTTGTAATATGTAGAATGGGTCTCAACTGGAGGCCTCGGCAATTGTCCGAGGACACCACAAAATGACATGGTCATTTATTTTAAATGAAATCTGGATGTAAACCGGAATCATATTTCTTTCTCCTTTTGATAATTATTTTTGATAGAAAAAAAATCATGTTTATTTCATTAAATATATTAACACTCCCAGTTTCTGTTGATAAAAAAGTTTGAAAACAAGTAGTGTTGTCATAACTGCAGGTAGCCAATACGGGGGCTGGACAATGGGTTAACCACTGGTGCTGTAAAACGCTTATGTGGATGTTTTATATCAGATTAAAGAAGATAACCTGCTGATTCCGGTTATTTAATAGCATTGGTATTGATCCCAAATCATGTTCTTTTCTTTGTGTGCTGTGAATCTGAGAAGCGTTCTGGTTCTTCATATTTGGATGCAGATGTTGGCTGTGTGTTAATCTGTCGTAATCCACTCTTGAAGGTGAAATGCTTGAAAGTTGAAGTGCAGTTTTTGTCATTCTTGAGTTCTAATTGAACTCTTTCACATATTCCACTGCAGAAAGGTTTATACAAGCTAAAACAAAAATCCCCTGCATCTAGTGTTGTGACTCCTATCCGCCTTTTCTCCAAGTTTTCCTAAAGCCCATATTTATATGTAGTTTTGTAATCCCTTTTGACGTTTTAGTTAGAGTTTGTTCATTTTGCCCCCAGAATCTTGCTAGTATTTGAATTGCATGAAACAAAATGGCAAGTCTTATTAAAGCCTGCTCTTTGTTTAGAAATGGTTTTACATAATTTCAGAAACGGCTTGGAAATAATGAATAAACAATGGGTTATGTTAATGCACGTATTAATGCAGGGCACGAGCATATAATTAAGAGCCATGATTCAAAATCAACTGCGCTGGTGTGGGTGAAGCCACAAAGAGTTACTGGAGAAACACAAACAAAAGACCCAAGTTTGTGTGACCTGTGGGTCAATAACATTCATAAACTGGAAGAGAATAACCTAGTGCGGTATACCATATGATTTCCCATGTCCCAGCGCTTCTCACTGTGAGTAACCCTCACACCATTATTATTAATAATTATTCATAACAAATCTCAGTCCCACTTTTATTTGAAGGACCATTTCTCACTATTAACTACAGCTTTTGTAACAACAACCAAAGAAAAAAAGCTCCCAATGTGCTGCTTATTTATAGATCGTAAGGTAGAAGATAGTATGGGATGTATTTAAGGGATCTAAAATATGCAGAATAAGGCCTTAATGTGCTTTATTAGTGCTAATAAACAGCCAGCATGTTTATACAATGCATGCTAATAAACAACTAATAGTGAGCATTGGTCCTACAAATAAGGTATCATAATCTCTAGTAAAATATATATATATATCATCTATTTTTTTCGTTGTCTTAAATTGATAGTTTATGCAAAAATAAAAATTATCTTATTATTTACTCGCATCGTGTCATTCTTAAACCATATAACTTCACACAAAGGGTTTATTTGATCAAAAATACAGTATAAACAAAAACTATTTTCTATTTTAAAATTGTAATTTATATCTGTGATGGAAAAGCTGCATTTTCAGCTGCCATTACTTCAATCTTCAGTGTCACATGATGTTTTAGAAATCATTCGTATATATATATATATATATATATAAGTGACCCTCTCTGTGAAATCCAGGCTAAAGTCTCGAAATCTAATTATGAGATAACAAGCATCAAAGTGTGATTTCTACTATTCATTTCACTATCATTTCAATCTTTGACATGACCTTACTCAATATTAAAGATATAAAGGTTAATTTTTCACAGAAAGTTCTTTTCCATATGAAGGATGATTTTTTTTGTAGAAAACATAAAATCACAAAAAAATGACTTTAGCTGGGTTTTCACAGAGAGGGTCACATATATATATTATTTATTTTTATTTTTTTCAGGGTTCTTTGATGAATCAAAATCAATTTACTCAAACTAATTTACTACAAAACTAATTTAATGCCTCCCTGCCAAATAAAAGTATCCTTTTTTTCATGACCCCAAACTTTTGAATATTAGCATTAAGTCTTATAAAGTCATATGGTAGCTCTGTGTAAGGCATTTTTAACGTGTCATGAAAGAGTTGATATTTATGACATTGATGACTGATCATCATAATTATGTATATTATGGCTTCAGAAGTTTTGAAATATGGGGCTTTTATAGTGCTTTTTTATTATTTTGAAGCCTGAATCCTCATTCACTTAATTATAGGGAAAAGAGTGGTCAGCACATTCATCAAAATTTCTCCATTTATGTTCTACGAATAAAAAAAAAAATCAGACATACAGATTTGAAACAATATGTGGAAAATGAGTAAATGTGGAATTATAGTTCCATCATTTCTGAACCTAGTATATCTGATAGAAACACCTCTGCTTAGTAAAGTAGCGCTCAGGCCTGTTTGAACATTACACATGTGAAGTGACAATAAAAGGGCAGGTAATGTCTCCTCTCATAACCCAGTTCCAGCTGCCCATATCATCCCATTGGCTCCGTGGCACACAAAGGGTTATTGAGGACTGTTGCTCCGCCGCGCTGGGCTTTTGATTTTAATTGCGGTTGCACTCATCTGCTCCTCTTCACTCAAAGGCTCAACTGCCCTGTTTGAAATCTAGTGCATGAGATCTTCTTTTTTAATGCCCCCTCCTCTCCTCCCCTCTTCTTAAAGCTTGCGATACATTAAAAGGTGTAATCCAACTGAAATGGAAATTGCGCTTCTTGAAAACAAACGATGAGAGGACGATAGAGGGGCCAGCGCTGAGCTCGTCAGAGGCGGGCCCTTCTCTTACATTGTGCTGGGCTTCTTCTAGAGGAGCTGCTAGGCAGGTTGATTACAAGGTTACGGTAAACAATCCTTTTCAGCTGCACCAAGCAAAATTACATGTTGTGTTTATATGTGTGTGTATATGCCACGATGTGGAGTGTCAGGTGGTTGGTGGTGGAGTAGGGCCACGGGCTTCTGAATAATTACGTGCAATCAGTGGTACAGAAACCTTGTTTATCTGCACACCGAGCTTCTCGTGATGCATTGTGTGTTAGACGTGTAACACGCTAGTCTTGTGACTCGTGTTTGTGGAAGAGTCAAGGAGCTTGTGGTGCTCCAGTTCAGTAGTTGTTTTCTTCCTTTGTAATACGTACTGCGGTTGTAGCATGGCACACGGATGATGATAGCCTAGTACTGAACGATTGCTGTGTTTGTGTACGTAGGGTCTGGAAACTGTATGAAAATAGATTGTAAATCTGGGATCCACTTTAAACCTAAAAACTAAAATAAATAAACATTATAATGAAATTCAATTATCGACATGTTGAGTGCTGCTGTCATCTAAATAAATAAATAAATAATAATAATAATATAATATAAATAAAAATAAGATTACATTTTTTATTTAACTTGTATATCAAAATGTGACCGATATGTTGGCAATATAATTTAATAAAAAATATAAAATGCGTTTAATAATTTGTAATAAAAAATATTAAATTGTTTAAAAATAATGCTAAATGGAAGCATGAGTATTCATAGTCTCAGGCATTTGGAGTCCACTGTATCGTGTGGTTACAAGGTATTTCAAGGGAAATCAATACATAGAGCAGCACCACACTGGTTCATGTTTATAATAACATGGTATTGTCATGGTGCCATGCAAAAAAACAAGAAAGAGCTTTGTCATTTTCATTAAATAAATGAATAAAATCAAAATGCAGCAGTAAACACCTGTTGGTAATGTGTAAGTTACATAGTGAAATTGTAATCTCTTTAATCGTGGAATTTTACTGTAACATATTCAAATTTATGGATAAGAATTACTGTTGAATTTACGGTGAAACGTGTTTTTTAAAGAACAATCCCCTGCACGACACATCACATTTGATTATATTTTATTTAAAAATAGTAGTTATGTTTCCTACTGTCATTGGTAATGTCCGAGTATCAGTCATGTTTTATTCTGAGTCACAATTCTAACAATCTTTAGTATTATGGTTGTTATCAGTATTTTAAGGTAAAAGCATATTTCGGTACTTCAAGCTCAACATTATACCAGAAGTTTAAAATATACAGACACTTGTCTGCCGTATACCAGAAACATTGCTACAGTGTGTGTGTGTGTGTGTATATATATATATATATATATATATATATATATATTAGTTGAACAAGATATTGCTTTAAAGTGTACAGTATAGTGTAGTTCATTTACAGAATGTTCTGGAAAATTTCTAAATTTTTAATTCACTCTTTCGTAATTTTCAGATGACTTGCTGTTTAGCATAAATGGAACCATTTCTCAAAAATAGGAATAAGAGTTTGTCATTCAAATAAAAATTTATTCTAAGTATTTGATACAATATTTAACAGCAAAAGTCCAGCACAAATCGAAACAAATCTCCTTCACCGCTGTGCTTTTGCTAACACAAACATCTGTTGCACTTTGCTGTAATTCTTTATTGCTCATTCTGATTTATGGTTGTCAAAATACGACTAGCTTGAACAAGATTTTTGTGTCGGAGAAGAATAAACCGGTGACCTCTTGGTTGGAGAAAGGATGTATTGCATTTCAAACGAGGAGAGAGACAAATGAAAGCCCGCTCTCTGTCTTAAGTATGTGAAAGAGCTGCCCTGGTTTTGGGAGAACAGCACACTGTTGGTGTTGGAATAATTAGTTTGAAAGTTTAATGTCTGGATCTGTGCGCTCTCACTCCTCTCAGGCAGCTGGAGAGAGCTAACGGACGGGAGAGGTTAACGGAGGAGCGCTCTCACTCCTCTCACAGCAGGCAGTGTGGGCCGCTGGAGGCTCCTGGGGTGCTGCGGTGAGAGCTCAGATCACGGTCTTGTGTCTGACGGGACGGGAGAGGTCTGATCTGTGCGCTCTCACTCCTCTGGGACGGGAGAGGTCTGAAAGGTGGTAAGGCTCCTGGGGTGCTGCGGTGAGAGCTCAGATCACGGTCTTGTGTCTGACGGGACGGGAGAGGTCTGGCTCTAGTGTGGGCCGCTGGACTCCTGGGGTGCTGCGGTCTCAGATCACGGTCTTGTGTCTGACGGGACGGGAGAGGTCTGAGGAGTGCGCTCTCACTCCTCTCACAGCTGAAGATCCTCTGTGTTCACCGTAATGAAAAGACCTATTCAGCTGAGAATAGCTGCTTTTACTCGGCTTCACAAAATTCTAGTGTTTTTTCTGAATGGTTAAATCGATGATTGTCTCTTGTTTATTAAAAAAATACATTTGATTTTGATGATCTGTTTGCTTTATTATTATCTCATAAAGATGAACATTTTAGAGATATGACAGCTTGTGGTGTTTGATTCTCTAAATCATTTTCACTGTTTCTATATTTAATATAATTATTAATTTACACACATATATATCTCTATCTCTCTCTCTCTCTCTCTCTCTCTCTCTCTCTCTCTCTCTCTCTCTCTCTCTATATCTATATATATATATATATATATATATAAAGTTAAAGTTTTAGTAATTTTATTGTGAGTTTTGGTCATTTTTAGAAGTTTTTATTTTGATATATGTCTGTATAGATTTATTCATATTATTTCAGTTTTTTTAGGTGTTTTAGTACATCAAATTGTCAACTATTTTATATATTATAAACATTAATGTTATGCTTTTAAATTAGTTTCAGTTTTAGTTAACCATATGGCCCTGATATACAATTATACATTGTATATATGAATACTGAATATTTTATTTGAGTTTAGTTATATTTAAAATGTAATTATCTTTCTTGTCTTTATTCCTTTTGTATTTATTATGTATTTATTGTATTTGGTATTTATTTGGCCAGAAGCTTGGCAAGATCTGCATAGAATTGTTAATGGAATAAGATTTCCCAAGTGTCCTTAAAGTGAACGCTCAGGTTAAATCTATATCTGAATATTACTCAACATTACTGCCATCTGAATAACACCGCTCTCTTCATGTGTGTGTGTCATACTCATACTCTAACACAAAAACACACACACAAGTGTTTCAGTTTCCACCACAAACGTATCTGAACAAACGTTTAAGGGAGAGAAATGTATTTGCTTTGTGCGGTTTAGTGTTTTGATCCCGTTGCTCAAATAAAGTTCAGTAATCTGACCTCAGCGGGGTTAAACCTAAAACACTTGATTAGGATTCATCAGGCCAATTCCGATCATATTCCCCAGTCTACAGATATGCCTCTGCAGAAATATCATTTATTTTGCTCATGTGTTGCAGATCCTCTTCTAAGACTCGACTTTGAGGCTGCAAAGCTTTGGCCAAACGGGACAAATAGATTTAATGAAAATAGAACGTGGAGAGAAAATAAACAGTGCCTTGTGTCATTGAAAGCCCAAGAGAGAATACACAAACATGTACTCGTATTTACACAGCGTGCCGTCCAAAACCTCACGTTCACCGCTGCATTGCTCATATTCATATTATTATTGTAACAAAATGCAGATCAATGTTCCTTAAAGCAGATTATATTAACTGCAATTCAATGACCTCCTTGTTTACACAAGTTATGGTAATTGAATTCATCCACTTGGAGAATTTGTCAGCGTGACAGTAACATATTAAAATGTGATGAGATTACTCATGTTAGGGGTCTGCCTTAAAACAAATGAGCTCACTTGTCCAACATGTTAAAGCACAATGACATGCACATAATTTTATTTATACTTAAGCATATGATAATGAATAAAGTGCATCCTAATAACATGGAAATGATATTCTAGATCATGAAGACGCATTGGGAACATGTGCATTGAGGTTCGTCAGAACATATTAGAATCACATAAAAAGTGCTCATGCATGTGTATTACCAAATTATTATTTTACAGTATTATACAGTGTGCAGGCTATGACAAGAAAGTGGATGTATGATAAATATTAAATCCAAGCGGTGTCACTCTGTAATATCCATTCAAATAAAGTCGTAAAACGGTGACACAGATCTTTTCACACTCATATATTTTTTATGTCCTTAACCACAATGAGAGAAAATTAGCAGTCTTTATTCTCTCTCTCTCTCTCTCTCTCTCACAAAGCGAGACACATCTGGGCAACATCTGCACACAGCCTGAACATTTCAGCACCAAAATGAACCCCGAAAATCTGCAGAGCACCAAAATCAGCCGTTCACCACCAAATCTCAACAAACTTTTCTGAGCGTGTGTGTGTGTGTGTGTGTGTGTGTGTGTGTGTGTGTGTGTGTGTGTGTGTGTGTGTGTGTGTGTGTGTGTGTGTGTGTGTGTGTGTGTGTGTGTGTGTGTGTGTGTGTGTGTGTGTGTGTGTGTGTGTGTGTGTGTGTGTGTGTGTGTGTGTGTGTGTGTGTGTGTGTGTGTGTGTGTGTGTGTGTCATCATCTGTGTGTTTTGTGTATTTCTGCTGGTTGTGTATGTGCTTGTGGGGATCTTGTCTGTGGGATCGGCGGTTCCTCCTAAACCTTGCCTAACCAGCCATTAGTGGGATTGCAGGCCTCCAGCATTTCAAACACCTTAATTAGTTATTCAGCTCCTTATTTGTGTTTGCTTCCCCCTCCGGCACCTAATTAATGCTTAATGGAAACTGCTGAACTGAGCCTGTGGAGAACTCATGAATATTGAAATTAGCCTCAACAATTTTTAAAAGGGTTGCAGGGGATCGAGGTAAGAACTGCTCACTGAGGTACTCATTACTTTTGTGGGATATAAGCCCGTGACATATCGGTAGTGAGCAATGTGGACTTGTGCATAGAAAAACACAACTTCATGCAATAGAAAAACACAACTTCATGCAACAGAACAGACGTTTCCATGCCGTGAAGCAGGATTTTTTGAAGTTGTAAATAAAACAAAGATTACGGGAGTACGATTTACAAGAGAATACAATGTCAGTCTTTATACTTCAAAATCTCACATTTAATTCATTGTGTTACTTGCTGTTTCTTGGTAATTAATTTTCAAATTTACTAGCAATTTCTAGCTGAAAATAGTTTCTACTAGTTTTTTTCAGTGCATGTATGTTTACATAAATACAGTATACATGTGTGTTACACCTAGAGAGCAGGATAACATTTTAATTGTATAAAGCATTTAATTTATAATACAATATTTCCAATAGATTTTTCTACATGTTTGGCCAAACAATACTGGAACACATGAAGAAAAATAGGAATTCAATAGTTTCACAAGACTGAAAAAAGAGACAATAATAACAAAAATAATAATAAATATATATATATATATTATTTTTTAATGTTTAAAGTTTTGTTTACTAATTGATATCTTACTGATTCAAAAAATAATTGTGGAATTATTAAAGGAATATCATGGGTACAGTCATTGAAATTTAGACTGCTCCAAACAGATCTCGTTGTTGGTTTTAACTCTACATTAAGACATTAATATTTGATATTATGTTCAAGGTAAATATTAAACAGAACTGTTATTGATCTCCACATGTTCTCTGTTTGATAAAGAAATATAAGATTGAAGTTATGCATCTGTAGGCACATTCCAGCACAAAGAACCTTTCACTAAGTTGGTTTATTTACATGTTGGCTTTCATTCTTTACTCTCCAATGTTTTTGTTCTCTCTTTTCTTCATATTTTACCTCCCCAAAGTTTCTCGTCCACTTTACCAAGTTTTTATGTATTTCAGTAACTATATACTGACTTCCATAAACATGTTTATTAATGTTACCTTGCAGTGATGATCTGTCATATCTCTGCACTGATGATTGTAGAATGTGGAAAATCGTTTTAAAATATACGCTAAATAACACTGCTTTCCATATATTATGAGCAAATGTACAATTCAAATGGCCTTTATTTAAATTAGTCACATTTCATTGTTGCAATTATTCATGTGAATTCACAGTACAATTGAATATGTAACACAACTTCATTTGAATAAGATTTATGAAAATGATGGCACTTAATTTATACAAACAGGACAACAGGGCCTGTTTTGAGACCAGTGGCCAAATCAAGACGTCTCTGTTCAAAAGGTTATTCAAATGTCATTTGACTTGTGACAAGGCCGGTAATTCACGAACAGAAAACGTCTAGAATTTGCATAACGAGGACTCTTCTCTTTCCACAAGCGTGGTTTTGTTGACGTCTCCACCTCGAGTCAGTAAAGTGTGCGAGCGCTGTTCATCTGAGCAGATCTTTGACTGAAGATGACCGGATGACTGTCTAAGCATGAAAATCAACCAGCAAATAATAACTCCTGCCAGCAGAGAACTGTGTGTGTGTGTGTGTGTGTGTGTGTGTGTGTGTGTGTGTGTGTGTGTGTGTGTGTGTGTGTGTGTGTGTGTGTGTGTGTGTGTGTGTGTGTGTGTGTGTGTGTGTGTGTGTGTGTGTGTGTGTGTGTGTGTGTGTGTGTGTGTCTGTGTCTGTGTGTGTGTCTGTGTGTGTGTGTGTGTGTGTGTGTGTGTGTGTGTGTGTGTGTGTGTGTGTGTGTGTGTGTGTGTGTGTGTGTGTGTGTGCGTGTGTGCGTGTGCGTGTGTGTGATTTCTGAATGCTGAAAGGCATTATACGAACACCAGTCAGAAGTTTACTCCAGTTGACTAAAGTAAAGACTTCATGTTCATTTTATAATGTCCACATTCACAGCAACAGATCCCACTTTCTCAGTATATTTGCATTAGGCAGTTCTCCTGTGTATTTTAGAGAACTTCATAAATGACCAAGAATGTATTGTCAGTTTATAAAATTAGATTTTAGAGAGAGAGAGAGAAAACAACAACGATTAAACTAAAGGAAACAGTTTAAATGCTGTTGATGGTTCAGGTTAGATCTCTGCTGCACATGTTTTACAATGAAAGAAAACAGAATGTAATTATACAACTTACTCATTTCGGTCTCCATGTTTTTTAAAGATCTTCACTGCTTCTCCGGCTTTCAGCGATGCTTCAGACACGGTTTATTTCCACAGCTGCGGTGAATGTGCTGAGCACTCCTTCGCCGACTGCTTTCTTTCTCTTACTTGAAACTTTGAAGCGGCTTGGAAAAGCGTTCCCATTCACTTTTATATCTTCTGGCTGGTTATGTTTTTAACATATCACTGGAATTGCAAATTTCAGACCTGCGTTGAGCTCTAAAAGGATTGACATTAGAAAGAGCAAATGCATTCAAACACATGTGTTTCCTCACGCAGGAGTGGTGGGTCATGGTAAAAACCAGCCATAATTAAAGTATAATAACATCTCTTGCTGAAATATACTGAGGCCGGCGCATAATGTGTCACAAAGCAGATTCGCAATGAATATGTTCATGTATTCATTTATTAAATTATACAATTGGCTGGATTCTGCGTTAGACCGCAGACATTGTTTAATTCAAGAGAGAGATGAGATTTATGAATCAATTTTAAATGTGATTTATCGATTCAGTGTCCAAAAGTATTCTTGCAGATTGTTGTACTTTATTTTGTATTCAGCCTAATTTAAAGAGAGAGAACAAATAAATAAATGAATGTGATAGTTAATGAAGATCCAAGAGACTTCACCCAAACTTTACAACACAGCACTTCAAAATGAGTTGAATCCAGAAGTTTTGATATGAAAGCCACGGGTCACAGAGCAGCACCGAGTCTTGTTTAGGCAGCAACATATTAGTGGAGATAAATAAACATTATTTAAAGGATCCGTCAAGCCCTGTTAGATATCCTCGCCATGGTTCACTTGCTCTTCGCTCCCAGGGCAAGGACTATTTAATTATCGCACTAAATGAATAATCAAAAAGTCAATTTCCAAAGAGCCGCTCGCTTTCCCGTGCGAAGAAGACAATTGCATTTAAAATCTCTGCATGCAAAATCTGTCCCCCACCCCATCATATGCCTCGAAGCAGTGCGAAACTAAGTGCATAAGACTCCTTGCTTGAGTTAAAGTTGTCCTTTACAGCCTCCTCACACAGAAAGAACAAGGATGCTGATGGGTCATCATGTCCTACACCAGCACTTTACTGATCTTTACTGATCTGATTATGTTAGGCGCGTCGAAAGAGGTTCATTATCCAGTGACCCATGACGCCTGGTCTTGGAAAGATTGCTGGTTCATGCAGGCCTGTGTTGTTTTTAGAGGTTGTTCATATTTACAATTATTTTTTGTAAATTTGCAGGTTTGCAGTGGTGATGCAAGCTAGAAAATGATGTGAGATATTTCCATGCATCCATTTTGACATGTGTCATATATTTAGCAAGTCTGTGAATAATAAAGACCTTAAAAGTGACATTATATTTAGTTTCTTTTGGCTTGTGTTGTTGTTGAGCTGACATCTGAAGCACTAGGTGGCGTCACAGTTTGCAGGTCCTTTGACTCGGAGCAGTGGCTGGTCTTCTGATGCTGGATTATACATCTATTTTTTCATAACGTTTGCTGTTACAGTTTTTCCACAAACACTTTTGATTTTATGTCACTTTAACAGAAAGGCTTTATAGTGTAGAATTTTGTTCGTTGACATCAGTGATGTTCAAGGAAAGTGTGTGTGGTGTGCTGTGATTTATTATATAAAAAGTATTTCAAATATTTTGTTTTATTTCTGAAGCTAGTGCATTGCTTTTGTGTCCTAGACACATTCGTATTACAGTTTCTTTGTACATATATATATATATTATTATATTTTTATATAAACGTGTTGTATTGCATCTCCAAAGATTCCTATAGTTGTACATTCTGTTTAAAATGAAGTATTTTACTTAAGCTTTAAGTTAACTGAGGTACTCAATGTGTCTGGAGATCACAGATAGACGTCTTTGTATATATTTAATTAAAATGAATATTAATTTATAGTTATTTTTAATGTAAACTTTTTATAATGCATCTCCGTTGGCTTCTTTAAATGTACACTCTGTTTAAACATTATTTTAATATGCCTGATGTTCAGAAATATGTTTTTATTAGTCTGCATGATGGTTTCACTTGTTGCTTGTTAGCCATTCATCTTTGATTTATTTATATTCAACTGTTGCTGAAAATACATCTAGGTACATGTGAGCTCACAATTATTTGTTTGATATTTTATTTATGCTTTTCTTTGCCTCTACAGTCACTATAGAGTACATGCTTCAATTGTTCTCTATTTTTTTAATTATTAATTTTACTATAGAGGCAATGTGCAATGCTTTTATTTTTTTAATGATTATTACACATTCTATATATTTAGATAAATAAGCAGATCAATATTTACCCTTTTTAGATCTGTGGTATTTATCTGTTTATTACAATGCTGTATTTGTTTTTCATTTTTTGTTGCAGTTACTCCTGCATTGAATTAGTTGTGCTTTCTAATGGCAGTACACTACCGGTAAATGACTAATAGAACGCTTTCTTGGTTTTTAATGTTGTTTTCTTCTACACACCCTCTCAAGTCCACACTTGAGTGATTATATTCTGCCGTAGACCTCATTTTGAGTTATTCAGCTGATTGTGAAATGAACCTCTGCTCCTCACACGGTTCACTGTTGCACACAGTCTTCTGTTCACTTTGAAATGTTTAGCATAAACTCAGCGGCCTCGAGTCAAATCGCCACTCGGTTCCTTTCGTTTATGCCCTGTCACTCAGCTGGCAGACGTCCGCTTTTCCACTTCTGTAAGGTGTTAGACTCTGAAATCATCACTGTGTTTGTCTAAACCTTCCCGGAGACGAGTGTTAAATCAACATTGAGCCAGCGTTATAGGAGCACGCTTTGCTGAGCTGGTCTCAGCAGGGGTTTAGTTGTGTCGCAGGGGCATTCTGCTAAATGCACATGGATTTTAATAATACACTGTGTGTGTGGCAGGATGCAAAGATTCCCCATCCCTCCAGAGCACCGGCGGTGTCACACCCTGAGACCGTGCCAAACCTTCTCATGTGATAGATTCTCTCTCCCGAGACTGTACTTTACCGCTTAGCTGCAGGATTATTCTCTGAGAGGCATAGCTGTGGCCCGGAGAAATGTCTGGGAAGTGTGACGGACGGAAGATTTACTCATCTAACATCAACTCTCTAATTATGCAAAATAGGCCGATCAAATGACATTTTGATGGCAGCCCGTCTCTAGAATAGCTATCCTGTCACCCTTTTTACGATCGGATGCTAGGTAACTTGTTACCTGTCCACACAAAAACAGAGGCCTGCTAATGAGGCTCCCTCGCCTCTCCTGTTAACCTGCTCTAATTGAATCTCAGGTGTTCTATTGTTCAAAGACGAGCCTGCGGGACCGCTGAGACGCCTCTCGCTCCCCTTGCTTCTCTCTAAAAGAGCTGGATGGAGAGAAAGAGAGCAAGAGAGGTGGAGGGGGTTATGTTATAGCAATGTGATGTGCATCTGTGCCCCTCTGCACCCTGTCATGGCCTGCAGACCTATCCTCACACATCCAGTCTGTTGGCACTGTCACACCTGCACGTCGAGGCGGGGAGTGAACGGCATCTGTTCTGTGCTGTGAAAGTACAGAAGACAAGAACTTAGGAACTTGCCACATCT
>CM049804.1:8827046-8832046 GCA_027422405.1 Ptychobarbus kaznakovi | reverse complement strand
ATGCATATCAGCATTCAGTTTGTGTGTTTATGTGTTTATATGTATGTATATGTCTGCATGTATGTATATTTACACGCACGCACGCACGCACGCACGCACGCACGCACGCACACACACACACACACACAAACATATTGTGTTTATTTTTGATGAGTAAGAAATGCTGTGATTATTTCTATACTGTTATAGTATTTTATTAACATTTTAAATTTTCTTACATTTTTTATATTTTATATTATTTTTTTACATTTTATATATAAATGTGTCTTTTTAGTCTAAGTTTTAGTGCTTGTTTTTTTTTCTCACTTTTTTGTTGTATTCAGTTACGCTAATTGTTTTAGCGATTTTATTTATTACTCTTTTTATTTATTTCATTTTATTTATGTTACTTTCCAAGGGTAAATTTCTAGCTTATATAATTTGTCTTGTAATATTTATATCTTATTTCATTAAATCTATTACATTTTTTTAACAATAATAACACTGGTCAAATCAAAGCAGTAATTGTTTTTTCATCAATACTTTTTAATTGTGAATATTTAAAATACAGCATGGCCTCTCAACCTTATCATGTAATTATAACATAGCCTATACTTTGTTTGTGCTATAGAAACAGAAACATGTGTACTGGCTGTGGACCAGTGTACAGTTAGCACTGAATGTCCTGAACAACCTGCTGAAGACAGATACAGTATCATATATGCTTTAGATGCAGTCAGTACAAACACTACTGCTTCACACCCAGAGTGGGGCACATTACACAGGCCTGTCTGTCAGCTCTCGGTGAGTGAGGCCTGTGCTGGAAGATGGAGTTTTGTGCAGTACTTGTGAGTCTTCATGAGAATGGAGGTGTGGGAAATGACAGCAGTGTCATTGCATCTGGGATTGATTTAGCTCTGAGCCCTGCTCCACTGACAGCATGCGATGTGCTGCGTGTTTGTGTGTGTATTTACTGCTGAGGCTGTCGGAGAGACAGACGACATCTCTGTCAGTACTCCGCGGCAGAAATGATCGTGCGGTGATGTCCTATTAGTCGGCCCGCAGTACACTTGAAAGCGAGTGCTGCTTCACGTTGGCTGGTGTAGATCTCTGTCGTGTTGTTCTTCTGATCTATCCTCTGTCCTCTCTCGTGATGTGCTTCCTGCTCTCAGCAACACTCACATTTTAAACAGTGTTCAGGCACTTTCACCTGACAGAACGGCTTCAATGCAGGCGGCATATCATCACAGAGAAGTGATTTTTCAGTGTTAGAAAGAAAGACAGTGAGAAGTACTGTATAAACCAAACCTGTAGAACTGTATAACTGTAACTGTGTTTTTTGTGCCATTTGTCTTAAAAATGTATACAATACAATACCATATACAATCTACATTAAAGTTGTTTCGAAATCTACATCTTATCCTTATATATACATCCAATCCTCCACTTCCCCCAAATCCATCCCATTTCACTATAAAATATTCAATTTAAAGAGAGTAATATTATTCTAAAACAGCAAAAAAAGTATATATTTTTTTATATAAGGTGTATTTATTTATTTTTGAAAGAAAGACATTTTTATTTGGCAAGTAAGCGCTCATTTGACAGTAAAGACTAAAAGGAAAGTATTTTTAGTACTATTTTAAATAAATTAAGAATCCTGAAAAATGTTTCCACAAAAATATGAATTAGCACAAATGATTTACATTGATAATATTAAGAAAAAAACATTACTTGAGTACCAAATCAGCAGCATATTAGAATGATTTATGAAGGATCATGTGACACTGAAGATATATATATATTAAAACAGTTATTTTAAAATGTAATAACATTTACAAATATCTCTGTTTTTATTGAATCGATTGAAGTAAATGCAGCCTTGACTTAAAAACTATAGAAAAATCTTACCAACTCCAAACTCTTGAATTATAGTGTACAAAAAAGGGTTAACACCCAAATAATATTTTACATAAAAAGCTGCCATTGAAAAAAAAAGATTGTCAAACATACATTGCATGACAGCGAACACAATTTTAAAAATGATTACAAACAAATACAACTATTAATTCAATATAAATGATTAAAAGTAAATTACAAGGCATTCAGATAGTTACTGTGAATTGCATGTATTTATTTATTAATTTTTGCATTGAAAATGCCCTGCAAATTATAAATCATTCATGACAATTTTTAAGGATTTCTATTCACTTCTAAATTAGACATTGTAAAAATCACTTGCTAAGTTGGAATTGTCTTTTGGAAAATAGACAATAGTTTTATGACTATATAGACAAATAATTTTGAGGAACTTAAGGGACTCGTGCGAAAGGGCTTTTACTCTTATATCATGTTGTTCAACTTGGTTCTATGCTCATCTCTCGCTCATGCTCTCTCTCTCTCTCTCTCTCTCTCTCTCTCTCTCTCGCTCTCTCCTCTCTCTCTCTCTCTCTCTCTCTCTCTCTCTCTCTCTCTCTCTCTCTCTCTCTCTCTCTCTCTCTCTCTCCTCTCTCTCTCTCTCTCTCTCTCTCTCTCTCTAGTCTCTCTCTCTCTCTCTCTCTCTCTCCTCTCTCTCTCTCTCTCTCCTCTCTCTCTCTCTCTCTCTCTCTCTCTCCTCTCTCTCTCTCCTCTGTTTCTCAGTCAGGTCCAGATGTCCCTCTGTACTTCTTGTCTCTTTCATGTAGTCGTTAATGAGAGAGTCACATATGGCCTTCACCCTTGTTAGGCGGACTGGGTGACACTTTTGGGGAGATGGGGGGAGGTTGTGACAGGGGTGGGGGTGTGCTTGGAGGGGCCAGCTCTGTCTCATGGGCACATAAAAGGGACGAGTGGGGCACTGTTCCAGGTACAAGGGGCCGGTGGATGGCGGTAGTGGAGATGAGCTGGGGTGAAATACTTTATGACTGGTTTCAGACTCGCAGATTAAGCCTAGTCAATTGTACTCTGTTAATGGGGATTCTGCACCTGATATTACTGTTAATGTGGAATTTGGCTTATCTTTGTGCGTGAATCCAGTCAGTTCAGCATCTGTGTAATATTCCATGCATTTCATTATGATTTGTTACTCATTTTATCAGTCAATTAAATCATAATTTTACACAATTTACTCTAATTTATTATAATATTGCAATTTTTCATGTATCAGTCAATTAAATCATAATTTTACGGAATTATACACAAACATTATTACTCTAATATTGATAAACAAATAATATTAATAACGGTTGATATAATTTGTAAGACTGGATTTTTCAGAAAACAACTATAATTGATAATTTTAACGTGACCAATGTAATAGATTTTAAACTTTGAAAGTTAATTTAGTGAACAAACAAACAAAAAACAAATTAAATTAAATGTCAAGATGTTAATAAATACCCAGCATTAGCTTTTGAAAAAAAACTGAGTCAAATTCCAAACACTTTATTTATTTATTTATAAATAAATAATCTAATCTCCCTTGAGGTTGTATTTAAGAGATATGCTTTATGAATTACTTTATCAATATTGTTTTATCTGATATATATATATATATATATATATTGATGTGTTAATTGTTTTCATATTTTAAACTTCAGTATGTCATCATAAAACTTCTTAATATAGGTTGCTGAAAAGTTCTTTTGAAAGTGATCTGAAAAGGGAACATTACACTTGCTCTTTCATTTGTACGACGCTCTAAACCGATTGTACTTCACAAACATTCCCACTTGAAAAACTCAGAACACAACAAATTGGGTTCAAGAGGGTTCAGAGAAGTTTGCTGCAAACAACTGTAATTTGCTTTGCGTGTGTCATCTGAATATTCATAAACACCCCGGGTTTGACCTTTCACGAACAGACATGTGTTTCGCTTCATATGGTAAAGCATTGAACTATGGGAGTGGAAAGTGTTACACAACACATTTCAGAAAAACTGCATGACAGTTTTCTCTCGAAATTAGTTTGAAACATTTTGTAGAAATAATAGAGTGATGCTTCATTTAAGTTGCACTTGTTAAAGTGACTTGTCAAAATGTTATACCTTGCTCTTCATAATGCAAATGCATCGGTTCCGATTTTCATAACCAACAAGACAGGCTGAGATTGAGTTATATCAGTAGTCTGCAAGCTTACGCTATCCCCCGCGAGATGCTCTTGTTTTGACCAGGTCTGCTTTTTCAAAGGAACCTTTATTTATGAGAGCAGCGGTTCAAAGGGCCGTCCACCTTCACTTCAAACAAGTAAAACCAAACTCTCTCCCGCTTTCTTCTGCAGAGGAGCAGTTTCAGTTGTGTTGTACCTACAGAGCAAGGTCATCGCTCAACCCTTCGGTCCCCTCAAAAGAGCCGCCCTTCACAGACCACTTAGACGCAGACAGAGATACAGGGACGCAGGGAAAAAAGGTGAGCGACAGAGAAGAATAGAGCGAATAGTTAAAAAGAGTGGAGAGATAGATGAGAGAGGACAGATGATGCTTGAAAGAGAAGGTGAATGGAGGACAGGGGAGAGATAGAAGAGTTTTCAGAGCCAAGAAAGAGTGAGATGAGAGGGAGGACATGCTCTACCAAAGCAGACAGGTTGAGTTCACATCAGACACCAGACTCCTCTGAGGAGATTCAACAATCTCAGGCATCTTTTGACCTTGGGCTACAATAAAGAGGAGAAGAAGAGCTCAGTGTCAGTGCTGTTTACATGAACTCGAGATCTTCAAACCTTCCTGTTAAATTAAAGAATAGCCCATCTCTTCAACCGCGACTGGGGAAGACAATGGCATAAAAAACAACACGGCAAGGGAAATATTGAGTGAGATATAAATATGTGAGGCAAACCGTGAAAAGGAATGACATTTGGGGACTGAAGTTCACAATAGCTCCAAAACACACTAAAACTGTACGAGTGGAAATGTTAGTTTGTGTTAAATGAGCGGCTTGGCTCTCATACGAATCATTTACTGTATGTTTGAAATCTTCTTTTAACCGTTAGTTCATCCCTCCAAAAAAAGCTCTCCCATCATTTACTCGTCTTCAATCCTATAAGTC
>CM049804.1:8744546-8822046 GCA_027422405.1 Ptychobarbus kaznakovi | reverse complement strand
AATGAATGTTTTCCTTACAAAAAACAGCACCCATTGTTGTTCAGCCTTTACTCTGCCAATCATTCTCGTCATAGCTCTATTTCACTGTATTGTACATTTCTGCTTCCACGAGCTCGATTCCTCTCCGTCTGCCTCACAACGGCTCACGTAAAGAGCGGCACACAAATCAAATCCAAATCGTGCACACATGTCTCAGACCCCGAGGTGTTACGAGACCCAGTCGCCCCTTCACCCACCCCACTTCCTCTCTCTCCTTCAGCCGGCTCTGCCAGGGGAGCAGAGGGGAAGAGGGGGGCGGCGGGGCGGCCGTATCCAGGAGAAAATTCACAAAAAGCTGCGGTAATGAATATTCATCTGTGACGGTGGCTTGGGCTGTGGCACGTTATCCTGGCTGAGACGCGGGATCCTCACAGGCCGTGATGTGAAGCAGGGGGAGTGGGGGGGAGGAGGAACATAAAGGCCCGTGGCCGATCCCATTACCCAGCGCTGTGCAGGCTTAATGGGATTCAGACAGGAGTCTGTGTGCTGTAGAGACACACTATTCTGTGAGATTTCATACTGGGCTTTAACGATGCGCTCTTCCAAAAATCCTCATTTGGGTAGATTTAACTCTCAGTTCAATTTGTTTAAGTGGGAGGTGATCAATGTTACTTTTCTATTTACCCGTAATATGACATTATGGTGTCTATTTACAATCGGAGTGTGGTGAAAATGAAATAATGCTCTACTGTTGCTAGCTACATGACTATTCTGAATTGCCAGGAGAGAGAGAGAGAGGTACATTTGTATTGTTTTCTAGATTTCTGTCACCGAAACATGCATTCAGGTCTACCAGAGCTGATGTCTGTCTTATTACCTCAGATCAGTGCTTCATCTTGAATAAGTTTGTTTGTCTTCCTGTTTGATTCGTAGACATGCGTGTCTGAAACGCTGCCTGAACAAGACCGTGCCGTTCTCTGATCACGGTCAGTAGAAACCTCTCTTTTCATTTCTTTCCTGAGCTTGTGCTGAGTTCGTGGTTTCATGTAAGTAAATAGGAAGCAGGGAACTAGGGAGGTAACTGTAACCCTTTTTAGTTTTTGCTCATCTCCTTTACGTTTGTTTCTCAGTGGTAATTACCCATATGAGACCCTGGACCACAAAACCAGTCATGAGGGTTAATTCTTTTAAATTTATATTTATATATCATCTGAATAAATGAGCTTTCCATTGATGTATGGTTTGTTATGATAGGACAATATTTGGCTGAGATACAACTATTTGAAAATCTGGAATCTGAGGGTGCAAAAAAATATAAAAATTGAGAAAAATGTCTTTAAAGTTGTCCAAATGAAGTTCTTAGCAATGCATATTACTAATCAAAAAATAAGTTTTACATATATTTACGGTAGGGAATTTACAAAATATCTTCATGCAACATGATCTTTACTTAATATCCTAATGATTTTTGGCATAAAATAAAAATGGATAATTCGGACCCATCCAATGTATTTTTGGCTATTGCTACAAATATACCTGTGCTTCTTATGACTGCTTTTGTGCTCCAGGGCCACATATCAATTAAATCAGATACAATAAAACTAAAAGTGCAAAAAAATGCAAAACACGAAAATACAAAACATACCTTAAAATGTGACAGGAATATATAGAAATATATTTGATATTTTATTATTATAGATTATATATTTGATATTGAAAATATAAACTACCATTAAAAAATGTGGGGTACACGTATTTTGTAATGTTTTTTAGAAGTGTATTTAATCAAAAATACATGAAGCAGTAATATTTTGAAATCTTATTACAACTTAAAATAGCCGTTGTCTATTTTAATATATTTTAAAAAGTATTTTCTTCCTGTGATAAAAAGCTGTATTTTCAGCATCATTACTCCAGTCTTCAGTGTCACATGATCCTTCAGAAATCATTCTAATATGATGATTTAATGATGATTTTGATGCTTAAGAAACATATATTAGTAGTAGTAATGTTGAAAACACTTGTGCTGCTTAGTATTTTTGTGGAAACCAAGATACATGCATACTTACACACACACACGCACACACGCACGCACGCACGCACACACGCACACACCACACACACACACACACACACACACACACACACACACACACACACACACACACACACACACACACACACACACACACACACACACACACACACACACACACACACACACACACACACACACACACACACACACACACGTGTCTTTATTGTCCCTTTTGATCAATTTATTGCATCCTTGCTGAATGAAAGTATTATTTTTTATTTAACAATAAAAAAATCTTATTGTCCCCAAACTTTTGAACAGTATACTGAACTGTAAACCAAAACCATTAATGAATGAATAAATGAATGAGTAGAACAGCAGTTTAAAATCTCTTACACACTTTAGCAGTTATGGCAGATTTATGCTGGATGTGAATTTCCACTGACCGAAAAGCTGTCACATTCATAATTACAGGAACAGCGCAGACCTTTTCTTATACTGTGTTTAAATGAGTCCAGAAAACACACAAAAACATATGTATATTTTCAACAAGAGCTTTTGAACTGTTAAAAAATGTGTAATTTCAATATACGTAAAATCATTTTAATAATATATACTATATTTCAATATAATTTCAATAATATCGTAAATAAACTGATGAATCTAAAACCTCGATTTGTGTATTTATTTTGGGATGTATTGAGCATGCACTGATATGGCCACTGTGAGTGTAATTTCTAATATTTCATTCATTGAGTGTTAAAGTCCCTTTTGATTTAAGGTTTGCACTTGATGCTAAGCAGCACAGGAAAATCCACATCAAACACCGAATAGTATAAATAGCATTTATTCTGGTGTGTTCAGACTAGCTAGATAGTTTGCGGGGGGGGGGGGGGGGTGCAGTGTTTGTAATTCAATGAGATCTTGAGCTGTTGCAGGTACTCTGTACTGTGGTCTCTCTGACATCTGACTTTGTTGAGGACTAGTAATCCACAGCCAGAGGTATCACGCCACCCTGAAGATTTAAAAGAGGGCTTGGTATTAAACCACTACTCTGTTAACAGCGTTACTGTTAAACCACGTACATAAAAAAGAACAGATACAAAAAAAGAAAAGGGAAATTACAAAGCGTTGGCGAGGTGTGCTGCTGCAAGCATTTAGGCAAACACAATTTTCAGCTTATCGTGGCAAGCTCTCTTTTACCCATCATCCCTAACTGCACCTCGCCTCACGCTCACTCCAATCCGGATCATTTTCAAATGCAAATAGCAGCACTTCACAGTAATCTCACCCAACAGAGAGGCGAATCTATTTGCATACATAAGTTGGCCGCTGTTGCCATAAGTCTTAAACACACAATCTGCATAAAGTCGAGGAAAATAAATAAAATGAACCAAATGTACTGTGTCAAATTCTGCAAAAGCAATAATGAATGACTTAGTTTGTTTAATATTTAAAAGCTAGGTCAGTAATGGGAATGACCATATGTGTAATCATCATTGTGAATTAGCTGGAATCTAGTGAAAGTAAACTCAGATACACCTTATCTTTCTCCTGTTGTAACCTTCTTACGCTTAATCAGCGTTTTCTGAAAAATCCATTCTTCTGAGGTGACGTTAATTTCATGTTTTACATGGCAGAATGATGGATTAGCCTGATTTTAAACGGTAACTCTGACAAGTAAAGATGCATACTGTGGTTTTTCTGAACAATTTGAGCTTGTTGTGCATTTCTTACTGTGCATCAATACGTGAATTTGTTTTAAGGTGAATAAGATTTATGACTAAATTTGTTTGTTTTAATGTAGCAAACTTTGGCAGCTTCCCAAAAGCCTTCCATAAATATAGCATATTGTATTCTGATAAAAATGTAGTGTAGTTGTGGGGGTGAATGCTAATAATTTCCTCATTAAAGCTAAATGTAGTTATCAGTATAATCTGTTCATGACTGTGTAATAATTCCATATTATAGATATGTATTTTGTTATATTTAGAATGTCCAGCTGCATTGGTAAAACGGTACAGTGTAATCATAGTGCATTGTAGTACAATCATCATCCTTATTACACCCACAGAAGGAAACACTCAATTTATGACAACAAGAATATGAAGTTTAGACCTCTTATTACAGTACTTATACTCTATTATGTGTTAAACAATGGTTTACATCTTTAGAGTATATATTGATTGCACAAAATTGGTTAGTAGAGTTTATATGCATTTTCATTTATATGTTTACAGATGCCTTTTTTCCTAAACATTCCCAAAGAAATGCAACAAAACACACACGTAGCCACCAATATTAGATAGATAGATGGATTTGTCTTTTTATTATTATTTAATATTCTATGTTTTTGTGGTTTTGTTTTGTTTCACTTTTTAAAAATTAAGCTAGAATTTTAGATGCTTCAGATTAAATAAATGTATTTGCTTACAAATGTTTTTTTTTCTTCAGTTTATTTAATAATTTATTTTTATTTATTATTTTTATTGTTCAGTTGTTAATTGTTTGAAATAGACTGGGTCAAACTACTCAGTGGAACAATGTCATTGCAAAAATAATTAAAGATAAATATTAATTAGCTACTTAATATGTAATTATTCTACTGAGCAAATTTAAACACTGTTATTGCATTGCTTTGGGATGTAAAGTGTTACCCTAGGCCTATATCGATATTTTGATATACTGCATTTTTATATTTATTTTAATATTTCAGAAATGTGAGTAGTGATATACAATATAGATTTACAGAATACAATATAGATGAACAGAACATGAATTCCTCATTAGCAACTGTGAATTCTCAATGCAATGGTTATGATCCCTTATACGTGCACGCATATATTACAATTGCTTAGTAATGTGTACCAAGTGTTTAGGTCAGCTTTCGAAATCAGGATATTTTGTTTCAAAAAACACAATGACAGTAACAGGGGTCCAAACAGAAAAACAAGTTTTGAGAAAGACTAGTATAACAAGGAATAAAAGCAGGCCCTGTACTGCGTCTCCCTTGTAGGAGTTCGCACCTCATTAGCAAGTACAAATCTTGTGGGGGCGACGGTGATGGAGAGGAAAGAGAGGATGAAGGAAAAAAGGAAAGAAGACGAGGTGGAGGAGGACTGAAGGAGTTAAAGTGTCTGGAGGCAGAGGAGAAGGAGGTTAGTTGTTCATTTACGGAGGATAGAGGTGTATTACTGTTTCCAGAATTGAACAGTTGCTCAGTGTCTTTTATAACTGAGTTTGGTTCTAGTTCTTGCCCTTGGTTCATTGTGCATGCATAAGAGCAAATATCAGCGTAATGCCACGTCTGAACTTCTGAGGTAATGTCTCCCCGATCATGGGACGACAAGCACCAACTTTAATGTGGCTTTTCTTTCCATGTATGAAAAATAATGCCACAGCTGAAGCATGTCTAAGGACGGAGCAAATGACTGGATGTTACAGTGTTCAGTGAGGGTCGGCGTTTGAAAAGAACCCTCTGCATTAACATTCATAATTACCTACATGGCGAATCTGATATGGTTCATTTACCAGCAGAGTGGGGAAACAAGCTGTCAGGAGTGTGTTCTTTAATTAAGAATACGACGCAGCAACGTGTCCCTCATGACCGCTAATGAAAGTGTTAGTTAATTCACTTATCTAGGCATGAAAATCTTAATGCTTCCTCAATAAGCTGTGGTAGAAAGTCATTTTTACATGCAAATGTCTGTAAGGATCAGTTACGCGGGTTTACAAATAGATTTTCGGACTCTATAATTAACACAGAGTGTAATTACATATACACTGCTGGACTTGTTGGTTTTCCATTGGTATTGACGTCAAAAGCCAGGCTCAGGAAAAACGTGCCTGTGGCAACATTTCTACAAAATGATGTTACGTAGACCTTTTTCACATTTCCGGGTTCCAGCAGCGGAAGTCGTCATAGTTGGGTAAACTTTGAGGGCAGGGAATGGGAGAGTGCCACAAATATATTTTTTTGCATTCCCATTTGCTCAAATAGCAAAAGAAATACTCCACGATAGTGTTTTTACGACTTTTATTCAAAGGAAAACATTTGGAAATTTGATACAAAGGTGATATAATACAAAGTATAGTGTTATAAATGTACATACATTTTTTTGACAAATCAATATACAGTATATATATATATATATATACATACATATGATACAATTTTTTTTTGCATGCATATGATACGCAGTTTTCTCGTACATATGATACGCATCTACCCCACAACCCTAACCCTACCCATCACATATTACATACACGCCAAAGTAAATTTTTACATATCAATACCACAAGTTTTCTTTTTTATTCAGCGTACTATTTATACGCACATTCATGAGGCCGGGTACGATGAAAAACGGTCCATTGCTTCTTGCACATTTTTCGGTACTTTCAAAGTTAAATGTTCAGTAAAACTGGTGCTGAAAGTGCATTTAGTTTTGTTCGAAATGGATGAATGTGATTGTTGTAAGTATCGTGTAAGTTTGAAAATGCCAGATGAGTGGCGCAAAATGAATAATGCTCACGTTTCACGTTTGAAAATAACCTACAACCTACACTAAACCAAACCGATAGTGTTAACAAAAACAAACGTGATTATGAAACCACATTTGCTAAAGCAACCAGGACATTTGTGCTTGAATTCATTTATGGTGACTCGTTTATTACGGGACTCCTGCTCATCCCAAGTGCATTGTGTATCAGGTGTGCTACAAGTTGACAACTTGAGAAAAGCCAGTGATGAAAACATCAAAATGTATTAGTTCACAATAGTTGCACTAATGTAAAAATGTTTTGAGGTCAGAGTATTGTGCAAAAGCCATGTGAAAAAAGTCTGTACCCTTATGGAATTAACCATGGTTTTATTATAGCAGAAGTGTAGTAACCATGTTTTTTTGGCGTATTATTAGCATTTGTATAACCACAGTTTTACCTCAAATACCGTGGTTAAACTATGGTTAGTGTAGTAAAACCATGGTTAATCTGTGGTTGCCATATTTTAACTACAGTAACCATGTTTTTTTGGTTTTATTTAGTAAAACCATGGTTCATTTTCGTAAGGGGTCTGCCACTGCAATCACGATTTATGTAAAAACGAAGAAAAGTTGTTGGTGTTTTAGCATCATTAGTGTTCATTTCAGCTGGAAACTGCAGTGAATTGTACCTAAAGGCACATTTTTGTTACCTTTTATATGATAAAACAACACTGTTAAAGGTTGTTTGGCTATTTGCATGTTGTCAAGAGTGTAAGATCATGCATGTAAATGTGTTAATTTCTAGAGGAATCCTCAGTTTTTTTCATGTGTGATCTTATTTTGAGGTTAACACTCTCTAGTTTTGTCCTTGTTTTGATATGAATCTTCTTCAGGCCGGTGTTTTGAAGCAAAACATCAGAAGTTCAATATCTGCTCTCCACAAGTTTGAAGAAAAGAGGCTTAATTGTTCAAGGTTGTGCGTGTTTTAATCAAGGCATGATCAAATACGTAGACAGCCCTGGCTGTAAATAATACATTAATGCCCATACAAAGGCAGCCCCACAGGCAGTGTGCAGAGCGGTAAGCACTGGGGGAATAATACATGCCCTCAAGTTATGCACCACTTTTCTGCTGAGTCGTCAGAGTGAGAGGAAGTTCAGAAAACGGCTCGCTCTGAAGTTACAGAACTCTTCTCAAGGGTGATGGGAGGGCTGGCCAAAGTCACTCTTCAAAGGGACCCTGAATATCCTCTGGTTCTCTCTGAGAGTCCAGCACAGGAGATGATTCAAACACTGAACAGTATACATGTTTAGAGGAACGGCCTCATCCAGTCAATATGAGTGAACAGTGATCTGGTTGGAAATACTGCTGCCTTTGTTCCCTGCTTGGCCAGGCGTTACTCCTGAGGTCCTCGGTCTTGGATTTGAGTCTTTGATCATCATAGTCTCTTTCGTCTTCTGTTTTGGTCTCGATGCAAAGGGACAGGGCTCTTCGATTGTCTGCATCTCCCTCGCTTAAGTCATGATGCAATGGCCCGTGAGCCGTTTGCCAGTGATGTTTGGCAGTGATTGTTTGGCAGAGATAGCGTTTGGCAATGCACAGTGTTGGCTCTGAACTCTGTATGAGAGTTTATATACAGACAAAGCCATAAAGTGAGGTCTTGACCTGAAAGATCTTGTTCTACACATAATACAGTAGGTTAAATGAAAAAGGAGGGAAGATACAGATAGGTGCCGATAGCAAAGGATGTCATGACTGAGCATTTAAGTGGTTTTGTGTTATAAATTTAGAATGATCTCTGCATCAGCTTTTTTTGAAGAAAGGGTGCATTAAATTGATCAAGAGTGACAGTAAATCATTGCATAATGTTACAATGAAGATTCATGATTTAAAAATGCTGCTCTTTTGAACTTTCTATTCATCAAAGTATCCTGTATTCCTCAAAAATATTAAGCATTTTCAACATTGAGAATATAATAAATGGTGAGCACCAAATCAGCATATTTTAGATTTCTGAAGGATCATGTGACACTGCAGTAATGGCTGCTGAAAATTCATCTTTTACAAAGAAATAAACTACATTTTAAAATATATATAAATAGAAAACAGTTTTTAAATTGTAATAATATTTCACAATGTTCGCTTTAGGTTTTCTCGATGCTGTGTAACAACCCAAACATTTGAATGGTATTTGAACTATAAATCAATGGTTATATTTTAGCATAATTAGATTATCCATTCTGATCAAAGAAAATATTTTTTATGTCAGTGCTTATGAAATGAAATTTCCTGAAGAAAAAAATACTGACACTTTAAAATACCTAAAAAAATGGGAATTTTTCTAATGGGAAGTTTCAGGGTTCTTAATGCCACGTCAGGGGCTCTGTAATAAATACACTCCCTCTCTGTTTATTTTATATTAAGCTTTTGTTTATGTAGTAGTGACCCTTTTTAGTTAAATTACAAGAAACCTTTTTAGTTAGTGTTAAAGGCAAAAAACAAATGATAGACAGGAAAGGTTGGAGTCAAGTTTAAAGTGATGTCTCCATCAGTTAGTAATCAGTCTAGTGGTAATTAACAATCTCCATTCTCCACTTAGCACAGCTTCAGAATTGCTTGGCAATATTGATTAGACTCAACGGCCAGTCAATTGGAATTCCCAACGAGAGAACTAACGCATGTTTATGAATAAACAAGAGCAGAGACCTACCTTAATGGCTAAAATGTTCCTGTGTTCCTGTGTTCATGTTCCTGTGGCTCAGTGGTAGAGCATTGTGTTAGCAGCACGAAAGGTTGTGGGTTCAAATCCCAGGGAACACACATACTGATAAAAAATGTATAGCCTGAATAAGTTCGCTTTGAATAAAAGCATCTGCTAAATGCATAAACGTAAAATGACTAAACATCACAAACCCGGACAGATTATTGGAGCTGGGTGTAATGCTCTGGTGAAGCTGGGTCTGGGTGGGTCATCTTGTAGTGACCAGTACACTCACCATTATCTCCAGTCATCGCTGCTTGGTCAGCAATGGTACCCGAATATGCTGACTTCTCACTTTTTGGGATTCACTTGTGCTTTATTTATAATGATGCAGGCTGACTGCAGCGATGAATGTTGTATGCTTTTTTCTTTTTTTCACCAAGGAGGAGCTGATGTCCAAAAATACTAAAATGCATCCAAATAGCAGGGTATTGCATAAGTGTAATAAAAGGACTAAGTGTTTAAGGAGTAGTCTTTTAACTGAAAAAGATGAAGTGAAAAGGACTGAGTGCAAAATAAAATAAAATAAAATAGGAAGGCTTAAAATAAGTAGATCTTTTTTATGATGATTTTACAACCTCCCTGGAGATTAATGATCATATTAGAGGAATACGACTAAGGAGTTAATTTTTATTCATTTCCATAAATAACGTCAGAGCATTGTTTTTGTGTTTATGAAATTAACCTCTCACAAATGACTTATGAATATTCACCACGTTCTGATTAAGACATTTTCAAACTTTTTTTATCAGAACAGCACAGAATATGCAACTTTAATCTTTAATCATGGCACATTTAATATTTTTGGGGTGCATTTTGAGCAGGTGTTGCACAAGTAACCATATGTGTTTTCAATTCCCTTTATTGAGTTTAGCCTTGATTTTTTTCTAGTGATTTACAAATATATATAGAAATAAACTGTTAAGATTTCAATTTACACACACTTTCATCTCTATTGTGTTTTTAAAGGAAATGAAAAAAAACAAAAACAAAGTGTGTTGCCTCTTGATGCAATCTTTTTATTGTTTGCTCTGCTCTTTTTCCATTACAGCAGACCTGGCTTCTCTTCCACCCTTATCCAGTGCTCAGCCCTACAATTGCTTTTTGAATGAAATAGGACAAGTTTTCATCCATTTTTAATTGAAATGCAAACTACAGCAGAGGGTCACAGCAACAGCAGCGCCTTCACTCCCTGATGATAAAGGCTGCAGCTATTTGTCTGGCTATCAGCTTGGTCATGTGTGTAATTGCCTTTTACCATTCTCTGGCCACAAAAAGCAGCAGAGTGATGCATGCTGAGGAGAAGTCAGTGAAACTGCACACAATACAAGCCAAACGATTCCATACGTACAACGAGGAGGGGTTTTGGTCAAGGAGCTCACTTTTTCAAATACGTGTCTAATAATAATATTTAAGATCAACGTTTTATTTTGACTCTCCTTTGTAAGCGAATGAAATGGTGGAGAGAAATGAATAAAGGAAGAAAGAGATGAAATAATTACTCTGACTTAAATAATAGTTTGTGTTCTAATTTATGAAAGTGTTTATATAAAAAGGGCATAGGAAACGTTATGTCAAATGTAGGCACTTATTTTACAGTTCAGGCGCTTTATTAATTATAACATTTACACAATGGAAACTAAACTAACAGGACAGAAATAAAGAACTACATTAATCATTGCTCAAGGGATTTAGAGTTGGCTTATACTATGAGGGAATTTTAATATTTCATTCATTTTTGTAAAGTTTTAATGTTGTTAATATACTGTAAGTTTCATGCAATTCATGCATTTATTATGAATATTTCATTGTAAATCTGCGGGTTTTATTTTAATGCCAAAAATAGCAACATTCACTCAAACAAAAGTAATGAAATTATTTATAATTGGCTTTTTTGTATAATGATAAATATTGAGGACACATAAAAATGTATAAATTAATTACCCATATGTTTTATTTGAAACATTTTGATTAGAAACAAATGAATTAATAAATGTATTATGATTTTTTTTATATTCAATGGACAGTTTTTTTTATGGCAAAAATAACAACATTCACCCAAACACACTTACTTATTTGTGGTATTGTGATGAAAGAAAACAACTAATATGATTTCCATTGTACATTTTGTTTTATGCAAAAATTAAGATGCATATGATGGGTACATGAAACACACGGCACACAATACAGAAGAAAACAAACTAATTCATAACAATTCTGGTGAAGTGGTGGCTATTTGACATTAATTATTACAATCATTTCTTTGCTTTTGTGCAATCTGCTTATTTTTTTATGAGTAGACATTCATGCTTACATAAAAAAAAAAACTCATACATTTCCATACGAACCGCATCATCCACCTTGTAAAATAGTTCTGTTTTCTCCGTAGATCGGGTTGGTAGGAATGCATTGGGTTATGAAAGACTGCAAGGCCTGTTCTCTTAAAGAAGACAAAAGGAAAAGCCGTAGCAGGAGAGAGAAGCAGATGTTGTGCTGGTATTGATCTTCTCAAGGTCAGAGCAGACATGAACTTCACCCTCAGGAGAATTCACTCCGTCACCTTGACCATGAGCCAACACCAGTCATCTGACCTCTGACCTGCGTCCTCCAGAGACCGCCTACCTCTATCCTACCCCCCGGTCACCTTCTCCTCGAGCTAATCCCTCGGATTTGACCTCTGAAATTTCACCTTGACCATGCGCTAATGCTGCATTTTGACCTGGGACATGACCTTTGATCCCAGCCCATGTTCTTCAGCTGAATTAGGAGAGCGCTGGGGGGAACCAGCAGGACAGTACAAGCGCCGACCAAACGCTGTTCAAATGAAAACTGACAACGCTCCCCTCCCCCACCCCCGAGCGATCTGCCTGCCCACTGGGCAGTTAGAAATGTGGGTTAAAGTGAGTCAATAGTGTTTCACAAGGCCAAGATATCTCCCCAGAGCGGGGTCTTCTGTCTGAAGTGGTTTGACATTTATTATTTGGGAAAAAAGAGAAGAGAGGGGTGATTAGGGAGCGAACGGCTGGGAAAGAGAGGATTGACAGGCAGGGTGAAAGGGAGAGATTGGAGAAGTGGCAGGGAGAAACAGAGAAGCTCGGTCATATCGATTTGGATACCGCACGTACACAAACATGCACTTGGGGCATGTCCTACCCTCATGCTATGAATAAAATATGAAATTCTAAATATCGGATTATGATGGCCCTACTACGAGTATTTTAAAGTGCACAGTGTTTATCATCAGCGCTGCATGATTCAAAGCGTTCGTCTTTAACAGTAATTTTATGTAGCTGTGTTTTTGTGTTTTTCCCCCAGTTGCTTGGTGAGCATGTAGTTGTTTTGGCAGCAAAGGTGAGAGAGTTTGGGAGCGGGAGAAAACAGAAGTGAAATATTTATAGAGGTTTGACTTGCACCTCTCCCATCGGGGCTGCACATGCATGCTGGAGATAGCTGCAGGCCTTACAGAGCAGCAGGTCAGATTCAGAGGTTTACACATCATAGAAAAACACTACATGTCAATGAGGCAGAGAGGAGCGGAAAGGGAGAGAGACAGAGATGTTTGGGAGGGGATGAACAGAAAGAGCACATGGAGGCAGATTTGAGCCTTGGAGATATAGATTTGTTTTCTCTTTTTATTTTATCTTCTTGTTGTTTTTGACAGATACCTTTCCTGTTTATTTTCTTCCCTTCAGATCAAAAAGCGTCTGTGTGATATTGAATTTGACAGCTACCTGTATCCATATCAAACTTCATTTTGTGCTGTAGTTTTGATTTCTTTCATCGTCTATAAAGATTTCAGATTTAGTTTTCATGCCAAGGCAATAGATTAGGGATTTTTTTGATGGCATGGAGGCCTGATCCACACCCAAACAGCAAACAGCTAGGCAAAACCTGGGAATATAAACTAAGTAAGAAACTCTTGATATTGCGATGACTGACACTATGGTATAATTACCTTAGTGAAAAATAAATAAACTAAAATGTATTTTAAATGCATTTATTATACTACAAGTATAAATAAGTATGCTAGCCTACAAGTACATTTACATACCCTGCAATTGTACTTTTAGATACTAATCTGGTAATATTGTATTAACAACTAATATTGTAATTAATGTACTTTAATTGTGCGGAGGTAGTGCTGAAGCCCAACTAAAGATGTATTTACAGAAGAACTATTGGAACTTTAAATATATTAAAGACAGGCAAAAATACATCAAATAAAGTTTAATTTTAATTTTTTATACCATACACTTTAAATATATTGCAATTAAAGACTGATATTATTAATAAAGATCATTTAATAAACCACCTTCGAAATCGTGTTTTGCTTGATGTTTGAAAGGCAGCTTCAATAGTGCTCACTTATTGAGCATCTTTGGGCTTGTTGTTTGGGCTCAGCTCATAGAGCGATCTAGTTTATGGAGTTAATAAAGTAGGCAGGTGCTGGTTGTGATATTTTGGTATGTTTAAGTTTATTATAAGCTTGTTCTTATTTGCTGTTTTTTTTAGCAAGATCTGGCAACAATAATGAGTCAATGTGTACCTCATTCCCTGTGATTTCTTGCACCGCATACAAAACAGACACAACTCTGATATGTTATTAACACTAGTTGTTCGGTTCAGGTTTGTACATACTGCATATCATTTTTTTAAATGCGGTTTAATTTTTTCAAGAGTTAATTCGGTTCTAGTTGTCCTTCCTGTAAATGACTTAATTGTGTGTACAGAACAAGATTAAGCGCTATGAGGTCAACTGACAACCAAATTTAGCTGTAGAGAATACATGGCCTTTGAGAAATGAGTGCGTGTGAATATGGATAGTCTGATAGTTAGTTGTTCATTCAATTAATTACCGTTCATAAGAATCAGAATCATCCACAAGTTACATCTATTAAAATAATTTCTAAATGTACATCTTTAATGAATATCTCACATGTGCATCTTCTCAGCCTTTCATTTGGTTTATGCTGCCCAAAGCCAGGTCCAGACTTGATCAATAGGTCATCAGACAGGGGGGAAGAGGTCAGAGGTCAATGCTAGTCTGATCAGGAAACGTTGGATCAGGCTTTTTTTGTGGGAGGAAAGTATGTGAAGAGAAAATGAGGATTGCTGATTCAGGAGCCTGCAGAAAAGAGAAGCTTGTTTCTGCACTGATGGGCTTTCTCTTAAACAGATGATTTATTCTTTTCTAAAGGGCATGGAAGGGAAAGTATTGATCAGGATAACGTTCCCCACAGCCGCTGCTGTGACCACCTGAGACTGGGAACATGAATGAAGGGTCAGGCCAATCAGCAGCTCTTAGAGGATTTGAATTTGCTTCTTTTCCTCATTGGGTATTTTTTGGGGAAAAACATCAGTTTGTCTGGATATTTGGCAGAAAAATGTTCTCCATATTACAGCTGCAGTTAAAAAGGGTTTGAGAACAGTATCTGTATCACTGGTTTTACTTTAGGATCCAGATCTCAAATTGGACATCAAATGGCGACAACCAAACACAATAATAAGATTGTTAATCATTCAAAATCTAATACGTTGGCAAGATTTACAATTTGTTTTTAAAGATTAGGCTCCTATTCTCACCGAGGCTGCATTTATTTGATTATAAATACATTAAACAGTAATATTGTGAAACAAATTAAAACAGCAGTTTTATATTTGAATATATTATGTAATGTAATTTATTTCTGTGATAACGAAGCTGAAATACTCCAGTCTTCAGTGTCACATAATCCTTCAGAAATCTTTCTAATATGCTGATTTAATGCTAAAGACATGTTAAGTTATTATCAATGTTGAAAACAGTAAAAGAACAGAAAGTAATTAAAAATTATTAATTGCACAAAACACATGTTATATAGTCTGCGTTATATTATGTTTGATCAGAAATGTTCATATGTTCTTATTTGATACTTGGTTTTGTGTTATTTTATGATTGAATGAAGTGTTATGTTTTTCCTGCTATGCGAGGTTTGTTAGATTAAATCTGTGACCCAGTTTTAGTTTGCGGTATTATCACTTTTTGATTTTAGGTTTCTTGAAGTCCAACTCAAAGGCAGGTTCTCAGGTATTTTTTGAGACCCATCAAAGCCTCTGGTACAGCGATGCACCTCCCTTTCCCCTCGCCCCTTGTTTTAGACGGTGTTGTGATTACATTTATTAATCTCATGGCAATAGAATAAAGGCCCGCATGTTCAAACAGCAATTACTCCATCGTCTTTGGAGATACTGTCCGGGCATAATTGGATTTAAATGAACTCAAAATTTCCTTTGTTATGGCACATAACACGCAATGCTTTTTAATTAAGATCGCTGGGCTCAAGTAATGATACAGGCCCACGTCGAGAGCCGCCGTTTCTTTCATGTTCCATTCTTCAAACAGCACTGAGAGCGGGGAAGCCGCAATGGCGGACGGAGCGGCCCACCGTCTAGCTCAGCAGGACAGGGTGTGGTTTAATTAAGAGCCCACTTTATCAGCTCCATCGAAGTTTCTGCTGTGAAGATGAGATGCTCTGTACTTGAGCTCCTATCATTTACGTCGCTGATAACCACAAAGTGTCATTTCTGGCTCTTGTCTCATGTCACGTGGAGTGGCGGATGAGAAGGCAGGAGACTGATATGCTGGTCAGGTAGACTCGTTTACTGAACCTGTTCAATGGTTTTGTGTGTGGACGACGTCATGTGTTTCCACCACAGAGCTCTCACAAGTGAATATTGTTTGTCAAAGGAGAAAAAAGTTATTGTAGATATACATTACAGTTTAGTTGAGAGTTTTCCCCTCTCTCTTGGTACTCGGTTTCAAACAAGCATTTCACGTTTTTAAACATATCTCTTTAGTATGTTCTGAACTAGTGCAGTGGCAGGTGGAAGTCCCTTCTCTAATTTATCTCTTCACTTCCACTGGTTTCACTATTGGAAAGTGTTATAAAAAAAAAACAAAATAAAATATAAATTCATAAACTACCATTCAAAAGTATGAAAGATCATTAAGTTTATTTATTTATTGTTTTGAGAGAAATTTATATTTTTATTCAGCGAGGATGCATTTAATTAATCAAAAGTGGAACTAAAAACATTTATTATAAAATATTTATTTTTCAAATTTCAAACTTTTTATTCATCAAAGAATTCTGAAAGAAAATGTATCACAGCTTCCAAAAAATACTAAAACAACCTAGTTTTCTTTGCATCCTCAGAGAAAACAATCTGACCGTACATAAGCGTGTAGGAACAAGGCTGCACTGATCAAAGTGAACACCAACTTTGGATCCTAGGACATCGTACACACTCGGAGAAGCTCATTCTGTAACAGAAAGTCCATGACATAACAGCCCCCCCCCCCACATCACCCCCAGCTCTGTATAATTGATCTTAATTGCATTGTTATTTATATATTATTTAAAAAATTGCCCTTCTGTTCAGTGCTGAGAGCTTTGAAGAAAATGGAAGAGACTGAATGAACACACACAAAGTTAAAGAAACAGGGAGATAAAAGTGCAAAGAGTCGTGATAATATAATGCAGCTGTAAAGAGAGACATTAGGAGGTTATCTGCTGGGAAACGACTGTGCATTGTAAAGTGTAAAAAAAGAATGTGTTAACAACTGCCACAATTACCCACTATAATTACTTAATTCAATTTATGCATGACATATTTAATAAAAAGGGCTGTTTTTTCATCTAATGATAAGCTGTCACTATATGAAATAAGACTAGAAAGGACCACCTGATCATGGACTCATGGCAGCTGTTATGATCATCTGTAGAAATCACTTTCTTACAAAGAAAATATCGACCTGCACCGTTTGTCAGACAACCTATATTTTAAAGGATGACAGAACTAAAAAGCCGATTTTGCCTAAAATAATACATAAAGTAAACTTATACAAAATGTACATGAGCAACAAATATATTAATAGTTCACCCAAAAATATAAATATGCTAAAAATATATTCACTCTCTTATGTAGATGAATTTGTTTCTTCATCAGAACAGATTTGAAGAAATTTAGCATTACATCAACTGCTCATCAATGGATCCTTTACAGTGAATGGGTGCCGTCAGAATGAGAGTCCAAACAAATAATACAAAATTACAATAATACAAAATAGTCCATCACTTAAAGTCTTATGAAACGAAAAGCGTGTGTTTGTAATAAACAAACCCATCATTAACACTGCATTAATACTTTTTATCTTCAAATCATTGCTAAAGATAAAATGCAGTCCTCTATACATAATTTTGCTTTCTCCAGTGAAATATTTATTGATCTTGAATCCACAAATGTAAATTATGAATAATTTTGAGTTTACGGAACTTATTTTATTAGGTTTTGCTGAAAGCACAGATCACCATTAATTAAGCTGATACAACACATTTTCCTGATACAACACACAGTACGCACATACATACAAATCATTTTGGTAGTTGCCTTAAAGTTTTGAGGTTTCTCAACTTCTGTAAGTTAAATAATTTACAATAAAAAATACATTTTAATTATAGTGAAAATCTACATTTTTAATAACCCCAGATATGGATTTTTTTACAGTCCTTCTCAACAGCACTGCAGATGTCTCCCCAATGACCTGACAATTTTCCTTCCATAGTCTATAAACTTATTTTTTGATTTTACATTGATTTTGATTTTGACAACCTATATGTAATTTCTGGACAACGTTTGTTTTGCTGTTCAACTTTGAAGTCTGGGTTGTCTATTATTATGAAAAGAGCAAATACTCAAAACTGCATACACTGAACATACTGTACGCTCACTTACTCTCTAGTTTCTTTGTGTCTTAATAGCATATCCTAGAGACATTCTTAAGCATCAAGTGCTCCCCGATGGTTATTACATTGCTCTGCTTGGTCCTGTGTCATATGGACATCTTAGTGAGGCAGAGTGGGAGAAGAAGTGGAGCTCGAGTGAATCTGACAGTGATACACTAAGGCAGAAAGAACACCCTGGAAATAAGTTATGGCACAATGATGACCTGGTGCTTTTGATAAAATGCTCAGCCTGCTTCACAGTTTGGGTTTGAGATGTGGGTGACTGCATGATCGATTGGGTATTGTTTTATGCATCTTTTACACATGTAGTCTATCCACACCATGTACAAGACGTCATCAATCAAATGATGGAATAACACACTCTTCATTCATTCAGTTTACAATGGCTGCTGACTCTGTACTGTCTCTCTCTCTCTCTCCTCTCTCTCTCTCTCTCTCTCTCTCTCTCTCTCTCTCTCTCTCTCTCTCTCTCTCTCTCTCTCTCTCTCTCTCTCTCTCTCTCTCTCTCTCTCTCTCTCTCTCTCTCTCTCTCTCTCTCCCTCTCTCTCTCTCTCTCTCTCTCTCTGGCACTGTTATGACAGGATGATGGGACTGTGTTGGCTGAAACCTTATGAGAGGTGGAAGCTTTAAAAATTGACATTTTTATATCCACAACATATTTCTAAGTACATATGGTGTATAAATCAAATGGGTAATCATTTTTAAATTCATCAGTCCTGAGATGGAAAACTCAGTGTTAATTATGAAAATATTAATTGCCACATAGTAAATGGAAGGATGGGAGTACAATATAATATTCATTATCCATACTAGATATTTGGATGTCTTTCAACAGGTTGTTTTTTATAAAAAAATAATTTCGATAGGACAATTTAGACATGCAATCTGTCACAGTCTATCTCAATGCAACTCAACTAACTTATTTTGTTTTGTTATATATTTATAATATGAAAATCTACAATTAAGTGATAAATAATGACAGTGTTAATGTTTTGCTAATATTCTGTTCAATGAAAATCATAACAAAAACTACTTTAGCAGCCTACTGTTGCTATGGTTACCTCAGGAAATGAGATTCACGTTTTTGCATGGTATTGCATATATACACACATTTATCAAAGTTACAATATACTGACAAGCAAAACAATAAAAATGCACTGTAACGCTTTGGATCAAAAGCGTCTGCATTTTCTTTCTTTTTTAAATTAATACTTTTATTAATAAATGGTGTTCCTGTGGCTCAGTGTTAGAGCATTGCGTTAGCAGCGCAAGATTTCTAGGTTGTGGGTTCAATTCCCAGGGAACACACATACTGTATTGATTTTATTTTACTTTTATCATCAAAAATAAATAAAAATGTTCCAAAAACAATAAACAGACAGTTTCACTTATAAATCAGTTATTAGAAGGTTCCATCACTGTTAAATCATGTGACACTGAAGACTGGAGTAATGATTAGAATGCTGAAAATTCAGCGCTGCATCATGTGACACTGAAGACTGGATAATGAGGCTGTATCACATAAATAAATAATATTTTAAAGTATATTAGAAAAGATTTCAATATTTTGCAATAATATTATTTTTTTCTGTTTTGTTTGATCAAATAAATACAGCCTTGATGAGCAGAAGAGACTCCTTAAAAAACAAAAATGTGTGTGTGTGTGTGTGTGTGTGTGTGTGTGTGTATGTATATATATATATATATGTGTGTATGTATATGTGACCCTCTCTGTGAAAACCCAACTAAAGTCATTTTTTGAGATTTACTATTTTCTTCATAAAATCATCCTACATACTGTAAAGAACATTCTGTGAAAATATATTCTTGGTATATCTTTAATATTGAATGAGTAAGGCCATGTCAAATATTGAAATCATTAATGCCTGTAATCAAATTTTGATGCTCTTTATCTCAGAATTAGTTTTTGGACTTTAGCCTGGTTTTTACAGAGAGGGTCACTTATATATATATATATACATTGTAATAAATAATTGTATTACAGTACATTATTCATTTATCAGAAGCTTTTATCCAAAGCGACTTACAAAAAAAAAATGGTATAATACAGTAATTACTCAAAAGTATTAGTATTTTTTATAATAATTTAGTAATAATTTTTCTTGAGTGCCAAATCATCATATTAGAATGATTTCTGAAGGATCATGTAGTTTTATAATATTACGTTTTTACTGTATTTGTTATCAAATAAGCAGCTTTGCTAAGCATGAGATATGTCATAATTCAAAACCATAAAAAAATTCTTACCAACCCCAAAATCTTTGAATGGTAATGTATATTTTTAGACTTCCCAACTTGTTCTGGGTCTAGTGGTTTAAAATGTATTCAAGTTTAGTTAAGTTAAATGAAATACAAAGAAACCCTACTACTGTAGGTCAAAAGTGTATCAGCATCAGAACTAGTGTGCTAATAAACCTGCTACCTTGCTATGGATTAAGTGACATTTATGCCTAAATGGCTCATGCTGGTTGATCCTTGTCCAATTATTTTTTAATGAATTGTTGTTTTTTTAAAGCACATTTGTCTTCCATCTGTTTTTATTGTTTTATATTAATCACTTTCCCAGTTGTCACACTCACGCACATGCAGATCTTCCCCTCAGATAGACACTCGCAATAGAAGGAGAGCAAAAAGTGAGACAAATATTATACACAGACGCTTGACACAAAGTTTAAATCGCACATGTCTCTCTCTCTCTCTCTTTCCCCCTCTCCAGGGAGCAGTAATTACAAAAGAGGCTTGGTGTAGTCTCTCTCCTCCTGTGCTCTCTGCAGTGTGAGGGGGAGAAGTTGCTTTACTGAACAGTTGCAGCTGGTTTGTGCAGGAATTAATCATGATGATTAATTGGGCTTCAAGTTAAATATCCACAGAGCGACGTCAAGCTGACAGGCGTCACGCTTAAATTGACACTGTTTTAAAAAGCAGTAGATTGATTTACAGAAAGGACTAATGAATAGCTCTCTGAACCAGGGGAGACATAAACAGGAATGTGTGTTTCTGAATCTGACCTGAACAGTCAGTCTGTTGCTCGCTCTCTTCCTCTCTCTCCTTGTCAATATGCTGCTTTCTCTGTCTGCTTCTCTCACTCTAATTTGCCTGTGTGTGTGTGTGTCTTTCCCATTGTTTGGGCACATTGGTGTGTAGGGGAGGGGCTCCAGTCCTGGCATTTGTAATCCATCTATTGTGTTGGGCCTCTCCAGCTCTGGATCAATGCACTGCACTCACTCTGGCCCACAGGTCTGTAACCGAGCCTCTATTCAGCCCTGCTCAGTCCAATCTCACACACCAACTTTGGAGGAGGAATAGCGAGGGTACGGATCACTATATGTGTTTTCTCCACATGTGTATTTTGAGAACGAGTGTGCATGTATAATTGTGTAAAGCTTTGCAGGGAACCTTACGCTTTTTCTCTTTTGTCCAAAGCATGTTCAGATTCCCCTCTGGAGTGCTTCTCACTTGAAGTCGAACCTCATTTTTTTCTTCATTTAAGCCTACATTTATCACTTGTATATACAAGTATCACTAAAATGTATGTGGAATTTGACAAGAAGGGTATTTGGTTTTTAACCTGAGAAATGCATTTGGATCAAGGACATAGAAGAAAAGAAGGAAAATCAGTCACACTTTATTTTAAGGTCCAGTTCTCGCTATTAACAAACCATTAGCTATGACTTATGCCTCAATAAACTCCTAATTTTCTGCTTATTAATAGTTAGTAAGGTAGTTGTTAAGTTTAGGTATTGGGTAGGATTAGGGATGTAGAATACGGTCATGCAGAATATGTGCTTTATAAGTACTAATAAACAGTCAATATGTTATTGATAGACATACTGATAAGCAACTAGTTAATAGTGAGAACTGGTCCCTATACTAAAGTGTTACCGCACAATCTAGTTTAAAACACACATTATTAGAAAAGTAGGCTTTTTATTCATGTTACATTTATGATGTTTGTCTTTGTATTCATGTTAGTTTTATGATGTTTTAAAAATGATTATAGGATTTTTAAGGGAAAAATAAAATACTCTAAAAATGTCATGTGGTGTAATCTTGACATAAAAGGTAATAACACATTTTCCTTACAACTTATGCAAGCGTACACATCTGCTTCAATCATTATTTAGTTTATTCAACATTTAGGTGATTATATAGGGCTTTAAATATATATTTTTAATGCATTATATAGATTTATTATACATTTATATATAAAAATGAAATCCTGAAATTATTGTTGTTTATACACTGACCAAAATTATAAATGCAACACTTTTGTTTTTGCCCCCATTTTTAAACAAAAGGCCTATTTCTCTCAAATATTGTTCACAAATCTGTCTAAATCTGTGTTAGTGAGCACTTCTCCTTTGCCGAGATAATCCATCCACCTCACAGGTGTGCAAGATGCTGATCAAGATGCTGATGGCCACAATAAAAGGCCACTCTAAAATGTGCAGTTTTATCACACAGCACAATGCCACAGATGTCGCAAGTTTTGAGGGAGCGTGCAATTGGCATGCTGACTGCAGGAATGTCCACCAGAGCTGTTGCCCGTGAATTGAATGTTCATTTCTCTACCATAAGCCGTCTCCAAAGGCATTTCAGAGAATTTGCCAGTACATCCAACCGGCCTCACAACCGCAGACCACGTGTAACCACACCAGCCCAGGACCTCCACATCCAGCATCTTCACCTCCAAGATCGTCTGAGACCAGCCACCCGGACAGCTGCTGCAACAATCGGTTTGCATAACCAAAGAATTTCTGCACAAACTGTCAGAAACCGTCTCAGGGAAGCTCATCTGCATGCTCGTCGTCCTCATCGGGGTCTCGACCTGACTACAGTTCGTAACTGACTTGAGTGGGTAAATGCTCCCATTCGAGGGCGTCTGGCACTTTGGAGAGGTGTTCTCTTCACGGATGAATCCCGGTTTTCACTGTACAGGGCAGATGGCAGACAGCGTCGTGTGGGTGAACGGTTTGCTGATGTCAACGTTGTGGCGGTGGAGTTATGGTATGGGCAGGCTTATGTTATGGACAACGAACACAGGTGCATTTTATTGATGGTATTTCGAATGCACAGAGATACCGTGACGAGATCCTGAGGCTCATTGTTGTGCCATTCATCCACGACCATCACCTCATGTTGCAGCATGATAATGCACGGCCCCATGTTGCAAGGATCTGTACACAATTCCTGGAAGCTGAAAACATCCCAGTTCTTGCATGGCCAGCATACTCACCGGACATGATATCACCCATTGAGCATGTTTGGGATGCTCTGGATCGGCGTATACGACAGCATGTTCCAGTTCCTGCCAATATCCAGCAACTTTGCACAGCCATTGAAGAGGAGTGGACCAACATTCCACAGGTCACAATCAACAACCTGATCAACTCTATGCGAAGGAGATGTGTTGCACTGCGTGAAGCAAATGGTGGTCACACCAGATACTGACTGGTTTTCGGACTTCAGCATTGAAGGTGCTGGAGCGCTGTTCCAGATTATTCAACCCAGTTTAACCCCGAACTGCTTTCTTGCTAGAATTCTATCAGAGAAGCACAATGAATTCATCTAAATACCAGTCACTGGGATCTGCACGACTCCTGTGATGAGCTCAGATCAAAATTTGTGAGGTTAGCATTTACCGCTTCACGTCTCTTTTGATCTTCTCTTGAACCCCAAAGACAAGTTGTTCCTCCTTGCAAATACTGTACATTTTGCATTGTGCGCCATACCAAAATCCACCAATTTTCTGAGAGAGAAGATGGGGAGGGGAAATGTTTTATCCAAATCAGAGGTGTCTAAGGACTTTGAAGGGGGAAGTACCGCAGCAGCCAGTAGGGGGCGCTGAGACAAAGAGAAATCCTGTGAGGAGAAATCTCCCCCCAGCACCCTTATCTGCATTCACTTCCTCTGTCTCATGAATACAGAATGTTCTTGCACAACCCAGTAAGCCTCTGAATTCATGAACACGCAGAGCAAGTGTGTATGTGTTTATGTGTTTAAAGAATCTTCCTGCCGCACAGGCCTGTCTGTTTGGCTTGTGTTTGTATGTTATTATTGTTGCAGTTTTGCAGTTGTCTGTCATTGTAACCCCTCCCCCTCCTGCCTCAAGTCAAGTCAAGACTCTCTTTATACAGACAAGGTTGTCCATGCTCACCAAAGACTCTTGCAAATCATTCTGACTTGGTGTGAGTGTATATTCATGCACCTTCTCCTGTCGACAGATCTATCTGATACAAGCGGCTGGAAGTCAGGTGAAGGTGAAGAGAAATCAGGAATTAAACTCAAGATTCATAACAAACACCCACATCTGCTCACTGAGAAAAACAGGGACTGGCTAGCAATTCAAGTTTTTACTCAACCTCCAGCTGTTCCAAATAATTTGACTTTCTTTCTCTCTTGGAATTCAAATTGAGAAATTTCGAAGATGGTGGCTCTTTTCCATGCAGATGATTGATAGGGAGTTGAGCTTTCCAGCTTCAAAAAGGAGGGAAACGCACCATTATAGAACATTATAGATCTTCTCAAGTCATGTGATAGATGTGTAAAAAACAAACCAAAATTTGCAACACAGCCTCATTGGAAAAAACGTGCCTGTGGCGTCATTCCTGCAAAATGATATAAAGCCCAAACCACACTGCACGACTTTAGCAATCCTACAAGATCACTGCATTTCACACTGTGCGACATGGATCTAATAAACTTGGCTATGACGTGTGTGTAGACTGTACGATGTTGACACCTATTGATTGACTCGTACGCTATGACGCATGTTACAATAGTAGAATAAAACATCATCAGCATCAGCTAGTGGTAAACAAAAAGCATGATAAATCACAATTTAGCAGTTGTATTTTTTATGTGTGCTGAAAAAAATGGAAGCAGCGAAAGAGGAATGGATAAGAGCTTGAGGTCAGCAGTGTTATGTTTTAGCGCCGCGTTGATTTCATGTCTCTTTTTTATTGGTTGGTCAGTAAACGTGGATCGTAGCAGCAAACACACTGTGCGATGATCATGCTGTATCGCAGGCTATCTTTGGTCGCAAGACCTTGACAACGGCCGTCTTTGAACCTCTCTCACTGTACGACACAGAACCACTGATGAGGAGACACGATCACAGAAATCACCACGTTTGTTTCACAATGCCAATATTTTGTGTGGGACAGCCGAAAATCGTGCAGTGTGTTTAGGGCTTTACATTTCTTCTTGCACACTTTGCAAGATTTTCAAAGTAATAATATCTAGTGAGTAATGCTAAAAGCACATTAAGATTTATTGGAAACAGATGAACTTGTGGTAATGTTTAATCACATCGGTTGTTGGTACATTATCTGAAGCAACAATAATGCTTTACAAGTCTTTGAAGTCTTTTATTGTGACCCATGTTTTACGAAACTCATGCCCAAATGCTCTGCATCACAAGTATAACCCTTTATCGGGTGAGCTATCAAGCAAGTTTACCATGTAAGAAAGCCATTTGGCTCTGGTTATGTGATGCAAATCATGCTCTATGGTAAAAATGTTTTAACAAGTGATAGTATTGTGCAAGGAACTGCTTAATATATATATATATTTTATCACTAATCATAGTTTGCAAATAAATAAATAATATAGATTAATATAAAAAAAATAATCAAATAAAAGAGGCACGTTTTTTCAATGAGCCTGTGTTTTTTTTTTAAGTTGTTATTCGCTGAAATTAACTTGTGGATCTAGTTCACAAAACTGGTCTAAATTATTTGTAGACATATTAACTAATCTGTTTTTTTTGTGTTCAACTCACTGATTTAATGATTAAGTCCCATCTCACTAGCAGGGAAGATTCTTAGAAAATATAATTTTAATCAAAATTTTAGATTGTCCCTCACAAAATGCTATCATGTGGCTTTAGAAGAGATATAATACAGCACACATATTTACGATACTTTATGTTGCTTTTGCATGTTTTTTTGAAGCTTGAAAGCTCCAGTTCATATACATTGATATTGCTTGGAAAAGAGCAACCATGCACAGACATAAAGGACAATATGAAGGTCTGTAAATTAACTTTCAATTTTGTATTACCTATCCCTTTAACAATCACTGAATGCTGTTCCACAGCAGAATTCGAGAGTTCATCACGTTTCTAATCTAGTACACTCGTGTGTGTGTGTGTGTGTGTGGCTTCCTTTAGTATGTAGGCATCACTGACATGCAGCGAGCTCGAGTTCCCCACGAGCAGTGACTTCAGCCTTTGCTTTTCTCTGAGTGAATCTGTGTTTTTGGAAGATGATGTAATTGGGATGTCATAGTGTTCAAAAAGACACACTCCCTGAATCAGTTTATACATTTGATCAGAATTGTAAATTGATTTGTGTCATGATTCGTAATGATACATTTATGTTACCTTTAAAGATCAACCAGACATCTTAAAAGACAATATGTGATACAAACATAGCTTTCTGTTGTTGTTTATTGTCTTCCAACCTTGGTTTACGGCCATCTTTCGGACATAGGGGTTCAGGTTTATTCAAACCAAACATCCGAATGAAGGCCACAGAATGAACTGTACTGTAGATGCCAGAAGGAGAGGTTTGAGTATCTGAGAAACTGCTGATCTCCTGGGATTTTCACACACAACCGTCTCCAGAGTTATAGTGTGAAAAACAAAAAAACATGCAATGCTGCAGTTTTGTGGGCGAAAGCATGTTGTTAATGAGAGGGGTCAGAGGAGAATGGGCAGACTGTTTAAGCTGACAGAGACGCAGCGGTAAGTGAAATAATCACACGCTACTACTGTGCCATGCAGAAGATCATCTCTGAACATGCGAAGCGTCAAGCCTTGAATGGGTCACAGAAACAGAAATCTACACCGGGTTTCTCTCGGTCAGCTAAGAGCATGAAACTGAAGCTACGTCAAAACTAGAGAGCACAAGATTGGGAAAACGTCTGGTCAGAAGAATTTTGATTTCTGCTGTGCAGGCGGTAGAATCAGAATTTGGGACACGGGTCCAGCCTGCCTTGTGTCAGCTGTTCAGTTTGGTGGTGATGGTTTAATACTCTCTGGAATATTTTCTTAGCACAAATTAGGCCATTTTATACAGTACCAACTAAGCATTATTTGAATGCCACAGCCTCCGTAAGAATTGTTTTTGGCCATTTTGCATCAAGCTTATTGCCACATGATAATATAGTGTTCAAATTATTTAAAGACAAAATAATGTATAGTTTTTTCTCCCAATGCTTTCAAAGGGATAGGTCACCCAAAAATGTAAAATTAAAGTTCCGTCATCATTTACTAACCCGCATGTCATTCCAAACCTGTCTTTCTTCTGTGGAACATAAAATAAGATGCTTTAAATATGTTGGCAACCAAACAGTTTATATTCCCATTGACTTTTTGTCCATACAATGCCAACATTCTTTAAAACAAATAAAATAAACTTGAATTTGTGTACTAAAAGGGGTCATCGGATGCTCATTTTCCACAGGTGGATATGATTCTTTAGGGTCGTAACGAAAAGTCTGTTCTTCAATTGTAGTGTAAAACAACACTGTTTTTACCCTGTTAAAAAACGCTCTTTCAGCAGCAAGCCGTTTTATTGCATGTTGCTTTAAATGCAAATGAGCTCTGCTCACCCCGCCCCTCTCTTCTGAGCCGCTCTCTGAGGGACTGTTTACTTTATTCATTGTGAAACTTGCTTACTAGCTCATTATTAGGAAAGGCCATTTGCAAAGATTCATTAAAAACCCTTACACTCACTTCAGGTGAAGCTGGATCACGAATGATTCGCGGGAAGATAAACACATTTAGGTAGATTCACACACTGCCTACACACTGTTCACATAACTTGTAAAAGTGCATGTCGCATCCGATGACTTTTTAAGATATTAAAATTGTTAACTTTTTTATTTACATTAACCAAATATGATAATATGACTTTAATTCTGCCTTTTTTAAAGACTGGTATAATCTTTACTTAGATAAATCTCATAAATAATGAGATTACTGTCTAATGAGAGTTTTTCATTTTGTTGAGAGCACTAGTTTTTTACTGAAAGAAGAAAAAACTAATATACATTTTTACATTTAAAATATACTTAACTATCTTTAAAAATAACATTAATACATGTTATCTATACAAAGGAACACATTTCCACTTGGTTGCATTTGCATTAATACATTGACTAAAGAAAAGCCAATTATTAGTTTTTATTAGTTTTTAATATCACACAATCTTTTTCTCACACAGTATGCAAGGGTTTTTAATGAAAGAACATGTAAAAAGCTGATGGCTTTATATTTTATAATGAGGTCCCTCACAAAGAGGTCATCATGTTTGGGGTATTTTCACCTCACAAGTTAAAACCCTCTCACATAGAAGACCTTTGGAATGTGGTGGAAGAGTAAATGTAGCAGATAAATCTACACTATAGGCCAGAATCTGTCAGCTGCGCTGGGGTCAAAGCAGGGGTCATAACCAGGATTCGAAAAATGCACCTTAAGTGACCACTGAAAACAAAGTTTCTGTGAACATGAAAGTGAGGTTATTGAAATTTTCACACAAAGGTGGAATGAGCCGTTGTTCATTTACAGACAGGTTGCATGTTTGATGTTTTCACCCGTTTCCTCTGAGCGAAACCCCTGTTGAGTTCCGCTGTTCCTTTACCAGGTAATTAAAACCTCCTTGCTGACCTTCACAAACAGAGAGCTGGTATGAAAGTCATGGTCAACTGCCTTTGTACAGAGTATTATAGAAAACAACAACAACTACAAAAGTAACCTTCCTCACAGCAGCGGACGTGGGAGGTCTTTGATTGTGCATATCAAAGAATCGCTCCCCCTGTGCGCTCATAGTAAGCCTCCCAAGGTCAGACTGTCTACCTCCAGTACATCACCACGGACGGGCGAAAACAGTGCAAGGCGCTGGATGCAACTTTTTAACCAAAATAGTCTGTTTGGAAAAGTAAAGTATGGCTATTCGTGACCCTGTTTGCTGTATACATAGATTCTGTCTCAATCATGTGAGAAAATTAATCAAATGTTACATATTACAAAATGGTTAGTTATATTTTTAAATTCTGGTTGGTCATAATAATGTTCCAATCCTGCAAAAATACATGATATATGAAGCAAAACATATTTTCCTCATACTCAACTGCTCATTATTTTTTTGGATAATAATATTTTTAGGGATTTATTTATTTATACAAAAAAAACAAATACCGTTTTGGGGGAACTATACAGCTGTTCAAATGTTTGGGGTCTGTAAGTAAAATAATCAATAGATCAATGCATTGCATTTGTGAAAACTTTATATTCATCAAAGAATAAAAAATAAATCTGTCTTTGTTTCCACAAAAATATTGAGCAGCTGAACTTTTTTCAACATTTATAAGACATATTTCTTGAACACCAAATTAGCATATTAGATTTCTAAAGGATCATGTGACACTGAAGACTGGAATAATGACTGCTCAAAATATAGTACAGTATAGTATAGTATAGTACAGTACAGTACAGTATAGTACAGTATAATATAGTATAGTATAGTACAATGTATTGAATCAATTACTCTTTAAAATATTCAAAAAAAAAAACTGTTATTTTAAATTGGTAGGTTTACAACATTACAGTTTTTTACAGTATTTTGTTGTGCAGCCTTGTTCAAATAAATCACAAAAAAAAATAAAAAAAAAATAAATAAATAAAAAAAAAAAAATCTTACTGATCCCAAACTTTTCCAATGGAATAATTGTGGCTATCTGATATTTTCATATTATAATTTTATATTATTATTATTATATTTTTTTATTATATTTTAGTATCCATCATATGCAACTGAACAGGTTGCAGACACTAACAGAAATCTATATCAGTGACAGTATTTACAGTATAGAGTTACATACATTCTAAAATGTCTCATAGCCAGTGATGTTTATTTTTAAATGTTGAAAGTAATAATTTAATGGAACAAATTAAAAGGGGCAACATTAATCTAAATAATTGGAGGTTTCTTTCAGAGGCTGTCGGAATAAACAGCCACCACACTAGAACAATGTGATACAGAGTCAGTGCACCAGCAGACAGAAGGACATTTCAATAGCGATGGAGCTGAACAAAAAAAAAGGAAAGGAGGAAAAAAATGTGTCACTTGCAGCTGTGGACTCCTAATCCTTCAGAGAGAAAGAGGAGAGAGAGTGAAAGAGAAAAGAGCATTTCTGTAGTGAAGCTGTGAGTGAAGCACAAACCCAGAGGGATCCACAACTGCAAATAGTGTTTGGAAATGTTCATGATTAGCTTCATGTGTTCTGGTGGCGGTCCTCAGCATCACAGAGACAGGTAGAGAAGGCCACCTTCATTTTAATTGCTTATGTGCTGTTTCTTATTACAAACGACCTGCAGTTCTAAAGCGTGAGCCGTTTAGTACAGAGCTCTTTTATGAATGAGGCCAAATCTGTGGAGGCATGAGGCAGTACTGGGCCATTTTGTCAGCAAGGAAGGTCCGAAGAGAATTTAGCGTCCTCTCTGGGGTGGATGGATTGCCAACTACTCGTGCAATCATGCACCATGTGCCGAGCGAGAGAACACAATAGAGAAATAAAAGATCTTTTGTGAAGGCAGAGAGGATGGAAGGAGAGATAAACGAGAGACTCCGTAGAGGCTTGCGTCAGACACACAGAAAAAGTCAAGACATTTACAGTGCCAGAGGAAGAAGACATGAGCGGTTCTTAAACCATTTGTATTTCAGGATATTGGTTGCAAATTAAAATTATTTGATAAAAATCCTAAAATAACTCTTGCTAATGCCACGTGTGGCAGTTTTGGACTGCATAACGGCTCTGCACAAGACGCACTACATGTTCTGAATGTCAAACTCCACCTGAGGAGCTTGGTCAGTAATTGGCATCGTGAAACAAGACAGTTTGCGGTTTTATTGGCCATTGTGCGTGTTTGGGAACAGGTAGCGAGACATTTTCGAAGGAGAGACATAGGAGAGGGGAGATTTTATATCCTGAGGGAGTGATGCGGTATGACCAGAGAGTGGAGAAACAAAACGAGAGAGAGAGAGCCTGTTTTCCCACCGTTCCCCAGAGGGTTTCATGTAAAGTCGGAGCAGTAAGAGAGATGCTGATAGGGAAGAGGTAGAGCTCACAAACAGACTGCTTCTGTCTGGATTTACTGATCAGACACAGTACACCCAGACAACTTGCCTCAATCGTGTGCTAATGTGCCAGCGGTGTGCTAACTGCTAAAGCTAACCAGCGAAACATCGACTCGTTGGCCATTGCTCATTTCACATGCGAAGAGGATATTTATTAAGGACACACAAAAAAAAAAACTTATTTTTAAAGCGCAAAGTATACTTTGATTAACGCTAGGATATACGGTTGTCAATAGATTGTCAAAGATTTGTGTATCGATGATAGTCAGACATACGGCTTGTGGCTGATGTCTTTGAGGATAGCAAGACTATTATTATTATTATTATTATTATTATTATCAGGCTAGTATTATTATTAGGGCTTATTTGTTCCACCATATTTATTTTTCTGCGTTTTTACACACGATTCCATTAAATTTTTAATGCAATAACCAATCAGTGGATTTCAAATTAGTCATCGCTGAAACACTGGAGTTTTCTTGTTAAGTGAATTCTCTCATCATAAGCTACAAAGTGCATATGTAGTGTGATGTAACAATAAGAGATTAATTCATCATCCATTGTATCATAAAGTGCATATACTCGCACTAAACTCAAGTCAATGATGATGTTCTTTGATTATGTAAATGTTTTCTGTAGCTGCTGTTTGAATAACTGAGGAAATGTAGGCATTAAAATGTGTAACTTTCTATTAAATTGTTATGTTAAATACATATTCGGTCATATTAAAAATATTTTAGAACATCCATATGCTACTTGTCTAATGTAACGATGCAACTGAGAGGATCCATTTGTAAAGCTTATTTATTAAAGGACGTGGTCAAAAACAGGCATGGGTCGACAACAACAACTGGTATGGCGTAGGCAAGACAAAGAGTAATCCAAGGACAGATGTGATCAGTCTCCGGTGAACAATATCCAACAGGGCAAGGCAAAGAAAGATAATCCAGAGACATAGCAATAGTCCAGGCAGAGGAAAACAGAGTCCTAACGGCAAGACGAAAGGGTAATCCCAAATACACAGGCAAGGATCTGAACACGGGAAAACAGGCAAGGCAAGACTATGACTAGACTAGACTAGGAAAACTAGGGCAGGCTCCGTAGAGTAGCTATCAGTTAAAATAGTGATAAACGCTAAACAATACTCAGTGATTTGAGAATGATCTGAGTGGGTGTTATATAGTTGATTTAATTGGCTACAGGTGAGCGTGTGATTAGTGAAATGGCACATGGGAAATGTAGTCCAAAGTAACGTGAAACAGTCTGTGTAGTGTGAGAGTCAATATAATGGAAGGGTGACCTCTCGTGGCAATCGGACGGAAGGCCACGGACCGGAATCGTGAAAATATATAATGTGTAGTTAATAGTTTACACTAACATTAGGCTGCTTTAGCCGTACCCTAGAGTTGGTTCATCTAAGTAAATAATTAAATAAATTAGTATGATTATATCGCATATCGGAAATCTCACAGGCTAAGGATAGGATGATATGACTATGGAGCATATCGCTCAACACTACTAGGATATGCATATAGTACACTTGACATATTTTTGCATTAACTTAGTCTGTGCGTACAGCATATATGCGGCAATATTTTTTTTTACTATGCGGGCTTGGTATGTGGACCCTTTGGACTCTTTTTCACCAGGGTAAGGGGGAAGGTTAGCATGATTCAAAGGGCCCGACGCGTGGGTGGAGGCCCTTTATACTTTTCTCTCTTTACGAAAGTCATAGAAACGGTTTTGTGGTTTTGCCTATCGAGGCAAATGACAACACAAAAATACATTTGTTGTATATTCTGTTTACCCCTATAGAAGTTTACCCAACTATGATTACTTCCGCTTCTGAGAACCCCAGAACCCCAAGTCCATTAGTTGGTCTTTCCAAACCTGCGTGACTTTCTTTCATCTGCAGAACACAAAAGAAGACGATATCCTGATATTAGGGACATTTAATAGGACCACCACTCTGCTATTGCTTTTAGGCCTGATGACCCCTTCTTTAGTTGACAGCCAGGAATAAGCTTTGCATATACATTTTCACAAATGTAAATATTAAAAATGTTTTATTGTGAAGGAATTATGATCTAAACACACACACACACACACACACACACACACACACACACACACACACACACACACACACACACACACACACACACACACACACACACACACACACACATATAATGGATGCTCTGCATTGTATTGCTAGCCATTTTAATGTGAATCATAATGAGACTGTACATTTTGTATTGCCTGTCAGTAATATTAATTTTTCTTGTGATATATATAGTCCATTTGGGTTTGTACAGATTACCTTTGAAATGAGTCGTTGAGTTGTTAATTGTTTCAACAGAGCTTTTCTGACCTTTTTCCTGTTATTACTTTTGTCTGTGTTTAATTAGGGGTCGAAAAGACCTTGGGACCAATCACTTCACTAGAAACAAAGTCTAATTAGGAGAAAGGAAAAGGCCTTTTAATTGTATGTCAATGTCAAAGGAACATTGTAATTAATTATTATATAGTCAAGGAGTCGGGTACTTCTATTCATAAAAAGGTGTGTGTGTGTGATACATGCAAGAACAGTGTGTGAATGCTTGTGGACACATATATAAATATGTACAGTTATACATATTGTTATACGTAAATTATAAAACACTTGCACGTTTCATTGCATTCAGCTGTCAAATTATCTGTGTTTGCATTAAACAAATTATAGTCCTTTTGCTAACAAGAGCTAAAGAAATCTCTGACAGCTGTCAGATTGTGAATTGTTGTCTTAGTGTATAAGTGTTTCGTGTTTTTGGTAATTTTGTAAATCATGCATGTGTTCTGTCCAGATGAAACACAGCAGTATGAGGCAGCTCTACCGTCCTCGGCTTCCTCGGTGTGACTTCACTCTTACTGTGATTGATTACATAGCTGGAGGCTGGACTATGGTGAGCAGTTCTTTTTCTTTTTTTTTTACTTGTTTTCCTTCAACTTCAGATTTAACATGTTGAACTTGTTGTTATTGTCAGAGCAAATAATGATGTCTTGTGCAGTCTATGCTGTATGTCATTTTAAATGTATTTGTCACGGTCGTCAAAAATCTTATAAAAACAACAGTGTTGTGTAAAAAGAGTATAGGGGAGAAAAAAGAAGAAATAAGAAACCGCTATTAGAGTCATTTGTCCAGGAATCGGATTACAGTATGATTTCGATTCTCTAAAAAGAACCACTCGTAAGAGTCATTTGTTCTTAAATCGTCTCCACTGGCTGTGCTGGGATTTCAGTAGTGGTTTTGCAATGGCGTTGAATAAGTCTGTCAGAATATTTTAGTACGGTATGCCAAACCGGCTGAGTGGGTACAGTTGTAATGTGGAAACTTAAGGCCCGTAGTTCACATTTTTGTAAAAATATTTTAGATGGATACTTTTTTTCTCTTTTAATACAAATAGATAATTATTCTTGTCTGATTATGAAAGCACACTGCGTGTTATAAATGTTGATTTGTCTTCTTCAAATGAACAGTTTTTTGAGACATGCTAGATGCTATAGCTGCTAGCATATTAGGTTGCAAAGAAAATCATCAAAACAAGGTTTGACTGCAATGATAGTGAATGTATTGGCTACCAATGTGTAAATGATTAAGGGCATACATGTGACACACACACACACACACACACACACACACACACACACACACACACACACACACACACACACAAAACTGATCTGAAAGTTATGTGTAGATTAAAAATAGCAAAAAAATTAAATGTGTTTGAATATTTCACATAAATAAATGTAGGCCCGACATCTATTTAATTGAGTGTTACAGCATGTGTTACTACACTGGATCTGGCATAGGGACAGCTGTACCAAAATTCTGGATACCAAGAATGATATACTTAGGTTTTTGAAATGTATTAGACAGACAAAAGCATCTATTATTGTCAGTATTTGTGCAGCACAGAATTTTGTTTTTACAACTGTACGCACTTATTAAATGAGTAAACTGTCTACTTTTAAAGAGAGCAGGAGTGTAACATTAAATGGACTCTGACAGTGCGTGATACTGAAAAGAAAAATTAGAAATAAGAATGTGACATCTTTAGTGAATAATTTAGTCATTTTTATGCTTCCATATAATAGCAGCAGTTTTCCCATTGAAGCGCTGATAATAGTGTCACTGCCTAGATTTTTATAAATATTATCAACACCACAAATCTTTGTTGTCATGATTTGAGATGAAATGCTGTGATGTAACAGAAAAAAACCATAGCATGTCTGAGAGAACGAGAGAGAGAGACTTTGAAGCGTTGGACTTCTCAACTGAGCTGTGTGTGGAGCGCTGAATTTCTCCTCTGACAGCTGATGAGGAGATGACTGCTAATTGTCACGTCCTTCTTGTTCTTTGAAGTGTTAAAAGAGAAAATGTCCTATGATATGTTTGCTTTATTGAAGTGCATGAATGATTTTAACTCCCAGTGGTTTTTCTTGCATCTTTAAAATGGTTGTAAAAATGCTGACAAGATTTAGGCTACATTTGTATTTTTAAAATACTCTAACAAAGACCTGACAATGAAACATCAAGATATTAATGGAAGGTGTTTTTTTTAACTAGACATCACATCTAAGCTTTTTTTCAGCATGCAATAGGCATAAATACTCAATGGAAAATAATATTTTATTTATTTATAACTATGCACCTCCCCACACAATTAATATGTACATCATGAACAACATATGCACATGCGTAGGATGTTAATCAAGCAGTCAAAAAAGGTCAGTCAATGCATTCCCATAAACAACAATATTTTCCTTCTGTTATGATACAAAATGATTGGCAGATTTTTAGCAGGAACAACAACATCAAAAAATGAAATACACACGGAAACAAGCCATATGCTGCTCTTGCACTATTGCTGGGGTTGATTTTGATTGCTCTGACATACTGCCAATACAGCATCATTAAATAGAGCAATTAACATCATTAATTTTTCAGATTATTTGGATACCGTGGCAGAATGTCCAAGGGAGGTTTAAAACCACCCATGGTGACAAAATAAATGGCGGACTTTGGTGGATGAATAGGTGATGGATTGCAGTGTGGGATCCCCTGCTCTGCTCTGATTGACAGGCCTGACATATGGAATAGTTCTGGTACTCTCTAGAGACTCGGAAAGAGTGAGAAAGGGTGGGAAAGAAAGAGCGAGAGTGTGAGAGGGGTTGGTGAGTGAGCCGCACTGCCTGTCAGCTCGAGAGGAGGAGGAGAGGGTGCTTTCTTACTACAATCTGTATTTCTGATCAAAGCAGCTCCAGATCTCACTCTATCTATCTCTAGCCTTCTCGCTGCCTGTCTCGAGCTTCCCTCCTTTCCATCTTACTGCATATTCCCTCTCTCTCTCGCTCTCTCGCTCACTCACTCACTCTCTAAATTTAGCACCAGAGGCAATTAGTGGTGAAGTGCTCAGAGCAAGATCTGTAACTGTTGACAGGTTCCACAAGTACAACAAACTACAGTGTGTGTGTTCTGTTTGGAGTATTTAAATATGCAGCTCTTTGCCCGTTTAAGTCTCTGAGGAAGAGGTCCTTGCTATTTAGACAAGTGTACATGTGAAAACAGGTTTGGACATTGTTATTTTGAAAACAAAAAAAACATCAAATTTTCATCACATTAGTAGTATTAGTGCTATTAATATTGGTAAGGTAGAATAGATCTAAAGGCCCTCTCGGATACAATTTTTTTTTTTTTTTACATTAAATGGCAACAAAAAACATCTGCTTTTTTTATTGGACTTGAGGTAATTTGATCAAACATGTAATAATGTTTAAAATGATCATTATATTTAAAGTCCTCCAAATAAATGTATATTTACAAATATATAAATACAACCCAAATTCCAGAAATGTTGGGACATTTTTTAAATTTGAATAAAATGAAAACCAAAAGATTTTCAAATCAAATGAGTCAACATTGCATTCACAATAGAACATAGATAACATAACACGTTTAAACTAAGAAATGTAAAATGTTATGCACAAAAGGAGCTCATTTCAAATATGATGCCTGCTACAGGTCTCAAAATAGTTGGGACGAGAGCATGTTTACAATGGTGGGGCATCGAGATTATGAGTTTCTGGGGTTTTGGTGTTGCAATTTGATCCCATTCTTGCCTGATATAGGTTTCCAGCTGCTGAAGAGTTTGTCGTCACCTTTGACATTTTTATTTTAATGATGTGCTAAATGTTCTCTATAGGTGAAAGATCTGGACTGCAGGCAGGCCAATCCAGCACCCGGACTCTTCTACTACAAAGCCATGCTGTTGTAATAGATGCAGTGTGTGGTTTTGCATTGTCCTGCTGAAATGCACGTCATCTGGAGGGGTGCATATGTTACTCTAAAACCTTTATATACCTTTCAACACTCATAGTGCCTTCCAAAACATGCAAGCTGCCCATACCCTATGCTCTTATGCACCCACATACCATCAGAGATGCTGGCTTTTGAACTGAAAGCTGATAACATGCTGGAAGGTCTCCCTTCTCTTTAGCCCGGAGGACACGGCATCCGTGATTTCCAACAAGAATGTCAAATTTAGGCTCGTCTGACCATACAACACTTTTCCACTTTGAAACAGTCCAATTTAAATGAGTCTTGGCCTACAGGACATGACGGCGCTTCTGGACCTTGTTCACACTAACAAAGGACTTCTGCCTTGTCCCTTACGCACAGATATTTCTACAATTTCTCTGAATCTTTTGATGATCTTATGCACTGTAGATTATAAGATTTGCAAAGCCTTTGCAATTTGACGTTGAGGAACGTTGTTTTTAAAGTGTTCCACAATACCACAGATTGGAGAGCCTCTGCCCATCTTTACTTCTGAGAGACTCTGCCTCTCTAGACATCCCTTTTATAACTAATCATGTTATAGACCTGATGTCAATTAACTTAATTAGTTGCTAGATGTTCTCCCAGCTGAATCTTTTCAAAATGTCATGCTTTTTCAGCCCTTTGTTGACCCCGTGCCAACTTATTTGAGAACTGTAGCAGGCATCTGATTTGAAATGAGCTCTTTTAGTGGATAAAAAATTTAACATTTCTCAGTAAACATTTGTTATGCTTCTATGTTCTATTGTGAATAAAATATTGGCTCATGTGATTTAAATGTCTTTTAGTTTAATTTTTTTTCAAATTTAAAAAGTGTTCCAACATTTCCAGAATTTGGGTTGTAATTAAAATCTTGGAAATTATAGCAGCTAATAGTTATCTTTACATGACTATGTTTCGGTTTTGAAAATGAGGTTGCTTCATCAATATTAAGTAGTTTTTGTAACCAGAATATATATATATATATATATATATATATATATATATAATACTCTCAGAATTTTTTTTTAAATAAATGTACACTGAAAAAATATTTGTCAAAGTTGTAAACAAAGATAAGAATATTGGAGTATATTTTACAAGAAAATACAAGAAATACAAAAACATTTTCAGTTTTCCTACTTCAACATTTCATGTATAATTCAATGCGTTACTTGTCGTTTGTGAAATTTACTAGCACTTTCTGAGTGAAAATAGTTTTAAATAAATTTTGTTTTAGTGTACAATGGAAAAATGCCTTCAAACTATTTTCACTCTGTAAATTTCCCAATTAATTGCAAAACAATTGCAAGTAACAGAGTTAACTAAGCATTACATTTTAAAAGACTGAAATAGTATTTTCTTGTAAAACAGCAGTGGTCTTTGTTTTATTTACAACTCCGTATATATATATATATATATTGTTTACAGTGCACCTTTAGGGGTACAACAGCTTGTCACTGGGGCAGTATCCTTACTTTTACCTCACTCAACTTTTTACCTTATTTAACCCCAAAACAATTAAGGGAACAAACAGTATTACTAATTTAAGGTACCAACACACCTATTAGTGGTTAATAAGCTAAATAAAAATAAAGAATGCTGCCCCAATGCCAAACTGTTGTACCTCTAAATATACAGTGTTTATTTATTGTTAATTTTTTTGTGACACTCCTTTTTTGTCTTTGATTTCTGCGTATATAATCAATGTTGGCATGACAATGCAAACAAATCAGTTTTTAAATGGTATATCATCTAAAAGAGCCCTGTGTGCGTGCTGCGTTTGGTGCTTCCTGCGGATTTGCATTACAACAGAATCTGCCACACTTTAGCTGAGATCTGTGATCAGTAATAGTTTGATGGGAGACTGATTGAACCCTTCCCTGACAGTGAGCTGGAAAGACGTTTTCACTGCAAACGTTTATTCAGGTGGGAGGATAATGATTTGAGAGAGCCCAATAGTAGCAGAGAAACCCAATTCTCCTGAGAGTTACCGGCCTGTCCGGACTCATTAGTCGCTGACTTACTATCCTCTCTTCTGCTTTCTACCCGTGAAGAGGGTGCACATCTCCACCTCAGACTGCTTGATTCAAGGAGACTATTTAAGGATGCAATTCAGTTTTTCACCAGTCTGAATTACTTATTATTCACTGTATAATCCCTGTGGACTCAAGATATTATTCCTATTATGAGCATTGGACTGAATTCGTTGTTTTTTTATTATTTGTGCCATTTAATGCATATGAAACACGGCAGATATAGATGAGTGACTGATTGTGAAACCAACTGAACCAATATTTGGATGTTCAGGTCAGGTATTTGCTGAGTGCCGGTGATAAAAATGTATTACTTCTCATCCTTGGATATTTCCGATGAGAGGGAGAATCTATGTCGATGCACAGAGCAACATTTCCAGACACTTCGGCATTGTTTAACACAGCCTACATACTTTATTTCCAAACCTTGCCTAAATATGCTTTCATCTGTGTTTGATTTTCACAAGTGAGGACTCATAAGTGATTGCTAAAATGTTATGAAATAACTAGGCTGTGATATTTTAGCAGCAGCAAAAAAAAGAAAAAGCACAGTACACAAGAATGCAGTTTAAGCTGAATTAAATTCATAACAATAAATACATTCTCAGATTTTGGATCTGGCATTTGATTGAGTTGACCTAAAGTGACCCCAGTCCTGGTTTATGCAGTCCTTCCTGTAATCCTGCTAGGAGATACTAGTGGAAATGTGTGATGTTTTCCAGTATTGCTTGGCTACCTGAGGTATTGCCAGAACCTTATTGTCTCAGGTGGTTTTACAGAGGGGTTGTATCATCCCCATGGGGAATATCACATTTGCATAGTGTGATTATCTTCAATTGTTTATATACGCATCATAATGCTGCGGTGTTCATGGGCATGTGGGTTTATGGATGTTTAAAGCTCATCTTTGTGTTGAGATTTGAGCTGTGAATCAGACTCTGGTGAGTCAGGAAGAGAGACGCTCTAATGAGGGTCTAGCTTCTGCCAACTGGTATTATGTTACCTTTTGTTGTCATGTAAATCTCAACACTCAATAGAGAATAAAAGCCATGACTGACATTTTCGAGAGCTATGCGGTTTTCTTCTCTGTCCCTGCATAGTTCAACCCCATGTGATAATGTTGTTGTAATGTGTAAAGAATAGCAGCTTTTGAGAAAATCCTCATCCGCAATACAGTATGTGATAGCGTACAATAAATGCAGGTCTTAATATACCCCAGGGCCCTTAAGTAGCTAAATGATGTATCAGTAACAATAGATCCTGTGTCTACCTAGTTTGTCTTTTTTGTTTTTGTTCAAATAGTTTGGGCCGTATCTCAACAGCCACAAAATCTCAGCTAGTTTTATAAATGAATCAACAAATTCGAAACTATTACTTATGTGCTACTAATGTGCTAAGGAGAGCTAAGGTGGATGTAAACATTTTAGTATAAAACGTTCATTAACCTATTTATGGACCTTATGGTGCATTTTAATGATACTTTGATGGAGCATGTACAATCCTCTTGCAAAAGAGCAGTCAGCAAAATGTATCTTTCCATGTTCAAACGTGAGATAAAAATAATATTCAACTTATTTGAATATTTAGTGGAACTATTCCTTTAAAGGAATAGTTCACCAAAAAAAAAATAATATTCCGCCATTGATTGCTAACCCTGATGTCGTTCCAAACCTATAAGACCTTTAATCATCTTTGAAACACAAATTAAGATATATATTTTTATGAAATCCGAGCGCTTTCTGACCCTCCATAGACAACAAGTAAGTAACTAAGTCAATTATATTTATGTAGCACATTTAAAAACAGCAAAGCTATCTAAAATGCTGAGCAATGTAAAACAAAGTAAAAAAAAGAAAGACAAAAGTATAACCAAATAAGACAACAAAAAGGCAATAAAACAAAAGTCGAGTGAGTTTAAAATGCTAAAGAGTAGAGATACATTTTCAACCTCGATTTAAAAATGTAATAGAAGGTTCAAGGCGGATGTCCAGAGTCAGCTGATTCCATAGAGCGTGGGCAGTAACAGAAAAAAGCTCTGTCACCCTTAGTTTTTAAACGGGAATGAGGGACAGATAAAAGAGCCCTGTCAGAAGATCTTAAAAGTGTGAAAGATGACAGAGGGGTAAGAAGATCTTTAAGATAAGATGGAGCATGATCTCTTCCCTTCAACACGCGTTCACGAGAGTAACACGGTGCATTCATATGATGCTGCTGATGCAGGAGCCGGCGTTCTGACGTAGAACACGGATGCGCTTCACCTTGTTTACAAGCAGAGGAATGCACACGCATCTGTCGTGATGCTTTTGTGGACGTGCGTCAAAAACTGACAAACCACAAAAAGACTGACAAAAATAGTTAAAGTCGTTATTTTTGTTTTCTTTGCACACAAAAAGTATTCTCGTAGCTTCATAATCTACAGTTGAACCACTGATGTCACATGGACTATTTTAACGATGTCCTTAGTACCTTTCTGGGCCTTCAATGTCTGGAACGTCCCTTGCTGTCTATGCAGGGTCAGAAAGCTCTCGGATTTCATCAAAAATATCTTCATTTGTGTTCCGAAGATAAAAAGAAGGTTACAGGTTTGGAACAACATGAAGATGAGTAATTAATTACATAATTTTCATTTTTGGGTGCTCTATCCGTTTAACTGGGAAAAATGCATGTTGGAGAGGATGGATAGGGTTTGTAAGTTATGTCTGTCTATTTAAAGATATGAGATAAGAGTAAATTGGCATTTATTAATAGTAATAATAATCAAAATTAAATATGCAGGTATGGGCTGCACATTGGCTCCAAGTACCCACATGACATATGGTTAGAATAATTCAGCACAGATGCTCAACAGAAAACAAGTAAATACACTCAGACAAACCCCAACAAGAGGAGAGCCCACATTGATTTTAGGATCATTTCCTTTGCCCCCATCTGGAAAGGGATTTTTTTGTTTTCACAGTTGTGTGATCTTATCAGATCCTTTGGAAGTCAGCATCATTATCAAGAGCAGACTATGAGCTCTTTGGACACAGAATAAGTCCGATGCTCTTAGAGGAGAATCACTGTTAACAAAGAGAATTTAATCAAGGTCTAGGCCTGATGTGCATCTCAGAAAATTGCTTTAGACTTTCAGATGGAAGAATACCTGAGCCAAGACGGACTAAAACACGTTACCACATCGAGGTGTTATATCATGCAATACATTACTGGATTGGCTTCAACATTGTAATAGCAGTACACAGATGTGAAAATACGGCTGATGCCAGTGCGTGTTTCTTCGTTAATTCCCCCCTGTTGGAGTGAAGTGGTAAAGCTACACACAAGACTGCAGGTCCTGAACACAGCATGCAGAAACCCTTACATTCATGCCACGCAGATTCATTGCTGTTTTCTGTTTGGCCAGTCATTTCCTCATGGAGAGCTGCTGTTTGTGTTGGCCGCTGGTGGGTTTTGGGGTACAGGGCCACAGTTGTGTTCCCCGCTCTGTGTGCTGCTCCTGTGGTATTTCCTGCCTACGTTTTTCCTCTGCGTCTCTGAGTCCTGATGCAGCGCCGTATGAAATATTAGGAAGAGATATGGTGATTCGGGCACAACAAACTGAAATCCCTCATTGTTTTATATATGAGTTTGATTTTTTGGTCATTTTTTAATGCAAAATGAATTATTGCTTGTGGTGGCATGTTAAAAATATTGGTCAAATATTATCCTAGTGGATTGTTTGCTTTTCCTGCAGAATCTACCAAAAAGACTTTTACACTTGAGTTCTTGCCCGCTAGCAATTTGTCCGTGCAAGGTTTTTGTGACCTTGTAAATACTAGCAGTGGTAGCTCGTTTAATTACTGCTCTATATATTTATGTACTCTCAATATAACCTGTCATGACAAGCTGCAAGCCAGATTAAATCATTTTCACTGAGCTGGAAGCAGCATTTAAGCTCTATCACCAAGTAATAAAATCGTGGTTGAGTTGCTCGCCTTTCATATGCAAAAGTCCATCTAAATAAAATTAGCCATATTTCCGCTGCCCAAAGATCTCCCTAATGGTTTTGTGTAAGCACATTTTAAATGTCATTAAACATTATTTTGACTAAAATAAAGATTGTTCTGTTTAAGCTGAGAAAAGATAAATGAAGAAGAACATTAACTGAATCCAATGGCCCATGTTAGCATGCTAAATCTAACTTTTTCACTAAACGTAAGAAATAGGATGAGCAAATAAAAAGTCTATTCACTGAGCACTAGCATAGCTAACACTTCATTTGTGCTTGCAGTCCAGTCTTATGCAAAGCATGCTGGGATCTAGAAATCCACTGTCCAGTCTCGGCTGTCAATACAATTATTCACGTTTTCCCAACACAAAATAATAACTTCCATTTCAAATTGAAGTCGATTGAAAGTAAGTTGTGACTAAATGCTCAATAATTGTATTGCATGATCTGATTTCTTGAGTAAATTATGCAGGGAGCAAAAATGAGGTGTTATTTTTTTTCAGCAAACATCTAAAGTCTTTTGTAAAGTGCTCTCCACCTTATTTTTAACATAAGTTCCAGGACAGCCGTTGTGAACGAGCAAGGTTTATTGTGCCACTTCCAGTTAGCTGTTCATTATGCCAGTTGATATTGTGAACTGGAGTTTGTTGATTGTGATCATAATCATAAACACACTGGTTTTGGCACAAATGCTCTTACCATTTACTTCACTTTTATATTTTTCTAGCTATTTACCTATAGTAGCTTAAGATTCAGAAGTCCCGAACATTCACAGCAAACAACTGACTTCTGTATTAAAAAATAAGGTGGATCGTATTTACAGAGATGAGTAGCCATGGCAATAAAAAAAGGTACATAAGACCTTCGATATTTAGTTATACAGTATATACTGTAGTTATAGTCACAAGCCAGTCTGATTTTTGGCAAACGTTTGTTTATCAATGCTAGGACCATTTAGCAGATGTTAATTTTTTTCAAGGAGACGGCATGGTTCAAAGAGAAAAAAAGGCTGACAAAAATAGAATATCAGTGATGTTGGTCTGTTTGTCTCCTTTTTATGTGTCTTCCTTACAATTCATATCCCAACATCAATCATACGAGACAAGCCTGATTCTGTCGCTGTGACGAGGTTTGTTCTCATATTAGTGACAATGTGAATGTGGACAGGTAGGAGAGAGAGAGAGAGAGAGAGAGAGCTCTCAAATAATTCCATAAATCAAAACAGAAGTCCCGCCATTTCCTTTACAGCCTTTGAATATGAAACCAGATGTTGCCTTTGTACACTTCTTCGTTGTTGTTTTTTCTTCTTTCCTTTTTTTTAGCCTGTAATGAAGCAAAATGTCCTTTCTGCCTGGGGTGCTGGTCTGTTTTGAGTTGATATGAGGAACTAGGGAACCTTTGACCAATCCATGTCAGTTTTCTCAACATCCTTTACCAATCTCACTAGCCTTAAGCCAATGTCTACGATTTGACGAACAAAAACACAATGTCCTCATTGGAAATATTTATTCAAATAACGTTCCTCGCATCACCCCGGTGTGTGCGTATCAGACATGCATGTCAGACGTTATTCATCTGCGGCATCATCCTATTTTCTTGTATCTGCATTGTGTAAATCCCCCCAGGATTTCTCTGTGAATATCGCTCGAACCCTGAGGCTATGAGAGTTGGTGACCGGCCGTCAGGTATATGGAAACCACGGTATCAAAATCCATTGATGCAAACCGTGCTTGTAAGTGGAGCTAACGTTCGCCATTCTCTGTGTTTCCTGTGTTGCATCTGCTGACATGTTGGCGCTTTCCTTGTTTGATCAGAGAGATTTTGCACCAGTCTGTTCAAAGGGCTCAGCCGTTTCTTTTTGTGGGTAATTCTAAAGCAAATATTTCTCTGAGGTAGACTGCTTAGAGAGCACATGCTAGTGCTGAAATGAAAGGAAATACAGTATTTCCCCTCTTTATTTCCTCTCTCTGTCTTTCATATGGACCTAAAGCAAATGTTGACGTTGAATTCAGATAGCGCTGATCCGGGGATCCTGTGGAGATGGCGGATCCAATATATTTGTGTCTTTATTTGAGTTCAGAACGTCGAGCCTTTGAAAAAGAGAAAAACGGTCAAATGATCAAGGCTACTTCTGCTTTAATATACCCTGTAATTCTCCAAGGCGAAACACAGGTCAATTCAGACATGTCATCGGTCTGTCTTTTTAATGCAACACGTTTACCGGCTTCGTGGTTGTTCCAATGCATCGACCCTCATCTGTCATTGCTCCATAAGACAACATCTCATTGTGTTGAGATTTCAAGAGTCTTGAATTGGCTCAGACTGATATGAAGAACCAGTGTTGGTATGTCAGAGTCATGGAAGAGTCGACATAGTTCTCAAGTCTCAGCTGCAACTGCGTATTTGGGGAGGCATTTGCATAAAGAGCAAATCCCAGCAGTCCTAACCTTAAGAAAGCCGAGCAGACAGGACTCCCAAACAAACGCTCTGCCAATTAAAGCCACTATCCTCACTGTCTGTAGCCAGGAACACCGTCTCTCCGTAATGACTCCGTCTCTCCATCTACATGACAGCATGTCAGGAGACCTCTCCCCTGCTCAGGGAGCTATCTTAATTGGTGAAACCTCATGGGAGTCTATGTTGAGATGTGGTCGCAAGGGTTGGTGCTTTTCTTCATCTTGGTCACCGATTTATTTTGTGCCCTAGTTTTCGTTCAGTTGGAGGGCATATTTTAGATATTAAGGGTTTCAGGTATCACGCTGGTAATCAGATTAGATAATCAAACTTAAAATGGGGATGGTGGACTATATAGCAATGCATTTGTTTAGAGATAAATAGTCATTTTGACCTTTTACCAGGCCTCAGACAATAGAGCAAAAAATATCTGAAACATCAAATCAAATCACTTTTATTGTCACATCACCACAGCACATGTGCCTTGGTGAGTGAAATTCTTGAGCGCGTGCTCCAGACAGAAACAATTTACATATAGACAGTACATACTTACAGACTTATACAGAAGACAATGTGAAGAATACACATACATATAGTCAGTACACACAGTGTACTATAAAGACATACTTACAGTTATCAATACGCTAAAAGAATGAAACATTAAAGGAATTGTTCACTCGAAAATATTAGTTGGGTAACACTTTATTTTAAGGACGAATACTCACTATTAACTAGAATGCATATTACTAGTATATTGGCTGTTTATCAGTACTTATAACGCACATATGAATGCCTTCTGCATGACCATATTTTAGATCCATGATCCTACCCCACACCTAAACTTAACAAGGACCTTATTAGATATTAATTAGCAGCAAATTAGGAGTTTATTGCAGTAAAGTCATAGTTAATAGTTAGTAAATTGTGAGAATTTGTGGATCTTAAAATAAACTGTGACCATTGTGGGCTTAACTTTGTGTTCTTTCAAACACGTATGCTCCTATATTTTCTGTGGGATACACATTTTTTTAAATAAATGTTATGCAGCTCTTGCCATATATAAACAGTGCAAGGGTTTTCAAGCTCTTAAATGGACAAAAACACAGATTTTATGTGCATGCTTGTGTTGTTTCTGAATTTGCTTAATTCTCCTGGTGAATCAGGTCCTAAAACATGCAGACTGCACTCGGAAATAAACCATTTACTCGGTGTGTGCAATTTATTGTGAATTGCCCTTAAAATTTTATTTTTAGGGGGAACTCTTCCTTTGAGTAAATTCTGTTTGACAGCATTGCTAATTAACTCACAGACTATTTGTATATTCTACAGACATTATATTAAGAAATCAACTTTTGGTTGAGGCTTTTTCTTGCAGGTAAACCTGTAATTGGTAACAGCAAGTAAACCCTCATGATTTCTTATTCTTCCTACAAGTTTCATATATATTATCATTTTTAAGAATATAATGTACATTTGTAACACTATACTTTGTGTTACATAACTTGGCATTAAAATAGAGAAAACTAGTTAACACTGCTGTGTGTCATAGAAATGCTTTTGTTGACTTTTTTCTTTTGCTATTGGAGCAAATGGGAAGCAAAAATTATATTTATTGTAGTTCCCATTCACTACTATAGACATTTACCCAACTATGATGACTTCTGACTAAATGACGAAACGTCAAAAGGCTCCATTATATAATTTCCAATAACATCCACAGAGAGGGAAGCTCAGCAGCACAGGAGATGCAGGAAGGCAAATCAGCATGAAAAGATTTTAATGTGCAGATTTTTTGCTTGCAAGAGGTTCTTAGCACACAAGGGAGTTGATCAGCCACTCAACACTGATCCTCCTCCAATTAGACTCAAATTAGGAGAGTAATGAACTTCTGAAACGTGACCTAAAATTAATGTTTGGCTGTAAACGGCTGCGCTCTCCCCATCTAACCTGATTCATTTTCAGGAGATCAGTGCATAGATTTTGGTGACTATGGATGTCTGTTTTCGCTTCAGTGTGTGAGAGAAAGTTTAGAAATAAACAAATTAGAAATAAAATAACATTGTGCAGTTTAAAGTCACAGTTTGTAATATCATCGTCACAATTAATACAATTGAAAATGCAAGATATAAAGTCACATTGTGAAAATATAAAGGGGCACTTTATTACATCTCACAATTCTGACTATTTAAGTTTACATTTCTCAGTTCTATCAGAAAGACTCAGAGAGAAGGTAAATGTTTACATGATATTTATTCCGTTAAGTGTTAACTGATGGTGGGGAGTCACAATGATTTATGTATAGTTGTATAAAATTCTTTGGCGTAGGCCCCATCCTTTGTCCGAATCCTGGGGATGCAGATTTGGCTGATCCTGCCTGAAGATGAAGGTACCCCCAAAAAGAAGTGTGAATTGATTCCCACCAGTTGAGGCTTTTCTTAATTAGGTTTTCTAAAATGAATAGTCATAAGATTAGCATTCAATTTTATGAAAAGGCATTAATAATAAATATCTATACACATGATTGTATTTATTTATAAACATTTAGACTGAATGAGCTATGTTATTACAAGCCGCATTATGCCATTTAACACAGAAAGATAGCGTAATTCATGGAATGAGAACGTCATGATAAGCCAATTTTGTGAAGGGCCAAGATAGGCCAAGTAACATAATAAGAGTCAGACTTACCTGATGGTCACAAAAGGCTGACGGATAGGCCGAACTTCTTAAACAATAATAGTCAGACTTACCTGATGACCACCATAGGCAGAGTTATGCGAAGGCCACGATAGTCCATGTTATGCAAATATCACAATAGGCCAAGTAAAGCAGGGCCTGTGCACACTGTGCAATTTTTAACAGTCCTTTATAATTGTTGCTTGTCAGTTTGAATGAACATGATGATCATGTCATGCTGTGGGATCTCAGTTGTCATTAATTTCAGACTGTACGACAGTCAAGACATGTTAAAACTGGTATGCGCAAGAAAACTTGTTTGGAGTTTTACATTATCAAGACGTTCACTGTGATTTGCGTTACACGTGGTGCTGTAATATTGGCTATCATTTAAAGTATATGAATGGCAGCAATACATGTGTATTTAAGGAGAATAGTGTAAGCAGCACTACACACCCACATGAAAAGAGCGGCACAACCGGTGTTTATCAGAGCATTTCGTGAACGGTGGACAGGGGGCACCGGAGTTTATGGAGGTTAGAAGAAATCTCTAGCATTAATTCATATCATGGCTTATATTGATAAACGAAGACATTTTGAAGTTCGTCGTAGAAGTCACACTGCAGGATTGTTTGCCAAATTTGCACTGCCAAAATTTCGTTGGAGGTAAAAATTTCTCTCAAAGGCCATTAATCGGCTGTCTATGAACATGTCAAACCAGCAATCAAATGCTACAGATTTTAGGATTATAGGAGATTTTCTCTCAGATGACCAAAGGCACAGTGAGAGCTGGACTTAGGTATCTCACCAGTATGATGCCCAGATATCTGAGCATTGAGCCCTTAAGAATCATGTGTACATCACTTTGATAGAGAGAGAAGCACCACTGACCCGAAGCGAGAGTTCTCTGCATCTGCAGTCAAGGTTAGAGATGATAGAAAGGAAACAGTAACTAAAATAACCACTCGTTACAACCAAGGTATGCAGAATACAATCTCTGAACGCACAACATGTCGAACCCTGAAGCAGATGGGCTACAGCAGCAGAAGACCACACCGGGTGCCGCTCCTGTCAGATAAGAACAGGAAACATAGGATACAATTCACACAGGCTCACCAAAATTGGACAATAGAAGATTGGAAAAACGTTGCCTGGTCTGATGAGTCTGATGAATCTTCTGATGGCTACTTCCAGCAGGATAATGCACCATGTCACAAAGCTCAAATCATCTCAGACTGGTTTCTTGAACATGACAATGAGTTCACTTTACTCAAATGGCCTCCACAGTCACCAGATCTCAATTCAATAGAGCACCTTTGGGATGTGATGGAACGGGAGATTCACATCATGGATGTGCAGCCGACAAATCTGCAGCAACTGCGTGATGCTATCATGTCAATATGGACCAAAATCTCTGAGGAATGTTTCCAACACCTTGTTGAATTTATGCCATGAAGTATTAAGGCAGTTCTGAAGGCAAAAGGGCGCCTAATAAAGTGGCCAGTGAGTGTATATGATGTAGTGGGGAAGTCATGGCCTAATGGTTAGAGAGTTGGACTCGTAATCCAAAGTTTGCGAATTCGAGTATCGGGCCGACAGGAATTGTCAGTGGGAGGAGTGAATGTAACAGCGTCACAATGGCTCAAATTACATGGCTGAAAATTTTGTTGGGACCTCTAAAGAATGGCTACAATAACACATGGATGAAAACTTAATTTGAGGTATCTCAACCTGAACAAACTTAAAGGTGCAGTTGGAGTTCTGGAAAATGAGCCTGATAACAAGCGCACCGAACGTTTACCCCAACTGCTCCCAAATAGTCGGCGCCGCAGCATTAATATGTTAGCCCACATTGCATCGGGTGTTCTGTGTTAGCTTTAGCCGTTATGCTTTTTCGGGTGACTTTGGCAAATGCTCCTGTTACGGAAGGACTCACAGACACAAAGGGAGATGTTAAATGTGACGTTTAATGACAGTTCCAAGATGAACAGCAGGAAGCAGGTGAGTAACGGGTGTGTAGATACTATTGAAGAGGATCAGACGGGGAATCTTTTCGTAGATGGAACTGACGCGGGATGTCAGGATATGTATGGAGAGGAGGAGGACAGAGGACGAGGAGAAAAACTGAGGACGACACATACGATATTAACAGAATGGATAGGCGGTCCAACTATGTGAGAATGAAGTGCATGGTGCTGATGGACCATGAAGTGCGGCCGTGTGTTTGTGATTGGCGGTGGAGGAAAAAAAGCTCCCTGCAAATTGCCGAGAACCACTGGTCTAAATGCATGTTAAAGGTGGCAACTAAGCTTGCAAAGATAGATTGTGCAGCGTTATACGACCTAATTTATGCACCCTGATCTCAGTACTGTATTTTACCAGTAATACGGTGAGCAAATAATTATTTAATTAGTTTACTTTTTCAAAATTTCATGAATAGCAACCTCTTGCAGCGCTAAGATCACTTCGTAAACCAAGTAGCCTACTTTGTCTTAAACACGTGTGTGAATAACCTTGCAAAAATGATAAATTCTACGCCCAACTGCCAAAAGTGCATAAAACAATATGAATACTATCATGGTGTAGGGCAGGCTGATGTAGTGATGAAGACAGAATGCTGAAAGTGGATTGCAGCTGTGTTTTTTGATAGCAGGCCCGGAGAGTCTTCAATGAAAGTTTACGTGAGCGTTCAGGCAAAAATATAATTTGGGGATTGAGACGAGAGTATTGACGCGACAGCTCGATGAGCATTCGGACTTATAGCTGACATGAACTTAAAAGCCCCGCTAGTGTTTCACATTTTCCATTGTGAAATAGTAACACACATATCATAGTAGGACGATCAAGTAACCGTGAAGGCTTACTGTTATATTAGTTCGTTGCACAATATTAACAGCGTTCATCGTGAAAGTAAAGTCATTTACGCAATCGTTCACAGAAGGTTACATTTAAATTATGTCAGTAATTTTATGAAAAGTCGGGCTAAAGTTTTTAAGCGACAGTTTTTCTGACAGGATAGAGAACGTCAGTGCCATCAACTGCCAAAAATGAAACAGAGAGTTCAGTACTTAAATACTCAAGTTGTCAAGCAGTGATTAGCCAGACATGTTACAATGAGTGAATGACATGGCATTGGAGTCTTCCTGACCTGACAGAACTAATGCTGAAGCTTTCACTTCTGATTTTGCCTAATTTGTTAGACACCTGACCCGAATGCATGCACATACAGAGAAAGAATTCTGAATTTTGAGATATAAACTTAAACTAGCAAGCGAGGAAATCTAGGAATTGTGAGGAAAAATGTTGATGGTTGTGAATGAAGGAGAGATTCTGGTAGGTGAGCAGATGGATGTAAAACCTCTTTTTGACTGCATGTGTTGTTAGATTTTTAGCTTGATAATTAGCACTTCAGGAGTAAAAGCAACCTGATCAACACCTCAGAAAACTCTCATGTGACATTTATCAGTGCTATTTCTTGCCACAGTCCTTTGTCACGTTCTGACAGAAATGCTCTCTTTGACTCTAAACTAAACTAAACATCCACATGCTTAATGAGTTTTTAAATATCGGCACAACGGTACACTGTCACTATGGTGAGCTTTTAATTTACCCAGCAATTAAGCCCAGTCTCTCATTCATCAACACTGGTTTGTCTGGTGGGAGACTCACCGCTGTTTATTAATGGCTACCACGGAGACACCGCGGCTAAACGAGACCTCCCCCGTGGAGGTCATTTCTTCCAGTTTCTGGAAGCTAACGCTAAACTGACGTCGGAGATTAATGAGACTGCGGTTGGCCAAGCCAGTTACACCTTAGATACCTGCGGATATCAGCAGACGCGACAGGGAAGGTCTTTAAGCGACGTGATGGATATTTTTGAGCTTCTAGGCACCATCCACCATCTGGTTCTAAAACACACATTTTTCATGGGTATAATAGGAAATCTGTCACTGTAGGTAGTATAAGTGTTTGTACTTGTCTTCAATTGCCATCATTTTGGGAGGAAGCACAGATTTTTTAAAGTAGTATAAAGAAAAACACCACAAACTGCCAGTAAATGTTACATTTCAGAAGGCTAAAGTTTGGATTCAGACTGGAAATTCATTGTGCACTCTTAAAAATAAAGGCTCTTTCTTGGCATCCGCGATCCTATGAAGAACCTTTAACATCCATGGAACTTTTCCATTCCATAAATTATTCTTTACATTTTTTAAAAGTTCTGTTAATGAAAGGTTCTTTAGGGAACCCAAAATGCTTCTTCTATGGCAGTGATCCTCAAATCTGGCTCGCGAGATCCACTTTCCTGCAGAGTTTAGCTCCAACCCTGATTAAACCCACCTACCTGTGATTTTCTAATGATCTTGAAGACATTGATTAGCATGCTCAGGTGTGTTTGATTGGGGTTAGAGCTAAACTCTGCAGGAAAGTGGATCTCGCGAGCCAGATTTGAGGATCCCTGTTCTATGGCATCGCTACGAAAAACCATTTTGGAGATTTTATAAGAGTGTACAATACAATATGTTCGGATATAAAGGTTTAGACTAAGTGGAGATTGCAGGAATTGGATGAAATATCCTCCATCCACAGCAGTGTTGTGAAATGGCTCGTTTCCACCGAGCGGTACGGTTCGGGACCGAACACCCTGATCCAGCTTGCATTTCCACTACGAACAGTACCCTTTACTTGATAGGTGTGGTGTATGCCGGTAACTAGCGATCGACAATAAAGCGCGACAATAAGCACAACTCTGCCTATTTTAAGTCAGTATTAATGAACAATAATAGCCATTATAAAAGTATAAGTACAAAGTATAAGAGGCTTATATAAGAGGAAATAAAGACAAAGCAAACAATCCAGTCAAACGTTTGCTTCAAAGTAAGCGCTGTACTACGGAAAAGTTCAAAATAAATATAAAGTTAAACTTTGTGCTCAGTCAAAACGATATGACCAGGAACAAATGATATTCATGAGACCACGAATGCCTGTTAAATATACACAAAATGAATTGTATCTCATGTTTAATCACTACAGAGACATCAGAGCCAGCGGTAAATGTCGGAAGGACAAACCGAGCTAAGGCTGCTTTTGGCCGGATACTTGAGCACTGAGAGCCCGGTGATCGCCTGGAGCTACGAAATCGGCATAGCTAATTTTCAAATGGGTGCTATATCTTTGTAAATAAACCGCAGATTTGATTTTTAAACAATTCTCTACATTCTCGCCTGAAAAACACTTAAAACTACATTTCATGCCGTATTGAGAAACGGCTATTGTCTGTGTGAAAATAAAAAATGATAACATACACTGTTATGTTTTTTTTGTGTTTGCGCACTCTTATGTAATTAGCCTAACAAAGTAGAGCGGAACGATGAAGGAGAAGCTTTATCTCCTGTTATCTCTAGTCAACCAATCAACATTCTGGAGTGAGTTTAGCTCCACCATTTGGGACACTTTGCTGTGCTAGGTACCCCAATGAAAGGGTACCAAAAAAGTGGTACGGTACAGTTCGCTATTTTGTATACTATTTTGGTATACGGTTCGCTATTTTGGTACCATTCACAATTTCTGACAGTGGAAACGGAAATAATTGCATACCGTACCGTACAGTACCAAAACGTATCGCTCAGTGGAAACGAGCCAAAAGATGCATACATACATAGATGCTTTAGCAGCTCTCATGGGGGCCACCTTGATCCTTTGACCTCCGTGCGCATTGGTGATGCTTTCACACGGTAGAGCTCATCAGACTTTCAGAAAAACCCTGAAAATGCTTCTTTCCGACATATTCCCATCCCTCACTCCAGCAGACACGAGATGACAGGAAAAGTGCAGGAGAGGAATATTCTGTCTCCCTTGAGTAGCCGGTAATAAATTACACTTTCATCTACTGAGCGAAACGTTTGAGGTTCTATCCATCTCTCTGTTTTATCTCCTTGCACCCCTCGCTCTTCATCCCGACTTAGCTGTCAGGAACCGCCTGGCCATGGATTCTTGTGTACGATGTGTGGCTGTAGTCTACAGACTCCGTAACTTTTGTCCAGTGTCACACTTGAGAATTCAGTGACCTCTGCACCTGCATCAGTGTTTCTTCAATTTCAGGCACATATGTCCTAGGGTTTGATTGTTAATAAATAACAATCTTTTTACACAAAGATATACAAATCTTGTTATACTAAGGTCACATTAAAGTCATTCATTCATTCATTTCTTTCTTTCTTTCTTTCTTTCTTTCTTTCTTTCTTTCTTTCTTTCTTTCTTTCTTTCTTTCTTTCTTTCTTTTCTTTCTTCTTTCTTTCTTTCTTTCTTTCTTTCTTAAAATGTTTTTTTTTTATTTAGCAGACATCCAAGTGACTACCAAATGAGAAACACCACAAGCAATTTGTCGTAAGTGAAAATCCATGATATAAATATGGATTTCTCCTTTTTTGATACTATGATGATCTAAATAAACAGTGATTTATATATTTGTGAAAATGCTTTATAAATGATTTACATGTATTACTTCTGTTCCTCAGTTATGACTCAATTTCCATCACAACCAACATCAATGTTAAAAAGCAAAAAATTCACAATTAAACAAATCGTCAAATTACAGTATGCAAAAAGTGTGAAAATATGATTTAATTATGGATTAGCCTAAACAAGACAAACGTGTCAACCATATTACTCACAACCAAAAATGTAATTTCCATCACTGTGACATACATATATTACAAAAATGGTGGATTGCTTCTGTGATGTATGTATACTGTATATAGTCTACTATCAGACATTGTTGGATAATTTAAATAAATTGGAGACAGTTTAAAAAGTGTGTTTCCTAAGAGTTTTGAAGGTCTAAAAGTGGCACCAGATTAAGAAACACCCTAAAACTGTACAAAATCTCTGGGTCTCATTTATTCAACCAATTGTTTTGTGATCATCACAGTATTACGGATTGCTTTTTTCCCCGTGATTCCTTCTATATTCAGCCAGTTTCATGCAAACACACACTTGGAACACAGACAAAAGATTATGTGACTAATAGGTGGAAATTTGATGTGGCTAAGAAAAACGATTGAAAATCCAAACAAAAGCCTCTTCATCCTCCACTGCACGCTCTTCCTCTGTTGCTCATTCACAGTTTTTTTTCTAATGCCCTCAATTAACATGAGCTGTACACATATTTAGTTGCTAGCAGTGAATCCTCTCATATTTGATTCAGTTCATCTGCGATGTCCTTTTGCGTAGCTTCACTTTGTGGCGGTTTACAATAGATGGCCATTCATCTGCATCCTACTCTTTCACTCCCCCCCCCCCCACTCTCTATTTTCCTTCTTAACCTTCCTCTGATTCATACAGACTTATCGCCCTTGGGCAAAGCCAGTGGCATTTCCATAGCAACCGCCTGCCCCCTCAAGCTCCGTGGCTGCAGTGGATCAGCAGAGTTATCTCTCCTCGCTTTTGTAAAACTCTCTCGCTGTCTGTCACTCTCAGTCTTCCTCTTTAACGTCCTATTATCAGCACACATAAAACGTGCATTATGCTCTTCTGTCCTATCTTTCTCTGTGTCCCACTCTGCTCAGATGCCATTTTTCAGCAGGCAACCCTGAGGGCAGCCTACGATGTGAAGCTTGAATAGAGTTGGGGCTGACATTTAACGAATGTCACCTCAAAATGTTGATCACAGAACAGTGCCCCCCCCCCTCCTCCTTCAGCTTTACAAACTATCATATGCTTATTGTGAAAGAAACAACATCCATTATATACACAATATAATATACCTTATCTATCAGTTGATTGTTCCAATGCCATCTCGTGACAAAATGTAACTATTTTATGAGGTGGCGGTCTCATATGATTTCTAAGATGCGATTTTAACAAAAAAATATGTTTTTTATAAGAAAAATACATAAGCATGAAGGTTTACCTCTAAACCTGACCATCCGCTGTCGGATTCTTATGAATTAGACACCATTTGCCAAAACATCAAACTAGTTGCCATGAAAGTGTGTTGGATTGCTCTCATAAATGATTGTGAACGCAAGTGGTTATATCATTTTCATTTTTATTGAATTTTACATTATCGAAAGCAGCAAATTAGTAGTTTATTGTGGCAAAAGCCATAGTTAATGGTTTGGTAATAGCGAGAATTAGACCTTAAAATAAAGTGTGCCCTTTTTTGGAAATATATATTTTTATTATATATTTATTTATTAGGACTGTCAATTATAACAGACACTGAAGAATGACTCTGCAGACTCTCATTCAAGGTAAAGCAGAACGTCATGTAATATTTTTTTGGTTTGCTGGTCACATTTTATTTTAAGGTCCGATTCTTGCTATTGACAAACCATTTACTATGATTTTTGCTTCTAAAAACTCGTAATTTGCTGCTTAGTAATATAGTTAATGAGGTAGTTGTTAAGTTTAAGTATTGGGTAGGATTATGAATGTAGAATATGGTCATGCAGAATATGTGCTTTACCAATAAACAGCCAATATGTTAATAATTGGCATACAAATAAACAACTAGTTAATAGTGAGAATCACTTTTCTAAAACATTTTTTCTTATAAATAGAAACTTCACTCAATCTGTCCCACTCATAAAGTAAAAATAAATGGGTTATTTGGTGAGCGTTTGTCAGTTTCCATTAACGGTCCACTTAAAGCGAAGGTATTAGTGATGCATTCTGAGATTGTCAAGAGTTGTTGTGTGAAACAATTTTGACACCCTGTTGTGTATACCAGCACACACACACACACACACACACACACACACACACACACACACACACACACACACACACACACACACACACACACACACACACACACACACACACACACACACACACACACACACACACACACACAAACAAACAAATGATGTTGTTTTGCCCTCCACAAAAGTCTTGACCTAGACAGAGCTTCATGCCCAGTATGAGAGCGGTCGTTGTCTAGCTGTCTCCCACCCAGAGTGCTTCACCAACTTTCAAGGACTTTCAAGAGTTGCTGACACTCTGTTTTACTTTCCCCTCTATCCTTGCGCAGTAAGTGGGCAGTTACCTGCTAAACACTCTTGGACTGATCATATGAGTGGGCCGCTCCAATTTCACTCCAGTGGGGTGTTGTCCCCTGATCTGTGAGAGCCGTTTGATGGTTGTCCAAAGATGGACAGTCAAGAGTCCTATCCACCTGCCTCACTCTCTGGTCTCCCTAAATGACTATACACCACTGACACCTCTACAACCTGTTGAAAACCAGTTGTCAGATATTACCTTGAATACACCTAAAACACACTACCTCCCCCTACAACATGCAGTTCTTGGCAGGTCTTCTCTGTCATACCAATATTACAGTAATTGTACTGTGTCATTATGAAAGTAATAGAGCTGTAAGAAGCCTCGCAATTTCTCTCCGATTTGAGATGTAAGTATAATGGCGGAGAATGACCCGATGGTGTCTCTCCAGTAAAACATAACGAGCAGCCAGTTAAGGCTACGGCTCCAGATAAAGTTAATGGAGCTTGAATTGAGCTCCTAATTGCCCTGTCTCTGTTACATTTATTCAGCTTCACCACACTAAGCAACTGTGAATGGCTATCCAGGAAAAGGTACCACAGGCTATGGAGGAAGTGAGGAACCACACACAACGAGAGCAGCTGGAGACCAGTATGACAGGATCTGAAGTCCAGACTGCATCATTGTTACAGACAGCACACTGACGTTCAGAACAAACTCCCTGGTCTTAGCTGTTTTGCTCTCCAGGAAAACGATATGAGATGCGACAATTGAGAAGATCTGAGATTTTCTATGTGTGAAAATGCCAGGGCAGCATGGGAAAAACACAGGTGCATCATTTATACTCGTACACACACACGCACACATCATTTATACTCGCATACCGTACATGCACTCGCACATATACACAAAACACACACATTAAAACGTTTTTAGCAGATGAGGCACTTAGCTGGCTCTTAAAACGGAGTGTTACTCTCTATGTGTCCCTGTGATGGGTTCGTGCTCTGCAATTACACACACAATTAGAGCCACACACACTACCACATCTCTGCCATGGAGGCTTTGTTGAAAGTGTGTTTTTCCTTCTGTGTGTGTAATGACAGCGAAACATTTTTTTATTTGTTCTAGTGTGAGTTTTTTTCATTCATTTAAAACTGATAATACACATTAGCTCAAATGCTAACACTGTGTGATCTAAGGCTCATTTGAAATATGTGACTGGCTACGTTTCTGAAAAAAATGTGCCTATACACACATTTTATGGCAGTTTTCAGCTGAAGTGAACACTAGAGGAAATAAAATGCTAACAACGTTTATTCTTTTTCACACACATTATGATTACAATGCCAGATTATATTGCAGATAATCATGTATTCCTCGCACAATACTATGTTATGACCTCAGAACACAAAAGGGCATGATTTGTAAACTAGTACATTTTGACGTTCGCATCACATCATTGGCTTCCCGTATATGGCTTTTCTGAAGTTGTAAACTTGCTCAGTAGCTCACCTGGTACAGCATTGCACTTTACTTTACTTTTTAGTCATTTAGCAGACGCTTTTATCCAAAGCGACTTACAAATAAGAAAAAGTAACTAAAACTATAAGTTAAAACTCTATAAATACTATATATACACATTTAAGAAAATGGAGAAATTAAATAAATTGACAAATGCATAACAACACAACAACATTTAAATTATTTATATTATATATATATATATTCTATATCCATGTATATATATATATATATATGTTATTTAATTTCCATGTAGTATGTTGAAGTAACATTACTAAAATAACTCCAATTTATTAAAACTAAAACTAAAGAAAATACCTATAAAGACATAATAAATTCATACATAATTTATCCAAAATTAAAATAGATAACAAATCAAACGGCAGTAGTTTATCAGTAATCCTAAAAAAGAACACTGTCAAAAACACATGCTAACAAACAACAACTTACACATAGAAAGAATTGGTTATAAAAACTAAAACAGAAGTGAAACAAGCAGTAAGAATGTGTCCCTGTCCGGTGGAGTCGCACGGTAGAGTCGATGGTCTTTACACTCTTCGGTCTTCTCACGAGCCGTGGTAAACTAAGCTTTTTATACCCATCTAACAAAATACTACTCCAATTCAGCTGAACACACTTTCCTGTTAATCACAATAAATGGCCAAGCAAGCGCCCGACACTAACAAGGGACGCGATACAGCACTTTCACTTGCAGTTTTGTGAAACACGACGAGTCACAACACTCTAAAACAGAGCTTAAATGCTCATTGAAGTGGCATGGTTGGTTTAACAAATGCATTTTTATCTTACGTGTGCATTTACATTAGGTGGTACATTAAATTCGAATGCAATAGAGCTTTAACCTTTTAGTGGCACTAAAAAATACATTTATAGCTTATAGTGCCTCAAATGTGTCACCTGAAAAGTGCAGTGAAATGTCCCTGGAGCAACGGATTTCAGATTTTGCAGAAATTTAGGCAGTCATGTATTTCCAATGAACCTGGATTGTAAGTTTTTGTCCTAACCAGGTGCCACCACAGAACATTCCCAGTGAAAGGAAATTTAGTTTATCACTTGGTTTTCATTGGTCAATGATCTCACTCCTCATAGCTTTGCATTAAACAACAAATATCTTCTTATTGGCTGTTATTGTGTCACGTTGTGCAGCAGTTTTATGTGGACAGACAAATAGCTTGTCACTGGAAACTTTGTGCTTGGTTAGGCACATCACAAGAACGTGAAAAAAGCACTCCGATGTTATTCTAATCAGCCGCAGTAATCATAACAACACAAGATTTTCTCAATAGCTTGGATTCTGTTTCTTCATTGTTGTGCCTAAAACTCATTAGATCAAAATTCTGCTCCTCGTGTGTATTAATATCAAACAAATTACTTATGGATCACACAATATTTATACACTTATTTATCTAACACACATACTCAGTCTACACTCCAATTGCACATAATATACCTGTACATACAACACTGTCCATTGTTATATACCTGTACATACAATTGTCAATTTGTATATTGTTATTCCTTATTTAATTGTTCTTTTAATTCTGTGTTGTTTTGTTCTGTCACTGTCATTCTGTTGCACTGCGATAGCTTCTGTCACGAAAACAAATTCCTCGTATGTGTAAACATACCTGGCAATAAAGCTCATTCTGATTCTGATTCTGATTCTGAAATGTCCAAATTTTGGTATGATTGAGTATTTCTGGTGAAATTTAGAATGTGCACATCCAATGGACTCTTTACTAATACATGAGCCCAAGGGAGAGGATTTGTCTTATTCAAAAACATATCTATTTTTTGTGATTTTGCGAGTCGGTCACGTCATTTGCAGTGCTTCATGGGAGTAGGCGGGCACTAAAGAGTTCCTTTGGTGTGATTTCTTTGATACTATTCTCTGATTGGTGGAGATTTCTTTGCAGAATCATGTGTAATGTACTTTTTCATCAACACCCTGCTTTTGAACACAATTATTCTTAAAAAAAGTCAAATGAAATCCTGTCAAAAGCATAAACCATTGATTAACATTCTTGTAGGTCACAGTAGGTCGGTCTTTAAAGGCTTTTAAGGGACTGTTGCACTCAGTTTCTTAGGCTAGGCTTGCCTACCATGACATCTGTACATTGAATATAAATATTGAATCATCAATATTCAATCATGATTCATGTAATTTCTGCTTATATGTAAGAGTTTGTATGTAATTCTCTTCCCGTGGCCTATATGAATATTCTAGCAATATGAATAGTACACTGCAGCTGAATCAAATAATCAGCTCTGTGTTTTTGAGAAGTCATGAGAGTTTTTATATGCCCTTTTAATTACCACTAAGTATCCTGCCTCTGCGCTAACATTTCCCAATATCCATTTGCTACATTGCTTTCTAATTCCTTGTAAGCGGCCATTATTTCTCTTTCTGTCTCTGGCTGAGTGCTGTGCGTGCACATTGTGCCACAGTGTCATGTGGCTCCATGTTCGGTCCCTCGTCCCTGGCATGGGGTCCCTTATTTAGCGGATTAGCCTGCACAGACGTGGGCTGGAGTCCAAAGACTCATGGTTTTGCTGTTTCAAAGCCCTCTGGATATGGGGGAAATGGCCCTTTGGAAGCAGTGCCAAGAACTCCAGCTAGCCTGTTGTGTCTGACATGTTGCCACAGACTCAGTAGGAAACCAATCTGACAACGCTGTTGATTATTTAGCGATTAGTCAGTCATCTCTCCAGAGTCAACAATCAGAGGTCACGTTGAGAGTGGGAGAACTTATTGCTGCTCTGTAACTTTGACTCTTTTAAGAACACGATCACTTTTGAAGCCGTATTAAACATCGCCCAAAAGTAGCACGTAGCTTAGAGGCATGAGCATGTTCAATTCCCGGCGAAACGATAATTACTTTGGACCAGATTGCTGTGTTTTTCTGCATGTCAAACAATGTCCATATGTGGTCAAAACCAACACGACTTGAGGGTCGGTCTTGCTGCTCCTATGTGAAAATTAGCACACAGCTCGAAGGATGTTGTTGCGGAGTATGTCAAGGGCTTCCTCCTCCACACTTGCTCCTCTTTTAGGCTCCCTGTCAATCAATATTCAGCTACCACAGAAACCAAGGGCTCATGAACCTGCTATTATGCAAATTCATGCACACTGATACTGTTTTCATAACAACTCTTGGTCAGCCCACATCTGAAAACAACTGGTCATCACTTCATAACTTAAGAAAGAAGAGGACGCGCATCCTTGTGTGCGCATTTGTGTACGTTCGTGTCAGTGACTCACTCTCTCTATGTATGTTTGACCCTGGCACTGCCTACACAAACAGAGCCCAGCTGAGTGCCGTCTTTGTAATGGCTTTGTGTTGGCTCATCATTTGACCTTTGACCTTGCAAGTGCTTCCTCCTTCTCCACTCTGCCACCGATTAACCTCTTCTTTTCTATTTATACAGTCAGTTACCGAGCAGCCCGCCACTGCTCATAACCCACACGAATGTACCCCAAACACTACACCATATAGTTCACATTAACATGCTAACTAATGTATGGTTAACAGTTCACAGATGATAGGAACTGCTTTCAGGCTTAATGTTGTGATTTGATTTTTTAAGATGCACAGCTGTTCACCAAGCAGGTGTTTTTGTTTGTAGATAGAGTATCCCTCTAGTATTGGTTGATCAAATAGTTTTCTGGAGAACAGCCAATAGGTGGCGTTGTGCAGTTTTTGTGTATGTTGGAGTAGAGCAGAGCTAGTTAGTGAGGCGTACTGTTAAACAGATCTTCCTTTCAATAAACTTCTCTTCTCTTCTTCTTTTGTTCACATATCTCAATATACTGTATCAAATTAACAAAAGTTTGAAATCCCAATATGAACTCAAACATTTCTTACCAAATTATTTTAAAATCAAAATAAAGGTTTCAAGAAGGGGTTGATGCCATTAAAGAACCATTTTGGGTTTCCCCAAAGAATCTTTCATAATTATATGGATAATTTCCTAAAAATACATTTATTTACTTAAAGTGAAGAACATTTGAATAATCTAAAGATCCATTTGTGCATTGGAAAGTTCCATAGATTTGTAAGTTTATTCATGTATTATATATGTTAATAAAGAACCATTAGATTTTATATGTATTCCTGCTTTTCAGACCCCAGCAATCTCACACATTTCAGAAGAAACCTCGGTAACACTTTACTTAAAGCCTTTATGGATAATGCATTATAAAAGCAGTTTTAATGCATTAATTATGCTTTGTAATGCACCTTATAATGCATTGTACAATCTCATGAATAACCAGAGTTAATACATTATAGCACTTATCAATTAATTGTTACACTATGCATTTTGAATGCTCTTCTCCGAATGATGTAACCCCCTTAACTAGGACCATAAGCACAACCACACAAACTACACACACACACACACACACACACACACATGCACACACACACACACACACACACACACACACACACACACACACACACACACACACACACACACACACACACACACACACACACGCACACACACACACACACATGTTGGTTTTTATGTTTACGACTTTCCACACACACGCAGCCCTCACGCACGCACACGGCACACGCACACACACACACACACACACACACACACACACACCACACACACACACACACACAGCACACACACACACACACACACACACACACACACACACACACACACACACACACACACACACACACACACACACACACACACACACACACACACACACACACACACACACACACACACACACACACACACACACACAGGACTGAGATCAGATGTAGAAAAGGCACCATTGTGTGTGTGTTTGTTGCAATCCTCCTCTCCTGCGGAGCACTTGGGTGAATGCCTGGGTGTGAATGAGGGTCAGAGACAGCCCTGGCCTCTCGTTGCATCCCGCCAAGTCTCATTTCGCACATTAATCACCCCCATTCACAGATAATGGGCTCCCCCTCAGTACCGTTTAACCGCTCTCCCTGTCCTTTAGACCTGTTCATTTAGGGCTCGGTAGGGGGGATGGTGTCTACTTGTGTAATTTCAATCAGAGCGATAAACAGGTTAGTCATCTTATCTGGTTTCTGGACACATCAGAACAAAGACGGGCTACATCAATGAACTCCTCCCCCCTACACGCACCCCACCGCCCCTTTTTCGGTTATGCCCATCCATTCAGTCCTTAATTCTCTACTTTGTTTGCTTTGTTTGAACCATGAAATGAAAGATTTAGGATGATTTTCACATGAATCTGGGTATACGGACTTGACATGACGGTCATTCCACGGACTCACTGGGTATGCAGATGGTGAGTTACTGGTTACCCTGATGCATTTTGGCTAGTTGTTTGGTGTGTGTGCTTGTTGCTGATTTTTCAGTATTCTCAGTATCGACACACCAACCTCCACCTCACAATAAACGTTCCTCAGCGTCACTATTCACAAGCGCACAGCTCGATCCAGTGTTTTCAGTGTATCAAAGCGGCTCAATTCACAATAAATGCAGTGAAATGCAGAGTTTAATGTGCATTTGTTATGCTTTTTCAAGGTTTGCATAATTACATTTTTTATGGATATATGAGGATTACATGCTTTCATGCATTTCACCAGATGTAATGTTGTAACGACAAGCGTTTGTAAGCCTGACATCACAGCTTACAAGCTTCAGATCCAACCCTTACAACGATCTGAGATGACCGAACACCTGAGAAGAGATGATGCCAACCCCCCAGAAGACCTCAGATGATGCTAACTCTGGAACAACATATAAAACTACCAAATTTTGCTTAATTTGTAACTATCTGCATGATTTTTACTGTACATTTCTACCATAGTCACCACTAATAACACTAAACCTAACCACAAATTCGAAATAAGACACTGAACCAACCATGTCATTTTAGCTTGCTTCTACAAGTCTTTGAGGTCTTTTATCATGGCTCGTTTTTATGGGACTCATACCCCAAAATAAAAGCTTGAAGTTTTAACTCTTGCAAGCTGAGAAATTAAGCCATAAGTATGGAAACTGTACTACAATTATGAAATATTAATTCATTTTTTATTTGAGCAGTGCAGTTGTATTACAGGTGTAATTACTTTATTTTAAGGCGTCCTTGTTACACAAGTTACATGCAATTACTATTATAATAACAATTAATTATGTATAATTACATGCAAATAACCCTAAGACAAACCCTAATCCTCACCCTAGCCAAATAGTAAGTACGTGTAGTTAATTAATATTACTCAGTACTTAAGTGTATAATTACACTGTAACAAGGAAACTTTCAAATAAAGTGTAACCCAAATTGTAATATATTTAATTAGTATTTGTTGCTATGCTATTGAAAATAGTATTGAACATCAAGATTTTTCAAGAAACTCTATTATGACAATAAGGGGTGTTGGTTAAAACATGCTCTTTACTGTACTTGTGGCACACTAAGCCTTATACAACAGCATACTCTCTTCATGAATGGACGGATTTCCAACTTTTTTCCAACCTGAGGTCGGGAGGATGAGAAAGCTATGTTTTCTTACATTTCTTACAGTGTGTGTGTGTGTGTGTGTGTGTGTGTGTGTGTGTGTGTGTGTGTGTGTGTGTGTGTGTGTGTGTGTGTGTGTGTGTGTGTGTGTGTGTGTGTGTGTGTGTGTGTGTGTGTGTGTGTGTGTGTGTGTGTGTGTGTGAGTGTGTGTGTGTGTGTGTGTGTGTGTGTGTGTGTGTGAGTGTGTGTGTGTGTGTTGTGTGTGTGTGTGTGTGTGTGTGTGTGTGTGTGTGTGTGTGTGTGTGTGTGTGTGTGTGTGTGGCAGTGCTGTAATATGAGTAATGTCCACAGGGATTGCCTCTGCTCATATCTCTGACAGTGGAAGCATGGTGACTAAGGGCTAATTAAAACATGCTATTAGCTGAGAGGCCACACTGACATGATAAGAAAGAACGAGGCTGAGGGAAATTAGCCAGCGCAGCTGCTATATCAAACACCTTTTCTACTGTGTCAGCAGTCAGTGGGAGACAATTTTTCTCCCCAATTGTTTACTGCCTGTTCAAATTTCTGACATTTTTATGTGGCTGCGACCTACAGCAAAGTGAGCAGTCGCTGTCATGCTAATCCACAATAACATTTTTCTCTTGCCCTTTACTGCTTGCCTGAAATACAATGTGTTGAATCATTTTCTATCAGAGCTGTTTGACAAATACGTTTATATTTTCACCTCTCAGCTGGGAGACAGTATGAGTTGTATGCAGTTTCTGCTTTATGGGTCTTCCCGCCGCTCTACTGACCGAACACTAGCGCAAAGGATTCCCTCTCATTGATATTTGTAGTTTTCAAAGCAAAGCTCACGCCTAGGTCTGTGTGCATTACAGCCGTGCTCACTTTCAACTGTTCGTTTTTGAGTTTATAGAAAGCCCTATAGAGTGAGATCAAAACCGAGCACCGTGATTGTTCTCTCAATAATTACACAAGCTCTGCTAACAGGAAGAGTTAGCTGTTTGAAGAGTGAGATGGGTAAATCTCCTGGTGAAGTAAACAACCATGTGCCCCCGGAGGCAGCGCCGCCACCCCCTCTATACGCCCACCATTCGCTCGCACACACCCGTACACAGAGGACGGGGGAGACAGAGACGGCATCCTTCCCGTTTTCTCATCTGCTAATTCCCCCTCAACCTCTTCTCCCAGAGATTCTTGTATTCCACGTTGTTTTGAATCAGTCTTTGATGATTCCTGTTTTTTTACTTCTCTCTGCTCTCTCTGTACCTCCATCTCTGTCTGCTTCTCTGATGCTCTGGTGCTATTGTCTCCCTTTAAGGTGGTTGTTATAAACAGTCTATGGGGGGTTATGGAGAGGAGCAGGCTCATGCTACGAAAGCTCAATCTATCGTCTCTCTCTCACACACGCTATAGAGTGAAGATTAGCATTTTTTGTATCATTATTCAAGACTCTACATGACCAAAAGTGTGTAGACACCCCTAACAAGTTTGGCTATTTCAGGTAACCCACAGTTAACATGCATTAAATATGGAATATGGTAGAATATGGTCAAGCAGAATATGTGCTTTAAGTACTAATAAACAGCCAATATGTTAATAATAGGCATGCTAATAAGCAATTAGTTAATTGTGAGAATTGGTCCCTATAGTTCTAAGTGATGTTGACGTTTACAGTATACTGACACCTACTGGCATGGATGCATGAATAATTTTAATTAACTGCTTCTACATTTCTCTTATTTTTGTCTTTTCAGAATCATATGCATGAATGTAAGTATATGCTAGTAAGTTTTAGGGTTCAGTTCATACATTTTGATCAACAATGTGTTGTACCCTACAATGTGTGTGTATCAGTGGCTCATGTTGGTATGACAATGCTATCTGTAGCATGCATAATATATGTATTATATTGATTAGTTTGGCTTTATCTAGATGTTTTGACATGCTAAATAAAGTATGTGTACTGTTGTTATTATGATAATTAGTAACTCAGTCAGTTGTCCCTTTCAAGAACTGTTCACTTGGCGGAAATATTAGCAACACCTCCGGTAAGCTATTTTTGGCATCCAAGAACAAGTCATATCTACTTTGATGGGCAAATCATAAAATCCCAACAAGTACTTGCTAAACTCGTTTAAATAACACATTTCAAACCAGCTGTCGTCTTTTATTTGGTAAATTGTAACAGTCACGGTTCCTGTTTTGTGTCACGTTGATGCAGCCGATGTGCATGTGCACAAGTGCGCATCTCAGGACACTGACAGTTCCTCTAGGCCCTGGAGCTTCTAATGGTGATCATTTTAACCAATTTTACCACTATTCAGTTTGATTTAGTTCATGTTCTCCCATTCATAGTAACATGAGTGCACATCTAAAGTCTTTGGTTGTATGACATGGCAGGTGATGTGGTCTCAACATGCCAGTGCCCATGAGGTGCAACCCGCTCAATGTATTGTAGAATAAAACAGCTTTCAGTAAAAGACTGATATGTCTAGAGGCTTCATCTCATGTGAATATCCATAACTTCTATTACATTTCTCAAAAATGCTGTTCAAGTCATTTTGTATAAAACTTTTTAATTAACTCAAAATACTGAATGCAACTTTAAAGTACAATGGAATGTACCAAAGCGCCTTTGTGCATAATGCACCAGTACACAAAGCAAAGTCCATAAAGACATGGTTTACTGAGATTGTTTAGAAGAACTTGACGGGCCTGCATAAGAACCCAGACCTCCCACACCTTTGGGACAAACTGGAACAACATTTATGGGTCAGAAGAGTGAAAGCTGACCAGCTCTTTACTATAGAGATAGTTCATGTTAAAATGAAAATTATTTTATTATTTGCTCATTGAAACTATATTGGACTCTACTGACTTCCAGCGTAGGGACCACTGTAGTAGCATATAAGAAAGAAACTCAGGTTTGGAATGACATGTTGGTGAGTAAATTATTCTAGTCTGTTTATTTTGGGGTGAACTATCCCGTTAATGCCCTTGGTTTTGGCCACGTGGTGTATCTTGCATGATATTGATGCTCAATAAATGCAGGCAAGATGGCAATATTACTACAAGATACTCAACAACTGCTCTAATTGTTCTGTAATGAATTGCATAATGAGTTTCCCACACTAATAAGGCTGCTATTAATTAGTCTTTTCCATGTTCACAATGTCTTACTGTCATAATCCATTATCTCTTAGACTCTTACCATAGTGTATGTGTCTAACCATTTTCTACAAAAGTGTGCATTTTTGCCTCTAATTCGTACTCTTCACAGGAATGACAAGAGGACAAATAAAACATGAGAATTACAGTTAAAACAAAATAACATTTGAGGGGCCTAAATTTTATGGTTATTTTCCTGGTAACACTTAGAAAAATTAATACCCACACAAGAACACACGTGTTACGCAATATTAGTACTATAGTAGTTACTAGTATCTAACAAGAAACTCTGATTAATGAATTAGTAAGTAATAGTGCTTAGTTGGTTGTGGTAGTTCACTATTTGCTAATCAGTATTAGTAACTATTTTTTATACCTCCCAAAGAAATACTAAGAGCTACTGTAAACAGGTTCATAATTAATATGAATAATGCATGATGTATAATTAATTCTAAAGTGAAGGTCGTGGTAACCCACTAGTAATGACTCAAGTATTACCAGATTCTTCAGAAGGAATTACTAATTAATTAGATCAGTATTCTAACGTGAATAACATGATTAATTCTCTAGAAATGACTGAAATCCTTGTAAGCTTTTGAGGGTTTTGTAAAGTATTGGATAGTAATTAATCAGGTGTTACTATCCTTCTAAAGGGATTACTAACTTTTTTAGTTTATTGAATAATTTAAATGTAAGTATATAGTAGTTAAGGACACCTAATATAAAGTGGGACCATTCATTTTGCTAGATTTGATAATACTTATATCATTACTAGTAGATTACCGCTATCTTCACTTTAGATACTGATACAAATAATTAATAATTCTTTAGAAGGATGTAGTAGCACTTGAGTCATTACTATCCAAAATCATACATATATCTCAAAAGCTCTCAATGACGTCAGCCAATATTAGGGAGTTGTCATGCTTTTCACTTCAGAATACTGATCCAAGTAATACGTAGTTTCTTATACAAGGATTTGGTAATACTTGAGTCATTACTAGTGGGTTACACGATCTTCACTTTTTATAATTAATTATACGTTATGCATAATTCACATTAATTATGAACCTGTATACAGCAGTTTTTATTAGTTCTCCAGCATATATGAAAAACAACAACAACAAAAAACAAATAGTAGTTATTGATCAGCTAATAGTGAACTACCAGTTTCAACTGAGCGCTATTACTTACTAAATTGTTAAACAGAGATCATAGTAGTTACTATAATGTTAATAGTGCATTGGTCATTTGTTCCTGTGTAGTTATTCATTACTATGGACCAGTATTCTAAAGTGTTACCAAATTTAGCATTACATCACATGCTCACCAATGAATCCTCTGCGGTGAATGGGTGCCGTCAGAATGAGAGTCCAAACAAGTGATCCACAACACTCCAGTCCATCCGTTACTGTGTTGTGAAATGCAAAGAAGTGTGTTTGTAAAGATCAAATCCATCATTATGGTGTTTTATACCGGTGCTTCTGGACAAAATATGAATCCATAATCGATAATAACACTTTCTCCTGTAATAAGTTCATCCCCTTTGTCCTCTGACATCAAAATACACCAACATATTTGTTTAGAACTGTTTTTGCTTGTAAACAATGATTGATCAGTGCATATTTCTCTCCTGATTCAGACAAGATGATTTTTTTTACCAGATAAAAAGCTATATTATGGATAGAGGACTTATATTTTAGCTGGAAGCTGCAGTTTCAACACTCTAAACAATGTCAAGCGGTTTTAGCTAATTCATATTTAGTTACTAGTTCCACGGAAATGTTACGTCCAGTCAATTTCTGACTTCAAAGTGATACCTGAATTGTTATTTTTTAGTTGGCTCCACCTTTACTGAATTTTATAGTGCACGTGCACGTGTTTTATTAGTTTAGTCAACATTAGCACAGCTAATTTGAAAATAGCCATTCATTCAATGTTTTTCAAATATATTTGTGTAGACGTAATATAATATGTCCTCTCAACTAAGGCCAAGCAATAAAATGAGCTCAACTTAAATATTTTTGCCCTTCCAACATTTTGTTAATTAGATTTTTTTACAGTGAAGTTAAAATGATCCTGTTGATGGATTAGTTTTTTTTTTAAATAAGCAGCTTTCTGTTTCACAAGACATTCATTGATGGACTGGACTCATGTGGATCCCTTGTGGATTTTTGTGATGTTTTTATCAGCTGTTTGGACTCTCATTCTGACGGCACCCATTCACTGCAGATAATCCATTGGTGAGCAAGTGATTCAATGCTACATTTCTCCAAATCTGTTCTGAAGAAGAAACAAACTCTTCTACATCGTTGATGACCTGAGGGTGAGTAAAGTCAATAGTTCACCCGAAAAATACTCTAGCATATATAAAGCCAGGAGAAGCGTTATTAAGTGGAAGAAAGTAATTTGTGTTCAGAACAACACGATGGTCAGTAATTGGTGACAGAATATTCCTTAATCAGCATGATTTACTTAGTCAGCCTGTCTCACCAAAAAGTTTAGATCAACACCAAAACCACTACTCACCAGAAAGATTTTATCTTCCTATTTCTGTTTTTTTCTACTCTTCAAAGAGACAGAGATAGAAAGAGACAGAGACAGATATGTGTGTGTCACACAAGTTTAGTGTAGCAATAGACTGTGTTTGTTTTGGAGCATCTCAGTATTCTTTCAGTTGTCAGTTAAGCTGCTTCAGACTCCAGCGTGTTTTCCTACTGAAACTCCAGATGAACTGCACAGAGTGTGTCTGAGCTCCAGGCATCAACATTTTAAAAATAGGCCTGGCAGGCCTTGACGGGAAGAGCGGTGTCAGTCGCTCCACTCGTTTTTCTGTCTCACTGCTTCACTTTACTCTCACTGCATCTTCCTCACAGTCTCCCTCAGGGAGCACTGTGTGTGTGCAGATGGGCGAGTGTGTGTTTGTGTGTGTGGACAATGGATAGGACAAGTGCCACACCACTGTGACATGCATGTGGAGGTGTAACTTTCATTTAATGTCACAATAAACCTGGAAGTGTATGTTGAGCTGTAGTAAATAGCCGTGGTGTTCATTCAGGCATCAGGCTTGAGGCTTTGCCTCGTTTCTTCTCATCTTTTCTATTGTATCAAGTGGCAAAAAAGTGCAAGAGTGCTTGTGGTACATATATAATTCAATAGGTGTGACAAAACTGAAAATTAATCTTTACAAAAACATTTCAGTGGACAAAAAAGCTAAGAGGGTTATAAAAATGAGATAGGCTATGCAATCCATGGAAGACTGCAAATCTAGCTTAAAGCCTCATTTTCATGCACTTCATTTTAAATATGGTGTCTGCCCTGGCTGAGCTGAACCATCCATTTCTTATATATGAAACAATCCATGCTTTTAAAATCAGAACAGGAATTTTGTAACTTTTAGTCCATGTCTGTTAGCTTTGAGGTTGATTTTACTGTGATCATCTCCTTATGTGGGACTTCCTTCCTAAAATTTCACCACAGCTAAATATGTTTATGTTTAAAGACCTATTTATAATGTGTGAAATAAAAGAAAAGAATAGAAAACTGTGATGAAGACGATAAATAATAATAATAATAATACTGTCATTGTACTAAAGCAAATTATATTTTTTTGAAGATATTGTCTTTACTGACATGTTTTCACAGTTAGAGTAATGTTAGATATATAAACTATACAGGGAATGTTTTCAAATACATTTACATTTGAAAGTGTCAGTCATTTGCATGCGATTTCTTTCTTTCTGATAACAATGGAACTGTCAAAACAATTTAAAAAAGTAACTAATCTCATGATTATTAAACAGAATTTAAAATTAATAAATATTTTAAATACATAAAATAATTTTTAAGAAATATATAAAAAAATGAAGAAAAATACAATCAGGTGACACTTTAGAAAACGGAACACGTTCACTAGAGAACGAGTTTTCCCTGAACAAACTTCTAATGTTCTGCTTATTAATAGTTTTGTAATTGTGTTATATAAAGGGATCTAAAATATGGTCATGCAGAATAAGGCATTCATATGTGCATTATAAGTACTAATAAACAGCCAATACACAATTAATATGCATGCTAATAAGAAACTAGTTAATAGTTAGAATTGGTCCTTAAAATAAAGTGTTACCTAAAATTGTATTCAACATAGTACTATCATACCATAATATGTTAATTCTGACAACCCTAAAATATTGACAAAATTACATTGAGCATATATTTGCATTTACAGTTTTTATCTTCTAAGTAACTAAACTAAAAATATGGTTGACTCTTCCTGCACCACTCAGGTTTTTGTCCAATTAAATGCACTCTATAATAAACATGTCTGTGATGTATTGACTGTTTTAATAAACTGCATAAAAGCGGGAAGCATGTGGACAGAAAACAGCATTTCATTGGCTCTTGAACTCCTGTCTCCTCACTAAAAAACTCCAAACATGTCAGAGCTATCTCCTTCTTACAATACCCCCCCTCTCTCACGTAACTCTTCCTCTCTATCTCTTAATCCCTCTGCCTTCCCTGTTTCTACTGTATTTCTCCATCTTTTTCTCTGAACATCAGACGGGGCTGAGTGTGTCACTCCAGCTGGCAGATACTAGAGGATCTTTTAATTAGTGAGTGAGGCAGGTCTGTCAGAAGCGTAAACATTACCTCATACTTCCTTCTCACCACGGTGCAGGGGTAGGGTGGAGGGGTTGCTGTGGGAACGCAGGAGTGCAGTGCCCATGCTTTAAGAGGGGCTCGCTATAACAAGCAGACAAAGAGGAGAATGCCCCGGCTCAGCTACTGGGTCAAAGACACAGCCCCCAAACAATAGGTCACTCTGTCTGAAGTCTTCACGAATTGTGAAAACCCGTCGAGAGAGGTGGGAATGGTTGGGAAGAGAGGGGTGAAACGGGACGGACAGAGAACGTAGCAGAAGGTTATGCTATAGTACACAGAGCTGGGTAGTAACTGATTACATGTGATCTAGATTGCATAATCAGATTACAAAAAATAAGTACTTGTAATTAGATTAAATTAAATTAGATGCAATTACATGTAATCAGACTACAGTTACTTTTTTATTAATTACATGATTACATATTATTCACACATTAGCAATAAATAATTCATAGTTTATTGATTTTCCCTAATTCCTAAATGTTCCTTTCTGCTTACATTCAAAAAGTCGTACAGTTTTATGGACATTCACACATAGAATGCAAAACGTTTAAATCCACAAATTATCGTTATTTATTATTTACATGTAATGCATTCACAAACGTTTTGGTTATCTGAGCATCTTTTACCTAATACACCTAATATATTTATTTGAAGTACCAAGAATATTTTTAAATATGTTTTTTTAATAATTAAGTATAACATATGCATGTTCACAGTTCTCTGTTCGTTAAAGGTCACACGACATGCAGGTAAACAAATAAAATATATATTTTTTAATAAGTGTTATTTTAAAATGACTTATTTTCATTTTATATTTTTATGAATTAATGAATTATTAGCTGTTCAGTAAACCCACGAACCCCCTGCAGTTCCTTTACGAACCCCAGTTTGGGAAACCTCGATGATGTAATCAAATGTTTAATGCACTTCATGTTGTTAATTACAACAAATGAAATACATGTTTTTGTCATGTAATTTGGAAACAGACTACAATTAAATAAAAAAGCAATCTACCCAGCTCTAGTACATCAATGTCCAAATGCGGTGTATCCTCTGCAGCTGCAGATGACGGTGCTAAACAAACGGCCGAGCTGGAGTTTTTGCGAGTGTGGGACGGAACATCATTGTTTAGAGGAGGGGGTGTGAGAAGGGTCACGGGGTCACACTTGCATGAACAGAAGGGGACACTTGTTCGGAGGAGAAAGCTCCACAAGTGAAAAGATCAGGGAGCACAGGCACGAAAACAATGCTAAGCCATTAGAAAGAGCTCTGGAAAACACAATGCAATTACTTCCATTGCTCCCAGTAACCGTGTCTGGGTGGGAAGACACTGTTTCACACTTGTAATGCGTTGTGTCGAGATTCATTACGCTTAGCATGCTCATTTGAAGCAGAAATGTACAATAAACAAACGTGAGGACGCGCGCCTTTGCTCGAAGTGAAAAAAGTGAAGCCGAAAGTGTGTCTCTGTGGAGTTGAAATGGAGTAGAAATAATCTAAAAGTACTTGATTTGAACTGAGAGAGTGCTCTCATGCGCTCTGTGTCATGCTGAGTTGTTAAGCTGTACTTTAAAAAGCTCTCTCTCTTTCTCCCTTCTTAGGATTGGGCAAACAGTTTCTTGATTTTCATACTGAGGAGTTTTGATGGAAAATAGAGAGGAAATGACAGTCTCTGTGTGTGTGTGTGTGTGTGTGTGTGTGTGTGTGTGTGTGTGTGTGTGTGTGTGTGTGTGTGTGTGTGTGTGTGTGTGTGTGTGTGTGTGTGTGTGTGTGTGTGTGTGTGTGTGTGTGTGTGTGTGTGTGTGTGTGTGTGTGTGTGTGTGTGTGTGTGTGTGTGTGTGTGTGTGTGTGTGTGTGTGTTGGGGGATGGGGTAGGCAATCTCTTCAATGCCATGATGAAAGCCCAAAAGAGGTGGCAAAGAAAAACCTCGGGAATGTTCTGGGGTTGCCACGGTGATAGAGAAGGCCCACTCACAGCGTGGCTTTCAGAAGTTTGGAGGCTTTATCAGTGAGACACAGCATTTGGCCTCAGGCCAGCACTCCAGGAGTACACAGGCAAACACACACAAACACACGGTCTCTCGCATACTCAAACCCAAACGCTATGAACGCAGAAATCCACATACTCCGTTTTCAATCGAGACGATTCCCAGAAACCGCACCGAGAGCACGCACTCATGCACCTGAGTTACTGAACTGTTACCTGAACTGGAATCAGCTTTTTGTGGCTGCAAGATGGGCTTAAAGTCAGCTACCATTAACACAAATGATGGTTTCATATGGGAGTAGCGTAATTCATGGTACTCCAATGTAATTCAAACACTACCATGGCTAAATGGTAAAACTCCAAAAGAGAGCAAGTATGGTCATGGTACAATGGTACTTTTGGTACATCCCCTCATCTTCTGGTAGCGTTTTATTTTACAGTGCTGTTTTGCATGTTTATACTGTCTAGTTATTGTAGTAACCCTAATAAATAGGTAATAACCCTGAACCTACTCCTAAACCTAACCTTAACCCATTTAGTTACCTTATATTACCAGTACATTTTTAGGTAAGTAAACAGTAAACTAAAGTGCAACAGGTCTTCTGGTACGTGTGCTTTGTTCTAGTGAGCGGCACTTTAAGAGATAATAAGCATGACCAAATAGCAAAAACTTGGCTTCTTGTATAAAAAATTGGTATCGTAGTATTTGCATGATATTCCAAAATAAAAAGATTGTAGTGGTAAAAAAACATTGTACTACCATGGAGCTCTTTCATTATATTTACTGTATGATATCGTCCCGTACTTGTGCCCTGTTTCATAGTTCTCTACATAGGCAGCTTTTTAAGACATCACTGGCATGATACCAAAGGAAAACTGGCAAAAAAAAGACAGCATTTTAGTCAATTCTAATTAGGACTGCCATGGTATCATATTTCCATTAATATGGCCAAAAGAATTCACATATATCTAAGCCTATACAATATTTAAAAATAAATAAATAAAATAACAAAGCCATAGGTCTTATTTTTCCGTTTTATGATGGGTGGCAACCAGCAGTAATATGCAATCCTGCCACCTACTATGTTGGAGTGGTAACTAAACAGTAGCTGCTGGCACTGGATTATTTACAATATTATTATATTTATAGATAATTACCAGCAGTATATTCTATTATAATGCCCCTAATTCCAATACAGTATCTCATATATTCTTTGTAAATTAACACCGGAAAGCATTACTCTGAGCTCAGTGAAAATAAATCTGAGAGAACGAGATAAATGTTATAATGTTGCATAAAAAGAAAACAGAAAAAATTACTGTTTTATCCAATATTTATTTGCGCTATTGATTTATTTACGTTTTCAGGTATCATGTAATTAGATTAGCAACATGCTAACATCAAACTTTCCACAGCGTTAACATGATCAAACTTTAGCTTAGCAACATGCTAACATTGAGTCTCCCATGCTGAGATCCATTGCGAAAATTAACCATTGTTTTATTATATTATAGTAAATGTGTAATAACCATGTTTTGTTTTTTGGCGTATTGATTACCATTTGTATAACCAAATACCATGGTTAAACTATGGTTAGTGTAGCAAAACCATGGTTATTTTGTGGTTGCTACAGGTTAACCATGGTTTTTTTGGTTGTCTTTGTAGTGAAACCATGGTTAATTTTCATAAGGGCAAACTATTGGTATGTTGTTGCTATCAGTCATGAAATTGAACTCGATTGGGATGCATTTGAAGGGCAGCTGCTTATTGTAGGCAGTAGACAACAAGGCAGCTCACTAGGTTTTGGAGTTTACTGTTGGTATTTTATCACAAATCATTATGAGTGGTGAAATAACATGTGATCTGCTGACTTTCTCAGCACCAGTCCCTGAACATCGTGGAAGATGAAGTT
>CM049804.1:8682046-8739546 GCA_027422405.1 Ptychobarbus kaznakovi | reverse complement strand
ATCTATTACAATGTTTGTTTTTCCTTTTGTAGATGTTTTGAAAATATTTATGCATAAATCTTTTTTTTAGCATTTCTTAGTGTATTTAAGCACATACATATAGACTAAATGGTCTTTAGGTTCAAGGGAAACATACTTTCAGTCAAACATAGAAGTGTTTAAACATTTGAAGATACTGTAACTGCCAACTTTATTGAAGTTACTTTTTTTATAAAAATTGTTTAAAAAAGTTTTACACACACTTTAAACATTTCACTCTGACTTAATCAACCTGACAATTTGGTTACACTAACAAAAGTCATAGTACGTCAAGTAGAAATAGATCCTTGAGGTAACAATTGCAACACTTTTTTCAGTGAGGTAATGTGCTTTTATTATCTGCGTTATCTTCCATATACATTACATTTCTAATTTGATATCTATTTTTTGTATCCAGCATGCCAGCATCCTTCTTCCTTCAAGTCTGCTGAGGTAAACCGATTGATGGATCTTCATACAAGATACAATACATCCCTCTCTCTTATCATGAATGAAGAACAAACTTCTGTCCTTAAAGGGATAGTACCCAAAAAATAAAATTCTGTCATAATTTACTCACCCTCAAGTAGTTCCTAAGCCTGTATGAATGTGTTTGTTCTGCCGAACACAAATTAATATATTTTGAAGAAAGATGGTAACCAGTCTGTTTTGGGGCACCATTGACTTCTATAGTAGGACAAAATAAATACTATGATCCAGAACTGCTCTGTTTCCCACATTCTTCAGAATATCTTCCTTTGTGTTCAGCAGAACAGAGACATTCATACAGGTTTGGAAATACTTGAGGGTGAGTAAATGATGACAGAATTTCATTTTTGGGTGAACTATCCCTTTAAGTGTCCTAATGTTGTGATCACAAAGCATCTGATCCCTTTCTAGCCCATACAAGTTCACTGTGGAAGCTCATGGACTCACATCCACGGCATCCAGCAGTAACAGTGGGAGATCAGGAGTGTTTCAGGAGTTAATGACTGTGCTTTAGTCAAACAGCACCTTACTATTCTAAGAATACTAGATTGTCAAAACAGTGAATGTGTTTGAAGGGATAACTCCTCTATGCACATTAATCACGCAGGCACCACGAAGCTCAGATTTGGCACACATTGCCCTCAGGATATATAGTCACTTGAACTAAGTTACATCTTACTGCATTATTGAAGGTTTTACAGGTTCTGCTTTTATCCCACACAAATAAACATCTGATAGTGTTTGAGTCATCCATCATGCATGAAATAAATAAATCAAATAACACAGTTGATTTAGAAAGTATTGTTTTATTTTGAAACTATAAGTATTTATGATTGTTATGGATGTGAATTTATATCTTACAGCCTCTGGCTATTTATATTAAACAGATGTAGAGACTCATTATGAAGTCAGCAAGAGTGAAATCGTGGATCCGTAGGTGTCTCTCAATACTGTGAAGGTGTGTCAGGCGATATGTGTTCTATATTTTAGAACAAAAGACACATATTCCTCTCCTCTCTTTTGTGTGTGTGTGTGTGTGTGTGTGTGTGTGTGTGTGTGTGTGTGTGTGTGTGTGTGTGTGTGTGTGTGTGTGTGTGTGTGTGTGTGTGTGTGTGTGTGTGTGTGTGTGTGTGTGTGTGTGTGTGTGTGTGTGTGTGTGTGTGTGTGTGTGTGTGTGTGTGTGTGTGTGTGTGTGTGTGTGTGTGTGTGTGTGTTAGAGAGAGTGAAGATGAGAATCATCATCTGGCTTTGACTGGCATAATTGGCTCTTATCTTCCCCGCCGCTACTTAGCGCTGATAGCCCAATTTAGCCGCCACATGCTAAAGACACTTTCAGAGTGTAATCAGAATTAAAGAGAATGGGTTTTACTCACTTTAAAGGCCCTTTGAGTCATTCTCTGTGGGCTGAAACAGTGATGGGTCCCTTTAGTTGTCAGAAGAGATGGGGACACTACATACAGTTGGCATGGTCTGAGGATGATAACACGCCTGTGGCGTCCTCGGGTAACATGTGAAGATACTTCCCTGAGAATGCCCCTTCCCAAAAGACGGGCCGACATAATGCGTCTGCTCTATGGTAATAATGGTGAAGATCTGTAAATTGGTCTCGAGATACCATCAAAAGACTATTTAAGACGGTAGAGTGAAGATATCCGTGGTTAGGTGACAAAAGAACATGTGGATTGCACTTCGTCTAGCGGCGCATGCTGATGCATTTTTCCCATTACGGATGATGGCTTGCGACTACATTGGAAAAATGGACAGTAGCGTTGAGATTATCTCTCATTTCCTTTCAGTCAGCCTGTCTGTGTTCTTTTTCACTTCTTTTATTCTGTCGTTCTCCCCTCTTTCTTTCTTATATGCATAGTGGATAGAGTTTTCTCGCTGCAGGCTATTTCTTTTGCTAAGCTGAGTAAAATGCAAATGCTGCACATGAGAAATAAAGCAGGAGAGGACAATTCTGTGATTTTTGCTCCAGCTGGTTTGAGCTTTACCCACAGAAAACCTCGAACATAGCCGAATAACACCTTTGCTGGAGCCTTTCAGAGGTGCTGTAGTGTTCTTTCTAGAAGGAAATTATTAAAATCTCTAAAAATAAGTCAGCCGGTCACTTTTGATGACTTAGAACGGTGCACAATATGTGGTCATATCCAGAATATAATGTAAACATCTGTCCAAAACACTTTCTATACATTGCTGGAATACTCAGCCAGATGAGATGGCGCACGAGAGCGAGAGAGAGAGAGACGAGGACAGAAGAAAGATAATCCTAGCCATCCCGCCCCTATAAAGGAGCTTTCACTGAAAGAAGGCCTTGTGTGTCTTGTGTTTATCAGAGGGACTCGCTCTTACCTGCAGGGGAAAGAGATTTGTATTGCAGTCACTTGCAGGAGAAAGCATAGCACGTTTGAAACTTTCCTCAGACTGAACAGTTTCAGCTCTGTAGAGCTGCAATGTCCACGGCATCTCTGTGATGTCATTTCAATGAGACAGTGAGGCATCTGAAAGAGTTTAACATTTATAATCATGCACCTCAACAAAATATAAGTGCCAAATTCACTTTAGTCTAGAGAACCACATACGGTGGAAATGTGTTGCTGCTTTCAAGAGGAAACATGAAGTTGGTTATAGGGCTGCCAATGCCTTGTCTAGCTAGGAAACACATCTATAGCAGCTTATTTAGTAGCGAATGTCAATAGGTGTAAATATTTCCCATGTTTTCTCTTATCAAAAATATGAATGTAAAATAACGACCGGGCTACTGAGTTAGGCTTCTGTGTGATTCAATTTCACTAGGATTTACTGTGATCCATGTGTGGATTCTCCTGGGAAATATGTGCTTTGATTAATGCAATACAGTGACTGGGGGAAATAGGTGTGTGTGTGTGTGTGTGTGTGTGTGTGTGTGTGTGTGTGTGTGTGTGTGTGTGTGTGTGTGTGTGTGTGTGTGTGTGTGTGTGTGTGTGTGTGTGTGTGTGTGTGTGTGTGTGTGTGTGTGTGTGTGTGTGTGTGTGTGTGTGTGTGTGTGTGTGTGTGTGTGTGTGTGTGTGTGTGTGTGTGTGTGTGTGTGTGTGTGTGTGTGTGTAGGGCAGGCAATAGAATCATTTGGGGGAAACTTATTCTCATCATTTAAGCAACAACTTTTATTTAGACCTCCCTAAGTCAGTCAAAAGTTGATGTGGTTACTAATAGTTTAGCTATATTATTTATATATTTATTTTGGAAACTTTGGGAGTATATCTTCAAGGTTACCGTATCATTTTATTTATAAAACATGTAAGATTTTGATTTTTAATTTCTTACGTGATTTTCTATTAGGTCCCTTACGCTTGTCTAACTTGGGAATTGCAGTGATTATATTAGCTACATATATTAACAATTTATTGAGAATTTAAAGACAGTGTAATATAGTCCTGTTTATAAAAAAAAATACTATTTATTAAATGTTTTGTGGGAAAAGTTAGTGAGTTGTCAATGACAAAGTCACAGGATAAAAAGGACAGATCTTTTAAAGAATCTAATTAAAAAGAAAGTGCAAATTTCATATATAAAGTATGTAGTGCAAATTATATAAATATTATATATTGTATCTTGAAACACAGTCATGGCGGTGTAAAGGGTCCTCGGTACTTTATGGCTACTTTCATGCAAAACTCGACTTTAACCCCAAGTAAAACAACCTTTCTATAATGCGTCAATTAGTGCGCGAAATGAAGGCGTAACAAGAAATAAAGTATCTTAATTTACAAATGACACACTGAGCCATTGTCAAACATGACTTTGTCGGACAGTGATGGATCATATGTACCCATGCCAGCTGACAGACTAGGCATACATAGTTCCCGTTATAAACGTATTGCATGGCCTGTTACATGGAGGGTCATGTTAGTCTGTGCAAATTAATTCAGAATGCTGTTACGGCGAATATCTGACTGACACTTCACATGGACTTTTTGATTGATCAATGATATTTTATATTCTAGGAAACTGATTTCAGAGAGCACATTTTCAAACAAGCAATAATAATTGCAGGCAGCCAGTAAATCGACTTGTAGTTATTACACGCGTCGTTTTAAATGTGACTGGGCTGCTCGTGAAAAACAGAATTACGTGTCCAGCTGGTCTAAAAACTACACTTATTTCTTTTCAAATGGCAGATAGAGTAAAACTCGACTAACTAGCCTACACCTTTAATAACTAATTCGTTATATCTTTGAAACGTCAAATAAATAAGAATACCCCATGATATAAAATCCTGGAAGTCTTTGCTTAAGAAGCTAAGAAGCTTAATGAAATTGTCAAGAAGAGTTGATGTCATTTAACCCTCTGCATCCTTGTGCTATGATGCATTTGCTACCATTACTGGCCCTCAAGCAAATCCGCATTTATTTTATATGAATAATGTGATTTTCAGAAATAGTATTCTATCACAGTAAGCGTAAGGCCCTCGCTGAAGAACAAACTCTGAACAGAAATATATTTTACAGCGGATTTTACGAGCGTGCGATACACTTTAATTCAATACAGACAGTTGTTCGCGATTTAAACAAACATTCAGCCGGAGAGAGTGAGAAAGAGAGGTATATCTCTTACCGCAGGAATGAACCCAGCACAGCTCCTGCTCTCGAGTGAATCCCGCTCTCCTCCGCTCCGCTATTATTTTCACTTAAACATATGAAAATTTATGCAAATGAAAATCAGCACTAACTGTTCCTCGCTCGCGGTGCACGAGTGTCCCTGTCCTCGACACTGTACAATAGGTTATATGTAGGATATTCCAGGGGTGATCGGTCTACAAATAAACAAACAACTAATAATAAATCACCACTCATGAAGAGATTATTAAGTAGCATACATCTGATGGATCTGTTTTCCTCTGAAAGGCCTGATATGTTCAAGTTCCATGTACCAGAGGTAGGCTACCACTGAAACTAATCAAACAACATGAAATAGTTAATGTTTATTAGGCTACAACGATTGTGTTTATTTGTGCATTGTTTTGTATTTTAAAGGCTATGTATTTTTTTAAAACATCGATACACCACAATTAAAAAATTTAAGAAATAAATAATTTGTAAAGTTTACACAGCTCGTGCTTTGAAATGGCTCTGCTTTATTATTGGAATAAATCTGAAGAAACTATAAAACATGCTTTCCGTTAAGTTGTCACTTCTTACATGGTGGTAACAGTAGATTATACATTTACTGGATAAAAATCGAATCTATGCTTAATTCATTTGTACCCCTAAGCCAAAACTGAAATGCTTAATGTTTTATCTGCCTGTTCTTTGCATTGTTTTATCTGTATCCCATCTATTCTGATTTCCCTGTTTGTTTGTTTGTTACATGCCCATAGGTAAAATATCATACGCAATTATAATTTCAGCAGAAATTATTTTTTACATTTAAATGCCTGTTGCAGACAAAAGGCCAACATAAAGTAATAATAAAACAAACGCTGAGACGAAAACAAGCCAAACTATTTCCTCTGTAACAAAAACAGAACATGCGTTGTTAAGCTAATAATGCAGTACAGCCAGTAAAATTATATCAACTAAAGCTTCCTGTTCGGATAGAAGATCTAGTCACTTTTATTCGCATGTTGACGAATACAAATTAGACATAGCCTTGGCGTGATTTCTTAGCTGTGCGCTCAGACCTGTCACTCTCCCGAAGGATATCCAATGAGCATCAATCTCGCAGAAACTTCCTCGCGGTAATTGGGTGAAGGATGTGGATGGTGTGCGCACGCGGGGGCTGAACGTAAACAGTCGGGTGCTCTCGCGCTCAGAGAGAGGAACGGAGCGAGCGAGCACAGCGAAAGCTCTCCATTGCGCGGACATTTAATAGAGTTGTGTGCAGTTGAACGTGTTCGAGATTAACTTCGGATGGACTCTGTGAAAAGAAGAAATAAGAGAAGCAAGATTCGGTAAGAAAGCGCCTTGTGGTCTGCGCGGCAAGAGAGAAGTTTACAAAGGAACGTCTTCTTCTGATAAGCCTCCACATCATGTCAAGAGCGCGCGCGATGAACAATCTAAAAACAACGTAAAAACAACCTCCATGCATGATGTGGATTTCTACGCTGAATGTATTTATTTCTCCTTTTGCTTCTGATAAAAGGAGGTTTTGACGGATATATTTTGGCCATCTTTTGCTGTGCTGTCGGTGGACCAAATCAAAATACCACGCATACTTTTCCAGCTTGAATAATTCATGAAATAGTGCGTGCATTCGTGGCTTGGAAAAAAGTTACAACAATACGGGGAGGGGGGATAATAAGTAGAATTGTTCAAAGTGGTGAGGAGGGATGGCCACAGCGGCTTCCAATCCTTACCTGGTCAGCAATAGCATTCTCTCATCAGCCTCGATCGTGCACTCGGAGTCCAGAGGTGGTGGCATGCAGCCGGGAAGCGGTGCCATAACATCGGTGTCGGGAGGTTACAGAGGAGACCCCGCGGTCAAGATGGTGCAGAGCGACTTCATGCAAGGAGCCATGGCAGCCAGTAACGGGGGGCACATGCTGAGCCATGCCCATCAGTGGGTTACCTCACTGCCACACGTGGCTGCCGCGGCCGCCGCCGCCGCTGCTGCGGCTGAAGCCGGCTCCCCTTGGTCCTCCAGCCCAGTTGGCATGGCCGGGAGCCCACAGCAACAAGACGTGAAGAACAGTTCAAACAGAGAAGACCTACACTCTAGCACCGCGCTGCACCACAGAGCCTCGCATTTAGGGGCTCACCAGTCGCACCAAAGCGCATGGGGTGGCACCACAGCCTCTCACATCCCCACCATCACCGGAGGACAGCAGCAGTCCCAGCAGTCTCTAATTTATTCCCAGCCGGGTGGCTTCACAGTCAACGGGATGCTGAACCCTCCCGGGAGTTTAGTCCACCCGGGGCTGATGCGAGGAGACTCGCCAGAAATGGATCACCATCATCACCACCACCACCATCATCATCAGCAGCAACACCCTCACCACCACCAGCAGCAGCAGCACCACGCGGGAGTCAACAGCCACGACTCGCACTCAGACGAGGACACGCCGACCTCCGACGACCTGGAGCAGTTTGCCAAACAGTTTAAGCAGCGTCGGATCAAACTGGGTTTTACTCAAGCCGACGTCGGGCTAGCGCTGGGAACTCTTTACGGAAATGTTTTCTCGCAGACCACCATTTGCAGGTTCGAGGCTCTCCAGCTGAGCTTCAAAAACATGTGCAAACTCAAGCCGCTGCTGAACAAGTGGCTGGAGGAGGCCGACTCGACCACGGGAAGTCCCACCAGCATCGACAAAATAGCAGCTCAAGGCAGGAAACGAAAGAAGCGCACCTCCATCGAGGTGAGCGTGAAGGGAGCCTTGGAGAGCCATTTTTTGAAATGCCCCAAACCGGCAGCGCAGGAGATAACCTCTCTGGCGGACAACCTCCAGCTGGAAAAGGAGGTGGTTCGGGTCTGGTTCTGCAACCGAAGGCAGAAGGAGAAGAGGATGACGCCGCCTGGGGTCTCTCAGACGCCCGAGGACGTGTACAGCCATGCCGGCAACGTGAGTGCAGACACACCGCCTCCGTCCATGGACTGCAAACGTATGTTCACTGAGACGTAGAACAAATCATTTTATATACACTTCAAGTCAGCAAGATATCACAAATATTCTATGTAAATTACGAAAGAAGCCGAAGCTAAAATCTTTAAACGCTCTTCGTTGTATCCTCCAATGTCCCTAACGATAAATGACTCTGTTTGCTCTGTGTTTCAGGGGAGTTTTGTGGTAGATTACTTAAAATGTGCAAGTTTGAAAGATGAACCGGACAGCAACCACAACGTGACAGCTTCGAGCTCCTATGGCCAGGAGATTCTGGTGCACTGACACCGAAATATAACCAGCCTAAAGCCAACATAGACTTTATGGATTGAAATGACAAAAGAACTCCGAAGGACATGGATCAATGCAGACAAACATTAAATATTAAACAGTGGGAGAATTTACCCCAGGACACGTATCAATTTTACGCACAGGAATTATATTACTCATTTTAACAAAACGGAATTGTCTTGTCTACCCTTGGATCATTATGTGCAACAAACTACACCTTTTCTATTTTATAGTATTTTTGTGGACCACGCTTCTGTGGATAGCTTTTACACAGAGAAAACTCTTAAGAAAAGAAAAGATAGATTACTCTCAAGCTGCACTTCTGTCTGATTTCAGCCGACCCCTTGTGAACACGTTTTGTTGTTTGGCTGAATAATCCTGTATATTTCCCTCTCTTCACTGCTTTTTCTAGGCAGACTGTTTTGTGGGTTTTGATAACAAGTCTGTGTAAATTTGGCAATATGAATTCTCTGTTGATTTAAACGATTTGCTTTATATTTTTCACTAAAATCAATTGAAAATATTTTCAGGAGCAATGACAGATTTGTTGCGCGCTGTGATGACTTTCAACCCAGTAGCATCTCTTGTAGGCCTTCCCTGTCATTTTAAATATTGATTATATTTGATACTGTTAGTATTACACTTGTTATTCTATATTGTACACAAACACATTGACGAACCCCGTGTTGTTAAGTTCAGTCCTGACTCAGCGAGAAGTCAACGAGAACAATAAACCTGATAGCTTTCAACTTTCTTTCTTTCTTTCTTTCTTTCTTTCTTTCTTTCTTTCTTTCTTTCTTTCTTTCTTTCTTTCTTTCTTTCTTTCTTTCTTTCTTTCTTTCTTTCTTTCTTTCTTTCTTTCTTTCTTTCTTTCTTTCTTTCAATATTAAAACTACATTCTAAATTAAAGCACATTATTAATATTTGTTTGACGTTTCGTCTAAATACTGAGAGCGTTTATGAATTTAGTTATGAGTATTTTTTCTCGATATTCTGACCCTTGGCCTAAATATGGAAGTGTGAGAACTTCCCAAATGTGTTCACCTTGCACTGTCATATTTCCTCAATGTCTTGTTTTTTTTCTTCTGTTAGCATGTGTTTCTGAATCTGCTTCCGTGTTTTTTTCTTTGAAAAACAAAAGAAACAACCGTACCATGTAATTGTCTCTATATCTGCTTTATTAACGGCGTATATCAAGTAGCTTCACGTCGTCGTTGCAAAAACAAATAATGAAATACATTTCTGATTTTATTATAACTTTTCCGTCAATGACTTACAGATTTCCGGGGTTGTGGAGAACATGATCAGAGTTATGCTGTTTTCGTACTGTAATAATTATATATTGTGCATTATACCAGCTGACATAAACTATTTTGATTTAGATTATTTTCCTCTCAACTGAATTTAAACTATTAAAACTTTCTAAGGCCGCCTTGCTTCTCAAAAAAAGAAAATACATGTCTCTATGTATAAATCATAGCTTATTATAAATCATGATAGCATCAAAGAGACATGGAAATGTGTTGCTGCTCAGATTACTCCTTTTCAAAACTCATGTCCTCATTAAACCAGGGGAATAATTCCCATATTTTGTAATACCACTAGAATATCTTGAAAGTTTCTTAGTATATTTTTCTTTGTTTTAATAAGTATTTGACACATAAATCATGGTTACCAACGACGTGATTATTGCCTTTACTAGACAACCCATTTGCCGTTTTCTGTGTAGAATTTCAGGACATAATTTTATTGTTCAGTCCGGGGTCATTTCAGTAAACTGAACTGGATGAACTGAACAAAACAACTGCAATATCCTAACAGCAATATTTAATTTATTGTAATTCAAATGCAACATATTAAATTGGCGTGCCTTCAGCAAACAATTGATTTATTTGGCTTCATTTTGGGAACGTTAATTTCCTAAAATGCTTTTATGTGTTTTCTAATTTAAATTTGAAAAACGCACGAGCGTCCCGCTCCGCGCGTGACGTCATCTGGAATCCATTCCGTGCACGCTCTGAAGCGGGAGTGGATTTGTATGCATGGACATTCGTATGCTTGCCACGTAGCTCTCTGAGTGCAGAAGGGCCTAGATCCTTCCATCAGATTGCAATGTAAAAGCGTGCAGAAACGATTGTGTGACTGAATTGCTTTTTTCTGTAAACCGACCGTTTCTGCTGGGGAATAGCACAACTGCTGGCCCTTCATTTTCATCAAGACAAGTTTGGCGATTTGTATTCATTTCTGCCGTGTTTGAAATAGCTGGCTTTGCACTCTTTTCAGCTAACCTTCCAGCTGAACGACGCTTCTGTTGAGACTTGGGAGTGCAGCTGATGTTTTTTTCTGGAGAACTTTTGTGTGGTAGTGACTATTCAGCCAAACACACGGTTCTTCTCTTGAAGATTTAAACTTCGCGGATGATTTACCGTACATCCGTTGCGTGGCAACGGAACTCAACCTGTGCTTAAGCACGCGCTCCAGTCTCCTTCATGCAGTATAGCCCGACTCAATGTTAATAGCGTCGCTCACACGCGCAGAATTACGGAGCTGCAAGCTCTCTGTTTCTATCCAAAACTGTCTAAAATACACTTTTATCGCAACGTTTATGATAAGCAGTAATACAATGAATGAAAATAAAGAGATTTATTATATTACTGTTAACTCGTTTTAATTTTGAGCTTTACAATATATTCGAAAATATTTTTAAGTATATATTTTAAATGATTCCAAAGTAAACAAACCAAACTTCAAAAGAATATGAAAAGACATCAGCTGTACATCCTCAGTTAAACTCACAAAGTTAACTAATGATTCTAAATGATGTGATGAAAATGAGTTCTTCTTCTTCATCCTCTTCATCCTCTTCTTCTATCTTGTGTGTTAGACCCTGAATTGCACAATATTAAAACTGAGAATTCCTATCTTTAAATGTGAAAACAGCCTACATTTGTACGTCTATTTATCGTCTCTTAGATCGACGAATAAAGCATGCTAAAAGTATTGAAAATAAATAAATAAATAAATAATAAACATGTAAAGCAGTGCATGCACACTAGTACGCAAATGTTTTCCACATATAGGACTTTTTATTTGATATTTGCTTCGCTCGGATATTTGACGAATAAACTATAAACCTGCTATGCAGTCGTAATATCCTAAGAAATATATATAACTCAGAGTTTTCTTCATGAGTCAAATTTCTGTAACCAAAAGTGTAACAATTAAAATTAAAGTCGAATTTAAATATTTTATGTATCTTTTTTCTACATTCTTTTTTTTAGATCATATTTATAAACATTACATTTAAATACATAGGACCATAGAAAAGGAATCTTATCCTCCAGTATTTCTTTAGCGCCATCTTTTGGTATTCCCGCCTGCATGAGTATTAATATCAAACCATGTTATCGATAAAACAACACTGAATTACATTTTAAAACGACATTAATTATAATAAGAAAATACGTGCTGAAGGTAACCCTAGTAAAAAAAGTTATATATTTAAAATACATTTCTTTCATACTACATATTTACTGACAGATAACTCGAGACTTACTGGTATAAAATATAATTATACTTTTTTCGGAGTACTACTTGTGCACAATTCACATGTCTTAATATTAAGCACTAAACTGTGTTTTAATGTCAGTATTGATGAGGATTGTATGATTTTTGAGTAATATCAGTCTTTAAATGCAAGATATTTAAAGTGTACCTGAAGTATATTTTCAATAGTTCCACTTTAGCACAATCAAATATACTTCAGTATATCTTTAATTGTACTTCAGCACTACTTCTGCATAATTAAAGTGCTTTAAGCACAATATTAGTTGTTCCAATTTAGCAGACTTTAAGTTTACCAGTTAAGTATCCTAAAAGTACAATTGCAGGGCATTTTATTAAGTACATAAATATGAAAATGTATTTGTAGTATCATTAGCATGAAATAAATGTATTACAAATTCATTTAAGTATATTTATTTTTCACTAAGGAAGCCTATTTCCGAAAACGTTCAAAATTACATGTGCCTTTATAGGCCTATATGGTTTATTTAAATTTACACAATTATAATAATAAAATAAAAATAAATACGATTAAATTAGAAATGCAAAAAAGTAATCACACCTATAAGACTAACCTTTAAATGCCTCTTACAAAGCTATTCAACTGCATATGTTTACCAAGTGAAGAGATACAGAGATATAATTAAAATGTTCCTGCTGATGTATTTATTTCTAATTTCTTAAAGCTGCTTTTGTTCTCCCTCAGACCAGCCAGTGATCTAACCGTGTCTCACTACACAGCGTAACGTTTTCTTTTCAGCAGACCTTCGGCCAATAGATGTGGTCGAGTAGTGTCCGAGGCTACACAAGACGGCTGGATTAGCGGCCGAGGGACCTTCACTGTCACACACCTGCTGCAAGCCCATGGCACACTGCCAGCTGAGGTCACTTAGCCCGCCAGCACATTACCCTGGCAGCAGTTGCCAAGGTGACAGCATGTCAGAGCCTGCCCATTGAGGAGTATGGGGGGCTGACGGCCAACGCATCGCTGCCTCTGACCGGCCCCTGGAACTTAGGAAGTAGGGGACCGAAGGCACACATTCAAATGCTTAGCAACAAACGGACTCCACACGTGGCAAGGGCCAAAACGCCAGAGCCTAAATCATTAAATCTCCACAAATACTTAGTGCGTCTAACACACTTTCCAGCTCAGACGTCGCCGGTTTAGAAGCGCCTTGAATGAGAGCAGTTAATTAGATAGGCAACGATCTTAAAATGTGTGTGTGTCATGTTTATGTGGTTTATGAGGACACAAATTTGTATAATGTGACATGGTGTATGACATAGGTATTACAAGGAGAAGGTGATTTATGAGGACATTTTCAGTGTCCCCATAATTTGCTAATAAATCATACAGAATGAGTGAAATGTGTGTGAGGGTGTAGGGCAATAGCACATACGGTGAACGTATAAAAACCATTACTGTGTGTGTGTGTGTGCGTGTGTGTGTGTGTGTGTGTGTGTGTGTGTGTGTGTGTTGTGTGTGTGTGTGTGTGTGTGTGTGTGTGTGTGTGTGTGTGTGTGTGTGTGTGTGTGTGTGTGTGTGTGTGTGTGTGTGTGTGTGTGTGTGTGTGTGTGTGAGAGAGAGAGAGAATGAAAGACGCAAGTGGAGAACAGGAGGTGAAAGGTGTTCCTGCTTTTGTTGTAGCTATCACATTAACTGGAGGATGTGAAGCAGAGGGGAAATAAGCTGTGGGCTCTGTGGTTTAATAGATTACTTACAATTGGACACAGGTATTTGGAGTTAGCCATTATACCCTTGAGGCCCCCAAAAGGTAAAAGAAACATCACAATTCAACCAAATCTGCCACCGCTTCTCATCCCAACCCAACTTTGTGTTTTTGTAAAACAAACGTGTTCGTTTAGCATAGTCGTTTCGTGTCTTCCAAACACGCACAACACGGCTGCGAATATTTGCATTAGCCTGTCTTTGCTGTTTCTGAAGAACACTTACACATTATCAAGAGCCCTTTCAAGCATAAGCTCTTTTAAATTCAACTCATTGTAGTCACGGCACAATTTGTTAAGGTCAAATCTTTGTCTGAATGGATTGAGTCAGAATTGTATTGAGGTCATCAAAAAACACAAAGCCATATCTCTTCAAGGGCACATCTGAATTTCAGCTAAGCTCTCCGAGCCTCAATCTCCCTCGGAAAGAATGGAAAAAATGTAGACCTAAACCCATCGAATAAGGTCTCGGCGTTAGAGAACGGCCCCAACAGGCCTCTCCTGAAATGCTATTACAGCATGCACCTCGGCCCGTCGTGGGACTGAATTCAATACACGACGAGCCATTTGGCAGCTCAAAGAAAACCATCCTCAATACATATTCAGGATTGTTTGGTTTTAATCTGCTGCTTTCGAGCATATTCCGAAGGATTCGGTTGGGATGTCAAATCCAAAGTGTCACTTCAGAGAGATTTCTCCTTGGACCACGTCATTATTATTATTATTACGGGCAACAAAACGGCAGAACAACAAAATCCTTTCATAGATGAGAGGATACTTTTCACTTTCTCTGTGCTCATATTGCTCTGTACTTATGGGGGATAAGTGCAGGAATTCCTGTTGTTCAAACCTCTCCAAACATGTCACACACGACGTAGCAGAGAGTTTGCGGGCTGAAATAAAAGTAGCTAATTGATGCAATACACCAAGGACATAATTATCTCTTTGAATAACTGGCGGTGGTTTAATTGCTGGTAATTGTTCTCCAAACCTTGTTCAGAAGTGATGAACACAAGACTGTTATTATGCATCATGTGTTAATCCTACTATTCTGGCTTAGTCATTAGGGCTTCTGTATCAAAGCACCATGATAAGGGCGGCAGAGAGGGAAAAATATCACGCGCACACACACAATGTACACGCAGAATCGTGACATAATGCGTTATAGTGCCGTATTCCTCCTTTACTGACCCCAGCCACACATTCACCTAAACAGAAATAAACACAAACTTGTGTCACCTTTTTATGGTCCACTTCTTTCTGCTCCGGTATGAATTTTCTCTCAGATGTCATATTTATAACAGTGGGGCTTCTGTTATCATGTGTTTGCTGTTAATTATTGCCACATTGCAACACCAGACTCAGAGCTCTACAGGAAACAAACACTGATTAACGTGATTGGGCCTGCTGAGAATTGCAGTCCGGCTGAAGTGTGTTGATTGCTGAACTGTTCCCACCCTCTCACCCCAGCAGTCTTGCCCTCTTGCCCTCGTTCAGTGGCAGATATACTTCAAAAGATGTCTAGGGTTCGTATAATCTGAAGTAATCCAAGATCTGAAGTGATCGCAAAACAGTTCGTGCTTTTGAAATTACAATCAGAATGTCATTAAAGGAATATTCTGGGTTCAAGTTAAACTTAATCGACAGCATTTGTGTCATAATGTTGAATTGAATGTTGAAAATAATTACTAGTTTTAATTTTAAACGTTTAGTTACATTTGAAGTGAATGGGACCGATTCATAAATGCTAAAATACTTCTCAACAGCTCAGCCACATGATATAAACAACACGTCAAGATTTTAGTGTGGAAGATAATCTATTACTGAATTTTTCAGTTTAACTCTCGTCCAATTTGACATCTTTCTTGCCATGACAAGCAAACATACACCTAAACCGACCAATTTACAGCTTTACAGCTCAAATAATATATATACATGCTATACAAATAAATGCTGTTTCTTTAAACTTTCTATTAATCAAAGTATCCTGCAAAAATATCATGATTTTCACACACACAAAAAAATCAAATTTTCAACATGGATAATAAGAAACTTTTTTTTTAAATCAGCATATTAGAATGATTTAATAGAAGGATCTTGTGACACGAAGACTGGAGTAACGGCTTTGAACATTCAGATGCTGTCAATATATTATTTAGTCAAATTTGGGGTTGGTTGGTTTTTATTCATTTAATATTTTGTATTATTATTATTTAAAAATAATAATAAAACAATAATAAATGAATAAATAAAACCAACCAACCCCATTTTTTAACAGGAGGTGTAATTATTTATATATAAGCTTTACATTTATGTTTTTTTTTACATAAAAAAAATACTTTTACCTCCTCAAAATTTCTGCCCCATTTACTTTCATAAATGCCTCACTCCAAAAAAAAATTCTCATTTTGTATTATTATTCATTTATTTATTGAGTAATTTAGTGGAAATTATTATGTTTGATACTGTTTATTACGCTAAAATGCAAATGTGACAATTTGACAAGAAAAGACTATAAAGAGCGCAACCTTCTTTCCGTTGTTATTGGTTTAACCTGTTTTCTAATTCCAGTTCATCTTAATGCAGATTGCTGTGGAGCAGACCGGCAGTGCTACTGCTTTATATTCAGACTCAGCACTTTGGCTGCATGGGAAGGGGGAGAGGAAGTCTATGTGGCTCTTTCCTGTCTCATTCCTGAGTCTCACGGGCTCATGTTTCACCTGCTGCATCTGAAGTCTGCCACATGTGTGTATAGCAGAGTATTTATCTTTGGGTGTTTTTCTGAGCAATGAATTCCTTCCGTTTAACAAAATAGCTTTTGACTGAACACGAGCAGATGGAGCAGAGGTGGTGTTATTGATAGGGCCGGACGTTTCGGATGAAGCGGAAGTGCTTGAATTAACAAGTTCATTATATTCACAGTTGATGTGCAAAAGAGATCCCTGGTTTGTATTGTTTTTATGTCACTGTGATAATTCCACACACTGATCTTCACTGCCCCCTACTGGTTTTGAAATTGAGTGTAATATTACTAAATCATTGAGATGATTCATCAAGATAACACTTCCTTACAGCGCACCTCTCTAGTTCAATTACAGCGAAAGCAATTTAATGTCCATCGAACATGAACTTTTCACCAATACATGGAATGGATGTTGCATAGAGCAGGCCTACTTATAATTCAATTATTCTTCCAACAATCTTTTGAAGACCAAATAGGCCTACATCTGATCAAAGCCATCTCAACATCTGTATGAGTCTAAAACTGGATTTGTAGCAACCCGACAAAGCATAACGGTTTAATCATGGTCTTATAGGCCACAAACGGTAAGAATATCTGTACAGGGATTTGTATGAGAGGCTATGCTGAATAAATTACATTTCAGTATGATATTCAGAGGGATCTGTAATCCACGACTCAAGCCATCGAAGCTGTTCGAGAATATGAGGGCAATGCCCAGTGAAGAGAATAAATACGCATATTAAGCTACCACACAGAGAAGGACTGATACTAAAAGATTGTGAATCCAAATGTGCCTCATGTGGCTGTTTTTTCAAGCATAGAAGTGTTGTAGTCCACTGTAGATACTTAGAATATAGGATTTAGTCATAGATTTAGGCTACATTAAGACAACAACAACTTGGATTAGTGTCACTTAATTTCATTTTAAAGAAAGCAGTATTCGCACATTTGTTCGTTTTGCAAGAGATTCACCGCAGAAATTAAATTATGGCGTCAGTGACTCACCTTCAAGTTATCATATGCTTTGAAAGAAATGAAATACAGCACACAAATGATATGGACGACGTTTAAGGTGTTATGTTTTGGAGCTAATTACACCCCAGGCTTGGATTCTATTGCTTCTTGCACGTTTCAGGACACTGTCAAAGTGAAATGTTCAGTGTCCAAACAGATTTTAGTCTGGTGACGTTTGATTACATTGGGTTATTGTATGTATGCACCAGTTCGGAAATTAAATGTCCGATGAATAGCGTTAAAGATTATTGCTCTACTGCTGTTTGAAAATAACCTACCAACAAACCTAGAAGTAACAAAGAAAAGCAAACGAATAAAACCCCACTTGCTGAAGAAAAATTCTATTTTAGCTTGCTTCTTCGAGTCTTTAAGTTCATTTATCTTGCCTAGTGTTTCAAAAGCACTCCGCGACACAAGTGCAGTGCCATACCAGGTGAGCTACTGAGCAAGCTTACATGTCAGATAAGCCACAGGCCTACAGAGCTGATTATGCTGAATCATGCACTATTGTAAAAAACCTCTTTAAGTCATAACATACAGGGAGAGGAATCACATAAAAATAAGTCTTTATTAATCAATAATTCTGTCTTAATTCATAAAAATATAAGTTGTTGATATTCTACTGACACCAGCCCTCATTCTGTGCAGTATAAAGGTCGTTTTTGGAGTTAGACACAGAGGCAGAGCTGGATACAGAAAGTCAAGTTTCCTCTGTTTCAGATTCTGCAACAGGTTAAGTCATTAATGAGTTTCCAGCTGAGGGCAAAGATGTCTGCATATGTCCTTTAACCGTGCAAACAAGCTACAAGAGTGCAGGAATGATTAACCTACACAGCCACAACAGGCAGGTGTCCCTTCAGTGGTTTGTTAAATGGTGAATTACACTTCCTCGGCCAGCACTCTGCCTCTAATCACATCTGCAATTACAGAGCAGAAATATTGCCCCTAATTGATACGGCCCGCCGATTTGTTTCGATTTCTCGTCGCCTCAAGTCGTTTTCTCCCTATACCCGCTGGCTGCTAATGAATGGACTCGTTGGGAGGGGGCGTGTCTAAGTGAAAGTGACTCTAAGCACAGCTCTGCCAGATGTATGATGGCAGGAACAAGGGAAGGGACAGTGTTAAAACAGCAGGAGGTGTAATGGCACCTCAGAGATGCAGAGACGGAGAGGGAGTGGGCACCTGTCCATTAGGCCCCCCTGAGGGTGGAAGTGTTAAGTGGCTGGGTTGCGGTTAAACTCTAGAGGGACAGTTGTCATAGAGACGCAGCTGTCAGCCAGCGACTGACTTTGGGAACTGTGGCTGTGTTGATGACGATTGCAGATTAGATGGTGCGAAACACTGACTAATACCTGCACCTCTCCTCATTTTCACCCACACCTGAGAGAGACGTTTGTCTTCTGACGATGGCTGTGAAGAGAGCTGATAAATGAGCGCCAGATGAGGGACAGATGTAAGTGTAGGAGTTTGGATCCTCTTACTGTTAATCTTAGATATCTAGCCTCATCTCAATTTTTCAACCTATTTCTCTACAGCACAGTGCTACCCATATATCTTCATATAATCATATAAAAACAAATGCGTGGGCAGGTGCAGTGGAGTCTAAAAGTCTTAGACTACTTTACCAATCATTTTGGACCACACACTATTTCCTTCTGATAGATAGATAGATAGATAGATAGATAGATAGATAGATAGATAGATAGATAGATAGATAGATAGATAGGATAGATAGATAGACTAGATAGCAGTTGCTGCAGATTTGTCGGCTGCACATCCATGATGCGAATCTCCCGTTCCACCACATCCCAAAATGAGAGGTCATTTGAGTAAAGTGAACTCATTGTCATGTTCAAGAAACCAGTCTGAGATGATTTGAGCTTTGTGATGGTGCATTATCCTGCTGGAAGTAGCATCAGAAGATGGGTACACTGTAGTCATAAAGGGATGGACATGGTCAGCAACAATACTCAGGTAGGCTGTGGTGTTTAAACAATGCTCAATTGGTACTACCCAAAGTGTGCCAAGAAATATCCCCCACACCATTACACCACCACCAGCAGCCTGAACCGTTGAGACAAGGCAGGATGGATCCATGCTTTATGTTCTTTACGCCAAATTCTGACCCTACCGTCTGAATGTCGCAGCAGAAATCGAGACTCGTCAGACCAGGCAATTTTTCCAATCTTCTATTGTCCAATTTTGGTGATCCTGTGTGAATTGTACCTCCGTGTCCTGTTCTTAGCTGACAGGAGCGGCACCCGGTGTGGTCTTCTGCTGCTGGAGCCCATCTGCTTCAGGGTTCGACGTGTTGTGTGTTCAGAGATGGTATTCTGCATACCTTGGTTGTAACGAGTGGTTATTTGAGTTACTGTTGCCTTTCTATCATCTCTAACCAGTCTGCCCATTCTCCTCTGACCTCTGACATCAACAAGGCATTTTCATCCACACAACTGCCGCTCGGCGCTCACTGGATATTTTCTCTTTTTCTGACCATTCTCTGTAAACCTAGAGATGGTTGTGCGCAGGGGTGTGACGTAACGAATTACAAATACTCACGTTACAGTAATTAAGTAGTTTTTGTCAGTAATTGTACTTTTTTGAGTAGTTTAAAAATTGTGTTCTTTTACTTGAGTACATTTTAAGTGACGTATCAGTACTTTTACTCCACTATTTTCCTCCGTCTGTGGTCGTTACATGCTTATTTTAATTATTTGTATCAATCAACGTGATCGGATAGAGAGAGAGAGTAATCGGTCTCGTGACTTTCATCAAATCAAATTGTGCATAGAAAACTTTAACCGCCAACTGCTTTTTATCATGGATGCTGCTGATTCACGCACGTCCTGATTTTGCTGAGTTAGATGTATTGTTGACCCTGGAACAACATTTTAATCCAAAAATGTAATCTTGACCATTTCCCTACACCTAAACCTAACCTTAACCATGAGTAATCCCTAAAATCAGAGGAAATATATAGATGAATGACACTGATGTATAAGCACCAAACACTGATTATAAGCCTAAACTTCACAAACATTATAAACTTGTTCTTCAAATCTGATTGGTTAATGGCAATGTTGTTCCAGGGTCAACAAATATGTTGATCCAGGAACATGTCGCACTTGGTAAAATCAGGTTCTGCCTGATTGCACCGAGACCGCCGCGGCTCAGAAAAGAGACATGCGTTTGCTTTCGTTTGAAAAAGTTTCCACAGAAATACTTCGCTATTTAATGCATTTTTCCTTACAATTTGTTTTATCAGCATAACAATTCGAGTAAATGTGTAAAAGGCATGATGTCATCCTTATAGAACAATGTGCATGTATGTTCAAATTGTAACATAAATTATCCAATCTGTGTGATAGTGAACTATGAATTTCTAATGGTGTTTGTATTTGCACTGTTCTAAACATTAATATTTTATGTGCAACAACAGCATGCTGTCTCAGTGGCCTTACACATTTGAAATTATTTTGTCAAACTTTATGATTTAAATGGGGATGATTGTACTGAGAACAACTTTCATCTTTTCTTTAACTGAATATTGTTTCCACGCTGTTTTGATGTATTAAAAGAGTTGACAGTCAAAATTAAAACTGCTGAATCCACAGCTCAGTACTCACTACTCAATACTCATGAGTACTTTTAAATAGGCTACTCTTTTACTCTTACTCAAGTAGTTTTTTGGACAAGTACTTTTACTCTATTCGCACTACGTTTTTTGGAAGGTAATGGTACCTTTACTTGAGTATGTTTTTTCAGTACTCTTTCCACCACTGGTTGTGCTGAAAATCCCAGTAGATCAGCAGTTTGTGAAATACTCAGACCAGTCCCTCTGGCACCAACAACCATTCCACGTTCAAAGTCACTTAAATCCCCTTTCTTCCCCATTCTGATGCTCGGTTTGAACTTCAGCAAGTCGTCTTCACCACATCTAGATGCCTAAATGCACTGAGTTGCTGCCATGTGATTGGCTGATTAGCAATTTGTGTTACCAAGCAATTGAACAGGTGTACCTAATAAAGTGGCCGGTGAGTGTATATATTCAGTATAAACCTAGACTTCCAGATTCATTATTAATTTTCAGACCTTTGTACCCCACTGTATTTCTTTAAGACAATCAACAGTAAATCAATACATACATAATGCACAGTCCTCACATGTGTTTGGCATCTTAATTTACTCAAAGATCAAAATTATTCCTTTAAACTTGTTCTAAGGCTATTTTGTAGATGAAATCTGCTTCATAAGAACAAAATCTTGTGAAAAGCAATAGAGAACCTTGAATAAGAGCCCAGCATAATAAATGTTATCCCTATTCATTGACTGCCATTAAAAACGACATCGCATTCTGTTATTCATAAAGCTATCCTTCAGTGTCTGCATCTCTTCACCTGTATCCATTTATACAGAGGAAAATTCTTGTGCTCCTCAAATGTGCTTTTTTGAGAGTGGTTTGGCGGATTAGAGCAGCTCTGTTGAGATGGCATTAGAGCAAACACCTGAGAGGTAATTGACAGGGAGATGAGCTCTTCTAGCACTAGTGTAGCACCAGTCTACGTGATCAGCACACCTGTACACCAGCACCGCCGCCGGATATAAGGTAGCTCTGTTGAGATGGCATTAGAGCAAACATCTGAGAGGTAATTGACAGGGAGATGAGCTCTTGTAGCACTAGTGTAGCACCAGTCTGCGTGATCAGCACACCTGTACACCAGCACCGCCGCCGGATATAGGGTATCTCTGTTGAGATGGCATTAGAGCAAACATCTGAGAGGTAATTGACAGGGAGATGAGCTCTTGTAGCACTAGTGTAGCACCAGTCTGTGTGATCAGCACACCTGTACACCAGCACCGCCGCCGGATATAGGGTAGCTCTGTTGAGATGGCATTAGAGCAAACATCTGAGAGGTATTTGACAGGGAGATGAGCTCTTGTAGCACTAGTGTAGCACCAGTCTGTGTGATCAGCACACCTGTACACCAGCACCGCCGCCGGATATAGGGTATCTCTGTTGAGATGCATTAGAGCAAACATCTGAGAGGTAATTGACAGGGAGATGAGCTCTCGTAGCACTAGTGTAGCACCAGTCTGTGTGATCAGCACACCTGTACACCAGCACCGCCGCCGGATATAAGGTATCTCTGTTGAGATGGCATTAGAGCAAACATCTGAGAGGTATTTGACAGGGAGATGAGCTCTTGTAGCACTAGTGTAGCACCAGTCTGTGTGATCAGCACACCTGTACACCAGCGCTAACGCCGGATATAAGGTATCTCTGTTGAGATGGCATTAGAGCAAACATCTGACAGGGAGATGAGCTTCGTAGCACTAGTGTAGCACCAGTCTGTGTGATCAGCACACCTGTACACCAGCGCCGCCGCCGGATATAGACGCGTTTGGTCTCGTAATGTATCGCGTCTCTTGTCAGTGTCTGCGCTTGCTTGGCCATTTGTTGTGATAAACATGAAAGTGTATTCAGCTGAATTCAAATAGTGATTTGTTAGACGGGTTTAAAAAAGGTTAATATACCGCGGCAGCGGTCGTGTGAAGCCCACTTTGTGTGTAGACCGAGGAGTGTAAAGACCATCGACTCTACCGTGCGACTCCACCGGGCAGGGACACTGGCAAAGGATATAAGTATCACTTTTTATTTATTCTCTTTCCTACTACTTGTTTCACTTCTGTTTTAGTTTGTATAACCAATTCTTACTATGTAAATAAGTATACTTAGGCCTTTAGTGTTATGTTAGAATCATTATTATACTCATACCTTTTCTTGATTTAATATTTTGACTTGTCTTTAGCTTTATTTTTTGTTTTCATTTAAATGTTTAGTTTTGAAATGTTGTTTTATGCATTTGTCATTTTTATTTAATTTCTTTATCTTCTTAAATGTGTATATATAATATTTGTATTTTTAACTTTCAATTTGAGTTACTTTTTGTTATTTGTAAGTCGCTTTGGATAAAAGCGTCTGCTAAATGACTAAAAGTAAAGTAAAGGAAAAGTAAAGGTGTGCGCTCTGTAACGCTTGATGGGCATATCAGACTGCTGGTTTGATGCCAATTTAGACAAGTGTGCTTTTGTAGTCACCTCACACACAAGCAGAACTGTATGTTACACTATATGAAAAAATGCCGTTTGAATTTACCATTCAAGTAAATGACTTGATTATGACATATAATTGTTATTTATGTTAAAAATATATCTCACCTAAAATTAAAACAAATCATTTTTCTCATTTAATTGAATCATCTTCTGTGGAACACAAAAGAAGATGTTTATCAGAATGTCTGAGCTGCTCTTTTCCACAATGAAAGTGGATGGGGACCACAGACTGCTAAGCTCTATAGATAAAAACAGCATCATAAAAGTAGTCAGTATGATGCATGCAGTATATTCCAAGTCTTCTGAAACCAAACAATAGCTTTGTATGAGGAACGAATAAACCTTTTAGTTGTTATTCACTGAAACAGCTCAGACATTCTGGTATAAATAAATCCTTGTGTGTTCCACAGAAGAACGTGAGTAAATTATTTTTGGATGAACTAATCCCTTGAGTCCCAGGCCCATAGTATTGACACAGAAATCATCTTGGGCAGTCTGGACAAGGAGACTGTAATGTATACATGTTTAAATCTTTATTAAAGCTTTATTACATTTTCAAGTTTCAAATATTCATAATTCAGTAATGATTATTATTAAATGTTTTGCTTATAATATGTAGTTCACCATGCAGATGGAAGATAATCTGGCTGTTGAACTGTACACTTATCAGCTGGACAATGTTGCCATCTTCTGTTGGGACATAGAACTGCATGCATTATGATTCTGACAGCATATTCCATGTCTCATGTTTCCATTACTTTAAATGAATGATGTCAAATTAGTGGAAGTGGTTGTTGCATTATTCACTAATAATCTGCTATTTAATTTCACAGGCATTGTTGTTCAGTATTTTACTCAAGTTGTACAGACATTGGTATTTCAGATTCACAAAGCAACAACTTAACACAGCGTGACTAAACAGTTTTGGATTTAATGCGAACACAGGCAACAGCGCTTATGCAATAATGCATGAAGGACATGTTCATGTCATTTCTCAGTTTATATCTGAATACTTCAAATTAATGAAAATGAGTTCATATGAGCAATTTCATTTAGCTGCAGGTATTTTAATTATTTTTTTTTGAGAGAGAGAGAAACAGAGAGCATCCGAGTCATCCTCGTGTGGGCTTGTTGTGATTTTGTGATGGGACTTCTCAGTGAGCATCAAAGAGTAAGAGCGAGGGTCTATAGAGCACACAGTGTTCCATTATTGACAGACCAGACATGGAGAGGTTGCCCTGGTGACAGTCACAACACAATCATCTTGAGATCTCAGAGACCAACAGCAGTGTCACTCTCACTCCTGCATCATCCAATACAGCAGCATGAAACATCTGGATTTGTGTTTTTGTGTCATCTACATTTCACCACCTTTGCATAAAAATCATTACACTCTGCTTGTTTGCATGTGTACAGGTTTGACTGCACTTGTGAAGAACAAATATTTTAAATAGTTATTGTGAATATCGTGAAATATAATAATAGTCATTTAGAAAAATGAAAGGCAACACTTTGGAGAGCATTATTTGTGCTCATTTGAGATTCTCATAAATCAGCAAGTTTTTTTGTTTGTTTGCTTTTGGATTTTTGCCTTTTCACGACACGACAGCAGACACATCCTTGATCCAGACGTTGTCACCCCACTTACACTTCTGGTGTGAGGAGGCCTGTGTGAATCCATGTTCAAGAAACCAGATCATGGTGTGTGGAGCATTTATCCTCTGAGTCACTCATGTGAAAGGTTTGAGTAGCACAGATGGTTAATCATAGTTATTGTCACGGCAATCACAAAATGGAAGGCAGCCAGTCATAGATAATATAACATCTTGGACCAGGCCTGCCCTCCCAACCTTTTGGTACATGCCTGCATTGTGACATGATGGAACAATTTGTCAGTCAGAGTTTTGGTCCAAGTGAATCATCCGCTGTCACAGTGCGACATGCCCGGCCCGGCAGAAGGTGTGATTGGATGACGGGAGGTGCATTGTCATGTTTCTGAGATGATTTGAGCTTTGTGACATGTGTGCTAGTAGCATCAGAAGATGGGTACCTGTAGTCATAAAGGGATGGACATGGTCAGCAACAATACTCAGGTAACTGTGGTGTTTATGCTCAATTGGTACTAAGCGGCCCAAAGTGTGCCAAGAAAATATCCCCCACACCATTACACCACCACCAGCAGCCTGAACCGTTGAGACAAGGCAGGATGGATCCATGCTTTCATGTTCTCAGTCCCAGTAGATCAGCAGTTTTTGAAATATATATATATATATGCTCGGTTTGAACTTCAGCAAGTCATCTTCACCACATCTAGATGCCTAAATGCATTGAGTTGCTGCCATGTGATTGGCTGATTAGCAATTTGTGTTACCAAGCAATTGAACAGGTGTACCTAATAAAGTGTCCGATGAGTCTATACACACACACACACACACACACTCACTCACACTCTCTCTGATATGTAAGATTATTTGTATTTATTTATTTTAATAAAAAATACAGTTAAACAGAAATACTGTGAAATATTTGTTTATAATTTTAAGTAAGTGTTTATAGTTTTAATATCTAATTGTAATCTAATATCTATTTTTTTTATCATTTTAAGTAAGTGTTTATAGTTTTAATATCTAAAAAAATATATTTATTCCTGCATTGGCAAAGCTGAAATTTCATCTTCAGTGTCACATGATCCTTCATTATTAAATTATTCTAACATGCAGATTTTTTATTATTATCAACATTCAAACAATATTTTGTGCCAAACATAAGTATTTTTCCAAGATTTCAGCTAAAAACAGTATTTTAAATACATATTTAAAAAAAATATCCAATATAAATGTAGGCAAGGCCTATATGTGTTTTTTGTAAATAAATTCAATACATCCTTGCTGAATAAAAGTAGGCCTATTAATTTCTCTTTTTTATCTTACTGACCCTATAATTTTGTGTGTGAAGAGTGTTTCTAAATTAAATATAAATATTTGATATTTAATTATATATATATATATATATATTATATATATATATATATATATATATTATTTTATAAGTAGCTATATATTATTTTATAAGTAGCTATATATAAAAAATAAGTCTATGTACCATTTAGACAGCTAATTACATGTGTGTGAGAGAGCTCTGAACAAAATAGGCATGATGAATGAACACGTGCCTTTAACTCTTGCAGCCCAGCTTTGATCTCATGTTTCTACCTCGATATTTTAGACAACCTAAGGTTCCAGTTAGAACCAAACAAAGGGTTTTATGCCACAGGTGAACATTTCTAGTACTTCTTTAAAGAACACAGAAAGCCATGCACTGAACTTGTAATGAACTTTTAAAATGTCCAATCGTCCGACAGAATAACCAAACTCAAAAACCCTATGCAGGCAAAACATTCTGCTTTATATGTAAGTAGTCCATGTACGTCAGTGACCTCCTGATGAGTGTGTCATCCGTGTACCTCTGAAATCCGTGAAGGATGAGGCTCACACTACAGCTGTTACACCTCCAGAGCTCCACACCCCGACGGTTGTGTTTCATGCAGCAAGACATCGCGTCAGTGGAAACAACGGCAATTCTCTGAAATCAAACTACAACGGCAGCCGCTATAACATCTTGTCCTTCACCCGTTTGGGATTTCCACGGCTCACCGCGCAACAAATACACGGACTTCAGAGGATAAGAGGTAAAATCTGTGTGTGATCACATCACATCTGGCAAGCGCGCGAGTGCACGTGAGAACTGGAATCTTGCATCAGTTGACATGTATCGTGTGATCAATGCATACATTACAAGGGTGCGAATCGTGCGATAGGCTACTGATACCAATTATCATGCAAATCACAGACATTTTCAAAACATTGAATTCGAATATATTGGTTTCCTGTCGTGTGATAGGCTATATAAATTCCTTTTATAAGCATTTAATTCTGAATGTGCATATTCGTGCATTTGTAAACAATTATTAAGACGTTGGCTATATCACCATCTGAATAAGCAGTTTCCACTGCAAAGACTGTGTCCTGCTTTTGTATTAAATGAACATATACAAATCTTCCTGAAAAACCTGCTGTTAAAGACTGAATTGTTGCTTTCTTTTTATATGAGTGCCTTCATTTTTAGTCTTTCTATTTGAGATTAGTTTAGATTGATGTTTACACAGGTTATGGGTTCTGTAGTAGCCTATAAGCTGGTGTCTAAAAACAGCACCCAATATAAACATTAATGCCACTGTGCCTTCAGTAGGAAACACCTTGGTTTATTTTTGATTCACATATAAGCACTGAGGCTTATAAACTATTATAACAATGCTAGACATATAGCATGTAACATTATATATTATAACAAGATTGAATAAGAATATTAATGGCAATAGTGTGCAATGAAGGTAAACAACAATTGCAGGGTCATCAGCCATATTTGCAACAAAACGGTTTAAACTAAATAATAATATACAGTAGTCATATGCACGATTTTATTGCTGATATTTTTATTATTTATTATTTTATTTATCCTTGTGTTTGAAAAAAAATCTGTTCTACATATCGGCAATTGGACACTTGTTGGTTTTGTTCAAAAAGCTATATTGGTCAATCTCTAGTTTTGAATTACACTTAAGGGAATGGCATGGGCTCTAGATGGATGCTGTATGGGTTGATCAACGTCTTAAAGACAGCCATGACCAAGACTTTGATTGATTTGTGGATGTTGTTTTAGTTGCTAAACTTATTGTACACTTATTGCCATGCTCACTGTACAGAATTTACATGAATGTATATATTACATTGTGTTCTACATTACAAAATAATATTTAATTGTACATATTTGTTCTTATTTTGTTGTTATTATTATGTTTCACACATTTTATATACCTTAGTATATTTTATTTGACATAACAGCATTCTGCATACTTCAAAGGATATTTCTGTTACTTGATTTCTATGCTTCTGTTTGTAATATCTCCTGCACACATCACATGTACCCCAGTGTTTGATCCACACTGTATGTAAAAATAATAATAATTACCAACAGTATGAATCCCCAATGGACTGTTTTGTATTGTAGACTCCATATACTGGGAATGGGAGTTTTTAAATACATTTACACCATTTATAAAGCTGAATGAGAAAGATTCCAACATATGCACCATAATGTCCACTGTACCTCTCAATTTGATAAACAAAACATAGAGAAGGAAGGATATTTCATTAACCGTGAAAATCTGATTGCCCAACCCATGATCGCTACTTGAAATATGGGTAGAAATATGCCCTCCAATTAGCACGTGTAACTGTCCCGCTGTGTGTTTTGCAGGTATTCTGGTCTTTTCTAGGACAATGGAGGTGTCAGAGGATGACATACAGATGTGTGATGAATTCTTGGATTTTGCATTCTCCTTTATATCTGTACTATCTTTAGCAAAGAACAGCCCGGTGTAACCATGGCAACAGCAGCATCCTCTGAGTGAGCATCATTCCCTCTCTCATCTGTAAACATGATGATCGTGGTTCGTATATTCTCACCACATTGCTCATGCACAGAGTGCTCCACAGATGTTTAAGCAAAAAAATGTAATTATTACAAGAATGTTTTTACCATTTGATTATGCAATTCTCGTGTGCGGTCATAAAAATGTCACTCACTGAAATCCTATCACAGACCGCACCTCTGTGCTCTTAAAAGGACAGTTCACCCAAAAATGAAAATTCTGTCATTATTTACTCACCTTCATGTCATTTTAATCTTCTATCATTTTCATTCTTCAGCAGAACACAAAAGATGTTTAGAAAAACCTTGAAAATCAAATCAAGTCAAATTTATTTGTGATGCACTTTTCTCAATTGTTGATATTGATTATTATAATATCTTCATCTCACCATGCCTTATAGTTGCATTAAGCTGATTGGCGATAATATAGTGGACATTTTGTGATGACACAAGCAGTCAAGCCACTGAGCTTGGCCATATAGTATATATTGCCCTATACTAGATATATTATATTTCCAACAATTTATAATGAGCTGGATGACAATATAGTAGCATTTTGCATCTTTTTTTTAAAACCCAACAAAAACAAACGTGTTCCGCTCATCAAGTCTGCATTTATTTGATCAGAACAGGGCCTGGCCAATTTGCTGGCCTAGGCAAGATTTTACCCGATGCCCCTTGCCTCACATTAGTGAATATAAACTAACTTGAACTAACAATGAACAATACATTTGTAACAGTATTTATTATTTTTGTTAGTGTTAGTCATTGACAATTAACCTTATTTTAAATTGTTTCCAGTGAAGCTATACAAATATAGGTGCTGCCTAAGTCACTTTATAAATTAAACACAATTATAAATCAAGAATAATTACATTGGTATTCTTGTAAAACTGTATTAGCATACAGTAGGCTACTGTTTGATCTTCTAAATACATTTGAAGAGTGTTGTATTTCCAGTAGATGGCAGCAATATTGTACAAGCCCATTCTAATGTTTTCACCATGAATTATAGCCTACTGAGAAACGTACATCTTTAAAGTGAATTTTACATGAATTTGACTTGTTTAATAAGTCCAGTTATAGTCCTATACTAACATTACTAAATTTGCCAATTCAAATACAACAAATCCCCAAAAACAACACAACTGTAGCGTACAAATATGATTCAAATGTGTTGTCATGTAAAATGACACTTATGTTACAAAATCTTGGATCTCTGGAACTCCAGAGATTGTTATTATACTATTTTAAACTTTTAGACTATCTTTCTAGACTAGGCCAACATAGTTTGTTCACAAACGTTTACCTCATCTAGAGCCGGTAAATGCATAACTCATGTCTCTAGTGAACCGGGAGATCATTCACTACCTTCTCCCTCCTTCATTTTTTGAAGTTAGACACCAACTTTCTTAGTAGGCTATTCCTCAATATAGGCATTATAAACAATATAACACAAATATAATAAAATATAAAATAATGCCTGTTTTCTGATATATATACAAATATGCATTTGCCTATTTGGCCCACGCCACGGACCGGCCCTGGATCAGAAATACAGTAAAAACAGTAATATTGTAAAATATTATTACAATTTAAAATAACCTATTGAATTATATTTTAAAATATAATTGATCTAAAGTTGAACTTATTTTATTTATTCCTGTGTTTGCAAAGCTGAATTGTGTCATTACTCCAGTCTTCACTGTCACATGATCCTTCAGAAATCATTTTAATATGTTGATTTGCTGTTCAAGAAATATTTCTTATTACAATGAATGTTGAAAACATTTTTTCTGTTTAATATTTTTGTGGAAACCGTTTTTTCCAGGATTCTTTGATGAATAGAAGAATTTAATTGACACATTTTTGTAACAATTTAAATGTCTTTACTGTCACTTGATCAATTTAATCCATCCTTGCTGAAAAAAATTGTACTGACCCCAAACTTTTGACAGTAGTGTAAATAAATATATGCAGTGTTATTAATATACCTTACAGTTATGGTCTTCTGTTGCAGGTAATGTTTTACAGGAGAGTTTTTCATGTATTAGGGAGCTCACAGGACCATGGCAAAGATTTAGCTATGACTCTCCAGCCTTGGATGGATAATACCTGGTAACAGCTGCCATGTTTACATGCAATGGCAGCTCGCTGGAGGGGTGTGGCCTTCTTGAACCAATAGAAACTGAGATGCAAGAGTCTGATGCTGCCCTTATGCCCACCACTCTCAGGGTGGCACTGGCTGCCATCATGATCTTCATGATCACCATTGGTTTTCTCGGCAATGCCATTGTGTGTCTGATAGTGTATCAGAAACCAGCCATGCGTTCAGCGATTAATCTGCTCTTGGCCACACTGGCTTTTTCAGACATCATGCTGTCGCTGCTGTGCATGCCATTCACTGCCGTCACTTTCGCAACTACGGACTGGAGCTTCGGAGTGGAATTCTGCCGCATTTCCATCATGCTCTACTGGCTGTTTGTTCTAGAAGGTGTGTCTATACTTCTGATCATCAGCGTCGATCGGTTCCTCATTATAGTTCAGCGGCAGGACAAGCTGACGCCCCATCGGGCAAAAATTCTTATTGCCGCGTCATGGGCTCTGTCGCTTTGCGTGTCCCTACCGTCTGTGGTCGGCTGGAGGACGGCAGGGATTGGGGCGCAAGTACCGCAATGCATTCTGGGATACAGTGAATCGCTGGCGGACCGGGGTTACATGGTTCTGCTTGCTGTCGCTGTGTTTTTTGTGCCATTCGGTGTGATGTTGTATTCCTATCTGTGTATTCTCAACACGGTTCGACGCAACGCGCTGCGCATCCACAATCACACCAGCGAAGGCAGCGTTGCTATTAACCAGGTCAGCAAGTTGGGTTTGACCGGTCTGCAGCGACCCCAAGTCAACGTGGACATGAGTTTTAAAACCAGGGCCTTCACCACTATCCTCATCCTGTTCATTGGCTTCTCCGTGTGCTGGCTGCCACATACGGTGGTGAGTCTGCTGGCGGTGTTCAGTAGACGCTTCTACCTCAGCCCGGCCTTTTACCCCATCAGCATCGGGGCACTGTGGTTGAGTTACCTCAAGGCAGTCTTCAACCCGGTGATATACTGCTGGAGAATCCGCAAGTTTCGTGAAGCCTGCCTGGAGTTCATGCCCAAGACCTGTCATCTCTGTCCCAAGATTCCCGGGCGAAGTCGCAGGCGTATAAGACCCAGCAACATCTATGTGTGCAGCAGTGAGACCCAGTCTTCTGTCTAGGATTTGCACCAAAGTATGAAACATTTGAAGTCATGGTTTCAAAGAACACTTACGAATTGAAAACTTGACAAATAACTCCTCCGATCATAATCTGCAGTGATGAAGGAAGCAGCATCTGCTGTCTGAAATTCATCAAAGCAATATTCATATATGTTCCTGATTGTGGGATTTTTTTTTTGTGTTGGAAGGATATTACAAGTTCTGCAGTTTTGTAAAACATGAAAAATTGGCAAATAAAGTAACTAAACTGGTGATTTATTGGACATTTCTGATAGAATTTATTCATGGTTAAGTGAGTTTTTTTTATTGCATTCATATTTTATGCATTTGACTGATATTTTTAACCAAAGCAACTTACAAGTGCATTCAAGCTGTACATTTTATCTGTCTGTGCAACCCACAAACCCTTGACCTTTTTGATATCAATTTCAAATACATGGTATACATTCAAGCTGTGCTTGTCAGTAATGTTAACCATCTTGAGTTTGCCTTGAACACCAATCCTAAAGTGATACAGCACGTTTTAACTGAATGCTGTTTGTCCATCTACCTTAAAAAAATAAATGTTGAAACTAAATTATTGTTCTTGTTTCTTAAGATTACTATATAATTATGATTTCTGCTTGCTGTTTCAGTCATTTTACCAATTTGACTGAAGAATTTTGCTTATGCATCATAGACATTTTCACCATTTCTGAAATATTTGGAATGCATCAACTGTATAAATGTAGCATGTAGCATTTTCTGTAAAGTCAATCTTAGGTTTTTATTTTATTTTGATCTAAATAAATACTGCCAAATTGACAGTGTCTTTATAGAAATATTTCAATGCTAAAGAACAAAAAGGGATGAATATATGTTTTCCAAACGCTGATACCAGTGTCAAGAGAGCAGCTTGGAGGACGGCAGATGTAATGCCTGTTGATGTAATAACATATCCTGGTAGCAAATAAGTGTAGGCCTAGTGCAAAATTGATGAAGTGAAATGCACAACAAATAAATAAAATGTTTAGTTGATATGTGTATCAGCCAGTGCTAATAGCTGTAAATGGCCAAATATTTGCCCATTAATTCAATCCATCAGTAAAATGGATTGAACTTATTTTGGTGCTGTACATCCATGTAAAAAAGTGTAAATATGAAATAACTTTGTCATAAGTTACTGTAGGTGGCAGTAATGGTCTTGTGCTGTCACATAAGCGCTTCTTCCTGCGCTCTCCGGAAATCGATGAGAAACATGGCGTCACGCAGGACAGACAGAACGAAAACCCCCCCATCAAATGCTGGAGATGTTTCCAAAATCGACCTTCTGCTTCATCCAGAGCTTCTCTCTCAGGAGTTCATTCAGCTTATGTTACGCGAGGTGAGATTGAGAGCCACTTAAACCTGTCAGGTTTGTGTAGGCTTCATCGCATAACGTGTTTGTTTCTTATATGAGCATAATAACAATCTTATTTTAGTTGTTTTTGGTGAGCTCAGGTTTTTATGTAAAGTATAGTTTAATATGATGTGGTAAAGTTGCCTGAAGTCGGAGGAATGAGTCACAGAACAGTAACAAATGAGTGGTGCCTGTATTGTGTTGTAGAGGAAGATAGCAGTGGGTGATGAAGAGGACCGCGAGCGGCTCACAGGTCTGTACCTGCGGCATGTCATCCCTCTCCCGCAGAGGGATCTGCCCAGCAGCCGCTGGGGGAGGAGGACGGAGCGAAGCCGAGGGCGTCAGAGCTCCGCCGGCGCGCACAGGTAACTAACTGCACACTGTCTCGCACACGTACACAGACACACTCACACTGTCTCGCACACACACACACACACACACACACACGCACACTGTCTCGCGCACGCACACGCACACACACACACACACACACACGAGTAATGATGCTGTAACGCCTGAAGGAAGAGTTCAACCACAAAATCGAATTCTCTCATTTATAACATCTATGAATGAATGAACCTGGAAAATTGTATCATGTTTCCACAAAAAATAAAAATGTTTTTAACATCGATACTAATAAGAAATATTTTTTGACTGCCAAAGCAACATATTAGAGTGATTTCTGAAGGATTGTGGGACACTGAAGACTGGGGTAATGGCTGCTAAAAAATTCATAAGCATATTGTAGTTTTATGTTTTTAAGATTTGCCATTAGCTTAGCAACATGCAAACAGCAACAGAAGTCAATTGTCATACAAGTGTGGATTATTATCTTGTACAGAATTACGCACGTAGACGGTCATTGAAAATGACAATATCATGAACAGAAAGCAGTAAAAACTCATCCATCTAATCCAGGGGTGGGGACCGTTTTAAGGGCCGGCGTCCCTAAGTTTGCTCCAACCCTAATCAAACACACCTGAAGCAGCTTCACCATGCAGTTAGGTATTGTTTTCAGGGTTTTTCATTGGAACTACTCTGTAGGAGAGTGCCCTCCAGGATATTTGCTCAAATAAATACAGCCTTTGGATTATTAATTTTGTGTATTGTGTAAACATCATGAGAAATTCAAATACATTTCTTTAAAAACTAAATAACGGTGATTGAAAAAGCTGCGCACAAGCAGAAGCATTTCATCATTGTTGCGCAAAAGAGCTAACTTTTGAGATCTTTAAAAAGAGAAGTATGATTTTTCCTTGATTAGAATTTACACTGATATAATCATGATACTGAGAAATAGGAGAGTGCATTATCTAACTTTGAGAAAGAAAAAAAAATGTTTTGCATTCACTGCACATGAAGCATTCAATACAGTGCCCACAGACAAGATGACAGTGACAAAATACAATGAGCAGAAATAAATATATATAAAAACAACATATCTTGCGGTGAGTAAATGGACTGTTATGCATAATGTGTCCATATTGTAGTTTTATGCTTTTTAAGATTATCGCATCATTAGCTTAGATTAGATTAGACAAAGAATGATTTGAGAGGTAATTGTGAGAAATGATTTTATGGCTGTGTTATGTACCTGAATGAAAATGTCCAAAATATTTTCTCTTATATTGGAACTCTGTTTGGTTTCAGTTCAAGCGGTGATAGGGGCAGGAAGAGGCCGTTGATAGTGTTTGACAGCAGCTCTACTAACACTGGCAGTGTTAAGCTGAAGAAACCTGATCCTTCACCAGCACCTGTCACCACAGACCGACTGAAGCCCCCAGTGTCCAGCATCAATCTCACAAACCCCATCCGCAAGCTCTCTGGAACCTCTACAAACTCAGTGAAAACCCCAGTGTCATCGCCAGGGGCCGGTCCCAAGAGCCCCTGTAATCACTCCAAAACTGCCAACTCCTCAGTACATTCAAACAATACCATGTCTAAACTAAAGCGCACGTCCCCCAGCGATGGAGAACCCAACACTAGTGTGAGTATCAAACTAACACCATGGAAAAAGTGCTTAGATAGCCTGACAGGTGTGTGATAAGAGTGAATCTTTTAGGTTTTCTGATTGTAATTGTTTTATTTTTTGTGGCAGCAGGACATTAAGTCACCTGATACAAAGAAAAAGATTGAACATATCACATGGCCATGATCTGAGAAGTCATCTGGGATGGACAGTTAACACCACTGACGTCGTCTGCTGGGTCTCTGAGGCAAAGACAGACTCACGATGAGACACTTGTCACACATCTCAAGTTGTCACTTTCATCTTTACTTCCCAGCCTCAGGAAAGGTGACTTGTGATGAAATGTGACCCTCTGGTTTATTTCACACTAGGAAACACTTCTGCTTTTGACTTGATGTGTGATGAAGGAACTGAGACATTCCTAGCAGTTTTATGTTAGACTGATCAGTTTTTCACTTTTTTAGCAATATGTTTATAGAAAAATATTTCTTGCAATGAACAAACTTTCCCTTGTGAGTGAATCATGTCGGCGAATCGAACCCACTAAGAAGAAATGGATGGAAAATGGACATGTTTCTATTGGTCTGCAGTGTTTTACTGGTATAGGAGTATTCCCAGTAACTGGATGCTTGTACTGAGTGGCATTTTGACGAAATCTCTTGTTTCTCCAATAAAACATTTGCCTTGATCATTGTTTTAGATCAGGATAGGCCTGTCCAAGGGCTTTGGTCATTGTCAGGTAAATCCCTTGACAGTTTTTGTATTTCTAGCTCCCAAAGGGCCACAATGCAATTGTGATGTGTGTTGCATAATGCGTTGATTTGTTTAAGTGAGAATGCGATATGAAGGGTGTTTCACATGTCAGTGTTTTAGTGGTGGTCTTTTCTAGACATTATGAATTGAGTTTTTATTGAACTGCATGGAATGTTCCTCAGTGACAACAAGCCTGATAAAATAAATGGCTGAGAGCATCGATCAGTGTTTGCGATTCTTTTAAAAACAATTAAGTCAGGAATTACCCCTGAAATTATATTTTACAATTGTAAAAAGTATAATACACTTAAATTAATACTGGATCAGTGAATTGTATGGTCAATATCCATAAAATAAAAGTTAGTTTATTAAATCTGTATGATATTTTATGTAGTTATTATGAAATTCCAGAGGAAAAAAGCCTGATATTTATTTGAAATTAACAAAATAAAATACACACTGTTAAATCAGGAACCCCAATATATAAAGGAAAGAAAAAAAATTATTAAGCTCCAGATCTCAACAATATTGAGATCATTTTGTGAATTGACCAAAATATCCATAACAAAATAAAGTTCTTTAAAAATCCTCTGATTTTCTATTTTTTTTCTTATTGTTCTCATAGTTGAGGTATACCTATGATGAAAATTACAGGCCTCTCTCATCTTTGTAAGTGGGAGAACTTGCACAGTTTGGTGGCTGACTAAATACTTTTTTGCCCCACTGTATATGTGTGTGTGTGTGTATATATAAATGTTTTTGAAATAGGTCTCTCGTGTTCACCAAGGCTGCATTATAAAAAAATATAATTTAAAATATCTATTATATTTTAAAATGTAATTTATTCCTGATGCAAAGCTGTTTTCAGCGTCATTACTCCAATCTTCAGTGTCATGTGATCTTTCATAAATCATTCTAATATGCTTTTCACTTTTAAACTGTTAATGCACTCTACAAAATTACTGACCCAAACGTTTTTGGAGTTTTGTAATGAATTTAAATGACATTCAGTTCTGAAAGGTGCACAAGCCTGGTTGCTCTTGATCCAGGTTTAGGCAGAGATTCCTGTCAATCGATGCAGAAACGGTCATAATGAGTAAAGCCCTTTTTGAGTGTTGGCCAATTACCTGTTTTTCCACAATAATGGCTCTTATTGTGCTGCTAGATTTGTCCGTTTCATATTTCAGCATTGTTTCATTCCTTTGTAGGTCTTGTATCTCCAGTCAGAGCTCACCGAACTTCCACTTTGTCCTCTTTCACTCTTGTCAGCTCACACTCTCTCTATCTGCTCTCTCATTCTGTCACTCATCTCTCACTCTTGTCTCTCTCTCTATTCTGCTTTCAAACACTCCGCTACCTCTTATTATAGATGCTTGTTTTCCATGCAGTTGCTTCTCGGGTTTTTGTCCCAGAGAATACATTGAAATCACAGAATGAAACCTTTATCCTTGCCCAGGGGAAAAGTGAAGCTGGCATGTTTTCCTGAATTCCTATAACCAAATCCTATTATAATATGAACCAAAACTGGCTTATTATAAAATGTTAAAGATAGTAATAAGAACTAAGTCATCAAAACTATAAAATGAGACAAATTGATGTGAATTATCAAGTAGTTTCTGGACCAGTTGTCTAAATTCCAGCTGTACTTTCTGTGGACATGCACTCAGACCAATGGGGTGCATTCTGGGATGCTTTTACACGTTGATGAGTTCCCATGTATACTGGACACATGCTGACTGCTTTCCCTGCACTATGTGCTCCAGCCTCAAGAAATTCATACCTAGGCACAGTTTACATTTGCCTACAGAACTCATTTCAAGCATTAAAGCATAATAAAGCTTTTTGACTAAATATATTTAGCATATGCCCTGATAAGAGGATGCACATTGTTTTGCATGAGCATTGTCAACACTAGGTGGCTCTATTGTCCTGTTTTATTATTTGAGCTGTACTAAGTGCTTGCCTTGTTAGTGCAATAGTTCAGTTCATGTCATTCAATTAGAGAAAGAAAAAACATAGTCTATTTGTTTTAATAAGCTTTATTGATATTGCATTAAATGTACTTTATGTAGAATTCATCCTTAACTGTTAGATACACAAAAAGACAGAATACTTTTTTTGCAAGTTAAGACATGGGTTATGCAACACATCAGAGAGCCGGTTAGACATTTGGAAGATATGATAATGGTTATTATCCTCACATTTACAGTTTAATCTTTAGAACCAGTTCTTTCCTCAGTCTTCATGTTAAAGCAAGCTGAAGTAACTCTCCTGAAATAAAGAAAATCTGCCTCTTGCTATACATACACTATTATAATCTTTACTACTATGTTTTCATGGAGTACCTAAATGTATTCATTGCTCACACTGTTTCATGCTTTGCCAATGCATTAGTTTTAACATTGTATGTGTCATGCACGCTTGAATTGTTTCTTGCACGCTTTCACATGTCTTTGCCACACTCGGGACACAGGATGTCATCTCTCTCGGTGAGGAAACCTCTGCCCACCAGAGACACTGAGCACTTCTTGCAGTTGAAACAGTCGTTGTGCCACTGGCGCTCCTCAAAGGAGATGTACTTGCTTCCTCCAAGTCCTATATGTGATTGAAAACATGTTATGAGCACTGGCAACAAAGATGTAGCTGTATTGTATGATAGTTCATGGATGCTAGATTTGAGCTTTTTGAAAGAGGATTGAGAAAATTCACAATTTAAGTATTGCCTTCTTTTCAGTTTTTGCAATTTGATGTGCCACAGGACGTTGAAATTGGAAATATGGGTGAGTTTTGCAACTTGGCAACATTTTGGTTCATTAAATGTAAGTTGATTTATTAAATATCAGAAAATATATAAATATTTTCTCATCATATTTAGATAAATATATATAGTATACATTTTTGTTTATAAATAATTTAGACTTTAAAAAAATTGTCATTGAAAAGTACATTTGATACTTTAAAAAAAGAAGTATTCTTAGAAGTAGTCATTCAATTATAATAAAAGTAACAATTCTTCATCCTGTTTGTTATAGCATTTATTCATATTTTGAGTAAATAATTTTAGTTTTAGAAATGTTGTTATGTGTTGTTGTCATTTATATTTGTTATGTTTTTAAATAGTTCTGTTTAGCTTTCATTTACTTTTATTTCAGTTTTAGTTTAAAAACTTCAACTCAAACTTATTTCAATTAGTTGCCAATGTAGCATTTCTAATTTTAAGTTTAAGTGTACATTTTGAATCTAATATGTAATAATGTATTTTATTTTTATTTCAATTAGCAAAAATATTGTTAGTATTTTACGTTTTAGCTAACAAAAACAACACTGAGCTACACTGAATTACATTCAAGAATGGACTTGGTATCTCAATTTATAACACGGCTCTAAGTGACTGAAAACATGCAAAGTATTAAATCTGAAAGTAGTATAAATATTGTCTCTAGTCGACTCTGAATCATTATAATTGAATAGACAAGAAATATACACAAAGCAGCACTTTCACAAACGCTGCTTATCAGGCATTACAGGCGAGACGAGATGAAAATCAATATAGCGTATTTTCGTTTGGGAGTCGTTGAGCAAATAAGGTAAAAATAAACGCATATTGTAAAACAATGAAAGTGTTTTTTGACCTTGCATGCATATCAACCTGTTGTTGGGGACTCCCAAATCCAAAATATGAACCTTTCATCATAACCCATAATAGGGGCACTTTAATTCTGAATGGCACACAACCCTGATTTCAAACAAGCATGCTATACCTCATCATAAGTGAGGTATTTCTATAGAAGCTATTTCTATTTGTAGTTCCATTTGTTGGATTGCGCATACCACTGATTGGGGTGGTGCAGGAGGCACATTTCTTGGCATACAAGTTGCAGAAGCAGTTGAGGCAGTAGGCAAAGTCATCACGAGAGGTGAAGCGCTGACCAGACAGCTGCTGCTTACAGCCAGTGCACAGGAAACAGTCCTTGTGCCATGGCTGGTCATGATACGTCACACCGCCAGTGGTGATGGGCTACACAGAGAAGAAAGGAGATGAAGACATTGACTGTTCAAAATAACATACTTCCCTACTATTTATTCCTACTACTATTCTCTGTATGCATAGAGTAGCTTGATTTTGTGACTGTATTTCACTCATAGTTGACTGGTGTCTTAATGTTTAATGTAGCCTGTAACTTTAACTCATAGGTTACTTCAACTGTTGACTCTACCTTCTTACAATGAACACACTGCATGGCAAACTGCTTTTCGTAGCAGGGCACGCAGTAGTTATGGTTGTCTTTGGGGATGAAGCTCTTGGTGCCAATTGGCTGCTGGCAGCGCTGGCAGGTAAAGCAGGTCTCATGCCAGCTGTTTCCTTTATGCTCCATCTTCCTGGAGCCTGAGGGAGAGAAGAGAGCCATCTTAACCCAAATACAACAACATTCTGCCTATGAAGTGAAGCATGTTAAAATGATACTGAGATCCATAACACTCAAGATACATATTATGAAACTATAATGAAAGATGGAGGAAGCTGGTAGATATTTGTCCTTGTCCAAAATATTAAGTCATGTTACTCTAGAATATCAGATACTTTCTATGCCTTCATAATTATATCCGATTCTAATATTTAGTGCAGGTATTTTGTAAAGTACAGTACCGTTCAAAAGTCTGGGGGTCAGTATGCATTTACATTTTTTTTTAAAAGTCACTTATGCTCACCAAGAATAATTGATCAACAATACAGTAAAACACTAGAAATGTAAATTCAGTGAAACAGAATGTTCAGCATCATTACTTCAGTCTTCAGTGTCTCATTCTTCAGAAATCATACTAATAAGCTGTTCCTGGATCAACATCTTTGTTGACCCTGGAACAACATTGTTATTAACCAATCAGATTTGAAGAAGTTAATAATTTTTGTGAAGTTTAGGCTTACACTCAGTGTTTGTTGCTTGTACATCATTCATCTATCATGTCCTCTGATTTTAGGGATTACTCATGGGTAACGGTTAGGATTAGGGAAATGGTCAAGATTACATTTTTGAATTAAAATGTTGTTCCAGGGTCAACGAAATATGTTGATCCAGGAACACATCTAACTCAGCAAAATCAGGACGTGCGGTAGTGTATGTGTAGACAAATACACTTATGAGATATTTTGTGGTTGAATGTAAATTAATTTATGAATTCATGTTAAATAATGCTCCCATAAAAACTACAGTGTTTTGACCCAAACGGGGTCTTCGTCAGTTGTTATTCATACAAACATGTTATTAATATAATTTTATTGATTTGATTATGTATTTCATTTGTCTTTATTTGTTTGTCTTGTTTACTCAAATAGGCATTTGGTCATATTTAAATGGCTAAGTGGCCTATGTTTTTTTATATAGTCAAATCACAAATATTTGCAAAGTTCATATCAAATTGTGTATCAGCAAATTCTATATAAATAATCATTACAGGACAAAATACTGCTTGTATATAGTCTTATTAGTCACAGATGATGGTTAATTGATTATCTGAAATGCAGCAGGGGAGTTTAGCTGTTAAGAAGACAAAGCATAATTCTTTTTTAACACATTCTGACGAAAGTCCAATAAACACCAGCCATGGCGCAGCTGCCAGTACACAGAGACAGCACAGAGTTTCATTGTTTTAAAAGTCTGGCTCATATCTTTTAAGTCCATGTGCTCCAGATATTGTGTTTCACTCAGTGAGAGCTGGAACATTCCACAGGACTGTGAGCACAAACTGAATCACATTAATTAAACAGCCAAAACAGCTACTACACATATAATACATCTAAACTTCTATTCATTTTGATTGATCAATATTATAAAAAGGGTGGTGGATCATAAAACATAATGGGTTATAAGAGTGTGACATTTTTACATGGTCATGAGGGCCTGTCTTTGAAGATTTATGAATGAATATTTATTACCAGTTAAGCAGATCACTTAATCTATTGCTTTGACGTCATGACAGGCCTGTAATATATCTGTCTAATGACAGTTATTCTTTCTTCACAAGATCTGGGGAAATATTGACTCTGTGTGAAAGGAAGCAGGTTTTTTCCACTTTAATGGAAAGAATGTGTCGCTGAATGAATAATCTTGTTTTTATGGCAGTGCATGACTATAAAAAACACATTCCCTGATATGAGGTAATAGCTCCTCCCTCAGGGAAGAATCTCTTACCAGGCACGATGGTCTTCTTGCACTCATGGCATTTGGAGGAGTACTCGTTAGAATAGCACTCGGTGCACAGCAGCTGCTCGTCTTTGGTGGAGAAAGGCTTGTCCACCAGTGAGCGCTTGCACTGGAAGCAGTGGAAACAGTCATCGTGCCAGTGACGGTCCTTGTAGGACAGATCCTAAAGCAGTAAAAGACATACTTTGATGACAATTCTGGGTGATTAAGAGATTGAAAAGTACCTATGGACCACCTAAAGTCAGTTTGATGACCATATGATGCACTTTCCAGATCTGCAAGCTCTACTCTGATTGGCCGGTTTTATGCAACTTCATTCAGTATGGTATTTTAAGTGATGTTACCCTGTAGCTGCAGCCGATGGGTTTCTTGCACTCCTCGCAGGTGTTGGAGTACAGGCTCTCATAGCACTTCACACAGTAAGGGTTTTCCTCACGAAGAACATACTTCTTCCCAAACAGAGACTCCTTACAGTAGTGGCAGTCATAACGCTCTGTCATCTTTCAGTCCTGTGATGGAGAGTATGAGTATGAGAGATGTGGGAAAATGCCAGAACCTCTGAGAAGATGAGTGCAATCTTTATTTATATTTATTTTGCTCAAGCTATCATTAACTATTGAGTTGTGAGATCTTCAGATGTGTATTTTTAAAATACCACTGTCGTATAACCTATAAATAAACCGGATCTTTATAAAAATTTTATACATAATATAAATACATATTCTGCACTATTTTTTCCAGATGTTCTTGCTTCAACTGAAGCTCAATATGCTCTTTGGATCATCTCAAATCATGCTGGAGAACATGATCATCAGATTTTGTTTGTGAAATTCATACATCATTAAAGCAGTATTATTTTATTATTGTTGATTTGCTATTATAGTTTTTGAATTAGATTTCTTTAATAATTTCTGTTTTTATTTTCATTTTAAAGTTTTAGCATTTTTGTCTATATATAGACAATATATTTAAATTAAAATGTACTTTTTTTTTCGTTTTTTTAGTTATTTTAGTACTTAAACAAAAATTATAAATATGTTTTTAAATATTAATTTATTTGAGTTAATGTTTATTTTAATATCTATGGTTTCTATGGTATAATAAATACATTTCCCATTCAACATCTAACTCAATTTGTATTATATAATAATACAATTGACAAAAAATATTGGCAATTTCACTAATGGTCTCAGACATTTGGAGCCTATTTCATACATTTTAACATTAAACTCTTCATCAGCTTTTACCGATTACATGTACATGATAATGTTTTTACAGAGAATCGAGACATTAAGAAAGAAAGATGTTAAGAGATGGGGGTTTATAAATATGTCTCAGTGTTTAAGGAGATATCAGATCATCAGAAGCTCACGCATCGGTCAGATTCCCTCTCTGCATGGGTAACAGCGATCAGTCATGCTGAGCACACTGGAATTCCACAGTGTAGTACATCATAGCATCGTAATCTCACCTCCAGCTGTCAGCCATTATGTTGTGTATCAGCATGTGTTAGTGTGCATACGTAAATGTGCCTCTGCTGGCAAGGATGTGATTACCTATGAACATCACTATGAATGTACTTTTTTCTGAGAATATTCCATCTTTCCTCTTTCAGGTCACATAACTCTATTGTTACAACACTAGTCTGAATTTAAAACTGATCTGAAAGCAAATCATTCAAAGAAACGTTAGTGTTCAATGTGTATCGTATGTGAAATTTACTGAGCGAGATTGTGATTTCTTCTAAATTATTCTTAATAGCAGAATGACATCTACTCACACGGCTGTCTGAGTCCTGGACCTGTTAAGCCTCTCTGTGTATTGTTCCCATGAGTCCTGTGATTCTGAGTGCCGCCTCACTCCGTGCCAGCGCCTCAGGGGTCCTCGGTGTCCCACACACGCTCTCTCCCTGCTCCTCAGCCCCCTGCTATCCCGTCGTGAGTGTGTCTAACTGAGCCCTCGTCCGGCCCGGGCTTCACTACTACACCAAATCCCCCTCTACTGTTTTACCATAAAAGGCAGCAGATGGAAACCAGGAGAAGCAGCTCTCTTGCTTAAAATCCTTCTAAGAAAATTCTTTGACTTGCACAGTCAGTCCTTCACTCCCCCTCCTCTGCTTCCTGTTTGTCTTGCCCTTTTCTGCTGTCTCACTTCTTCAGGCTTTCTCCCTTTCTCCATCCAACTGTCAAGCCATCTCAATTCTTTCCATTAGTTTCCTTCTACGTCTTTTCACACTATCAAAATAGCATACTGCAGGTTATTCTGGCCATATTTTCTTGTGGAAATAGGTTTTCCATGGCTCTAAGCACAAGTCTGACCACGACTTACTAAGTACTATGCACACAGTATGACCATGTCCATACTGTGTCACTAATTACTAATGTTTTTTGGTAACACTTTAGTATAGGGACCAGTTCTCACTATTAACTTGCTTATTAGCATGCATATTACTAACATATTGGCTGTTAGTGCACATAAAGCACATATTCTGCATGACCATATTCTACAATAATCTTACCCAATACCTGAACTTAACAACTACCTTACTAACTATTAATAAGAGGCAATTTAGGAGTTTATTGAGGCAAAAGTCTTAGTTAATGGTTTGTTAATAGCAAGAATTGGACCTTAAAATAAAGTGTGACCATTTTTTCCAGCACCTTTCCTTCCATCGTACTGAACTTGACAAAATCTTGCCTTGGTTTCACAGAACAGATAAATTACATTTTTAAAGTAAAATGACTCAATTAAGTTGAACTAAATTGTTTAAATTAAGTTTATTGAAATAATTTATCAATTATCTGGGATTTCTGTAAAGTGGTTTTCCAAAACTGTGAGAACCTGGAAACTGGTTCTTTAGTTTATAGATGTTTTTCCACGTATAGACATTTTAATGTTTGTTTCATCTTATTTTATCATTTTAAGTCATCTTGAGGCTCTCTGGTTGAGAAACAATTCTGAAAGTTTCCAAATCCAGGGCTGTTTTTGGAAATGTACAGTACTTACAACTTTACCTTAGACATATTATCTAAATTTAGGAAGCAAAATTAAAAATCAAAATGATCCTGTTTGTCAGCTGAATCTTTCTTGACAGTCTGTAAAGCCCTCTTTTAATCTAATTCGCTTTTATTTATGAAATGCTGTCACCAGCACACTTGATCTAAACTGATCTCCTCTAACAAGATCTGTCTTGGGCATGACTTGGTATTTCTCTAATCTCTCTTTTTATAATCCTCAGCTGTGTTTGGAGACATCTGCGAGTGTCATCACACAAACATATCACACAATGCTAATTCAAACTATAGCAGAGGTCTGAAAGATAAACGGAAAGCTTTTAGACGACACTAAAAAGAGAAGCCAGACAGGTGGATGGAAGACTAACCCTCCTGAGATTAAGACCAATTCCTGCTCCAGCACAGTCCATATGCATGGAGAGAGTGAGACGAGAGTCTGACCACCCACCACAACTCTATAAATGCCCACCGTGCCTTTTATCTTCACCATAAATGTTTTAAGAGAGACTTATAGCTATCATAGACCTTGCTGTGTCAGATACAATGGCTAAGGTAACCTGTTAACACAATACCAAGCCACTCTGAGACCAATGCTTTACTGCAGACGTTTGTTAGTAGATTCAAATTAATGTTTTTGCATTTTTTTAAGTTTAAGTTGTAATAATATTTCACAATATTACTATTTTGACTGCATTTTTAATGCTTTCTTTTGTCTAGAGGAGTGACATATTCACTTAATAGCTACAAGCAATGCAGAATGACAGAAGAACAACCATAAAGAATAAGCAGCAGACATGATGACAGAGGCATTGACATGACAGATACTAGCACACGTTTGAGTGATTCTGACGGAGGACACAGGTTTAGTGATGGATGGTAGATCACGAGTGTGATCTGGTGTTAGTAATCTATAGACACAAGCGTCCGTGGTTCTTACCTCAGGAGAAGAGCTGTCTGTCTGTGTGAAGAGTCTGGCCAGACTGAGCGTGGAGGCTCTCGGCTCGGGTTGTATGTTCTGATTAAATTACTCCACCTATGGGGTGACTAATTGGAGTGGTAGGGTTTGGGCAGGCTTTTTCTATCAAGATGAGCTATAAATACACCAAAAGAACCAGCACACTAGATAAAGCCCATCTGCGTATGTAGTCTCTCTCTCTCTCTCTCTCTCTCTCTCTCTCTCTCTCTCTCTCTCTCTCTCTCTCTCTCTCTCTCTCTCTCTCTCTCTCTCTCTCTCTCTCTCTCTCTCACTCTCACACACACACACACACACACACACACACACACACACACACACACACACACACACACACACACACGTTTCCTCTTACCTGTGTCCTTTTAAGGCCTCTTTTAGTTTTGTGATAATTGCATTGATTCTGAAATAAATATAAAAAGATATTACTCTATTACAACAATTAAAAAATATGATTTTATTGTATATTTTGCCTTGTTTTCTAGTAGAAAATATCTTAAAGTATCTATTCCTGAAACATGCTTAAAAAGCAAAATTGTGTTATGATAAATCCCCTTAGCTGTCACTGCCCCCCCCCCCCGTGGGACGCCTAAATTTACTTCACTAGATTACAATTAAATCCTAATCTAGTTATGACAAACTATATATCGTTGGAAAGGTCTAAGACTCCTAAATAGATATTACACCACTTTTGTGTAAAAAAAATTATGTAGGAAAATTAATAGATTAAATTATAAAATCTACATCATAACAGGAGTTCTGACCTTTGTCACAGACAATCTTCTTAGTTGCCTTTTTTTCTATCATACTTTAGAAATTATAAGAAATTATATATCACTTGAAAACTTAAAATCTCAAAATGTATCCTTTGAAACCCAGTTTAAAATCAGACATTGCGTTACCATGGAAATGGTCCATCAAATTGTTTCCTTCATGAATTATAAAACTGTAAGTCTGGATAGTGCACTATAATGTTACTGTGAGTGACAGTTAAGGGGTTTTAAGACTTATTTTCAGAGAATATATCTTGAATGAAGTGCATTATTCTTAGTCCATTAGTCCCAAGCATAACAATTTTGTTTAGCTTAAAACTAGAAACATATTTTTCTTGTGGATGTGGTTTATGAATTATAGGATGTACAAAGTGTAAATCTGGCACTGTTTCATTCGGTCTTCATTTTAAAGGGCTGTGCCATTGTCACATTGCTGTTTATGAAAGTAAAATACAAGCATGGAGAGAAAAGTGTATTATGTAAGATTCTCTGTTTCATAGTAATAACTCTTGTCTTTATCATCTGTGTCTTATTCCCTCGCTTCATTTCTGCCCCTCGAGCGTTTGTGAGCGAGAAGCAAGCCAAAGCACACAAACAATGTTTACAGACCTCTTCTCTTGCAGTGAGCATTTTCACTATTGTTATTGAAACTGTTTTAATGTGACAAAACATTTTTATCTTGCCTTTAGTTATGAATCTTTAATGCAGATTTAAAGAAGTCAGAAGAAAAGTTTATTCACATGTTCAAAGTCCATCTAAAAGAAAGTCCTCATAAGTTATTTTAAAGACACTTTCCTTACAAATGGTCTCTTATGCAAGCAATTTATGACACTGACCATTTAAACTAATTTGTACACTAATGTTTTTGCTTACAATGACGCACAAGATGCTCTTTGGGACATTCTCAAATCATATTAGGACATAATGGACATAATGAATTATATGGCTTGAGCGCACGTGACAATATTCTAAGAAATGCTAAAATCCATGTAAATGTTTAATTTGTTTTTTCACTTAAATTGAATGATTGCTAGTAAAATGCACAATGAAAAACTTCATTCAATTAGAAGAGAATGCAAGTGGTCTCAGACTTCAGGAAACAGCTGCACATATACAGTATACAGACGCCCCAAAAAGTACATGGACACAAACGTCCATCCTAAAGGCATAGTTCACCCAGAAATGAAAATTGTGTCATCATTTATTCACCCGCATGTCTTTCCAAAGATGACTTTAAAATACTTCAAGATATTTTTAAAAACATTAGTAACCAAACAGTTTTGGTTACCATTGACTTCAACTGTATGGACACAAAACAATGAGACCTTTTTCAAACATATTGTATATGATATTTATGTTCCACAGAAGAAAGTAAGTCATACGGGTTTGAAATGGTATAAGGGCGAGTAAATGATGACACAATTTTCATTTTTTTGGTGTGAATTATTCCTCTAAAAATGTATGATCAGCATAAGCACACATTACAATCAAATATTCCACAAAAAGATCCTATAAAACAATAAATATTATTTAAAAAAGTATTTGGACACTTTCTGTCTTTCAGACATTAGTGTATCAGGTTCATAGTGATGTGACACTGCACCTGTGGACCTAATCTTCAGGAGAACTGACTTCATACGTCCCGTTGACTCCAGCTGGCATGTTTAGATGCAATAGTATAATAGTGTTTGCAGATCCCACTAGTATTCTTCAAGATCTCAAGGCTTTCAAGAGTCCCATCTCAGTCTCTCCACCTCTCTGTCGCTCTAGGGGATTGTGTCGAGGATGTTTTCCATGCGTCCTGATAACAGACTCTCTGTTTGGTCTCTGGGGATATTGTGGAGCTATTTTCTGCACCTTTCCATCTCTCACTCTTCACCTCGCTCCTTTCTAATCACAGCCTCCCCCATCCCTTTATCTTTCTCTCTCAGTTATGTAGTGATCCTGATCCATGGACATTTGGACTCTATCAGATCTGCAATTTTAGAAATCTAAACGTCTGTTTCATCAAACAAGCCCTGTTGTGTATTTATTAGTAGCTGTGATACTTAACACTGATAAATCAGTTGGGGATTCCCTCTGTTGTAGAAAGAAAGTGATTATGGATGATATTCAATAGGATGGAGTTTGGGAAGTCATCTCATCATCACATCAACAGATGGACTAATGACGGCAAACACCCAACACATCTGTCATCTCAAACCTTAAGCTATTACCAGCATCCAGCTTGTGTTTCACATGCAGTGTGGATATATTCACTGCCATCAATCTTTAACATTTGCCTGTTCAGATAACTAGATGTGTGTTGCTACCATACTGGCATCACCGAGACACAAAACTACATCAGATGATGAATTAAACAGGAGAATGCATATTAGCATGGCCTGTAGCTGTTAAAGAAATAGTTTGGAGATGTTATTATTATTACCCCTAATGTCATTACAAATCTATATCCCTTTAAAAAAAGGGTTCACTAATAATACTAATAATACTAATAATATATATATATAATACATAATTGTATCGAATGTGCACTTGCAATATACTTCAAATCTTATGAGTATATTCTTACAAAAGTGTGCTTGCAGATAGCCGTTTAAGTGTACTTAAAGAGAGTACACTTTCATTACAATGTTTAAGTGCATCTTTAAAATGTGTGATTTGTAATAATATCAATTAAATGTTTTACTTTAAAGTACATGTCAGATCAAGTTTTAATCTTTTGTTGTGCTTTAAAGAATGTTGAATGTGTTGACGTGATTATAATTTTGATTCATTGTTGAATTTAAAGTTTATTTCTTTATTTGTTTGTTTATTCATATCACTTCATGAGCAGATTTTAGAGAACATTTCAGTACCCACATTAAGTGAATCTTATGCGGCAGTCTGGAATGGAGCTTAAAAATATTTATCTAATTTTGACTGATTTGCTAAGGATGGATGTCATCTGAGGAGAGACTGTGTAAGGTAACCAGATCACACTGAACTGTTTGGAAGAGCAGGAAATTGAAGTCAGATGTTTGTCCTTAAAACAGCCCATAAGTTGTTTCATAGACTCAGTGGGAGAGTGAGTCCTGTGTTTGTGTGATCTAATTTATTTTCCCTTTACCCTTCCTTATTCTTCCCAAGCTAAAACCTCCTTTAAAGAAAAATGAGTATATTACCTCAAATTAAGTTTTATCCTGAAAAAACAATGGTACGAAAACACTACCACCTTGTTCTTGTAGTTGTACAAAGCTGAGACTTTGCAGGGTGCATATCAAAAGTACTTTTGTCCTGGATATCAACTGTTCAGTATTCATATAAATGGATAAAACGATCCTGTAATCTTGTATAGTAGTTAAAGAAATGTCTAAGAACAGAATACAAAAGTGAATGGTTTAGGTAACCCCAAAAAATGGTAAGATCAAAATATTATCCAAAGTCACTAAATTACCCTAAATACGTTAATTTATACAAACTAAACATATTTTATTGTTTAAATCGTTAAATAAAAATTGCATATGAGCATTTTAGTTCTCACAGTTCAGTTCACAAAGAGTATATTGCCTTCGAGATTGTATTATTACCAAGTGCAGATAGTACTGTAGGCATAAAATAAATTCATACTGGGTTGTTGTTTCTATTCCTAATCAACTTATCCAAAGACTTTTCGACCTCATACATAAATCTAGCGTACCCGAGACACTGGATCAACAGGCCATGCTGTAATGACGTCTCTTTCCATTAGGCAAACCCCTTCTATATTTCAGTCCTAACAAACACATTTTCATGTAAACCTCCTCCACATAATCTTGCCTCCAAGAGATCTATTAATAGCATCTCATTCCATGACAGGGTTAAGAGAGGCTTACCAGCCGGGAGGTAACATTGCAAAAGACTGCTCCTCTCCGTCCTCAGTGCCAGCACAAACAGACTTAAGCGAGCAAAATCAAGCACGTTAGATAGCTACACTTACTCAGAGTTTATCTTGAAGCTGTTGCTCATTGGAACCTCAAAACCAACAGGCTTGTATTGAAGCATATCCTTTGTCAATCAATATGCAAATACAATATGTATTCATAAATTAAGCAAGGTTGCTGACTGTGCTACTTTAATAACTTTAATAACTGACGAGTCAGTTGAGGAATAGTTGAATAGCATCTCAGAAGGATTCCATGACAGGGTTAAGAGAGGCTTTATTTACCAGCCGGGAGGTAACATTGCAAAAGATTCTGAAAAAAGCTCCTCTCATTCAATTTAATTATTTAATGTAAGACACAAAATGTTTTGAGATAAAGGCACTGTTAGTGCACAGCTGAACAAACAGAAAACATTAATTGTGCGAGCAAAATTGTGTTTCTGAAGCACGTTAGACAGCATTTCAGAAGCACCCGGTTACTTGTTTCTTTCCTAAATGAGCCAGTGTTTTGCACAAATCAGTAGCATACTTGACACAATGATTCACTCATAAAGACAGACACATCGCCACCTACTGGCATAGTGATGTAACATTCAGAAAAAGTCATCCAAGCCTATGAAACTGAATTTAGTGTGCTTTTTAGTTCTATTTTCCTACAGCATAATTCATACTCATAAAAAATCTTTGATCAATTCAGTTCCTTATAATAATATACACTGAATGTGATGAATGTAGTGGTGTTTTGCTAGCTTGTCAGTGAACTATCTGTGTATTAAATGCTGCTCATAAAGCTATACTACTTTACTGAGGAGTGAAATAATCATTTGATTTTTAGCACAGCCCCAGGAGTGACGATTACGGCTGGAGAGAGTATGGGCTCAGGAGTCGATGGACTGTCAGGTTGGTGAACTCAGGAAAGTGTATCCGCCTTGATGTTCTTCGATCCAGGCCGGTAGGTTATCTGGCGAAAAACAAGGCCCATCGGGCTTGAAATGCTTTGAGTCTTTTGGCATTCTGGAGATATTCACGATTCATCTGACCAGATGTTGGATCCAGACTGCCGGTGTTCCTAGAGATGAGAGAGGCTGTGAGGTGACTGAAGTGTTGGTAGCTTGAAATTCAGTGAAGCGCTGGAGTTCTTTGATGGCCAGTTCCTGATCGCTTGGACCTTCCATCGGAAAACCATCTGGACTGATAATATACCTGAGGAACTGGATGGTGGTTTTGTGGAATTCACACTTTTGGAGCTTGAGAAATACATGATGTTCTCTCAGCCTCAAGAGGACCTGCTCCACATTGTGGTACCCTTAGGGAGCGTGGCTCCAGGCAGCAGGTCAATGGCACAGTCCCATGACCGATGTGGTGGAAGTTTAGTGGTGGCTGAACACATCCTGGAACGCATGGTACTCGGAGGGGATCTCTGGAGCTTTTTGAGATTCGGGACATTAAATATTGGTGGAACAAATCCTTATGGGAGAAAGGAGAGCCGGTGGAGTGGGAATTCCGTTAAGCAGTTTTGATGAAAGAACGCACTCCATCGGATGATGTCACAGGAGCGCCATTGAATCTCCGGAGAGTGTTCGAATAACCATGGGCATCCCAGGATGATATTGACTCCTCTTGATAGAAAAAACCAATGCGAAGTGTCACAATGGGAGAGCAGAACCATATCTTCCCACGCACTAGCGGCTTTCCCTGTATCGCTTGGATATTAAGGACATGGGAGTGTCTCTTCGGGGCAACTGCAGACGGTTTTGGAGGGCTTACTAAATGAAGTTCCCCAAGAATGCAGAGTCGTACTGGTACTGTACGACTCTGCATCTGGTACTGGTACTGGTACTGCAATGGAGCGGACCGGCGTTATCACTTGCACATTAATGCATGACAAGAAGGATATTGCTGGTGTTATAAGTCATAAGGCTGGAGTTGTAAGGTTCTCACCGCAGGGCATGGGGGACGAGTTTGGCATGTCTTAATGAAATGTCCAGGGGTACCCCAGTAGAGTCAAAAGCCAGTTGACAAACATTATGAACATTTGGTTGTGGTGAGGCAATAAGCATCCATTTGCATTGGTTCTGGTGCTGGAGGCGTAGGAGGCAAGGTGAGGGTGAGGCTGGAGGAAGAGCTAATCCACCCAGTTGGCAGGCAGTAAGACGCTGCGATATACTTACGGCTTTCTGCATGAAACTTTCTAACCCCACCGTGTCATCATAGATGGACACTTTTAGTCAGCTTTGACGAAACTCCTCAAAGCTAGCACTTCTTTTCCAAGTAAAAGTAGCCTTGTCACCTGACCTGAACACAGCGCGCTGATTCGCTAAAATGGACTTATCGCTTTTGTTCAAAAACAACAAAGGTGCTTGTCGGCTTCTGCAGTAAAACATGAACTTGATGCCTTGAAAGTGGACAATACAGGCTTTTTTGACTAAATGTGTTTAGGGTTCAGATCGCGCTATAGGTGGAGATTAATGTTGTTGTTTTTTAAAGTGGTGTTTATCGGTTTTTGCAAATGAACTCTAGCCTATATATATATGTGTGTGTGTGTGTGTGTGTGTGTGTGTGTGTGTGTGTGTGTGTGTGTGTGTGTGTGTGTGTGTGTGTGTGTGTGTGTGTGTGTGTGTGTGCGTGCGTGCGTGCGTGCGTGCGTGCGTGTGTGTGTGTGTAAAATATGTGTACACCTGAAGAAAATTAGGAAAATCCATATCCATTTATTTGTACTCATTTTTTTTTTCAAAATGTTCCATAGCCTATATGAGTAACTATGCAAAAAAATGAATGGAAATACTGTTTATGAATATGTGTTCAACTTTATGTAAAAACCAAAGCATGAAAATATACATTTATTAATTGTGTGTTTCAATAAAGCTATTACATGTAAAAAAAAAAAATGTAGTACAGTTTTTGCCTTCATTATAATTTTTTCAATGTTATATGTGTATCAATATATAACCATACATGTTTCATGCACAAATATATGCACTAGTTTCCCATATATGGAAATATCTTATTTAATATATTGTATTATAATTTCCATGTATTCCCATGCATTTTTGTTTGTTATATTTTGTTTTGCTGGTTATTACTATACATTTTTCTAATAATTGTACACTTCTACTTCCTCACGTAAATAATTAATTTAATGTTATTAATACTGTCAGTGATGCTAAATTATGGCTCATGACTATATATGAGCAGCTTATAGCTGAGGCACTGCCAGATGTACATTTATTTTTAAATATTCCTTTAATTATTAATTTAACATTAGTGTTTTACAAAACGAGTTAGTTGCTTCAGAGTCTGTGTGTCACAATGATCTTAAAGACCCAATAAAACTTCCTTTCTCGTGTGGACTTCCTGTTGAAATGGGAATTTTAGAGATGAAGATGAGAATGAGGATGAGTTTTTCATCACAATCCCTTTAACTCTTACTTATCCCCAGACAGACATCAGCAATCCACCACTATCACAGAGACAATCGGTTGTCCCATTATTTATAAAAATACTTATACACATGATTCTTAAGTAGATTTAATATCAGCTACTTTTAAGTATTTTTCGAATGAGCTCCTTTACATTTACGCAAGTCAATTTCCATAAGATATATACTTTTCTCTTGTGTATAACAACTGGATACTTTATACAACACCAACCTAAACTCACTTTTTGTAAGTAGAGAGTACAAAAATGATGCAGTCTGCTGTGCTGACCTGTTTTTCAGTCCATGTGTTGTTCAAAATAAACATTTGGGAGGTTTTTCCACAGAGCTGCTGTTCTTCAACAGCCTAATATTATAAAATCATGACTAATTCATTTTATTACATTTACATAGTAATGCTGCAGATAACGTCTCTGATCGTATGGGTTTCAAAGGGGCGATTGATTCCTAAGTTTGTCAAACGCAGTTCACCTTGCGTAACCATGCAGCAGCTCATGTTCCTTCAGTTGGACATGGAGCCAAAACAGTCAAATCTAGAGTCTCTTGGCCATGTATTGTGCTCAGGCCTCTAAAGCCCTGTGGATATTTGTTGCATGGTTGTGCTGCCTGGTCTCCTAGCAGACGTGGTTATTTTAGGGAGTGGGCTATAGGAGACACTGCTTTCACTCCAGGCTCTCCGTAGTTCACATCACTCACTGGAACGTCCAGGATGTTTTTGTGTCAAATGACCAGTGACCCTGGGGTTATTTTAAGAATTAGCCATAAAAGTAAGCCATGCATTAGTAACAAATAGTCTGTTAGGATGCTGTCTCAGAAGCATGCATATTCATGCAGTAGACAGCAAAGCTAGCAAGTTTTGGAACAGAGCTGTCCTCTTTCCACCAGTCTCACCGGAGCGATTTGATCGTCTTTATTAATAGTGCAGGGGGTTAGTCTGTCTCTCTAGTGTTTATCTAGCAAATCTAGCACTGCTGAGGTGGAGACAGCTGGGACTGAGCATTGAAACACAAAGGTGCTCGGACCATGGACACAGATCCCCTCAAAATCCTGCACTATGATTAGTGAATGAGAATGCAGGAGGAAAAGCCAGCTGCCACAGAAATCAAATGCATCCATTGCTCTGTCGTTCCTGTCAAACTCACCCACGAGCTCTGTCATTAAAACTAGCGGCTGCTAGACAGTAAAAATGCTGACTTTGTAGAACAAGATGTATATAATTGCTTTTGGTGTTTGCTGATGCAATGATTTTTCAAAGTATTTACTCTTATCAGGGACAAGAATGATGAATATAAATGTGCAAAATACATTGCTTATAATGCTTAGGAATTTTTTTAAATATTTATAATTATGGTATTAATATTATTATAAAAAGCAATTCATCAATGTATTAAAAAACTGTTAGAGACGACTGTGAATATAAATGTAAGAAGCTGTCATTTGCAAAATACTGAGTTTAATGGTGATAAAACATAGATTTTTTTTAGGACTTCACTGACACTTAAATATTTATTATTATTAATTTGTATTGTTATTGTTGTTCTTCTTTTATTATTATTATTATTAGGCTATTATAAAATATTTTTTTCAATTTATTTAAAAAAACTGTTAGAGACAACTGTGAATATCAATAAATAATAATATTATTTTTAAGAATTTAAAAACTGTTAGAGATGACTGAAAATACATTTAAGAAGCTATCTTTCACAGAACGCTTTGTTTATAATGCTGATAAAAACAATGATTTTAGTATTGGCACTTGATTATTATTATTATTATTGAAAAGGACAACTTACTGAAATGCTATAAGCTTATTATTATTCTTTCTTTTAGACTAAATTATGAGACACAACCCCTCCTAGAGCTTTCAAGCTCCAGTCCATTCCCCAATCTCAGGTCAGACCTTCAGACTATTCCGACTGTGTGCTGTATCTTTTCTAACTGATAGGACTTACAGTTTTCCTAAAAAATACTATTACAATTGGGGAAAATCCCACAGACTTACATTGATAGAATGTTCAAATGAGCCAAGAGTATTCAAACTCCAAACTCCAATTTACAAAGCTGATGAAACACTGATTTTACTATGACCACTTTATTTATTTATGTAAATAATAGTGTCATTCCATTTAATTCGCCATTAGAGACTCAGCATGCCAGTTGACATCTTTGGGATGATTTTGGAATAAGCTCTAATTCTGGAGATGTATTTTTGCAGACATAATTACCCCTTGCAATCATCTTGACTTGTAGGTTTTGGAAATGCATCATCCATCATATCATCATCAGCAGCACAAATGTCATCATCATAATTACTGTTAATATGAAACCACTGCCTTAACACACGACCCTGAGGGAGTATTTAACTGCAGAGTCCATGCATACTTAAACAAACATCAACGGAATAATGGTACACTTTTTATTTTTATTCTTAATTATATGACAAATGACTTTTAATAATGCATTTTGTGTGCTTATTTGAATAGGAGGCTTCACAGTAAATGTGCATGTTTGGACCCTCAGATGCTATGCTCTAATGTATAGATTGTAACTGATCTCATCTTTCAGTCTCACAGAAGTCGGATGATTACAGATGGGGATTACCATATTCGTCAACATCTGCTCTCACTATTTTACAGTTTTTTCAAAAGGCTTACACACCGTTTCAGGATAAATAGATAGACACACAGACAGACACACACAGACAGACAGACAGACAGACAGACAGACAGACAGATAATTCATACACATTTACACATGTGTGTCAGTGTGTGTGTGTGTGTACTTGTGTACAGGTATACATACAGGTGTATATATA
>CM049804.1:8537046-8677046 GCA_027422405.1 Ptychobarbus kaznakovi | reverse complement strand
TTCAGATGAAAGCACTCTTGGTCATTGCATTTCAGGCACTTATTGAGCCAATAAAACATCGTTCTTCAGCCTGAGAGAAACCTTCATTAAAATCCAATAAATACGTGTGGGTTTTTCCCCTCCATTTCCTGAAACTATAAAAATCTCAGTGGCAAATCAGACTTACTCATTCTTTCATGTGACAACGACAGGATGACATTCGACTACAGTGTAGTCTGCAGTTCCAGTCAGGGTTTGGCAGCAGACATGATAGTTCCAGTGAATACAACTGTTCAGTGCAGATATACATTGCTGAAAACATTTACAGCCTTCACTAGAAGCTCGAAGGAAACAGAAGAAGGAAATCAGTGTCACCACATGACCCTGTTTTGTGTCACGAAGGATTGTATAAGCCTGTGAAGCATCCTTAACTCTTTGTTTTGGTAGAGTAAGCTGCAAAATATTGCGGTACAATTTGTTATAATATGTGACCCTGGACCACAAAAACAGTCACAAGTCGCATGGGTATATTTGTAGCAATAGCCCACAATGCATTGTATGGGTCAAAATTATTGCTTTTTTAATTCCAAAAAACTCATCAGGATATTCTCAACTCAAGATTATGTCCCATGAAGATATTTTGAAATATATAAAAACTGAATTTTTGATTAGTAATATGCATTGCTATTAATGCTATGCATTTTATTTGCACCATTTTAATAGTTGTATCTCAGGCAAATATTGTCCTATCCTATACATTAGTGGAAAGCTTATTTATTCTGCTTTCAGTATAAATCTCAGATTTCTATTTGAAAATAAACGTAGGCCTACTGCTGCATATACAGTATAATACAATAAATGAGATTTCTATTTACTGATGTAGCCTACTGGTTCATAAAAATATATATTTATTTATTTTTTCATTAATTAAAAAAATTAAACAAAATATTTTTTACAATTAAAACTTTAATAATTTTTAATTCAATGAATTGCTTTAACAAAATACAAATGTATTTAAGAAGATTATTAAAATATATAAAAAATGCATCACACATACATGGCTACATTTTATATATATATGTAATTTATGGATTCGAACTCGGACGCTCATCTGCTCATCGCAGGCTATCGGCGCTAAGCTGTACTATGTTTTTGTCAAATATTTTTGTATTATATATTTGGGGAATCATTTATTTTATAAAGAAGATAATATAAGTGATGCCATTCAACTGTATTATTAATCATTTTTATTTAACTGTATTTATTATGCATCTTTCTGCAATTTATTAGAGTGCACTGTTCTCGTGCATGAAGTAACTTACACATGTTTCTAAACTTTACCATACTTCATTAGTATATTATACACTCTAGAAAGTATAAAGTGATTTAATATCTGAAAAGCCCCTCCATCATCATCATCAGAGCTCTCGCGCGCGCCTCCCTCCTCGCTCGCTCGCTCGCGCTGTGCCATGGCAGCGGTGACGTCACCCGTGCATTGACTCGCGCTGGCTGAGAGCGAGAGCTTGATCAGATCGAGGGTTAGAGAAAGCAGCAGCAGCTGGGCCCACGGACAAAAACTCGCCGAAAAGGATTTACATTCGCTTCGTATCGTCCCATCAATCCGAGTCTGCAAAGAGAGTGTGTTTATCTGCTTTCCTAAAGCCCGATCTGTCAGGAGTTACAGCAAGGTAAGAAGAAGAGCACACTAAAATAGAGTAATAAAGCCTCGCTTAAAGTTGCCTTGGCGTGCTTTCCGAGCAAAAACTGCGATCACTATCGCGTCTGTATTAATTTAACCTCTATATCGAGAGGATCTGTGCACATGAAACAGGAGCACTTTGAGTGATTGTCTCTCTCGCGTTCGTCTTTTGTCTTTAACAGCTCTGTTCCCACAATAGACATCACAACCGCCTCCTTAAGTTGCTGGATTTGACACATATTCGTGTAACAGTGCTGGTCATCTGTTGATCGATATACTTGGGTTTGTCTTTGTTTGAATGCATCTTATTAGAGAAAGAATGAAATGATGGCTGCTGAGATTGTCCATTGTCATTCCGCGCCATGGAGTGTACAACACCCGCTTTCCCTGACATATGGATAATCGTATGTGACGGAGTTTACTGTTTATATACACATGTTATTCACTGAGGTGAGAGTGTTATGAATGAATTAGCATGGCAAGAGGTGAACATTACTTCACTGGAAGTGAATGAAACTTGGATTTTGATGTGAGATTGGCTTAAACGGTATTCAACCCTCGTGTTGTATTTTAAATGCTCAAACAAACATACTTCCCATTTACTTTATGACTTTTAATATTTTATAAGAACTGTAAACAAAATGTAGCTAAACTTAATGGCACGCTTTACACATCCTCAATGGAATTTGTTTTCTGTTTTTGGTCCCAGAAATCCTTTGTTCAGGTGAATTGTTAAACAGTATAGCAATGCAGTCTTGTTGGTTATATTGCATTTTTATACAATATGTTTGTACTGGAATTGAATTGACACTAAACAGGATTATTATTTTACTATACCAAGTCACACTTTGTAGAATGTGTGGTTAAAGATCAATACTATCTGTATATTGGGTTTTGATTTGAGGATCCTTATGCTCTCATCAGAACACGAAGACATTAAATGATGGCAAATGAATGAGCTAAATGCAGTTAAAGATAATAATTTGAACAGTTTGGTCCCAGAGAAAGATTCATTGCATTTAATACACTGTCTGATTGCTGTTATTATTTTAAAATGTATTTTTTCATGCCCAAAGTAAACCTGGCACGTCTTGTGATTTACGGTTCTTGGGGGTTTTCTACATTTATGGTCAGGTTTATACTATTCCTTTCAATCTCCCTTTCACTGACTCTTGGTACTTGCATACTTCCCAGCATTATGATAATTGAATTTTACACCAGTTAGGATTTCGCCTGCTCGGCTTACAGCATCTATCCTTTGTAAGTGGCTCAAAAACTGGGCTACTTTGAAGACAATAATCCTATTTTTATAGTTTCTCATGAAACATCCTTAGAGGATTGGAAAAGCTAACCTGCTTATACTTACTACACAACGCTGGCACTTATATTCCCATCACATTTACAAAACTCCCAAACCCAATAACCCATATGTGTTTCAACATATTTTGGATTTCTTGCTTGAGTTATGTATCGATTAGAATGTCGAGTTTCGATTGATTTAAAGTTTCACTCTGATCACACCCTTTATTGACGTTTCGTGATCTGTAGCATTTCTGCCTTGCTTTGACAGGTATGTGGAATCTTAGGCATGACGACTGAAAATGGCAACAACTCCGTTGCACTTTCTGTTATGAAACTTGTATGTAAGTGTCACATAGTGTCTGTCATTGTGCAAAACAAAAGAGAACATATAACTGAGCTTACGTAATGTACCAGGCACATTCTGCCATAAACCGGATCCCTATGACAAGGAAAACCTGGAAACGTTAGGGAATTTTGAAAGTGTGATTTTCAGGAATGCAGATGTTATGGACATTTTTTCAGTTTCTAAAGACAGAAAAAGCTTTTTATCAGTACAAATTTTATAAAATGACCTTTAAAGCGATAGTTTACCCAAAATTGTCATTTACTCACCCTCATGTTGTTCCAAACTAGTATGAGTTTTTTCTTTTGAACACAAACGAAGATATTTTGAAGAATGTTGGTAACCAAAGAAGTTGCTAGAAGTCATTTTTCCATAATTGGGAAAATGACTACTATGGAAGTCAATGGCGACCAGCAACTGTTTGGTTAGCAGCATTCTTCAAAATATATTCAATTGTGTTCAACAGAAGAAAGACATTCATACAGGTTTGGAACAATGTGAGAAGTAGTAAATGCTGACAGAATTTTCATTTTTGGGTGAACCGTCCCTTTAAGCATCTTTTTCCATTTCATATTTACGAACAATTGTAAAAGGTTTTGAAATGTACTTATTAGGTTAAATTTGAATACAGCTCTGCCATCACAGTGTGCTCCTCCTTTTATCCCTGTGGCATCAGAAAGGAATCTGAATTGTCCTTTTAGTCCTGAAATAGTCCTAGAATAGTCCAAAAATGTCCCAAGTGCTCTTGTTACTGATCTCATTTACAAATGTGCTGTTTTTTGGACCAGGGCTCTGGAATGTGCTGTGCACACGGAACTCTCTCAGTACCAGCCACCAGTCCCCAAACAAAAGACTGTTCAGTCAAAGCGTTTCTCTCCATTTGAGCTTTGCCATCTCTAGCACATGGCCAAAACTTTCAGTGTATGTCCTCAGTCTCCGAATGATGGAATCTGCCATCATTTCTGCAGTTTTTTTTGCTTGTTATTAAGAATGATTTAAATCTATTATGCCCTCTTTTCAGAATCTGCCATCATTTATGCATTTTTTTTTGCTTGTTATTAAGTTACAGTCTGTAAAGATTTAAATCTATTAGTGCTGTCAGCCCTCTTTCAGAAATGCTGTACTCTGTGATTTACAGATGAGTCAGTCAATTAGAGACATGTTTGGTTTTGCAGTTCCAGACATGATTTGTTTGAAATTATAGTTGACGTTGTTGGTAATTGCGTCCGGCTTAGAAATCTTGCAAGGCAAGTGTTTTCTGCATCTCTCAGCTGGTTTACGCCAACATCTTGATGGAAACCGCAACTGGATAGTATGAACAAAAATCCCACCGCTCCCAGTAAATGTAGAGTCGTGGGGGAGAGAACCTTGACAGTGGAGTTTGTGTGCTGGAGCGGAAATGGCTTTTTTTGTGATGTACTTTAACTTTTCTCCCAAAATAAAGAGAGAAGGCACAAAAGGCTGTAATTATAGTGTTTATGGATTTGGCAGGGTTATGCATGTATTCAGCGTAATCGCAGATAGTTTGTGGTTTAGTATTTTGTAAATGTATTGATTTATCACATACTGGTGGTTAAAGCTACCCGTTTTCCCTCGCTGTGGATGTCCACTAAAAATGTTGTCAGTTTGTATAGTTGATGTTCATGGTGCTCACATTTTTGTGAAATTACTCTATTTTAAACTCTTGATGGAAACCTGCAAAATGGATCTGGATAGTATGAACAAAAATCCCACGTATCATCGTCCAGTAAATGTAGATCGTGTGGGGAGAGAAAGGCTCGCATCTGCAACTTATGGAAAAAGATATCTATTTTACGTCACAGTGGATTTTGTGGCTTGGATTTGCAATGTAAAATGTATGAAATTGCAATTTTACAAACACCCCTAAACATTTTGTGACTGGGTGTAAGGCCGTCCTACAGCAAATTTAATATGAATTGGGCTTCAATTCCAAAATAAGAGAGAGAAGGCACAGATTGCCAGCCCCTGAGACAGACGTCCCCGTCTAATAGAGTGCACAGATGACGTTTAAAGGTCAGGCCACTTGTAATTCAGTTCTTTTGTTATTTTTCCGGACCGAAAAGAATAATCATTTGTAATCTGGAGCGGCCATTATGCGTGCAGCTGATTTAGCAGTGATGGAACTGAATTGGTCGACGTGCCTTTGGTGAGAAAGAGGATCTTTTCACCTCACAATCCTCACGGTGGAAAACAGCACGTGGCCCGGCAAAGCTCCTGCAAAGGTCGTGCGAATGCCCGCCACATTGTGGAGTATTCCTCTCCAGGACATTACACCAGATGGGTACATTGAAGCCCAGGCCAAGGATCCAACCACCATCCCACAGTCTGCTCTCTTTGCCCTCAGGAGACGTTGCGCAGCTCTTCCCGCACTAGCACTGAGGGATGCTTTTTTTCCCTCAGCACACTCCCACTTTAGGTCATATGCCATGGAGCACTTTAACTAAACTCCTAAAGGAGATTTGACTGACTACACACACACACTGCACAAATACAACAATCTATCTGCGATCATGGACCATATCAATGCACCTTTGAGTGGATCTCTTTTTAAATATAAGATGTGGTTTGTCCTGTTCCTAAGACTACTGGCTGTGTTTAATCATTTTGCATCATAAAAAATTTTGAAACAAGTGCATTAAACTTATTTACACAGAGTTCCTCATGCGCGGAGTCATCACAAACAAAGCATGCGTCAGCATTTGAAATTGAAAGCAGCCTGTTAGTGAGGCATATTTTAAATATAAAGCCACTGCTCCAAACCACACAAAGATGACTTCTTAGAGCATGTGTAAGGAAAATAAGATGGACGAGACCGCACACTCAAGTGTAACATCAAACAAAGCACAGCGTCTCTCACAGCATCCTGTTCCATGTCCTTGATCGCTTCAACTTATGGAAAAAGATATCTATTTTATGAGATGGAGTGGATTTTGTTTGAATGGAAGCAAGAGCAGCATACGGGTGTTTCTACAATCAGCGTCATAAATGGTATGAAAATGAACAGAAATCGATCCAGAATCGATGGAGAGAGAACGCGACATTGATGGACATTGTTTTCCCCTAAACATATTGGTCACTGGGGTGTAAGCAGAGCGTACGAAAACAAATTAATATGAATTGGCTTCCAATTCTAAAGGGGCACTGCGCAGACCAACCCGGTGTAACATAGTCAAATACACCAAATGCCGTTTTGATTAATTGCCATGAGGTTGCATGTACATAGACTTTATTTTACAAGCTGCGAATAGAACATTAAAGGTGTGTTCACACTTGTAACCTCCTCTTGGCTCAGTTCTCTTGGCTCAATTAGTTTGTATTCCGGACCGTAATGGAGATAATGAAAATCTGAAACTGTTATGAAGATGAATGTTAAAAATTTAATTTGACATGAAAATGCCTATGAAAATGGAACATCCGATTGGCATTCACACTGTCATTTTTGACAGCGGACCTAAAAAAGATACCGTCTAAACCTAAAGAAAAGCATTGTCATGAGGGACGGGAATCCCCTTTAGGGGTCACCTCAGCGTGCGATCCTGTATCACGGTTTACGGGAACTGTAGTGCAGCACCGCTGGCAAGACCCTCCGCAGTGAAAAGCTCTGCAAAGGGTCGTGCGAACTGCCCGCCACATTGTTGGAGGTGAGCTTCCCTCCCTCCATCCTGGACATTTTCTACACAGATGGTGTACATTGAAAGCCCAGGGGATCATCGTGAAGGACTCCAACCACCATCCCACAGTCTGCTCTCCAGCTCTGCTGCCCTCAGGGAGACGTCTGCGCAGCATGTGCCAATCCCGCACTAGCCGACTGAGGGATAGCTTTTTCCCTCAGCTGTGTGACACTCCCTGAACTTAAACAATATCACCGCCATGCACTGCACTTTAACTAGAACTCTAACACCGTTCAAATCCCTGGACTACACACACACAGCCCCTGCACAAATACCTCCAGAGAACAATCTCCCCCCCCCCCATCTGCTACCACTCACAGGGAAAAAATACCATTCAATGCACTCTTTTGAGTGGATCTCTTTTTAAATATAAGTAATGTACACACAGGTGAGTGGGGCCTGTACAAACCACCTGTAACACACTCTCCGTTTATTCCCATCGAACCTTAAGACATAACTGGCTGTGTTTACATCAATTTTGCATCATAAAAGACTCAATGTAGTATTTTGAGACATGCTCAAGTGCATTAAACTATCACCTTACACAGAGTCTCGCACAGTCCATGCGCGAGTTTCAGTCTTTTATCACAAACAAATTTGCGAGCACGTCAGCATTTTGAAATTGAAAGCAGCCTTTGTATTTTTTTTTGTTAGTGTATAGGTTCATATTTTAAATATATAAGTCCACTGCATTCCAAACCACAGTAGGTCAGTTGTGTAAGGTTTATGATGTTTTACTTCATTGTTTAGATGTCTGTTTTCATGTGTAAGGAAAATACAGATGGACTGTGAGACCGCAAGACATTTCTTCCACAAGTGTCCACACATCAAACAATAAAGCACGCGTCTTGAGGTGAAGCTCACATCGCAATAATGAAACCTGTTCCATGACACTTCCTATGATATTAATCAGATCTTAGATACTAACTTCAACTTTATGCACAAAAGATTATTTTAGGAAGGTGCGAGTGAACTTTAAGTGTATGTGTGTACAGTGGAATTGGAAGCAAGCAGCATACGTCGGTGTTTTCTAAAGCAAACTCAGCGTCATGAGACACACATCGGAGAGGTTAAAAGCTAAGCTCAGAATCGATCCAGAATCGTTGGAGAGAGAATCGCGACGCATTGATGGATAATGCTATTTTTTTTCTCCCTGAATGACATATATTTCATGACGGAACTTACCGAACATTTCAAAGAATAGGTGTGTTCAACTTAAAGCGGCACTGCGCAGACCAACCGGTGTATGACATTAAAGTCAAATACACCTAATGCCGTCTGCTGGATTAAGTCTGCTCATTGTTGCATGTACATAGACTTTATTTTTACCAGCTGCGAAATCAAGAAGAACTCATAAGTCACGTTTTACCTCCTCTTGGCTCCACGTTTGCCCTCTGCTCAATTTTTGTATTCATGGCCGTAATGGAGATAATGAAAATATCTGAAGACTGTTATGAAGATGAATGTTAAAAATTTAATTATGACATGAAAATGTCTATGAAAATATGAACATATGATTAGATGTTGATTATGATGCAGCAATGTTAAAAAAGAAGCGTCTAAAAAAGAAAAGCTGCCTGAGGGATGGGAATTCCCCTTCTACAGGGGAACCATTGAGAGCGTGCTGACCAGCTGTATCACTGACTGGTACGGGAACTGTAGTGCAGCAGACCGCAAGACCCTCAGCATGTAAATAAATGTTAATATCAACATACCAACGCATCCTATATTAGATGAATCAGATATGTATGTAGCTAACCCAGACATCACTACGTGACTTCAGAAGCCAAGCTTCTCTTTCTTCTTACTTCTATACTTTGAACGCTTGCATGCAAAATAATCAGAGCTCAGGGTGCCGCCCAAAGTGCTGCTATAACCAATCAGAATAGTTTTTTCCCCCACGATCATCGTTTTCATGATCGATCATCGCTGTCACGGCCGAGTACTCGATCTCTGTTGCACATCCCTAGTACACTGCCCTTAGACTGTGGTTTGCTGGCTTGTAGACGTGACAGTATGATTATAACAAGATGTTAAATATGACAAAATTCTCAACAAAAGACAAAGTTGATGGCTCATCGTCAGTCTTTTGTCATGTTTTCACAAAAGCCTCCTTTAGCTTTGTTTTCCATGCATACTTTGTTTGTGTGGGTTGCGATCTGGGTGTTCAGTGCCGTCGCGGTGGCATCCGTTTAGAAAGGGCAATTTATTTAACAAGGGCATTGTTTTGTTAATTGTGTTTTCATTAAGGGAACAAGGTTTGTTGACCATGGAATGTTCTCATGAGTAACTATTAGCAGTTAAAGCTCTACATCGTGTGAAAACTCACTGGGAAATTGAACTAGACTGTGTCCCTTGGCTGAACCTCTTTCTTTCACAAGCTTTCCAGGGACTATCACAGACTTCTATAGCTGCATAGAGCATCTTTCTCTTTCTGGCTGTGTTCTGTCTTTGCTGGATTGCAGTCCTGGCTGCGTCTTCCATCCAAACTCTGATCACTCTTTTTACTGTCAGACCTCCTCTAGCCAGATCTATGACATACCAGTAGAAAGTTAGGTTTGTATTGCAGGTTTTTGTAAAAAAAAAAACACTTAGACAGGAAGACACTATTTGACTGACTTAGGCTATAAGATGGCAAATCACTGTTTTGTATATTTATAATATTTATTGTTTACTACAACCTGAACTAACCTTGCCAATAACCTTGCCAATGTCATGAGGATCTACAGTGGTCCTATCCATGTTATTTTCTGTATTAGGCCTATATAATTTGATATATAATATTTTTTAATAAATATAATTACATTTGTTTGTTGGTTGCACCAAATTATATTTTGGTAGATACGTTTTTAAATATAAATATTAAACAAAACTATTTAATTGTTTTGTCTTGAGAAATCATGATGAAATATTATGCCATACCATTTTTTTCAACTAGTTTTTCTTTATTATGATGTTAGAGTAGGTAGCCTGACACATTGGACTTTATGACCCCCAAAAAAATTATCAAAATTAAATTTAAATCACATAAAAAAAGAATAAAGAATCTACATTTGTATTACATAATATTTGTTTATATTCATATAGTAATAATACAAATAGTCAGCATTACAGTATTGATATTAGGGCTGGGTAAAAAATATAGATATCTCTATTTAAATCGATTCTCATTTTTACTAAATAATATTAATTTAGCCTGTTTTCAGTTAATGGCCGGAACATTGAAGGGCTTATCCCATCCAATAAATCGCAATAAGATTTGTACTTTGGTACTTTTAATATGAAATCTGAAGTCTTTATTCAAACAATAAATACTGTTTTGGCGCTGTTTAATGTGGAGTGACCGATCGCTGTAGCGCCTCAGTTCTATAAAAGCGCTGCGCGAGGCACACATTAACTGATCGTCTCCTCCACTTAAAACCGTTTTCAGCACAAAATAAACTTAACTAAACATCCGAAGGAACGTTAAAAGAAAGAGTACAACTTTACAATCCGTATCCTGTCTCATGTAATTGCTCAATCAATGTTTTAGTACAACTACCTCATCAACTTTCCCTCCTAACGGTACTCCGGAGACTCTTTAAAAGCGTGCTGGGTACAAATGGACGCAATCTAATTTTTTGATGAAGTATTCAGGAGTCTGCTAAAACAACAGACTGTAAAAATGTCGTCGCTGAAAGAGTAAGTTAACTGTTAGCTAAAGTAATCACCCCTAGCTGTCCTAGGTAGTCAGCATCATTATATCACTGTGAGTACAGTAGACATCATAGATGTCATAATCTTACCCGTTTAATCCCAAATGATGTGTGTTAGCACGTTTTATTGCAGTGAACCATTTTAGTCGTCTATCGAATAAGTAATAAGTTACGGTAAAATGATTTCCCCTTTGCCTTATGGGATAAGTGTGTATATAGGAAAATGCATATTTTAAATTAAAGATAACTTATAGATTTAATGTGGGCTGCTTTTGGTGCTGGACTCTTTTTTTTATTGGTCATTTTGTGTGTTTTACGAATAAGGTAGGCTACAAGGTTAAGAAGCTTACTTAAATGGAACATGTTTTTTCTCTATTTTGTAGTGAAAGACGGTTTCCCATATTGATCACGTCTCGGCTAGATTGCATGTTTTCTTGCACGGCTGGATGTTGGACTCATGAAAAATAATCACGTTGTTTTTATTTGCCAAAATATTAATTTACTGTAGTCAAAACACGGACTGGATTGGCATTATTAGCGCGAGCGCTGCTTATTGTGAAGCGGGAGCGAATACTGCGTGAGGGGGCGAGAAACTGGCCAAGGGAGGTCACGTACGTCGTATGGGACACATACATTAAGCCCAATATACGGGACCTCCCGGCTAATACGACTTTCCCCTGCATATGTTCTGGCATCCTGGCACACAGCAGCTGTCCACCATGTTAAAATGGTGAAAGTTTTGTAAGGTCTAAATAGTCTGGTTTTAAATTATTGTTCCACAATTGTCGATACCAATGCTACGGCCGCTCTAGCGCTCTCCTGGTTGCCTGCCAAAATGTCGGAGTGTAGATTGCGTGACGTCAACCGCCGGAGCTCTATATCATGTCACTCCATCAGCTGGTCTAGCAAGGTGATGTGTTTTCTCATACTAGCAGATAAAATGAAATGTTCTTTCACCTCCCTGTGAAATATGTATGCTCTTTCTTCTGCACACACACATATACGCATTCTTAAAGGTACACGGATGCATCCCTTCTGCTTGGGAAGAGCATAATCAGACACAATATGTTTAGCCTTTCTCTTTAGCACCCTATTGCCATTTACAGCGAACTGATCATTAATTCATTTTCCAGTCATACACACCCTGGGAAGGGCTTCTTGAGCTGTAATTAAGGGTCGCCAGCTCTAAACTGCATGGCTGGTTTTGAATTTGCTCAGCGAAATGGCCATTCTGGACTGGACGGGGTGGTGCAGGACAGGAGTATGAAATTCAACACCACCTCTAAGTGCTTCATTGCAGCTCGGAGTGAGCAGCAGATTTGGGCCCTGCTGATTCAGAGCCTTCTCCTGCCCTCCCCCTCGCTCACACAGGCCCAAGCTGAAGAACAGAACACAGCCTCAGGTGTAGCTAGAAGTCATGGGAATTTGAGTTTCATTGGCGCGCTGATGAAGATGGCGGTTGCATAACTGATATCAGATCTGCATACTTCCAATAATAAAATAAATTCTGTCATTTACTCACTCTCATGCCATTCCAAGCCTGTATGTGACTTTGTTTCTTTAGTGGAACACAAAGTAACATCTTTTAAAGCAAATATCTTGTTTTTGTTCATACAGTGAAAGCCAATGGGGTCCAAAAGTTTCAAGCGCCATTAAAGTAATCCATACAAATTCAGTGATTTAATCCACGCCTTCTGAAGTGATATGATTACTTTGTATTATGAATAGAAATGTTTATTAAAAAAACAAATACACTGATCAACTCATGTATACTAATCTGATAGACATCTTTGTATATCGTGTTTTAGGAGCTAGAACATAAACACGATGTGTTGAAATGGATGTGTTGACCATAGCCACATGTTGGAGACCGTGAGGTTAATTGTCTGTGAATAGGTAACCAGGGCTGTGTGTGTTTGTGTGTGAATATCTGTGACTGCTTCAGAGCTCCACTGCCCAAGGCCTGACCACTCACAGTCAGCCTCTGAGATAAAGGTCATGACCACAAATTTGTGCTGTCAACCACATAGAAGAAGAGACAGGAGATTGAGCTGGAGGGAGGGAGAGAGATAGGAGGAAGGAACAGAGGAAGAACGGAGGAGTTCACATAAGAAATTCACACACCAAACAAAGATGTACCAGAGGGACGGAGAGCGAGAGGCAGGAAGTTGAGCTTTATGTGCTGTCACTGTCAAGTTTGATTCTGTTGGTGCAGTAAGTGTTTGCTGCTTTGTTTTGTCAGAGGGTTTGTTTGGAGAGGTGCTGGTGGCTGTTGCTCCAGTTAATTGAATTAACTTGGTTTTCTGCTTGCTTGAATCCAATTGTGTGACAGTGTTTGTCATCTCTAAATAAACAGTGTTTTTCGGGGTGATGTTAAGAGTCACCACGCTCAGACATCTTCAGGAAAAGGGCTACCGAGCCACTTCTGAAACAGAAATATCGTCAGAAGCATCTCACCTCAGTTAAGTGAAAAAGAACTGGACTTTTGCTCAGTGGTCCAAGTCCTCTTTTCAGATGAAAGTAAATTTTGCATTTCATTTGGAAATAAAGGTCACAGAGTATGGAGGAAGAGTGGAGAGGCACAGAATCACTTCTGTTTTAGTTTTTTATAACTAATCTTACTATGTGTAAGTTTTGTTTGTTAGCATGTGTTTCTGACAGTGTTCTTTTTTTAGGATTACTGATAACTACTGCCGTTTGATTTATCTATTTTAATTTACATAAATTATGTATGAATTTCATGTCTTTATAGGTATTTTACTTTAGTTTTAGTTTTAATACATTGTATTTATTTTAGTAATGTTACTTCAACATACTGCATGGAAATGAAATACCTTATATATATATATATATGGGTGTTTGGCTTAGTGTCATGTTAGAATCATTTTATGCTCATAACCTTTGGTTGTTTTAATATTTTGAAATGTTTTTAGCTTTAATTTTTTGTTTTCATTTAAATGTTAGTTTTGAAATGTTTTGTTTGTATGCATTTGTCATTTTATTTAATTTCTCAATTTTCTTAAATGTGTGTGTATATATAGTATTTAAGACTTGTAACTTATAGTTTTAGTTACTTTTCTTATTTGTAAGTCGCTTTGGATAAAAGCCTGCTAAATGACTAAAAAGTAAAAGTAAAGAATCCATGTTGCTTGAAGTCCAGTGTGAAGTTTCCACAGTCAGTGATGATTTGGGCTGCCATGTCATCTGCTGGTGTTGGTCCATCAGTGTTTTCTGAAGTCCACAGTCAACGCAGCCATCTACTCATGCTTCCTTCTGCTACAAGCTTTATGAGATGCTGACTTAATTTTCCTTGGCACCTGCCCACACTGCCAAAGGTAACAAAAGCTGGTTCAATGACCATGGTGTTACTGTGCTTGATTGGCCAGCAAACTCGCCTGACCTGAACCCAATAGAGAATCTATTTCAAGAGGAAGATGAGAGACACCAGACCTAACAATGCAGATGACCTGAAGGCAGCTATCAAAGCAACCTGGGCTTCATTACACCTGAGCAGTGCCACAGGATGATTTGTCTCCATACCACGCTGCATTGATGCAGTAATTCATGCAAAAGGAGGCCCAACCAATATTGAGTGCATAGAAATGAACATACTTTTCAGAAGCCTGACATTTTCGGTTTAAAATATTTTTTTTAATTGATCTTATGTAATATTCTAATTTTCTGAACACTGAAATTTGGGATTTTCATTATCTCTAAGCCATAATCATCAAAATTTCAAGAAATAAAGTCTTGAAATATTTCACTCTTTGTAATGAACTATATAATATATGGTTTCACTTTCTGAAATGAGTGACAAAATTTTTTACCCTTTTACTTTTTCATGATTTTCTAATTTATTGAGATGTACCTGTAAATAAACACACTCTTGCATATTGAGAAAACCATAGCAAACTTTCTGAAGATAGCTGAATCCCTTCTGGGAAGCCAGAGTAAATTAATTTGATACCCTGAAATCTTTCCTTATCTCCATTTTTTTCTCTCAATTCAGGGAACGGATGTAGAGTAGGACCCAGCGTAAGTTATCATTAAGCTGTGTTTACATAGAGAGTTACGTTATCCTACCTGCTCTCCATCTCCGGACCTGTTCCCTCTCGTAAATGAACTTTGAATGTGGGTGAGGTTGTAATCGCTTCAGCAGTGCCACCAGTTTCAGTGAAATTTCTCCTTTCTTTAGGAAGACAAAACAGCTTGAACTCTTACCCCAGTTTCTTAGAAACTGTGACTGGGCCTGATATACAATCCCATTATCTCTTCTTTTGTCTTACTTTCTTTCGTCTTCTCCCCCACTGCTTTTTTCTGGACTCCTTTCCCCCTCTTTCCCTTTGTATCTCTTTACCTTCTGGGAGCCTGTCATAAATCCCTGTCCTGACCAAACCCCATTCATGCCATAATCTGCAGGGTCACTCTTGCTTGGAAACTGTGCTTTTTAAAGCTTAACATTGTGACCCAGCTGTAGAATTTAGATATACCTTTTTGATGCTCCAGATTTTAGCTTCAGAACCTCTGTTTATTATGTGAAGTTTAGTTGACTGCTTCTAGCTTATCAGCATGTATCCTAAAATCCCTCATGCATGACCTTTGTAGTCAGACTTTGACTATTGGCATAAGGGTTGGTCCACTTTGCAACGTATTATGCAAACCACCCATTTACACATTAACCAAGTTCATAGCTCATCAATGATACCACAATAATAGACAAGTGGAAAAAACTTCCTACAAACTCAGATTAAGGCCCCGATATACTAATGGCAAAGATATTTTTTGTTTTTCGCGTATGGAAGTGCTCTCAACAAAATAATTAAACCGAAATGACAGCGTTGAGAAAACAGCAGTCAAGAAAGCATGTGATCATAATGTGGAAATGTTATGCGTGCGATAGATTGCTTTATAGAATAAAACAGAGCCCCAGAGCCACACCCACCTGTTATGTAATGACCAGGGACCAATGCCAGTTCGAAGGTGTTTACCAGCCAGAGTGAACTCTTCCGGAAATGGCATTAGATCATTCTTTGATTTCCCTAGAAGTTTATCAGGCCTTTAACGATTTAGCCTGGCAAATATTGGAATTTTTTTTTTCCTTAGAAGTCCTGTTAAACAAAGTTTCAGAGTATTTGTAGTAATTCAGGCAGCTCTTGCCATTTTGTGTGCAGTATGCATCAGTTACCGGACTGCGTGTGGTCCATAAGTGCGCTCTCTTAGAATGTCTGGAGATTGTGTGTGTCTGATCTGAGCTAAACTGTTAAGACTCTCTTTTGTCCATGTCCCAGTGGTAGATCCCATCAGCCCACCGCTTTGTGTAAGTGCCCTGCACTCTCTCTCTAGTGTGTTCACTGGCCTTGCCCTGCTTGTGCTGCAGTGTGAATTGCATGTCGGCTGAGTGTGCAAAACACTTCTTCTTTATTCATGAAGGGAATGGAGTCCTACAGAGAAAGAGAACACACACAGGCTTTCCCTTTCACGGCTCTCTCTCATGAAAGCACATGAAGGTATTTGCTGATGAAGCTGTGGCTTGTGTTTGTTGGGCCGATGCCACAAATGTGCTTGGGCCATTGCTTCTAGGCATAGGTCAAGCTAGTCGACCAGTCGTCCATCAACCAGTCAAATAAAGGCGGGGACACACCAAGCCGACTTCAAAGAACCCGGCGACGAAAGCCAATGGTGTTGTCGCCTCGCGCTGGCAGCATCGGACTGAAAAGCTGCGCTCGAACACACCGTACAGACTACAGTTGACAGCAAACTAACATGTGCCTATGCGTGTGTGTGAGAAGAGCTCAGTGTGTCTGAAGAAGACCTCAGATTTTAGGCAGTTAGCATGGTTTAAAACCCTTTCTGAAAGCCATCAAAGGACCACTTTTTTAATGGATTCAAAGACATGATATAGACAGGACCCCTGTAGACCCTCATGACTGTTTTTATGTCAAAGCAAGATCAGTTTAGGTTGTTCAAAGTCATGTGGTGTGACTCTTTAAAGATGCAATAATATTTCCAAATGTATAAATTGTAAATTGTTGCTAATCTTGAAATGTATACACTACAGTTCAAAAGTTCAGGGCCAGTAAAGTTAAGAAATTAATACAGCAATACCCATTAAATTAAAATGACAGCAAATACATTTATTATGTAACAAAATATTTCTGTTTCAAATAAATGCAATATTTTTTAAACTTTTCAAACTCAAAGAAATGTACCACAAAAATATTAAACAGCATAACTTGTTTCTTGAATTTAATTACTGGAGTAATGGTTACTGAAAATTCAGCTTTGCCATCCCAGGCAAATTACTTAAATTACTTTTTAAAAACAAATACTTTATATTAAAGTAATATTTGACAGTATTAATATCATACTGTATTTTTGTATTTAAATGCAGTCTTTGTGAGCATAGAAAGCATTTTTCAAAAATATAAAAAAATCTTTCCAACCTCAAACTTTAATATTGTAGTTTATTTTTAAATATGTACACTAGCAATTAATCAATATGTAAGGGTAATATGTGATTGACATTTTCACAATAATTAATTTACATTTTTTTTTAAATGCTGTTTTTAAAAACCATTTGAAACCAACAAAGATTGCACATCTAAAAACTTGGGACATGTGTTTTAAAAGATATTTTCTTTTCCTTATCATGGACACACTTGTACTGTATTTCACTGAACCGTGTAGATTTGCAAAACTGTAATGTCCTCACACTCTGGCCTGGCCTTCTGCCTCAAATGGAGAATCCAGCTTGTGTCGTTGTTGGTGGGAATTTTCCTTGATATTCTACAAGGGGAAAAAGACATGCGTTAGTGCTGTTTATAGATTTATGATGAGAAGTTTTCCTATGGTGTTTTCAGACAGCTTCACTCTGCAGTTCTAGTCTTGGAGATTAAACAGCACAGCATCAAACCTGGAACTGTTCAGCTGTGAATGTGAGGATGGGCCGCTGCTTTGATGGATTTAACAGATTGGAAGCCGAGGGCTTAATCTCTGTGAACCTTGGTGCTGTACGTATAAATGAGTGTGAATGGGACAGAAATGACCTGACCTGAACCTGCACTGCGGAGACGAGAGTCTTGGGCTGTAGCCAACTCTCCTGTTGTTTTGTTGTGTTAGCGTATTATTTATTTGTACATGCGCTCACATGTACACAGTCACAAACTTCACAAAAGCTAAACAAAGCAAACTCAGTCAAATGACTTCCTTTGTGTGTTAAAGTGTCCCTGTTATGCATTTTTAAGGTTGCTAATATTGTTTTATGAGTGTCCTAAAACAGATTTACATGCATCCAAGGTCAAAAAACAGTTAGTTTTCCCCAAAAAATAGCTTTAATTTTACCTAATTTCTAAATGATTTGTAAATAACTTGTGTGAAGCAGACTCGGTCTCTCTAAACCCCTCCTTTCCGTGAGCCCTCACTGTGATTGGTCAGATGGCGCAGTCCTTTGTGATTGGTGTACCGTGTACAGCGCGAATGACAGCCATGGGCGGACATTATGCAAATGTGTTACTTCATGACGTACAGCCGTAACAGAATAAGATTCAAATTCCTGACGACTCGTTTAGGCGATTGCGAGCTGACTCTATTTTGATAGACAATAACTTTATTTATCGTGCACTGTCGTCTTCACAACTTTGCAGAAAGTTTATGTTCACATACTGCTACATGACACACTGCATGAAAGGTAATATTTGAACAGGCATAATAGTGGCACTTTAAGGGTGTGGACAAGCACAGGTTAATCAGTAAAGCTTGTATGGCAAACATAGGTATGCTGTCATTATTAAGCATAATAACTAACATGCCTTAGCTTTTGTATTAGATTTTTTTGTGCTTATATGATGCAAATTACATGTCACTTTGTTTCTGAACTATTCTATTTTTTTTCAGTCAGCCAATCAATACATGTAACCTTGATAATGCATTATTCACTCCATCTGAAAATATTGTTACAACATGCATTCACACCATTGCATATTCAGACTGCAGGTTACATCATTTTCAGGGCTCACACTTATTTGTCACCATAAAGTTGAACAACTAATAATTCAGTATACATTGTTTAGGTTATGTCAGTCATTCCATAGCTGTGGACATTGGTTTTGGCATCCCAGAAGCTCTTGACAACAGAGTAGGTCCACAGTATGTAATATGTACCAAGGGAATGGCCATTTGAAGAGAAAGATCTGAAGAAAAAAAGGTGGTCTCCTGTACAAATCAGCATGCAAAATCATAATGAATAATTCCATGATGCAGTTGTTTCGAGGCTGCAGTAATATCATCCCACACAATGCTCCCATTAATATCAAATTGCATAAGTTCAAGGTCTTACATAAACTGCCAATTAAGAAAGGTTTGTATAATAACATTCCTGTATTTCATTTATAATTTGGAGACCTTTTGTTTATTTTGAGGAAAGACTTCGTAAAGCAGACGGAGAGCCAGTTTGGTTCCCCAAGGTGACATATTTTCTTCTGAGACATGGTAGACTAAAGAAACTGGGATGATTTTCAGGCTGCTCATTAGATTAGTTTGCCAGAAAGAATCCTCTATGCAATTCACAAACCTACTTTTTTCCAATTGCTCTCATCACATTCTGTAAGTCATTGCTGAAATGCATCCCTCTGTTTACAGAGGAAATGATGTGCACTCTGACCTCACCATTTCCTGTACAAGAGTGTCTTTGTCCATTTGCTTGAGTGTGACATTCCTGTGCTGGATTTGTGAGTGTGAGCCGTAATGAACTTAATATCTCTATGAAAGATTGTATTACTGTACGGAGTAAAAAAGAATCACAATGATCTACCTCAAAATAAGGCAACCTATCACAATCAACTTATGTTAACTCAACTAGCAACCGACAACTTTTGTTCATCTAATGAATAAAAGTCAGGTCTACTGAGTGTTAAAAGATCTGTTAGAGCAACCAAAGAGTTTTTTTTTTTGCATTTAGCAATACTAATCTTTTTTTAACAATCCTATTTCTTTTGGAATTGTTTATTTTCAAAGCCTTCTACATAATATGGGTAGTATTAGCCTCTTAAATCTAAAGGTAAATATTTATGCTAATAAACAAATGTATTAAACAAGTTGCAATGAGATGCATATATACAGTTACCTCAGCACACGATTCTCAAACATGGTGAGGATCATCACCTTTTAAATCAGTACAAATATGAACCCTGATCCACATCAGCTAACTGACAGTGACAACAGCTGCAGCAGCACAAATTAAGACAGTAAAATTTAAAACAATGACAATAGTGTAATAATAAATAACATAACATGTTTTCAAGCTGCAATGCATGCTGGGAACTTGTGCACTATTGTTCAATGTGAAATTGTTTGGTCAGATGATTTAATTTCGTAAAAGTTGGGAGAACATTTGGATATGTTGTGCACAAATACTTGAGTAAGTAAGGTAACACAAAACAGCTTTTGCTAGCGACATGTTTAGAGTATGTTTGTTCAGTTCACACAAAACATTAAACTGACTTCTACTAAAAATTCTCTGTTCAGGCTACTTCTTTACATTGCTTAGTAGAACTTTTCAAAAGTTGTATTTGTTACAGTGCAGTCAGTGCACATGGACTGCATACACACTGCAAACGGAGTCTGTGTGAACCAGGTGTAAAAGGCCCATCTCACATACAGCTCATGAAATCAGGCTTGTGCTGTGTGTAAGCTATTGTGCAACAATTGAACGATTGTCAAAACAAATGCAGTGCATGATCAAACATTTAGGTGAGATAAATATATATTTGTGAAAAATGTCTAAAAAATGCCCCCCTCCACCCTTCAAATAAAAAATCCTCTCTCACAAGAGTTACCTAAGAATGAAATTCAGGCCCGGAATAAATGTCTACAAATCTTGATTGGATCGTCACTATTAATAATTCTACATGATAAAGAGCTGACTTTAAAAAGATCGGTATCGGTGATCGGATCGGCAGATACTGCTTTCTGTGATCGGCGATTGGTCTCAAAAATCCTGATTGGAGCTCCCATAGTTATTAATGTTTATCATCAAAACTCTATCTATCTTATTAGTTTTTATTCTCCAGAATTCCACGTGACAACACATTTGGAATATTCTTTGTGTGAATCACAATATTGTCTTCATGTGTTTATGACTGAAGCAGATTTACAGAGACTGAGACTAGCTTGTGTACGATGCAATGACAGTGAAATACACTTTTCGACACCGATAAAAAGAAAATAAGGCAAAATAATTCCATTGTCAAAAAATAACTAAAATATACTTCTGTTCAAAGGTTTGGGGTTGAGAAGAAGTTTAAAAATGTTTTTAGGAAAAAAAAGAAAAGAGAATATCTTAAACTTACAGTAAAAACAGTAACATTAATAAATATAATTAAAATGTGAAATATTTGTTTTCTATTTAAATATATTAAAAAAGTCATTTATTCATGTGATGCAAAGCAGCCATTACTCCAGCCGTCAGTGTCACATGTTAAACAATTAAACTATTGTTATGCTGAGGCTTTGCTCAAGAAACATTTTATATATATATATATATATATATATAAAATTTTTTTTTTTTTTAAACTGTGGTACATACACAATTTTAGGAAACATTATAAATGTGTTATGGTTACTTTTGATCAATTTAATTGGGCTTCCTGAATAAGGGTATTCATTTCTTAAGAAAAAAAATCTTACTGACCAAAACCTTTGAACGGTAGTGTATCATTTTAATAAAAATGCAAAATCTAATTTCATGGCTGTTAAATTTCCCTAACTCATTGATCTTGTTTCAAGACAAAACACACTTGGATGCTGATGATGGTGTTTTAAAACTGAAGAGGTGGTTCTTTAACTTTTATTGAAAGCACCCTGAAATGAGTGTTTTGTGTTGAGTTAATTAACTGTAACGCATACATTAAGTTTTAGGCTAACCTAAGCTTGCAAATGTTGAGCGTCACCTGGGTTTGAGTCATCTGCATGCTAACAATGGTGGGCTCTTTACAGATCTCCTGGTGGGCTAATTGGATGACACATTAATTGCTTGGGCCTGTACTCAGTGAAGTGGAATGGTAATTATGGGGTGCTGCTTTTAATAAAAAGACTCCCTCACCCATCACAGACATTTGGTTGGCAGAGGGTTTTTTATATAGAGATTTTTGCATTACTGGCTTATTAGGCAATGGGAATAGAGGCTTGTGACAGCTGCAATGCGCCCCCAAGCTGAGCGGGAAATGTTGCGGGGGGGCACAGCGAACAATCATAGAGCGAGGGTCCTCGCTGCCCCAGAACCAGATGAGTGTGTAATTGAAGTTCTGTTTCATTGCCTAAGCCATGGCTGTTCTGAGTGGATGTCAACAGAAGAGGACACACAGTGAACACAGGGATGTGTGAATACTTGTTAGCTCTATGCTCCAAAATCCCACAATCCTGTCCCTTGCCAGCCCTTGTTTAGTTGGCACATGGCTTTACAATGACATCATCTGCTGGGAGATAAAGATGGAAATTGAGATGCAGAAGGAGAGCCAGCACAAGCCAAGGACAGACTCTCATATTGATAGACAGAGAGCGAGGAATGAGCGATAGATGAAGTTGGATTAATATTTTTGTGGGGCTTTAGACTGCAGCAAAAATGGTTGCATGAGTGCCAAAAGATGGTGACAGTTTAAAATCTAGTTGCCACTGATTAACAATGCATGATACATCAGTATCATAAGATATAGACTGATGTTAGAGATTTTTAATTTGTCATATGATATATACTTTTTTATATACATGTTAATTTCCTCTTGTTTTACATTTAGATTATCTGCTGTCGTCTAATGCTCTCATGTGAGGCCTAAATTCACCTAAAGGATTTAAAACAATGTTATTTTTTATTGATTTTTGAGTATATTTAGATTAAAGCAATCAGTTGTCAGCCAGAACATGGAAATAATTTTCAGCTTATTGGTTTAGACCAGCATGTTAGTATCGGAGCATCCCCACATTTCGTGACACTAGTTAGGAAAACTTTTTCAGAGGTTGTGCTTTAAGTTTAGTTGAGCTATAGATGATCTTTACCTGTGTTTCCTGCACTGCTATTCTACAACCTTAATGTACAGTGAACACTGAGTCATGTAATCTGCAAACAAATGCCTCTTATAAAACATTCAGAGCCGTTCTCACCTGTCTGCACTATAATAATATATTATCTACTTCAGAAAAGAATAATAAGACGTATAACTAATATTTTGTGCTGAAACTAATGATTATTTTACAGTTGATCAATCTATCAGTTATTTTTCAGATAAATCTAGTAATGATTTTATGGTTAGTTAATTAATCATTTGGTTAACTAATCAATAAATAGCCATAATTCTGTTGTATGAGCACATCTCTATTAAACACAACATTTTTGGGAAAAAATCATTTTTTTTTTTTCATGCCCGGGAGCCAGAGCCACCAAAATCATGGACGCGCATTCCAGGCAGATGTATGTATTATTTCGTAATCCGTGTCATTTATTATGTTTATTACATTGTTTCGAAAACCAAATAACTACAAAAATATTTTCTTTGTCCTGGAATTGGTTATTGTCTGTTAATATTGAAAGGATTAAATAAGCACTTCCGAACAACTTTTTTGACTAATAAATATTGTACTGTAGAAGTTGGTGGCTTCCTAGTCATTTATTTTAGTTTGCAGCTCTGTTCTGGTTGAGTTATTGAGTGATGGATGGAAAGGTAGATGGATAGGTGGAGGTGGAGGGAGGTGCAGGATGTGTTTTCTGCCGTCTCAGCCGTAAGTTGTGTTTTGACTCGCCGTGACATATGTTGTGCATGGACACGCTGCCAGGCTCTGCCCTCCAGCAGCCCAGAACACGATCTGCTCTTAGAGAGAAGCTTCCAGTCTTTCCTCTGGACCCTAACCTCGCTCTCCAGAACCGCCTGCTCGGTCACGATAACACATAGGGCTTACGTAATGAACCACCACCCCTTTAAGCTTGTCCCCCGTTGGTCAGTGTGGAAGGCCAGAGTCACACACAAATGCACTGTTGCATTGTGGGATGCGGTAGTCCCCCGCCAGCTTCTGTGACTTAGCCTTTTCTCTGCTACTGTGCTAAATGCATTGCCAATGCGTTGACCTTCAAGCATCAGCTAGACGACACCATTAACTTTTGCCCTCCGCCCCTCACTTTCCTGCCTGCTCATATTCAGCTGCACTAATTTACTCTGGAAACATCAAGCTCTTGTGATCTGAAACTGTAGTGCTCCGTAGGGCCAAAATGAATAGTTGGCCGTGTAAATAATAATAAAATATGCAGAAATAATAGTTTTAGTCAAAGAGTTATTGGATGAGGCAGTTAGGCTTAAAAAATTACAAAAGTAGCATGACTCCAATGAAGTCATGCTATAACTTACCATTCTTTTTTTATTGTATTATGTAATTTTATACCGTAAAAATTATTATTTGGGCAAAAACTTTAAATGGTTAACAGTAAGTTCCTTTGTTCCATATGAAAAAAAAATAGATCTAAAACATTTCATGTAATTTGAGTTTTTGGAAGTGAAAAATGTCGTCATATTATTTTCAATAGAAAAATTAGTTTCAATTAGTCTTTTATTTATAGCTAGCACCTGCCTAATACAACTTAAACTTAAGGCAAAAGTTTAATATTTGGATATAGAATACAATAAATATGATACACTGTAATAAAATGGTTAGGTACAGGTGCAAACTAAAATAATAACTCAATAACTCTGATTTGTGTGCAATGCATTGCCAAATAAGTACAATTTATACTCTAAAATGATACTTTGCACTAGTGAAAATATTCAAAATAGGTTGTGATGATACTGATATGCATGTAAACACAGGCCTTAAAGTGCACCAGGGGAGGAATATGCTTACTCTACAGATGTTTATTGAGCAGCTAGACAGACAGCTGTTGGGAAGAAAGAAACTGTTCTTTAATCAGGAAGTTTTAGCTGTTATTGCTCCCAGGTGTCTCCCCGAGGAGAGCAGCTGAAACCAGTTATGTGCTGGGTGAGACCGATGGTTCCTCAGTGATCTACTGAGCACGTGTGATGATACTGCAGATGCTGATTATCAGAAGAACAGTATGATTGTTAGTTACAGCCTCTTTGTAGATACACGTTATCATCTGAACGATGGCTCTTTACCAAGTGATGTCTATATATACACTTTTGGACAGACACGCGCTGCATCTGTCTCTGTGAATGCTTCTCACTGATGGCTACAGGGTAAGTGCTGCGATATTCTCTTAACGGCATCTCAGCTCTGACAAGTGCACATATCTCAGCTGTGCTTTTTGAAGTCCTATCTTCATTGTCACAGTGGAGCTTAGAAAACAGATGTCATTTATCTCTGTGATAACTTCACAGTACTTCGGTTTCTAAATAAACCTCTGCATTCTTTCACTGGTGTCTCTTTGCGTTTTTAAGCACACCTTCTCTTGTTTTAGATCTAATTGCCTCATTCCCGTTGCAGCGTGCTGTCATCCTAGTTCTTGTAAAAATGAACTGTTCTATTTTTGGACGAGGGCCGTGTTGTTGTGGAGGTAGATGAGAGGAGATACGCTGGGCAGGTGAGGAGGGGTTCGCTTTTAAAAGGTTTGTGAATGCCAGTCATTTTTTCACGAGTTGCCGTTTCACTGAGTCTCTGCCTGCTTCCCCTGTGATTTGCTCAATCAAGGAAAAATGAAGGGGAAAAACTCTATTCTGTTCAGAGCGGAGCTGTCATGTAGCTAATAGCTGTAAATGGAGGAATATGTGCCTTCTGTGTGATGACTCTATGCTGCTTTTGAGGAGACTAAAGACTCTTTTATGTGTCTACAGCATACTTGCAGGTCATATTTGCAACTCATTTCAATTAGATTTTTATGTAATGTGATTTATCATTAGCATTAAACAGCACAACGTCGAAAAAAATCACCCATTCATCACACTATTTGCAACTATTTGCATGCTTCTGCTTGTGTTGAAAGCCCTGATGGAGTCAAGTGAAAAGGACTTGATGGGATAGTTCAGACAAAAACAAAAATTCTGTCATCATTTACTCACCCTCGTGTTATCCAAACCCATGACTTTGTGTTGCACTAAAGGAGATGTTTAGCAGCGTTAGTCATCTTTCACTTTCATTATACTGATAAAAGGTGCAATGAATGTGAAGGTGACTGAAACTGTCAGATTTTAACCTTTTGAAAAACATAAGAAAAACAAATCTGAAAATGAGCTTGCCATGAAACCTGCCAGTCATATATAATAATTCAAATTATGATATAATATATCATTATTATTACTTAATAAGATTTGTTTGTAGTATATATAAAAAAATATATACATATTTTCCTGACCATTCATCTCCTCTGCCATTGGTAAAAAAAAACAAAAAAAACCCTGCACATCATACTGGGAGGAAATATTGTAAAGGGACAGGTTCACACACAAATGAAAAATAATTTAGCTCACCCTCATGTCATTACAAACCTGTATTTCATCTGCAGAACACAAAAGAGGGAATTTTGAGAAATGTCTGTGTTTTTTGTCCTTAAGAAAAAGTCAGTAGTCCCCAAAATGGTTTACATTTTTGAGTGACCTGTCTCTTTAATGGGTTAGGAATGAAAAAAAGGATCCTGCAATGCATCACAATTCTCTCTTCATCAATTCAGAATCGATTCAATGCTTGGTTTTTAGTGGCTTTCACACAATGACATTTGTATGCCCTAGAGCAGTGGTTCCCAAACCTGTCCTGGAGGACCCCTGCCCTGCACCTTTTGTATGTCTCCCTTATCTAACACACCTGATTCCACTCATCTGCTCATTAGTAGAGACTGCAATATCTAAATTGGGTGTGTCTGATTAGGGAGACATACAAAATGTGCTTGGGAACCACTGCGCTAGAGTTTTTGATTTATTATACATTTTGATTTATTTTTAAAAGTACTTATAGAAGAATCTTATTGGCTTGCAAGAGGCCTAAATATTCACACGCCTACCTTTAAAATTACAAAAACACCACACTTCCACTTTAAAGCCATTCGCTAACCTGTTGTGATTTTTAGGAAGTATGTGCACAAGACCGATCTAAAATACACATTGAGACTGTAAATGCCCTTGAAGGCTTGGTAAACATTAGCTATGGTCAAGTGATGTGCTCATTCACTGATGTGAGCACCTGATTCAGAGATGAGGACCCTGAGGTCTAACCGTGAAAAGAGAAGAGAGGCCTTTGACAGGTCTGCTCACTCTGTGTGTGTGTGTGTGTGTTGTGTGTGTGTGTGCGTGCGTGCGTGTGCGTGTGTGTGCGTGCGTGCGTGTGCGTGTGTGTTTTAGATGCATCAAAGAGAATAATTCAGCAGTGAACAGAGAGGGAGCTCTATAGTACAAAGGGAAGGTGAAGGACGCACTCAGTGAGAGTAAACAGCAGTTCTCATTGGACGGCTCATGAAGGTCTGCTCCATATGCACATCTGTGGAGAATTGTGTTTGTATATGAGATCCTTACACTATTGACATTCTACTGTATCTACAAGAACTGACCTGTGGTTAACTACTGTTTTCTTTTTTTAAATGTTGACATCTTCCATCTGTGAAGGGCTTTTTGAGCATATCATTCAACCGTCTCTTACTTAAAGAGATTGTTCAACCAAAAATTACAATTCTGTCATTAATTACTCACCTCTACTGTCGTTTTTATTAACACATATTATTATTATTACGCGTGTATTTTATTACACGTTAACATTTTTATTTTTACAAAAGTTATGTGAAACATTACAGGAGACATTTTTTATGTATATTTACTATGCACTTGAACTTGCATATGTTTTCTATGTTTATATGAAAAACATAGAAATGACCGGGACACATATGACCGTAGTGGGACGTTTCGTCTTTGACCCATACATATAAGCATTGAATTAGTAACAAAGAGCCAGTTTTATGAGCAGAAATATAATTTTATGAGCAAGAAAGCCACCAGAGTACTGAAGACCCCTGTGGTACATCGCATACATTTACATTACATGCATTTTATTCTAGCCAATAACCCACCTTAAAGTGATCGCATTAATAAATTATAGAGTGACTTGATTAATTCTTCACATCCGGTTGAAACATGAATATTCCATCGTCCTTGCCATCCTCTGGTTCAGTCTCTCTCTATGCATACTGATGATGTTTGAGGGTTATTGTGGTGGCTCTCTCTGGATTACCCTATGAGCGGGAGGGAGGTGTAAAACCAAGGCTAACCTATTAAAGAAATTACCCACATGTGTGCTTACAGCCTGGGATTATGCCCGACACGCTCCAACTGGGGTGTTCGGTACATGGAGTAATGAGGAAGACGGAGAGAGACCCTCCGTATGGACGTCTCAGAGGGACTGTGATGGAATGAAATTGAGCAGATATGCACTTCTGTCCATACTGTGTGCCATAAGAGACCTGCTTATGGAGCGAGGATGAAGGGAGAGCCAAACCCAGCGGTTCAAGGGGGGTTTATGGTACCGGTGATCATATCACACAGGGTTTAATTGGGCAGGGGCCAAGCAGAACAGCTGCGGTAGTCATCAGAAAGCTCACGCCTGAGTGCTTTATCATGGAAATTGTAGATCTGAAGGGATTCCTCAACGCCTTTGAATTTCACACTGATTCTGGTTAAGCTTTATTTACTCTGAGCTTAATAGGTCTTCAGAGGGGTGGGCGGTATGGAATATTACAGCATATGTCACAGCATTGTATATAACAATAGTTATTTTTGCTGAAATTTCAATTTAACTGTTAGTAAACCCCAAAATGAAAATTCTGTCAATAATTACTCACCCTCATGTTGTTCCAAACCCGTAAGACGAGATCCGATGAGTCCGAATCCGAGAGCTTTCAGACCCGGCATAGACTCAACTAACACATTCAAGGCCCAGAAAGGTAGTAAGGACATTGTTAAAATAGTCCATGCGACTAGTTTTATGAATTATTTAAATAATTAATTAAATAGTTACTTTTCACTTTCTTTGTGCACAAAAAGTATTCTCGTAGCAGAAATTAAGGTTGACCACTGATGTCACATGGACTATTTTAACAATGTCCTTGTTACCTTTCTGGGCCTTGAACGTAGGGTAGGGCTGGGCGATATGGCAAAAAGTTATCACGATAATTTCTTTATATCAGTCGATATCGGTATTGAGCCGCTGTTTGAACTTTGAGCTGAGCGGATAAACGGTCCGAATGACTAGCGCTCTTTCATTCCGCTTTTGCCTCATAAACATTATATCGAACATTTATCAAACTCTTGTAATTGTTTATCGAGGAAATTTATATTGTGTGATAATTATCTCTATTGATTTATCGCCCAGCCCTACTTGACCGTGTCAGTTGCGTTGGTGGAGGGTCTTGGCTCTTGGATTTCATCAAAAATATATTAATTTGTATTCCAAAAATGAATTAAGGTCTTGGAACGACATGAGGGTGAGTCATTAATATCAGAATTCTTATACTCCCCAAGAAAGGATTTATTTAATCAGAAACAGTAATCGGCAATAATGTTAAATATTATTGCAATTTATAATAACTATTTCTATTTAAATATATTTTAAAATGTAATTTATTCCTGTTATGTTAAATCTAAATTTGTCATTCTTCAGAAATCAATCTAATATGCTGAATTGAATATATATATAATATTTTTTTTAAGTTGTAGGATTCTTTGATGAACAGAAAGAACAGCATTTATTTGAAATAGAAATCTTTTGTAACATTATAAATGTCTTCAATGTCAATTTTTTGTAATTTAATGTTTCCTTGATAAACAAAAGTATTCAATTATTTTCAAAAAAATATTTAGATCGATCAGCTACGTTCAGCTAAATGTGTTCATGAGTGAGTAAAACAGGTGATTGGCTCTACTAATGGTACAGTACTTCCATTTCCTACAGCCGTCATGTCAAGTGTTGTGCTTTCTCCCATTTATTTTAATACAAGTAGTCATTTTTTTCCTTTTTATAATTTGTTTGCAGATTTGCAGTACGCCCATGTCTTGCTTCCCCAAGACTCGCAGTGTAGAGTAATGCAGATGTGTCTGTGTGTGTGTAGCGCTGCTGTTAGATATAGATTGAGATTTATGGCTGTAGGCCTATTACTGCACTGCCATGATCGCGCCAGGCTCTGGAAAACATCCTCTCTTATTCTGACAATCCCCTTTCTCCCAGCCAGAAGACTCATGTTCACAAGCCCTTTTTCATTACCTCAGCCGGAGAGAGATATGCCTTCAATCTTCGTGAATGAATTCTTCTCCAGCTCTCGCAGCTGCGGGCTCTCGTTCTTCTCCATTCCCAGCATGTGTGCTCATAATCTTGTGCTCGATTTGAAGCCCCATGTTTGATCAGGACTGTCTGTTTAGCTGCCATCTCCCCGCTCGTATCGTACGCACACAGAGAAATGAGACGGGATCTGTAGGCATGTGTCGCTTTAGATGTTTGTTCCTGCTCCAGCTTTGGACCGCAGGTATCCTATTTTCTGTGTACTCGGGTATGTATAATAGACCACAGGCTTTTTAGTGTGTGTGGGCAGACTCATGTCTGTGCTGATTTAGAGCTGTGAGATATATGTTTGTTTTACCGTGTGTGTGTGAGAGCATATATTATCTGCGTATACGTGAGAGCTGGATGTAAGCATGCAGTAGATACGTCGCCGGCGGGGCACAGAGTGAGTCATTAGTTAGTTGTCCCAGTGGAAGCAGCTGGATGACACACACACACACACACACACACACACACACACACACACACACACACACACACACACACACACACTGAAAGCCTGAAGTATATTTTCGGGCCAGTCTAGTTAGGGCTGCCTGCCATACAATTAAATTAATTAGCATCTCATTTGTGTCTGTCTAAATCTTAGTTTGAAACTTGTACTTGTAATCCCAAGATCATTGCAGTCTGGGGTCAAAGGTCATAGGGAATTCTGGGAGTGGTGGTTTCTAAAGCTTCAGAGAAAAAAATTGCTTTGATCCATTTCTGATGCTCATTTCCATCACATTAGATGTTGCAAAAAAGATAGATCGATAGATCATGTACTCCACTGTAACTCACAACTGAAACTTGAGTGTTCCTCACACAAGCTGTTGCACAGCTTCAGAATACTTTGAATATGACTTGTCATATGGACATTTTTATAATACTTTAATGGTGATTTTTTTTGTCAGTATGGAGCTTGCCAGCAACCATTGACTCTCATTATATATATACTGTATATATATTTATTTATTTATTTGAACAGATTGCAGAAACATTTGAAAAAGCCAATCTATGAATCAATTCCCTAGCACTTATGCACATTTCTAATAGTTCTCATTTCGCTCACAGTGACTTGATATACACCACTGCACACAGAACACCATGAACAGGTCGAGCTGAGCATTTGTGAGCAGTAAAGTGGCCTAATTTGGTGGGCAGGCTTGAATGTCTCGTAAAAGAATTGATTGTGCTGCTTGACTGAGTTCTCTTTTGGTTTGACTCAGCGGACATGTGTGCCGGGCATGTTTGTTTTGACAGGTGCTGAAGCCCTTCTGTATAGCACTGCATTTGTGCAGTGTAACTGTAGCTGAGAGCCATGTGGGTTAGCGAAAGCTGGTTAGCCTCGGTTTGTCTCTGGAGCTGTGGAAGTCATACAGGCCTGGCCTGTAGCAGAGGCAAGGTCAAACCCCTGCACAAGGGAGATGAGCCCGTAATGAGACACCAGAAACCTGTGACATCCTGCCCTCTCCGTAAAGGGCTCACTTTACTGAAGGGCCTTTTGTATTTTTGTCCGTACCGGTTTTGTGATGACAGTGTGTGTGAGTAAACGGTATGATTAGTACATGCGCTGTTCATCATGTCTGTTTCATTATGCATGCCCTGCTGTAGGGCATTGCTGGCGTGCTTGGTGCCCCACATATCCTTTTGATCACAGCAAGTTTACTGTGGTGTTATGTTGATAACTAGCAGTTCTGACATATTTTAATCAAATTTTGTATAAACACATACACATAATATTTCCAAAATGTCCCCTGATCTTGAAATCATCATGATGGCAACCTCCATTTTAGACTAAATCCAAAAAGTCTGGATTTAGGCTGATTTGTCTGTGGTTACTGTCTTTTCTGGTAACACCACAAAGGTGTTACCTATAGTATAGTACAGTATAGGTAACTTGCCTATAGTAACTTGCAATAAAGTCTGGTGTTACTTCAAAATGTTCTTCAAGCTTTCATTTGAATGGATATAGCATATTAAACTAAGTTTAAATGCATAGCAGTCTATTTTATTAGAAAAAAATAAAGATAAAATTGATATAAGAAAATTAGAAGCATTTTTACAAATTCTGCCTCTCATTTGCCACCCCAATTGAAGAATGACCCACTTGACAGTATCTTAATCTTGGCCTATGTGACTATGTAATTTCCATTAGTTTTAATTTACAGTGCAGTGCAAATGAAGGCATAACACATTCATTTAATTTATCTTTTAATTAAATGAGTGAAACAGTTTTTTGGCAAACAAATGGGTTTACTATTAAAATTAAAACATGGAAGGAATAGCGTATTGTGTGATTATTCCTTTAAACAAAAGTTGTATTAATTGTTGTTGTAGTATTAGTAGATATACCAAACTTTTATTTTGACGGGTTGCCATGAGGACCTCATGAGGAGAGTTTCTGTAGCGTATGACGATCGTTTTACTCAAATGAAATGGTCAAATGCTCATGAGGTGACTCTCGGAGCAGTTCTGGAGATGTTCATGTATTTATGTCCCCATTTAGTGAGATGGCAGATGCTGAAAACACTGCAAGCATCACGCATTTCAGTGTGTGTGTGTAACAAAACCATGCGTCTGTGCCATTCACATATACAGAGACATGCAGAACATGCAGAATTCATATTTCAATAGTCTTTTTGTGGATTAATGTTTACAGATACTAGTCCACAGCGCGAGTCAATTTAAGTGTACTGACCTACTTTTGATTAATTTATCCAAACTTTGACAAATTCTGTGACTCCGCATTATACAGTAAATTCCATTTATATGACTGCATTCCACGATTCTGTGCGTGTTTTCCCCATCACGGAAACCATAAATAGATAATGTTAAATAGAAAGTGTTTTTCAACTTCAGTGTAGTGGATTGTGATTTATTGCAACTTAAGCAGCTGTCAACTGCTGCCTTTGAGACACAACTGATGCGTGATCTCTGAAGCAGCTCCAGTTAGCAAGCGCTTTCGGTGTGAGAGTGTCTTTAGTCTTCCACATTGATTGGTCGGACTCGTGACTCCCAACAAATCAGATGGGCGGTGGGCGGAGACTGCTCTAGACCACAGAGTGATGAGTTCCAACAGGCCGCATCAGAGACAAATAGCGCATTTCAAAATTAAATTATTTTATCGGCACATCGGTTTTGAAAATGACCGATAATCATATAAAATGCTTAATATCGGCGCCGATAATCGGTCGACCCCTACTCTCCATCCTCAATACCATGACTTAGCTGAGACTCTTGAGCAAGGCATTGAACCCCCAACTGCTCCCCGGGCACCAAAGCATTAATGGCTGCCCACTGCTCCGGGTGTGTGTTCACTGTTGTATGTGTGCACTTTGGATGGGTTAAATGCAGAGCACGAATTCTGAGTATGGGTCACCATACTTGGCCGTATGTCACGTCACTTTCACTTAGAAAGGGAGGATTTTTTTTAAAGCAGTTCGTCTGTGTATGCTTAAAGAGGGAGTGCATTGCTTGCAAGATCTGTGTCTGTGAACTAGAATTGCAACAACTACAACAAGATAAAATAAAGTAAACGTGTGCTACATGATAAGAGAAAACAGAGAAAAGGGGCCGTGGGGTTGCATTTTGCTAAAATCTTCAACATCCATAATGCAGTTTTGATTTTTGTGGCATCCCTCTGTCGATCTGACTGTCCATTGGCAGATAAAAAAATTATGAAAATTTGATCTGTAGTTTTAACAAAAGTCTTGGAGTAAAAAGAAATACTGACAATAAATGTATAACCTGAATGCACTGTAAGTCGCTTTGGATAAAAGCGTCTGCTAAATGCATAAATGTAAATGTAAAAAATAAATCTCTGATGCCCAATGACACATTTGCATCACCTTTTGTGGGCTTTTACTGACAAATAAAAGGTGATATCTGGGTGCGGAGTTACACTGAGTTCATTCAAAAATATACAAAAAATGCTGTCTTGAATGCAACTTCTGATAAGAGCATGTTTTAAAATTCTGAATTAAAATGATTTTTCCCCAGTTCAATGTGTTGGGAAAAAAAACATACACAAATAAATATTCTTTGTTGCCATTGATGGTTCTATGAAGAACATTTCAAATCCATGGAATTTTTCCATTCTGCAAAAGGTTTTTCATAGTGGAAAAAAGATTAATTGATTTATTAAATGTTCTTCAAACTAAGAAAAAAAAATAAGCACTGTTCACTGAAAGGTTTTTGGGGAACCAAAAATGCTTCTTCTATGGCATCGCTGCAAAAAACCTCTTGTGAATCCTTTGTTTTTAAGAGTGTAAAACAGGACATGATGTTATAGAAAGAATGCAGAACCTCTCAAGGTTATTAAGCTTTCTAAAATATCAGATACTTTTATATTTTTATGGCTAGGTTAGGTAGTGAAATGTCATGTGACTTTTGATGTAATACTTGCATAAATGCATTTGTGGTATTTGTTGAAAATATCATTACATTTAGTCTAAAACCAATGCAAAGACTCATTATATATTTCTGAGACATTTGTTAATGTTTTAAACTAGATTTTGAAATAATTTGTGTTGTCTTTATCATGGATGGATTGTCATTGAGCAATAGGTCATTCTTAAAGTTAGACCTGCCACTTCTTAGTCAATGGATTATTTAGTCTTTGCATGTTGCAGCTAGTTTGGATTTCTTCAACATTGAGTCACATGCCTGAGTGTTCACAAACTTTTCGTTTTCCTCTGTGTCCTTGTAATGCACCACCCCCTTTGAAATCAATGGATTCTTAGTGTTCTTTGATGCAGTGTAAACTCTTAGTTTTGTACGTTAAACTAGGTTGTTGTTTTTTTGCAGCACTTGTTTTTCACCCTTGTGAAATGTCTGTGTTCAACTTTGTCTTTGACTAAGGAAACAGTTGTTCTCCGACTGATGGATTCTATTCAGATTCACATGGAAACACCCTGGGGCGATGCATCGGGATGAGATTTGATTAGCGACTTTAAACTACTGAGGAAATAAACACCACAGGGAGGGAAGAATCTCTGAGTTGAATTTGTAATGCATGCCGAATGCTGTACTGAAAGCATGTTTAGTGTAGCTTGAGCACAGTTGGTTTTCTAGATCAGTTAAAACTAACAGAAGCAAATATCTAAACTATATGATGTTAATTTGTTTTGTAGTTCACCCACATTTTATAATAGATAAAGACTCAGTTGCAAATGAATATCAGCATGTCAGAAATGCATGTCAAAAAAAGCATGTCAGCATTGAGTTGTAGAACAGATGGGCTTGTAGATTTGAGACAATATCTGGTCTGTTGTGTGATATGTGACCCCAGTAGTGGAGCTGAAGGAGATAACGTGCCATAGAGCAAGTGTTCCCACAAGTGTGGGCTTTGACCTCTCTGTGACATTTCCTGTGAATAAACCATACATACAGATACACAACTCTGTTTCTTTAGGGAGAACACAGACATCAGAATTGGGTTATACTTCAAAGCTTTTGTTCTCCGTATATCACCGCTTTCTGAATTATTAGAGGATTGGGAATATTGCTGAGCTCACAAACAGGAAAAGAACATAAATAACCTCTCTCTCAGGAGCAAACAAGCAGCATGAGAGATAATTATGAGTCGTTTGAGGGAAGTGCAGGAATCTCAGAAGAGCAAAACCAATACAACCACTTGTATTGAGACAAGAAGCAGAATAAGGGGGGGATGAGTGTAATCTTGTTTTAAAGCATTGTAATCTATATACAAATTTTTTCAAATTTATTTTAGAAACATACTTATTTAGCAAGGATGCATTAAATTGATTGAAAGTGACAGACATTTATAAGATTTCCATTTCAAATAAATGCTGTTCTGTTTAATGTACTTTCTATTAAAATGCATCACTGTTTCCAAAGCAGTACAACTGTTTCTAACATTGGTAATTATTAGAAATGTTTTGTGAGGAGTATGATTTCTGAAGATCATGTGACACTGAAGAACTGGAGTGATTATGCTGAAAATTCAGCTTTGCATCACAGGAATAAATTACTGTTGAAATAATATTTCAGAATATTACGTTTTTTTCCATATTTTAGATCAAATAAATGCAGCCTTGGGGAGCATAAAAAAATCACTGACGACAACATTTTGAACCGTAGAGTATATCTTCCATTTAATTCACTTATACTGTGATATCTATAATGTATCATATGAAATTGTTAACAAAGCAGCAACTGTATTCTAATTTTTTACAGATTGAGCAATCTTTTTGGAAAAGGAGTATGATCTGTTCAGTGTGATCATGCTATGATTCAACTCAGGACTGAAGAACTTTAGGATTAACTGGGAAAAATGCATTAAATTGAAAGAATTTCAGAATAAAGTTTCATGACATTTTTATTTTTTAAAATAAATTAATTATTGGGGAAACAATTTGGAAAACAAACAAATAAATGTTGAGCCGTATATATTAAAAAACCCTATTCACTTATACTGGTATACTGCCAATACTGTCATATGAAATGAAACCGCACGTCTGTGTCATTTTAACAGAGGCAGAACATGCAGCTGCAGCACTTCGACACATTCCAATACGGTAAATTCCATTATATGAATGCATTCCGCGATTCCGCCCGCATTTTCCGCATCAAGGACATCATAGGTTACAGTAGGTGTTTTGCAACCAGGTAGTGATTTTTTACAGATTGACTTCGCAACGTCTGCTGCTCTTACCTTTGGAAAAGGACTCCAATCTATGCGATTTGCCATTCTGGACCACCTGTTCAGTGCATCTCTGGTGTGCTGGGCATGGCAAACTCTTTTGTTTCAGTTTATGTAGGCTCAGACTCCTCTCTCTGTTCAGCTCCAAACACCCGTCTGCCAGTCTGTCCCTCGCTTCAGAGAGGGTTTGGCCATTGCAGCCATGGAAACCAGCAAACAATGGCGTCACTCCTTTAGAAGGAAAAGGAAAAAAAAAATAAAAAAAAAAAGGGATCTGTTGCGTGGTGATCTGTTCTGGGGAGATGAGCGTGAGAGGCCACATGCCAGATGACCCCGACCAGGTGTGACGGAATGTGGAGTGTTGGCGTGTTCACGTTCAGGGTCCGGTAATTTAGTTTTAAATGTCAAGGTAATCTTTCATCCTAGGGTGTGCCTGTCACTGTCCTTTTGTGGGTAAAATCCAGTCATTCCAATAGGGAGGGTGATTGGTGTCTGCAGATTTTGCAGCGGGTAATCATCGCCACACTTACCAACAGAAAGCTGCTTGTATTGGATGTGACTTCTGTGTGAGATCTGATGTTGACATAGTATTGAACAGTGAACATAGTGGACCTTTTTTGCCCATGAAATCCCCAATTCAGCAATTCAGAGCATTTAATAGCAACTTCAAAACGTACATCGTGAAACAAAAAGAAAAATGAAGTCCCAATTCAGCAGATTTGCAGTTGCAGATTATCTTTAGATTTGAGATTCTCTACTCAAATAAATTCTTATAACATTAAAACAAAAGTTGAGAGAACAAAAATAAAAAACTGCTGAAGCAGCTGACTTACAAATTTAAGTTTGTTAACAATTTTTTTTTTTTGACAGTGTATATCATATTTATATATATATCGTATTATACACATTGCCACAAGGTCATACAGTATATCATATTAGTCCATTAGTTTTTTTTAGGAATAGAAGGGATAGGGATAGGGCTCGATTAATCGAAATGAAATCACAATCGCGATTAGGCAAAAGCTGTGATTGTCATGCGCATCTTGTCAGTGAAGCACGGTTCTGTGATCAGCAGTAAATCTCCATCCGATGGACAGAGGGCGCTCTCGTGCTGAAACTAAATATGCCCCGCAGAAGAAGTCCCGCTGCAGCTGAATAAACAGAAGATTTACCTGCTTTCATTGATTCAACATGACTAATAAACACACGACTACGGCAATGTATGGTTTATCTGAGTTTTTCTTATTATTATAATTCTCATTATAATAAAGTATATAATAATTCAATGCTAATCGACAGGCGTACACTGCTTAGAATACCATGAAATATGTTGCGTGCCTTATTCTGTGTAAGAGGCCGTATCATCTCACAGAAGGATTTTCAAACACGTAATGAAGTAAGTTTGGAGTAAAAACATGTTATTAAATGTGGTATTATTTTCACGTGCTTTCAAATGGAGCAGTATTTGTTAATACACAGAGCCGTAGTTCACAGAGAAGCTACGTAAACAGCTGTCATTATCGCAGAACGATTTCTTCGATTTCAAAATTGTGTGATTATATCGTCTGCGATTATGAATGCGATATTGCATAGCTTTTCAGTGAACTACGGCCTTGTGTATTAAATGCTACTGTATCTGAAAGCAGGCGATGGAGATTTACTACTGATTACAGAACCGGCTTTACTGACATGATGCGCATGACAATCGCATTCGATTAATTGAGCAGCACTACACCAAGAAGGTCAACTAGGTGTCCAAAAACTGACTAGTCGATTTGTGAGGTTGATTACTTTTAGATTTATTTTTTTGGCGATGGGGCCTTAATTAGCATTGTTTATTGGCTTTTTACATATTTTAAATGCCTTGTCAAGTTTAAATAGTTTGATTTGAATACAAATTTATTTATATCCTTACATTGTGAAAACTCTGGGTCGTCTTCTCATTTGGGTCAGGACTCAGGGGAACCCAAAACTAGCCTGATTGATTAGTTTGTTTAGGACGTAGTAGTCATGTGGTCATTCAGAAAACCCACCACCTGGAAGGTATTGAAAATGTCATTTTGCACACCCAATGCATAATATTTCTATCATGACAACTCTGAAGATTTTTGCATGGTAATGGATATGATAATTAATTAGATATGGCATTTATTAATAGATGTTTAGTAAAAGAGATGAACGACTTCACTAGGATTCAAATGAAAATGAAGATTTCTTTTGACTGGTGCATATTTGTGTGGGTTTTTCTTTATGTGAGGGCTCAGGGGTCATTCAGGATCAGGGGGGGTTCTTTAGATTATTACTCAGAGGTCTGAGATGCATGTTGAACAATGGGAATATTGTTTGCTGAACAATGCTGAATTGATTTGTGGAAAAGCACTGCTGGAATAACGTTGAGGACTGACATCAAAGACGAACTAGCTTTCCATGTGTTTTCACTGCACTCTAAGTCTTAATTCAGATCGTTCTCATTATGCAAAGTGATGACAGAAACAGTCATGATTTGGTTGACACAAACAAGGTTGTTGTTTGTAAGAAAAATGTTGCATGCAATCACATCACCTCAGGATTTGCTGGAAGTCATGCGCCAGTCATGTCATTCAGTCAGTCACTGATTTTTTATATTTATTATTTAACTTCATTGTGATCAAATGTTTGTAAGGAAAGCAGGACATCAGTGGAAATCTGTTCACCATTAGCCATATGCTGTAATCCCAGTCATGTGAAGGCTTCTTGGATGGCGTCACCAAGCAGTCAAACAGTCATTCATTTGCTTTTATTGCTTACTGAAGAGGAGCAAGCGCTAACCTCATCAGAGACATTACAGGATGTGTCACCGCAAGCCCAGCCCACTGTACTGCAGTTTGGACTTTAGGACGCTGTTGTTTGCTTTGGATATCAGTTGATACAATAAATGTGACATATTTGTAACATAACTGGTGAGTCATAGATATTATTGTGGCACCAAGAAATTTGAGACCTAATTTGGATCAGATCAACATGGCAATTTGTAACTATTATAATGTGTATACATACATTTTTGTACAATCTGCTTACACCCCACTGATATAGGCTTAGAGCTAGACCTTCATGTTTACTTTGTTCTAAAATATGTATATTATTTTGTATAAATTGCAGCATATAAATTCACATGAAATCAACTTGTAAAATAGTTTTCTTTTCTCATGAGTTCTGAGCTCCTTGCATATATTTTATTGCCATGTTACAGCAAAATACAGCACATCCTAAAATTACAGAAAAAAATATATTTGATTAAAACATTAGAACTGGGATATATTGGCAGAAAACAGTACTTTTGTTAATCATGGTGCTCCAATGGGAACTCATCAACAGCATGAGGGATCAGCTTCACTCAAAAACAGGATAAATATCTCCAAAAACCTTACAGTGACAGATCATTGCAATTATTTATTTGCCATGATTTATTGATTTATTGTGTTTTATTGTCATCTCACAAATCAGTTATAATTAAGCATTGTGAGAAGGTTGTGTTCAGAGTTGGAAAGTCCAGGTTCAGAAAGTAAAATCCTCCTCAGTTTTTCAGCCAGGAGGTAGAGATAATTAGTGAAATCAGCTGGCTGAGTTCATGAGTGGAATAAACATATGGCAAGACTTTCTTCTTTCTGACCCCTGGACTTTCCACCTCTGGTTGTGTTGGTGTCATAGTCAAATTGTTATTGCAGCTACATGCTCATGTCATGATGAATGACTCATTAATCAGACTATTTTTGGTGAGCAACACAAAGAGCATAAATATGTATTTTATAAGCTTATATGTGTGTGTGTATGTATATGTATGTATGTTTTGTTCTATAAATTTGTGTGTGTGTGTGTGTGTGTGTGTGTGTGTGTGTGTGTGTGTGTGTGTGTGTGTGTGTGTGTGTGTGTGTGTGTGTGTGTGTGTGTGTGTGTGTGTGTGTGTGTGTGTGTGTGTGTGTGTGTGTGTGTGTGTGTGTGTGTGTGTGTGTGTGTGTGTGTGTGTAAATATATGTGTGTGTGTGTGTATATGTATAGATATAGATATATGTACATATAGATATATATAGATTTGTTTCTAGATTTAGTTAGTGTACACACAGTAAAGCTGATATTAAGCATCTTAGATTGTGTATTTTAACAGGACAGCATTTATCAATCAGCATCAGTGACTATATCTGTGTTTTATAATCCATGTGGATGTGTTCTTGGTGGCAGTTACTGTAAATCTTACAAATATTATACATTTTCACCTTTATTCTTTGACCTTTTGAATACAGATTCATGCAGGATGCTTTGTCCCTATGTAAAATCAGTAAAGTCATCCTTTAGCGTAACTGGTTTTGACAGTCCACCGGCATTTCATCATCTTCCTAAGTCTCTCATTTTCACAAATAACCGGCTTGAAACCGGTCTCGCCATGTCACTGTCTGACTTGATTCCTTCTCGCCACTTTCTATTTTCAGCTGCTCGTCCATTTCTCAGTGTTTAGGATGTAATGTCTTGTGTTTCTGCGATCAGAGCAGCCTGGTCGGCGTGTGTGAGAGTTCTTTCGTGGGAGGCGTGCGATGGGTGGATTGCTGGTTCATCATTAACACCAGCAATGGGAAAGCACATGTCTCTGCCTATTAAAAGTCCTGACCTGATTTCTCTAACGCTTTCACTTTGGGCCAAATTTACTCCGTCCCCATGCTTCACACTCCACCACATTAGCTTAATTCTCAAGCGCGTTTGAATGGTTCTGAATGCGTCTGTATTAGTGCCAGGAGATGTTTGCTGAATGGAGATGAATGTGGCAGTCCTCTGTTGCTACAGACATGACAGAAATCCAAAAGAGGCCAGGAAAGCGTAAAATAGATGACTGGTAGATTCGTTCTTAACCTCTGCACTGAAGAATCTGGTGGGACCTCTGTATTCCTTTCTCTCTTTCTTTGTGCGCGCTCTTTTCCCCTCGTCCCGGTGTTTTTGTGCTGGGTAAAGCTCCAGAGAGGCTCTGTAGAGTGCTGATGCAGCTGGAGAGAAGCCTTTCTTAAAGTCCCACTCAAAATTCCCACTTGAGGGGGAAGGCCAGGCTATATATTTTTAGAAAGCAAGGGTACATCTTTAACCCAGTCTTTCTTGATTTATTTTGTGCCTGCCGTCTTCTCTTTGCTCTTGTTTCTTATTTTCTTCTCAGGATATTGCAGCAAATTACATTAAAGAGATTGAAGAGTAATTACTTTTAAAGAGAATGAGTTAACTATGACTTTTATTTATTTGTATAGCAACAGTACACAAAGTTTTTAGACCCCCCCCCCTCCACATACAATGGATTGTACATAGAGATTATAGGACATGCTAATTCACATTATTACAAGTAAATTAATTTACCATTAATTCAGTCTTAAGTGTCAAATGATGCTGCAGAAATCATTCTTTGCATATTTGGTTCTCAGTTGTTAATAATGATTTGTACTGCTTAATATTTTTGTTGAATTTTAATTAATAGGAAGTTATGAGTTTTGATGAAAAGGAAATATTTTGTAACATTATAAATGTTAATGTGTAATTTAATGTGCCCTTGATGTTTTTTTTTGTTGTTTTTTATATGAAGCAGTACTGCTATTATTTATCATCATTGATACAAATATTTATTGAGCAGCAAATCAGCATATTACAATGATTTCTGAAGGATTATGCAACACTGAAGGTTGAAGTAATGTATGCTGAAAAAGTAAGCTTTGCATCACAAGAATAAATAAATCACATTTTAATAAAAATATATAAAAATATAGAACAGTTCTTCTAATTGGTAATATTTTTGATCAAATAAATACAGCCCAGGGGTAGGGATGCAGCGATTAACCGGTTTTACTATTAACCTCGCTTTAAAACGTCCCGGTTAATTCATCGTAAAGGCTCCGCTAAACCGTGTTTCTGTTGCATGGAACGGAACTGTTGCAGCTTGCGCAAAGATAAAACAAAGTTACACTAGCGGCTGTGCACCAGCTTAAATTAACTATGACAGAGGAACCAAACAGCGATCCTTTATTTACACCAGCGAATGTCTGAAGTAGATAGTGTGGGACCATTTTAGGTACGCCAAGAATGACCAGGGCATCATTTAAATATTGCCGTAAAAATAGCAGTTAAAGAGTATAGGCGTTACATAAGGGACAATGCATGGCTAGCCAACCTGTTCTCGTTGTGAAATAAAATATTTTAATGCACGAGGTGAAGGCAAGGACCACCTGACACAAAGTTCGTTATCTCTAGCATTCTGCCCGCTTCAGACAAAGATTAAATAGTGCGGAGAGAGAGAGAGACCGAGAGACACAGAGAGAGAGAGAGGTGACAGTTGCATGTGTGAATTAGTCTACCTGCATCTGCGCGTTACTACAAACAATGAATATTTGAGTTTAGTGATTTAAACAGTAGTTTTACCCCTCTCTTTGCTGATTAATATAATGTATATAAAGTATAATTAAAATCAAAAGTGCAGGTCTAATTGGCAAATTGCAAAAAACTAAATTGAGTAAAATTCTGGTTTCTTTTAAACCAGCCCTTCACCATCACAAAATAATTATGTAAATCTTGGATTAATTTGATATAATTTGGAAACACATTTAGAGTTTATTTGAATGGAGTTATATTGAAATAACACACAAATTGTTATGTAATCTGCACATTTAAACATATATCTGGCGACTGCTTTGCGTGCGAGACATGTTTAGTTGGGTTAAGCGAATGTGAGCTGGACATTTGCCTAGCGGATGTATTAGTCGTATTAAATGCTTTTAGTCCCTCGAGAGCAGGGCCCAGAGTGCTAAGTGCATCTGGACTATGGGAACACATCTTGGCCGAGGATAGATCAATTCAAGGTCTGAGAGTGGCTTCCTTCTGTTCTTGTCTTAACAGACATTGCATCATGGCCGCCGGATGTAAGAAAGACTCTGTTTGCAAGTCTGAGCTATTTATACGAAGTGGAGTATGACTGTTTTTCTGCCCGTGGTGAGACATGTTTATAACCTGGCTAATTGTCTCTTCTCGGTTAAAAGGCTTCTCCCGTCGCACGTGTAAGTGAGCGTAAGCTGACAGTGAGCCGGGTAAGATTGATCATTACCAAGCAGCTTTCCGGCGTCTGAGCGAACGCTGAGCCTTGAGGATTGATCTGCTTTCCCGCGGCAGAGCCATCGGTCTTCTTAACAGCCTTGATTATTAAGGAGGTGGGCTAAGCTGGGTGGATATTACAGGGGGCGGGGCTCCGATTAGCTAAATGAGTGTCATCTATCACCGCGCTGCCGGGACAGAGACCTTCTCTATTCTCTGAAGAGGACAGAGAGGAAGGAGATGGATGGTGACCTTTAACAGCGTCCTCTGACACAATGACCACGATTCTGTCCTGATCCGCTGAACCAATGAGTGATGATAGCAATGTAGTGCTTAATAAGTAGGCGTATGGCTATATCAGATGCTGATATCCATTCTGTCATCAATTTTTTTTCTACAAACAAGCTTCTGTTAAAGTTGTTAATCTCATCTCAGTAGATGGTATTGCAAACATCATCTCAAGTTATCATTCTCTGTGCTTAATTTTTCCATTTCAGTGCCGTTTTGAAGATGAATGTGGCAGTTGTTCTGATAGCGGTTCTTACTGTTGTAGAAAATTGCGTGCAGTGTCATCTAGTCTTGAACATTTAGTTTTTCTAGACATCTAGTTTTTTTTTCTGCATAAAGTCTTGAAAGATGGTTTGAGAATTATTATATATTAATAACTCACTAAATCTATAATGATCAATAAATATAAAATATTATAATAATTTATCTATAAATAAAATCCAGTTGGGGTATTTAAAAAAATTAGTGGATTAGTCGGTCTTAAGACAGACCAGTGTAAAAATTAGGCTGTCCAGCACCCATCAAGGGCTTTTCACAATGCGCTTAACCCTGGGTTATCATCGTTCTAAACACAGCTTTTAACCCTGGGTAAAGACACGTTTCACACCTGTAATTTGAAAGCGGTGTTAGCACCGCATTTTACCCGGGGTTATGAAACCCTGCTCCGGAGCAGGGATAGCACCGCATGTGTGGTGTTTGTTCAGTGTGAAACGGAGCAGTGTTTGCTTGTTGCTGCTGGACGTTTGACAACAGACAGCCAATCAGAAACTGAGCAGCGAGGCTTGTCACATCAGTAACAGGAAACGTGCATTGTGTAAACGGCAGCCGGTGTGGGAAAAGTAAGAAATGTCAAAAGATGGAAAGCATGTGAACTGGAGTGATGAGATGGTATTATTCTTACGCTACTGTACTAGTAAACACTAACGCTAGTCTCTTCACGCTTAAAAGAAATTCAAAGAAATATTAAAATACTTTGCTCCTTGTTTTCTTTCTTTTGTACATTTGTCTTTGTTTTTTTGCCTTTGTGCGTCTCATGAGGCTTAAGGGGCTGTTGACATGTTGCGCCTAAAAACGCGTGGAAAACGCATGAGGCATGTTACTTTCTCCTCCTTTCCAAAGCGCTCTGTATCAGGCGCTCCCGTGGCGTCTGCCATTGCTATGCAACCATGACCTGCACTCTCCATGAAGACAGAAGTTTCAGCAAAGGATAAATGGCTTTCCAGCACTAAATCGCTTGGAGTAGCTCTGCTACTACATTTATTTAAAATCGCTATCCTATACAGCTATGATCAGCTGTTCCTCCAACTTCGCTGAGCTAAAGACATACTCTGCAAATTTGTTTTTAATAAAGACGCGGGTTGTGACGGTGAGGAAATTTTCCCATCAGTTAATCGACATGTGACATCACCGGTAATACCGGTTTCACCGTGGTGGGGGGTCGTTTGAGTTTTTCTTCTTTTCCTGGCTTTCCTTTGGTTTTAAATAGCCTGTAAGCGCCGTGCGCGTTTTACTTTCATATCAGTGCCAATTCAGCGTCAAGCAGTTGTTTGTTTTTAGTTCGTTTGAGTTTTCCCTCTTTCCCTCGCTTTCCTTTGTTTAAATAGCTTATAAAAGCACCTTGAGCATTTTACCTTCACTTTGAAATTAGCAGCAATTTGGCATCAATTGCTTGAATTCAATTCAAGCAACAATAAAATACAAAGTAGAACATAGATCTTTTATTAATGAAACGAAAAAAAATACACCATGCTATATGCCTAATATAAAATAACAAATAACTTAGACCAAAGTTTAAATATACAAAACTAAAAATCAGTAAAGAATGAGGAACAAACAATTATGAAACGTAGAACGTTTATTAGCAAAACGAATAAGAAAGTTTGGAGGCACGGACGGCATACACCTTAATGTAAAAAAATCACACGGTTTAAATAAAATAAAAACCAGCAAATACTGTGGAACCAAATAAATGAGAAACGATTGTTTGTTTTTTTAAACTTCCATTATCACTTAGAGCAGGGATGCCCAATCGGTCGATCGCGAAGGCAATGCTGGTAGATCGCGCTTTAGGTCAGTGCTTCTCAACCAGGGGGCTCGAGATAAAACCACAATATATAGCCTAATATAATATTATGTCTAACATGTTAAGTAATGTAAAAATATATAGCCTATAAACAGCACCACCTCTCTACGCATTCTGTGATATTCTGTGTTTCGGAGCAGCTCAAGCCGTTTCTCATCGCGTTGAACGGTCTGTGAAATACAGACTGAGCAGCGGCTCAAAACCCACTGTATAAGCATATGATGCGCAAACTACAGCTCTCGTCTGGATAAAAGAAGCCAGTGTCACACTAGTAGCCTGAAGTTTTGATGGACGAGTAGTGTAATCAAGGTAAAGTTGATCACAGTGACATACAGGATCGTGCATTAGGCGCGCGTTTTATCCGTTATAAAGTAAGCGCAAACGAACCGTGTATGTGCGCTATGGGCGCGTTGATCATTTATTTACTACTTGGTAACGGTGAGTTTCTCATTTGGAAATATCCGCACACAAAAGTTGGGCACCCTGCTTAGATTAATGGCAGAAGTCAACAGCTTTTCAAAATCCAAAAATACAGCTCCGTATACTTCTTTCACGTAGTTGAATACAGCTCTCTTGAGTGTTTTTTATATCTGTGATGGATGCTCGTGTGTGTTGGAGAAGTTTGTGAGGACCAGTGGTGTTTATGTGCATACGGGCATCAGACGCTCCAAACAGCTTGTTCTTACAGAGGAACTATTTACTGATGGCGCCGTGAATTCTGAATACAAATAAAACATTATAAAATGGTTTTATTATTAAATTAATACAATATAAAGATGCATCCCAAAAACCCTTTGTAATGATTTATTTAATATGTATTTTATCATTTATTTACTTTTCACTTGGTAGATCTCCGTGAGTTTCTCATTTGGAAAGTAGATCCGCACACAAAAGTGTGGGCACCCCTGACTTAGATTAATGGCAGAAGTCAACAGGCTTTTTTTCTAAAACGGGCGCTTTTACATTTAGTTTTGAAACTCTTCCGCCATGGTCATTGTCTCACCTCACCTCACACACACACCACACACACACACACACACACACACACACACACACACACACACACACACACACACACACACACACACAAAGATCACGTTGTGGCCGCAGACAGGCATTCAGGAACAAACTTTTTTGTGCTGCCCACAATTTTATCAATAAAATGCCTTGATTGCTCTAGAGCTATGGAGGCTTTCCTTAATTTTTTTAGATTATTATTTATTTGATTTGAGCTATGTAAAATATACATATAATTGCAGCAATTGTTATGCATGTGTTATTTTCTAAATTAAATGGTATGATATCACGTATATCAGCTTTATCATTTATCGTCCATCTTGCTCTCTTAATATATTGCCATCGGCCATCATAAAACGATACTGGTCGGCCACTTATTATGATATTAATGGCTAATTATTGAATCCATTGGCAAGCTTGGTTTATTTTTATCAAGTAACCTACATTGTTTATTTATAGCATGTGGTGTCGATTTAGTATCTATGCCAAATAAAACATTTGAGTATTCATCATCCCTATCGTCATGTCTTTCATCTTTCCCTTTCTTACCCATCTGCATTCTTCAACAAAGTGTTTAGTGACAAGATTTGGCCTGCTCTCCCCACCTTTTTCTCCCTTAGAGAATCTCATTTAGCAGCTCCTTGTTCTCCGTGGCTCTCTTTCCCGCTCTGTACCGAAACACAGCGAGTGGGGTCACGCGCTTCAGGTAATGAATGAACCCGAAGCTCACAGCCAGCAGATTGGAATGACTGATTTAAAGCGCAGGGACATTTCTATCTAGCTGCTGCGCTGTCTTGGCCAGCCTCTTTCCTAATTGAACTGTCATTTAATGACCTCTTTTAAAGAAAACAAGCCCTGCCTTTGAGCTGCCATATTTGCATTTATGAAATACAGCCCAGCATGGATACTCGTCTCACCAGAGGTAATGAAATCTTTTATGTGGTGTAATTGTATGTGGGAGGCATCTCTTGAGTTGTGTGCTCCGGTGTGATGGATGTTAATATTAGAATTGTCGCCTCATTAAAGACGTAAAACAGGCAAAAGAAGCTGAAATGTGTCTGATCTGTCCTCTGTAGAGCAATTTATGGTGTGTTTATCTGCATTTGAGTTTAAAGCACATAATTCACTGGTCAGATTAGTCTTGTGTAACCAGACGTTTGATTTAGACATGAGGTCTGGTCCACACTACTGCTCATTCTGGCCAAGGAGCTCTTATTTAGATAGAAAGTGACCATCTGAACCACAGTTTTTTGTTGTTTTTATTTGCGTTTTTATAGTGCTTGCCAGTTTTATGTGCAGTATGCATCAGATGGTCAGTGGACGTACAGTGGGCAGTCCGGTGGTGTACTGCCTGAGGCTGAGTCTAGGGCAGCGGTTCTCAATTCCAGTCCTCGCGCCCCACCGCTCTACATATTTTTCATGTCTCTCTTAGTTAACACACCTGATTCAGATAATCAGCTCGTTAGAAGTGCGCTCCATGAATGAACTGTGTTCCGATTGACATGCTCCCTACACAGTGTCCATTGCTCCCTACTCCCTGAGCAGGGGAAGCCGCTGAAGTTTACTTCACTTCAGAACATTCATTCATGGATTTGCGTTGCGCAACATCTTTACGCACGGACGAGTGTGACATCATATACGTCTGTAAATATATAAAATGCCTTGACGTCTCGCACACTTCAATGAGGCACTAAATGATCTGTACCAGCACATCAGTGGGCAGCAGACAGCCCACCCAGATGCTTTTTCATCTTGGCTGGGGATTTTAACCACGCGGACTTAAGGAGTGTGTTCCCAAAAATTCATCAACATATAGACTTTCCAACAAGGGGAAAAAATACCCTGGATTTTGTTTACACCACACAAAGAGGAGCTTACAAGGCCCTCCCCCTCCCCCACCTCGGAGCCTCAGACCACATCACTGTCATGCTAATGCCTGCATACAGACCGCTCGTTAAAGCTATCAAACCAGTACACAAACAGGTACAAGTGTGGCCTGAAGGGTCGTCAGAGGCACTTCAAGACTGTTTATGACACTACTGACTGGGATATGTTTAAGCAGGCTGCCACATATAACAATACTACAGACCTCCAATGAGTACTCAGAGACTGTCACTGCCTACATCACCAAGTGTATTGACGATGTAACGGTCACAAAGTCTTTATCACTGTCCGGGCCAACCAGAAGCCGTGGCTGACAGGGGAGGTCTACAGACTTCTGAAGGCTCGGAATGCTTGCCTTTAGAGCTGGAGATGAGGAGGGCCTGAAGACAGCTAGGGCCAACCTATCCCGCGGCATCAGAGAGGCCAAGAGACAGTACTCCAGGAGGATAGCCCATCGTTTCAGCGACAGCAGAGACACTCGGAGCCTGTGGCAGGGGATTCAGACCATTACAGACTACAAGCCCCCACCACAGACCTGTGACAGCACCATCCCCCTGCTGAACGAGCTGAATGCCTTCTTCGCTCGCTTTGAAGCACAAAACAGCACCACTGCACAGAAGACTACACCTCCTCCCGGTGACCAGGTGATGACACTGTCCCCGCACAGCGTGAGGAGATCCCTCAGCATTTTTATCAATGCACGCAAAGCTCCGGGTCCTGACAACATTCCTGGGCGTGTACTGAGAGACTGTGCAGTGGAACTCACTGATGTCTTCACAGACATTTTCAACATCTCACTAAGTCAGGCTGTTGTCCCCACATGCTTCAAAGCTACCACCATCATTCCAGTCCCGAAGAAGTCATCTCCATCCTGCTTCAATGACTACCGTCCAGTAGCACTCACTCCTATTCTCATGAAGTGCTTTGAACGGCTAGTCATGCAACACATCAAATCTGTCCCCCCCCCCCTCCCTGGACCCCTTCCAGTTTGCATATAGGTCCAACAAAGCTCGACCGATGATGCCAAGATTTCGCCACTGCCCTCCACCCAGCCTTTTTCTCACACACTTAGACAAAACGGACACGTATGTCAGATTGCTGTTCATAGACTTCAGTTCAGCATTCAACACAATCATCCCTCAACAGCTCATTCATAAACTGGTCCAGCTGGGGCTCAATACATCGCTGTGCAACTGGCTGTTGGACTTTCTGACCGGGAGACCTCAGGCAGTACGGGTCGGCAGTAACACATCCAGCACCATCACACTGAACACAGGGGCCCCCCAAGGATGTGTACTGAGCCCCCTCCTCTTCACTCTGCTGACCCACGACTGCACACCATCACACAACTCCAACCTCTTCATTAAATTTGCGGATGACACGACTGTGGTGGGTCTCATCAGCAACAGAGATGAGACAAACTACAGGAGCGAGGTGAGCCGCCTGGCCGGATGGTAAAGCGCAGTGACAACAATCTCTCTCTGAAGCTGCTGGAGAAGACGAAGGAGATTGTGTGACTTCAGGAGAGTGCACACTCAGCCTCTTTCCTCTGACCATCAACGGTGCGACTGTGGAGAGAGCGAGCAGCACCAAGTTCCTGGGTGTACACATCACAGAGGACCTCTCCTGGACCAACAACACTGCAGCACTAGCCAAGAAAGCACACAGCGTCTGCTACTTCCTCCGCAAACTCAGAAGAGCTGCCATATTTGCATTTATGAGGCAATACAGTCCCCCAGCATGGATACTACAGCACCCGTCTCACCCGCACCAGAGGTAATGATACCACCCACCCGACAACATCTTTTATGTGGTGTAATTGTATGTCTCCAGGCCAGGACCAACAGACTGAGACAGCATCTCAGGCTGTCAGGAAGCTGAACTCCCTCCCGTCCTTGCCCCCCCTCCCCTCTCTTACACCACGCACCACTGAACTCTCCGCACACACACACACACACACTGTGACAAGCACCAGTCACTTTGTACAGCATGGATGAACTCATTTAATATTAGAATTGTCGCTCTTCTGACAGTCTGAATAAAGACTGCTCTCTCGTCACTTTAATAAAATAGACTTAATAAGCTCTTTGCACTACACCATCCATATTCTGCATTGTCCTGTGTATTTCACTGGTTTGCACTATTTACCATGTGCCTTATGCCACTTATCTATTTTTTATTATTATTATATATATATATTTTTTTTCTACATGTCCTTATTTGTATATTTGTGCGTTCTACTGTTAGTGTTTAGTGTTATCTGTATGCACCAGGGAGTAAGAGAGTAATGCAATTTCAATTCTCTGTATGTATGTACGGTACATGTGGTAGAATTGACAATAAAGCTGACTTTGACTTTGACTTTGACTTCAATGCACTATGAATGGAATACGTTCGCTTCGAACTGGAATCATGGAGGAATATCGTGTGATGTCCACTTCGCAGGGCACTGGCCAAGAGCTCTTATTTAGATAGAAAGTGACCATCGTTGAACCACAGTTTTTGTTTTGTTTTTATAGAACAAACGTCGTTTTTATAGTGAAGTGATAAGAGTAACATACGAAATACAGTGCAGCGCGGTGGGGCGCGAGGACTGGAATTGAGAACCGCTGGTCTAGGGTAATATTGCTTTCATGAAGACCCAGTAAGTGTACCAAGAATATAACATTAGGCGGGTTTCCATCCAAAGTTAAGAATTTAACTTTTGCTGTCGTAAAAACCTTTGCGAATAACCACCGTTTCATCCAACGAGTCAAAGAGAATAAAGTTGTCACTTCCTGATAGACTGTCACTAAATATAACTAAGAAAAGTGGGAGAAGCCACTGAATATAAAAATTTTCATATAGGCCTATAAGAAATTGTTTACACGTCAGAGTAAGCAGACAAAATTCCAGAAATCCCTTAATTCGCAGAAAAAAGCTTTTACACTTGTTTGCTTTATTTTTTGTTGTGTGCGAAGGTTTAATTTGTATAATGGGAGATGGAAATGCATTTTCCAAATAAATTCCCCCATGCACATCAAAAAAGTCATGTGATTTGCACGATGGGACGGCATAGCTTGACTAATCAGCAGACCTATCTCGTTGCACAGCATCTGAAATATTGTTATGGTCATTCTTAAATGCCTGAGTAAAGCCTGTCTTCAAGGCATTTCTGTATAATTGCCTCCAGAATTATCTTACACGAATGTGTTCTCAAACAGCAGGCATCCACCTCCGAAAGCAATGACCATTTATCGAGCTTTGTCTTCTCACGCTGAGGTGCAAGTAGACTTTTTCGATGTACATGGAGGAATTTATTCGGCAAATTCATTTCCATCTCCCATTATTCGCATTAACCCTTTTTCGCACAAGACAAAAACCACCTTAAGCGAGCATAAATAGGTTTTCGCAAATTAAATCAGAATCAGAATGAGGTATGTTTACAAATACGAGGAATTTGTTTTCATGACTGAAGCTATCGCAGTGCAACAGAATGACAGTGACAGAACAAAACAACACAGATAATTAAAAAGAACAAGTAAATAAGGAATAACAATATACAAATTGACAATTGTATGTACAGGTATATAACAATGACAATTGTATGTACAGGTATATAACAATAGACATTTTATATGTGCAATCAAACTGCATGTATATTATGTGCAAGTAGAATGTGTGTTGCAAAGATAAAGTATGTGTGTTAGATAAATGTGTGTAAATAGTGTGTGTACCATAATTATTGTCAAGTGTTCATGAGATGGATTGCCTGAGGGAAGAAACTGTTTCTGTGTCTGGCCGTTCTGGTGCTCAGAGCTCTGTAGCGTCGACCAGATGGCAACATTTCAAAGTAGAGGTCGACCTGCCGATTTATGGCATTTTTTTTATTAATTCGGCATCGGCCAATTGTGCTTCAAATTAGGCTGGTTAATATACAGGCGCGTCTGCAAACAACACGTGACGCTGCCTCGTGCGGCAAGCAGATTGTCATTCCACTGGCACAACGGATAACCCTGTGATGTCCCCCTCTGCCTGCTAACTTTTTGAAGAGAGAACTACAAATCATGGTTTACATGCAATTTTCTCAAAGTTAATAGTGCGAAGACTGAAATTTTATTAGTAGGTACTAAATCAAAGCTGCGTAATTGTGGAAGTTTTACACTTACTATCGACAACTCTGTTATCTCTCCTTCTTCTCAGGTCAAGAGTCTGGGTGTCATCCTTGACAGTACTCTGTCTTTCGAGGCACATATAAATAATATTACACGGTCCGCATATTACTATCTGCGAAATATTAATCGTCTTCGACCATCTCTGTTAATGGTACTGCTGTCCTCGTGCATGCATTAGTTACCTCTCGAATTGACGACTACTGTAACTCTTTGCTCAGTGGTGTTTCACAGAAACTTATTCATAAACTTCAGATGGTTCAAAATTCAGCAGCTCGGATCATTACACGAACACCGTTGAATGAGCATATTACTCCAGTTTTAGGTCACCTTCATTGGCTTCCAATCAGATATCGTATTCCAATTTAAGATTTTACTTTTTATTTATAAGGCTCTTCATAATTTAGCACCTTCATATCTGAGTGAACTTCTTCATGTGTATGTACCTACCCGATCCCTCAGGTCTTCTGCTTCTGTGATGTACCATCTGTACATTTGACTACCGTGGGAAGTAGAGCCTTTAGTTGTATTGCTCCGACTATTTGGAATACTTTACCTCAAGATATACGTAATAGTCTTAGTCTTTCAATTTTTAAATCACGTCTTAAAACTCATTTTTTTTAGATTAGCCTATCCTGAGTGATTTTAGTTATGTTAATTGGGTATTGAATTTTTGTAGTATTGTTTATTGTGTTGTTGTTTTTTCCTTCTGTTTAATTATGTATTTTATTATTGTAAGGTGTCCTTGAGTGTCTTGAAAGGTGCCCACAAATAAAATGAATTATTATTATTATTTTACCTCAGCCGTCATCACTGCACCGTGTGATGCTCCGTTCAATATTTATCTCTATCATACTGCTCAGTTACCGCTCATGCTCACCGGAAAAGCTAAGTCTGCTCAAATAACGCGCCGACAAGAAATGTCTATGTAACGTTAGTATACGTGTTCCTGTTTGCAGTAGCGCTGCTGTGCTGTGACGTGTTCCATGCTGCAGTACAGCGCTGCTGTGCTGTGACATGCTGTGGTGGGCAACAGCTGGTCAAATCTTCCTTCACTGATCTGCTCCCCGCTATGCTATGCTCACATGCGCTGATAATACAGCTTATGAGACGGCACGTTTTCCTTTAGCACACACACACTGAAGCACGCGTGACATCTCAATGAGGACATAAACACACGAACAACATATCCAGAACTACTCTGAGAGTCACTTCATGAGCGTTTTACTGTTTAATTTGAGTAAAACTATCCTCATATCATACACGCCCAAATGCAAAGGTATTCACGGCAACTCGTCAAAATTAAAAGTTTTTAACAAACTCAAATCATTTTTATTGTCGCATCACCACAGCACATGTGCCTTGGTGAGTGAAGTTGGTAATGAAGTGGTTTATGAAACCCTGCTCTGGACATTGCAGCAGAAATATTTGTTCAGCAGAATGTACATACTATTACTACTACTACTAAAATTATTACTACTACAACATTTCTAACATGTTTTAATTTGAATAGTAAATTCCCTTTGTTTGCCAATTTTTTTTAATTTTCTGTAATTTAAAGATAAATTAAATTGATTTTGTATGCCTTCGTTTGAAAACCAGATACACAACACAGAATTTCTTTGTTGTTTCTTTCACATATTTACTATTTAATGTATACATAATTTTTTATTTAAATTATACAAGTACACTGATTGGAGAGACTTGTTTTGTTTAATACATTTTTAATTTAAGCAATTTTATGTATCACTTTACTTCTTATTACTTGACTTAGACTTTACTTCTTATTACTTGACTTAGATTTTACGAGATGAAGGAAAAAAAAATAAAAATAAAGAAAATCGGCCACACATATCGGACAAAAAATCGGCATCATATATCGGCCATCGGCTGCCCTGATTTCTAAATATCGACATCGGCCAGAGAAAAACCTGTATCGGTCGACCTCTAGTTCAAAGAAGGGAGTGTGCTGCATGTGAGGGATCCAGAGTGATTTTGCCAGCCCTTTTTGCTCACTCTGGATAAGTACAGTTCTTGGAGAGTGGGGAGGGTTGCACAAATGATTCGCTCAGCAGTCCGGACTACCCTCCGTAGTCTTCTGTGGTCAGATTTGGTAGCTGAGTTAAACCAGACAGTTATTGAAGTGCAGAGGACAGATTTGATGATGTTAGAGTAGAACTGTTTCAGCAGCTCCTGTGGCAGGTTGAACTTCCTCAGCTGGCGAAGGCTTTTTCACAATGTGATTGTTCCACTTCAGATCCTGGGAGATGGTGGTGCCCAGGAACCTGAATGACTCAACTGCAGTCACAGTTCTGCTCATGATGGGAAGTGGGGGAGAGCAGGGGGTTTCTCCTGAAGTCCATGATCATCTCCTCAGTTTTGAGCGTGTTGAGCTCCAGGTTGTCAAGACAGACTGCACCAGACAGCCAGCTCCTTAACCTCCTGTATGTAAGCAGACCCGGTAACGTCCTGAATGAGGCCCATCACTGTGGTGTCGTCTGTAAACTTCAGGAGTTTGACAGAGGGGTCTTTAGATGTGCAGTCGTTGGTGTAGAGGGAGAAGAGCAGTGGGGAGAGAACATAGCCCTGAGGAGCTCCAGTGCTGATCGTACGGGTACTGGATGTGTATTTTCCCAGCCTCACTAGCTGCTGCCTGTCTGTCAGGAAGCTGATGTTACACTGACAGACGGAGGTGGGCATGGAGAGCTGAGTTAGTTTGGATGTACACATCCATCCTATAATTATAAAAATCTAGCCAGTGTGTTTTTTTTTTAATCCCTATTTTAAAACCCCCTTTCTCAAATCAGGCTGTTCTGAGATTCATGTCAGAATGACATAGTTCTATATAGGCCGCTCCCACGATAGTTGACTAACAAGGCCGTCTTACCTTAGACCCGCCCTGAGTGAGCTGAGAGCTGTCCGCCATTGTGTCGACTCTGGTGTAGGGGAAGGCAAGATGTCTCCAATTAAGCTATTGAGGTGCTTTGTTGTTGGATGTAATAATGAACATAGCAGTCGTCATTTACTCCCAACATCTGAGCTGCTGAAGACGCAGAGGATTAACGTTACTTTCGCTTTGAATGTGCCAATCCCGATCTGCCTAAATGCATCTATGTTCGCGTGAATCATTAAAGAATCAGCTTCATCTACAGAAGAAGTGAGTATAAGGGTTTTTTATGAATCTTTGCAAATCGCCTTACCTAATAACGTGCTAGTTAGCCAGTTTCGCGGCTGGAGTTTACAGTCTGCTCGTCACCCCACAGAAGAGAGGGGTGGGGTCAGCAGAGCTCATTAGCATTTAAAGCAACATGGACTTTAATGGCTTGCTGAAAACAGAGCTGATTTTGGCAGGGTAAAAAAATGTTTTTTACACTACAATTGAGAAATTTTAACCAAAGTATGTTAGACTTTTCATTAAGACCCTAAATAATCATATTAACTTGTGGAAAATGGGCATCTGATTAACCCTTTAAGGGATTTTTCCCCCAAAATTTGGCGTTTACATCACTCGATACTTCAAAATGTGCATTAAAATAGAGTGATGGAAACTAGCTACAGACACATAAACATAAGGAGTGGTAAAAAATACTACTACAAGTGAAGTAAAGAATAGACTCACTACAACATTCAGAAACCAGAAAGCTATGCATATGGGATCATGCGTCACATGTGCGTTGTAGGCAAAGCGTGAAATGAAAGCTGTTGCTCACGCATACACACCCACATGCACATACCCTCTCAGACTCACTAGGTCTGCCCTTCTCTTCTAATGGCTGTGCATTTGACTTAGTAGCCATGCCTAAAGCCTCTCTCAGCAGGAGCACAGAGCTTTAAGTGCGCTTGCCTGAAACACCATCAATACTTAATCAGTCCATTACTATTCAGTGCATATTTAATCCTTCAGCAGCTCGCTCTCACCTCTCAGGCTAGGCGTTTAAAATCGGCCATGCCAATAAACCTGCCTACTTACTCATTTAAGGGTTTAGCAATTGCCTACTATCATTTCTGTCATTTTGCTCGGAGGAACAAGAGTGCTCCGTGTATTTTGAAAACTTCCGCTCAGACTTTGACAGTCTCAGTCATTTTTAATGGCTTTTCTGTCCGACGGTTTGGCTGTTTATTTAATGAGACCAATGGCATGGATTAAGTGGCTTATCCATTGTGAAAATGCTTTTCTGCCTCGCTTGCTTTTTATTGCTCATACTATCTTACTAAATCCTCAGATTCATTGTTTGCTTTGTTTCTTAGGCTTGTTAGTGCTATATTTAGATGCATCCGGTCTCACTGTTTAATGGAATGAGGATGTTTATATCAGTTTTAGCGGTCAACCAATATGGGTTTTTAATGGCCAGGACTGATATCTACAGAACAAGTCGATATAATGTCATAATGCACACAATAAATTGTTGGAACCAAATAAAAAAATCTACTCAAAAATGACACAAAAAAATTAGTCAAGGGGAGCCAAATAAGATACCAAAAATGCACACTTAATATACCCAGGGAAAAAAGACATTATCAATGAACAAAAATTAAATTTGGAATGTTGGACATCTCATGCAATGAACGGTCACGGCTTTCTTTACATAGCAGAAGAAAAGGGCTATCAAACTGTGATATTGGATGACAAAATAACCTTATCATTTTCATACACTTGATGGTAGAGTTCATAATGCAGGGGTTCTCAACTCTAGCTGTTAAGGCTACAACCTTGATCAAACTCCCCTGCCTGTGACTTTCTAGTAATCCTCAAGACTTAAGCTGTATTCACACGGGATTAGTATTATCTGGGGACCATGTGTGATTTTGAAATTACCCAAACACTCAAACGCAGCTCCATTCTTCACGAAAGATGGACAATAAATTACACCGGAAACAAAAACCCTCGAAAAATGATATACGACCCGCCAAACTCTGGCCAAATCACAGAAATGCCGATTCGCACAGGACTAATATTATCACAGGACCTCGGTGTTTGGCGAAATATGGTAGGTCATTTGCGGGGGAATTTTTACTTTACAAATTACAGACATGGCCGATTCGCACGGTATTAAGATCACAGACAACCTCTGCAATTATTACAAATGACTGGAGGTCACCAGGTAATACTAATCCCGTGCGAATAGGGCTTTAGAGTAGCTTGTTCAGGTGTTTTTGATTAGGGTTGTTGCTAAACTCTGCAGGAAAGTGAACCTCGAGGGCCAGAGTTGGGAACCCCTGACATAATGCATAGTTTAAGTGTATAGTGCATCATTTGGAATGCAACATCTTTCGTATATATATATATATACAAATTTTATTTTACATTTAAGAAGATAACCTGGTTTAAATGGCTGGTTCAAAGTTACTGTTGTTTCAGTTACAGTTAATTCACCAATGATACATTTAACATTGAGTTGCGTTATTGTACAGGGAACACACCTCTTCAGACAAGCAGCAATGTTTTGATAGCACTACAGAGCCAAGTGTTTACATTTTTCAGGGAAATGAACCTGAATGGCTTACTATTTATCACCTTTAAGCTCTTGAATGAAATATTACTGTATCCTCCAAACTTATTTTTGTTTCTTGACTGTATCCTCCAGTATATCACACATTCTCCTGCTATTCTCTTCCTCCCTCTGGTAAATGCGTTGGGTGGAGGGAGTGTGAGCTCACCTGCCGATCAAGATGTGTTAAATAGAGCATATGTAATCATGTCTGTCTCTCGTCTGAGTCATGCATTTGTCATAGAGGCTTGACTTAATGTCTTATTAAAGGAGAAGGTCCAGACCTTTTTTAAGGACAAATTTAAGGCAATTTTCAATCTGATCTCTACACTTTCCTTGGAAATTAATGAATGTTATAGTTGGTCAGTTTGTCACTTATTAAACTGTTTAGGTTCTCGCCAATTTCTTAATGGAGATTTTGCTCGTCTATTTCATATCATTTGTTCTTTCTCTCTTCTGGCAGTGGGACTCGATGAAAGATGACAGAGGAAGTGATTGTTATAGCCAAGTGGGACTACACAGCTCAGCAAGACCAGGAACTGGACATCCGGAAGAACGAGCGCCTGTGGTTGCTGGATGATTCCAAGACCTGGTGGAGAGTCCGCAACACATCCAACCGCACCGGCTATGTCCCCTCTAATTATGTTGAGCGCAAAAACAGTCTGAAGAAAACCTCACTAGTGAAAAACCTGAAAGACACTCTCGGTAAGAAGTCTCACACCTCAGTGAAGCATTCCATCAATTCACAGTCCTTTCAAAAAGTAGAAAAGTCCTTTTAAAGGATTAGTTCACTTTCAAATTTAAATTGAATGTGCAAATACTAAGTCAAACGCCGTTTACAAAAAAGGGAGTTACAACTCTACGAGTTTACAAGGTAAAACAACGATGTCGGACGATTTTGAACTTGGAGAGAAGATGAGATGGCGCATACGTCAAGTGTGACATTTTCAACGTCATTACATATTACGTGAAGTCTGGGACGCGCATCGAAAACAGGCGAGCATTTGTGTTTATAAAGCAAATACATTTATTTAATTTTTTTAAATGACCGATCGTTTCGCTAGATAAGACCCTTATTCATAGTCTGGTATCGTTTATAGCCCTTTGAAGCTGCACTGAAACTGTAATTTTGACCTTCAACCGTTTGGAGTCCATTGGAGCTAACTATATGGATACAAATCCTAGAAAGTTTTCATCAAAAACCTTAATTTCTTTTCGACTGAAGAAAGAAATACATAAACATCTTGGTTGACATGGGGGTGAGTAAATTATCAGGAAATTTGAAAGTGAACTAATCCTTTAAGGCAAGTTTATTTAGCAGGCCTATGTACTAGAACCGAATCAGAACACAGATTTCGGTGCTTTATTTCAGTGCCATGCATGAGCGATCGGTTGAAATATGTGTCCTTTGTTTCTCCGAAACGGATCAAATCTTTGTAGTAACGCAAGTGTGCTGTTTTCACATTCCGACTTAAAAGCACAACTCGGGAAATGAGAGCATCCGAGGAGCGCGTGAATGCAGTAATTACACTTGCTCTGATGGCAGCAAGTAGCCTTCCACTAACTAGCTAAGCTACTACTAATATATCAGTGCCTTTGTTTTGACTCAAGATATGCACCCCAGTAATGTTTTTTTTCTAAGCATGTTTATAAAAATGTATAAAATTTCCTAATTGAACTATGGCCTAATCCTGGCTTAGTCTAAACCATGTCTGTGAAACCAGGCCCATTTGTTTAGTGCTAATGGCAATCCAATTATTAATTGGTAATTTTGTATAGTTTTTAGTATCGGCTCAGGCACCGTTTAGGCACCGGTACCGTTTTAAAAGTATCTATTTTGCACCGGTATCGAAAAAACCCACACGTTACCCAACCCTACCCATAACATGCCAAATCATCAAAATCTGACAATGATTGGAATGCTTGCTCTCCTTTTTCGTACAATTTTCAATTTGCTAACAGGCCTTTTCATGGCCTTAGCCTTTGCAAATTAGACCAGTCAGATTTAAGGTTAAGAATAGTTGGGTAATTAAATAAATTGTGCTGTTTTGATCTAAATGTCATACCGAAGAGTCTGTGCAGGTCTAGACCTCATACTCCTTCAGTAGATGATGTGTTTGAAACGCCCTTGCAGTTGCCATGCCCTACTTCCCCATACGCCTCCGGAGCTTCATGCCTTTAACGCTCAATCTGTCATCTCAAAGCACTAAGGAAGACTCTTGGGACTGTCGTTTTTTTGCAGCGAGTTGTGTACAAGCCAACAACACAAAACAAACACTGGGATTTAGGAAGCAGCTGAAGTTCTTTTGATTGCATGTGTTATGCCTTATAAAAAAATGATTGAATTTATTGTTGACATACTTTGATGTAAAGTCACCTTGAGGGACCCTCCATACATTAAAAAAACAAACATCTTAATGTTACAGTATCTGTCACAACACCAAAACCAGGTGAAGCATCTGAACACTTAATGTTTTTGAGGGCATTGATTTGTTAGGACAGGATTCATGGAAATTTTTTATTGAAAAACGGTCTAAAAATGTATCTCATGTTCATAAGATTGGTGTGGCCCTAGGGGACACTGGAAGTCAGGCGTCCCCTGCTGTCCATTAGCAAATCCACCAATATCCTCACTATACTGTTTACACCTCAAAATAAACATTGATATGGTGTACTTTTTTTGGAAATGTACAAAGATGATTTTTATATTTTCTGTGGTCTCTTGCTAAACAGTTATTTATCCTTAAAAGAATGCAGAATCACATTTGCCATTGCTGGCAAATAAATATTTTGCAAAAGGGGCAAGTAAGACACTACAGGTGTGAGGATTAATGGATTTCTAGTGCATCCCCAATTTCTGCCCTTCTCATGAAATGCCTAAGTTCTAGGCCAGAGCGTTTCCATTTCCATGTGCTGCAGACGGAGAAAGAGAATCCATGGGTACTGATTGAGAATGTAACCTGGAAAGTTTGGAAAGAGAATATGGAAAACTTAAAAAGCTCTTGCATTGTCAGACCAGAATTTCACTGGATTATTTTTTATCTAAGATTCTAACCACATCACACTGACCAATGTATTTATGTGTTTTTAAATCTGTCCAAATCATTAGTATCCCTTGATGAGAGCATGCTTATTTCTGTCTATGTTTGTTTGTTTGTTTGTTTGTACCATATGTGATTACCATGAATTAATGAGCTCTAAATAACATTTTGTTAATGAGCTCTGAACAACAGGAAGCAGTGAATCGGTAATGCCTCCTCTGCTGCGGGGGGTAGAGACATGGAGAGGTTTAATAAACGCAAAGCATTTTCCCCATGCAGGTCCCTGAGACAGCCAATGAAATTAGAGTAGGCTTTCATTCAGCTTTCATGAAAACGGTGTTACATTTTACCTGCTTCCTTTCCATTGTGTGTAAGTGAATGTGTGTGAATTCCAAGCAGTTTAAGTAGAGCATTGTTAAAGCAGGTTAGACAAGTGTTGAAATGAGACTCCTCATTCAAATTTAATCTGTCCATCCACAGCAAAGCCTTCAGATTTTGGGATAGTGAGAAGTAGGAATGGATCAGCGAAGTGTGGTAGACTTTTGTTTGTTGATTTTTAATTTGTGAAGTTTTTAGTTATTCCCTAATAATATGTGGAACAAAGAAAACAGAGGGCCATTTACTTGTATACCAAGAGGAAGGTCATGAATATGCGTCAGTGACCTTCTAAGCTAATTCTGCATTGGGAATCAATTCCCACTGAGAGGCCACAGGGGACCTCTGATTGGTGGTTATCACAGGTACCGGCACTCAAACCCACACTTCTTGTTGGCACCTCTGAGCTTCAGTACTCACACACACTTACTTTCATTCCACTTGCATCTCACGTGAGTTGTTTTGTGAATTGGCATTTCCTTATAAGCCATTCCGTCAAGAGAACAAAAAAGTGAAAAGAATGTGGTTCTGTGGTGCTAGTAGCTGCTTATTTGGGTATCCCGACCAGCCCAACTTAGCAAAATCAACCTCACTGAGAAGATCTATCCTTCAAAAGCAGTTACTTTTGAATGGCTGTCAATGGAGAACGATGCTTTTGAATGAAATACCTATGATGGTGTAGGTACAACATACATTTTTGACCCCTTGGGTTCAACAGTAGCATTGATTTCTTGCAGGTCTACTGTTTGTCAAACCAGTCGCAGATATTTTGAAACTTGTGTTTGTTAAAGTTTCTCTCATTATTGACTTGTGCTTTGTCTGCTGTGGAGTCCACACAAAAATGTATCAAGGGTGCAAAGTGGCCTCAAACAGGCACTTCATGACTGGCTTTGTCAAATGGGACACCCTATAGTCTCATGGATTTCAAATAGTAAAGTTCAGCACTTGAGAAACCAACTGTTTTTACTTTAAAACCACATCAAAAAAGGCCATTTTGACACAGAAATACATTTGATGGCTCTTCACGGTTTGTGCACAAAAAATATAATAAAAATCCTAGTATTGATTTTATAATGTACTACTTTTGGCACAAGTCTGGCCTTTTTTATTGTCCTATATTTATTTTAGCTTGTTCCTTTGACTGATACTGTTGGGGATTCTGTCACCTTCTAAAATATAAGCACCTCAATATTTGGACGATGAGGTGTAGGATAGAAACAGTCTCCCTGTATGAAAACTTTCTGAATGTGCAACATCGTATTTCCCTAAAAGAGGCAGGGCTCAATGAAAGACAAATGGAGCCTGCAGCTTTACTGTGGGTTAAGTTCCAAGCTAATCATATAGATGGGGAGTTAATTGAATGAAGGGATATTTGGGGATTATTGTGGTATGGAGCTTAATGGACAGTATAATGGTGGTGAGCTCCATTATTGCAGCTTTGATGGTTGGATGGTTTTGCCTGTTAACAAGTCAGTTTTATATTTGACATAAGAAGACATAGGTAAACTGTTAGTGTAAAGGCTAAGGAGAAAGGGGTGATTGCTTTCCGGAAAAGTGAGTTAATGAACGGTTATATTGCCAGCTTGTGGTTGTGCAGTTGTGTGAGTGCCTTTGTGGAACTGTGTATGAAAATGAGTGTCTGGCTGCATTGGAATGAATGTGCCGGAACGGCCATGAGGGAGTTTCCGTTATTGTATTGCTTGTAGTAGTTTGGTGTGCCATGTTTTGGTCATTTGAGATGGGCCAGGGCAGCTCTTCAAATCTCCTCTGCTCAAGTCAACAGCTCCATCCTTCTCTGGGACTTCTGAAAAGAGGCTTCACATTGTGTCATCTCAATGACTTATTGTACGTGGTTTTCATCGATTTTTCTATCTTCATTCTCCTTTTTTAAGCCTTCTCAGGCGTTCCTCTCACGTACTTGTCACTGGTGGTGGGATGTGCTTCTATTTCTAGTTTTCCCAGAAGGTCTGTGTTCTGTTTGTGTTGCAGTGTTCATTCCCTGTCAGCCCCAGCCTCAGAAGTACACACCACTCTCAGCCAACACAGTCTCAGAGTTCCAGAATAGGGAATACGTTTCTGCTCCCTTTGAACTGGAAAATTGACTGTTAACTCTTCTTGTTTGCAGTCCAGGTCACTCCCACATCACAGAGTTTTGAGTGCTGTTACAACTCCAGACAAGTCAATGTGTAGAGCACTAATGCTAATATATATATATATATATATATATATATATATATATATATCACCTACATTTACTTTATATCATGATTGATCATTGGAGTCAATTTGAGTAATTCTTCAGGTACACAAGCCCATCCCTACCTTCCAGACTGCAAAGGGTCGATATCTTAGGCTGAAGTCAGGAATGGTTTCAGATTAATTCACACCTCAGAAAGCCTATAGAGGTATTTCCAGGTCAATGTGCAGTGTGGTGTGAGACTGACAATCCCTAGGGGACGTACCTGTTAAGTGTACTTCAGTGGTCAAGCACCCAGGAGTTGAAGTCTGATGGAAAACTGCCTTCTTTTTTGTCTTCACACACATCTATTAGAGCCTAAGGATGCTGCTGGCATGCAAGAGATGCTTGTGTGTGCAAGCACGCATGGATGCATGCGAGAAGGCTTTGCAGATCATTTGGTAGGCTCCTAGAGAATTGTGACAGACATCAAATGTTCTCTTGCATTCCCATGGCTCTGTTATTCTGTACATCATTACTTCCCAAATTGATTTATCTTTCTCCTGTCAGCTCATGTCAGATAGTTTTTTTTTACTTCTCATCCTCCCCTTGCACATTTTCTATTCATATGAATATGAAGCAGCTCCAGCATACTGCCCCTGTTGCCTGGGAGGGTGATTGCATTTTAATTGCTCACAGAGAGCTGGAGGTTTGGAGACTGCAAGGAGTTACCGGGTCTCAGCTCAATTTCCACACCTCACTACGCTTTCTGTGTATTCTGTTCGCAGTGACAGCACACCGAGCGTACATATGCACACATAAAGCATCTATTGTGTGCTGTATGTGGCCACATGGGATCAGTAGATGGCAGGAGGCAGGAACATTGGCAGTGGCAGATCTCCTCTGTTACCTGGGAACAAGTGAGAGGGCTTATTTTTGGCTGCCTGTCAAGACACTGAAATGCAAACTGGGGTCCTACTTAGGATACGACGGGGTACCTGTCTGTTTCACTGGCATTTAGACGATGAATGTGTTTACATGTACAATGAAATGCTGGTAACTGTCAAAAATCAGCTCATTATAAAAACCCAACAAGAAGATTTTGAAACCATAAGGTTTTTCTCTGGTTGTGTCGGTAAAATGAGCAGAAGACATGCACACATTGAATAAATCACCAGCATGCTGGCAAAGGTCTTTACATACATGACAAAATTGGAGTTATGGACAATGACATATGTGTTCTGTTCCCTATGTAAGAACCCAGGTTTTTGTTTTTGACTCTCAAAGAATATTTTTTTTACTACTACTGTTTCTGTATTTATGATTTGGAAGTTTCTGTGCTCAAACCATTGTCTGTTTCTTAGGTTACTTGTTCCTTTTATTAGATAACCAGATCAGAGTAATCCCAACTCTCTTTAAAGCTACATTTGAAAGTCTTCAATCCTTAATCTCTCTTTTCTTCCACTGTTCCCAATGCACCCCTAGGACTCAAGTGTTTACTTTTTGCCCTCTAACACAGTCTGCTCGGTCACATCACTAGTCTTGAGTAGATTAGCTTCTATTTGCCCAGAAGTGGTGGCAATGTTCTATAGTTGGAGAAAATGTAATGCTTTAAGACATCAGTGAAGTGTCATTGTGGTCACACTGTATCAGGGTACTCCCTGAAATGAACAGTGTCATAGAAGAATTATTCCCAAGGTTACCAACCCCCCAAAATCTTCTTATCTATCAAACCTGGGCTCACCTATTTAATTTATACAACTCTTAAGCACTGGTAAAAGCTCTTCCTTTGAATAGTTAGACTAATTGATTTAGTGATTCATTGGTTTAACAATCTGTCAAGACTCTATCAATTTCTATGTCCTTACTGTTTTGCGTCTCTCTATTCCATTTAGGCCTTGGAAAAACGAAAAGGAAGACTAGTGCTCGTGATCCATCTCCCACACCTAGCACAGAGGCAGAGTACCCATCCAATGGCAGCGCAGGAGGAGGTGGAGTGGGCGGGGCCGAGCGGATCTATGACCTGAACATTCCCGCACTGGTGAAGTTTTCTTATGCAGCTGAGCGTGAAGATGAACTCCACCTCATAAAAGGAGAGAGGATAGTCGTGATGGAAAAGTGTAGCGACGGCTGGTGGAGGGGTAGCCATGCCGGCCGTGTCGGTTGGTTCCCGTCCAACTATGTCCAAGAGGAGGTGGGATACGCAGACCAGGATGGCGTTTTTGGGGACTCGTTGGGGGGCTTCCGGTCCTTGAAGGTGGGGCAAGGGGTGGCGATGGCCAACGGTCGGCCGGGAGGCTCTGAGAGCTCCGTTCTGCATGTGGTCCAGACTCTGTACCCCTTCAGCTCAGTCACAGAGGAGGAACTGAACTTTGAGAAAGGGGAGACGATGGAAGTTTTGGAAAAGCCAGAGAATGACCCAGAGTGGTGGAGGTGTAAAAACAGTCACGGCATGGTCGGTCTTGTTCCCAAGAACTATGTGGTAGTGCTCAATGATGGGCCAATAGCGAAGGGTTTAGGGTCAAGTCACGGCTCCCCTCTCATCAGTCACATAGTTCCCTCACGTACAGGCAAATTTGCTGGACAGGATTGGTATTATGGTAATGTGACACGGCACCAAGCTGAGTGTGCACTCAATGAGAGAGGAGTGGAAGGGGACTTTCTGATACGGGACAGCGAGTCATCGGTAAGTTGAACTGACTTTCCTCACATCTGCATGCCAAACTACCTATTGCAGCAACCTGCCCACATAGTTATGCAGCCCTTGAGTTATGTAATGAACTGTATTGGAACCCAAAGTGGGTAGAAACTGCACTAGACGACTGAACTGCACAGTGTGAACCAATTATTTGTGCAACCCACTGGATGGTGGATCAGTTTAAATGCACAACCCACTGAGTGTACTGTGTGACAGAGACCAATTTAGACAGTGTTGAATAAACCATGAAACTTGCAAAAATTATTTGAATTGCAATGAGAATATGACTTCCCATAGTGCTGTTTAGAATGGGGCGGTATGACCAAAATCATCCATATGTAATGTTTTATCACATAATACATATACATAGTAATGCAATATATGCATGCTACGTATTACCCAATTTGACTGCAAATTAATTCATATTTAATAAATACTTAAAAGCAACAAAAATACTTAATATTGCATAATTAGTTTCAATAATGTGGTCAAATACTTGAAGAATTAAAGGTACTTAATTTAATGATATTATTTTCTTTGAAACGTTTTTTGGAAGTTTTAATTGGAAGATAAGATACAAATGAATATTTACCAGAATTTGTACCCTACCAAGTTGGTACACATTTCAGTTATAATTAACCAGACAGTAAACTGTGCTTTTCTGCAACACAGTTTTCAATATTTGACATGTTTTTCTGAGTAGTGTGGGATTTTTTCAATCATGCCGTGGTATATGGTAAAGTAGAATCCCCATCGGTTGACCTTTCTACCATCGCGCAATATACCCTCATATCACCCACCCCTTTCGTCTTGTAGTCTTTGTCACATATGTACTTCCAAATGTGATTTTTTTTTTCTTTAATTTTTTATTTGTAACATGGCTTTACAGTTAAAAGAAAGATAGATATGACACATGAAAAAGCTTGCAGACCCCATGAAGCATCATAACAAGAATTTGACCAAAGATCTTGGAAGAATAAAACCTGGAAATAACAAAGAACAAATCTTGATTTTTTTTTTCTTTAGTTCAATACAGAAATCTTGGATGAAGTTGTACTGCCCCAGAAGGCTATGTCCTCTCTGCGCTGTGTGGCTTGGTGTCAGGCTTTATTTTATTTGAATCAATGCTGCCATCTGGCGTTTAGATATGGAAAAGCAGCAGCAACATGTCCCATTCATTTATCTCTCCATGTCTGTTTTTGTGTTGTTTTTTTTAGCCCAGCGATTTCTCAATTTCTCTGAAGGCTATGGGGAAGAACAAGCACTTCAAGGTGCAGCAGCAGGACGGAGTATTCTGCATCGGTCAGCGGCGTTTTAGCAGTATGGATGAGCTTGTAGAGCACTACAAGAAAGCACCCATCTTCACCAGTGAGCAAGGAGATAAACTCTATCTTGTCAAGCCCCTTGCCTGAATTTGTCCCAGACGTTACCTCTTCCCCTGTGCACCTCCGTTCCCTTCTTCCCTTCTTTTTTCTCTTGCTCCTTTCAGAAGCAACTTCAAGGACTATTTGATATTTCAAAGTGCAACAATGCCTCCTCTCCTGTAGGGAGCGGTAGCAACTTATCATTCTTTTAAACTGAGATGTCCGTCCTTGATATGCGTGCCCTGCTTTTTTTATGTTTTTTTATTATTATTATTTACAGTCATTTTGGAGGTTTTGGTAAAGAAAAACAGAAAGGCATTTGACTGAGCAACATCTGTAGAACTCTCTCCCAGCCTTAGAACAGCTTTGGACAACCTGTTGCTGGTTAATCCACAACCTCAACCCACATTATATTGGTTTACATTTCTCTGCACAAAAGAGCATTACAGTGTGTACATTTGTAGCTCTTGTACTGAATTAGCAGAGGAGAATAGATTCATGTGCATGACTTTACCTTGATCCTTCAAAGCAGGTGAGCATAGTGTGATTTGGTTCCCTACAGATGGTGTCTCCATTCATAGAGCTCATCCGAAGGCCATGCAACTTCTCTATGTGTGTTCACACTGCAGCTGCCTATCGCATCACAATGTCTGAATCTGAATCCAAACTGATAATTGAGATGCCAGTCAGATTTCACCCTGAAATAAAGCGGTGCTGTCCCATCCTCTGAGCCTTTACAAACACTGTTCTTGCATCTACAGTCCCATCCCGCATACATGAAGGCAGTGTTAGAACTTCTCTGCTCCTACAATGCGAACACTTACAGCTTTCCAGGTATTTCTCTCAGATCTGAGTCACTTCAGGGTTTCTTCAGAATCAGGGTACTTCATAAAGGGAGATAAATGCCGCAGTTATGACAGGCGTTAAAAGAAATGGGGGTCAAGAGAGATTGTATCTATTAATAGAGTTTCAGTAGACAAGGAGAACGTCTAAATGTGTGTCCTTTCAACCAAATGTGCCATCCACTTCCAGTTCTGCTACTATTGATGTCTTATTGCACCTCACCAACATGTCCTCTCTGCTCTCGGTAACACATAGTTGATTGTGAACACTAATTCAAGAGTAAGAAAACAAAATATGATTTTATTTCTTTACTTTTGTCAAGTACTCGAAGTCTGTTTACCAATAAGCGTGTTGGTCAAGGGGTTTTAAGAGTTTTTTTTATCTATTTGTCTGAATGTTATTGAACAATGTTATTTAATTCCTCTTTCCACTGTATGTGTATATATATATATAAAAAGATATGGTGCATATGAATCGTTTAGATCCAGCATTATGGTACTGTATTGAGGACAGTGTGGTGAGAATTAAAATACTTTTGTTCAATAAAAGTTTTGCAAAATAACTTAAAATGACCTTCTATATTGTTGCATGTGCTTTTTTTTCTTTTGAAGAGAATGAATATCAGTTCATCACAACACCTCATGACTGACATTTTAAAATAAGTCATATTTTTACAAAACATGCATGTCATGAGTGCAGTGCACCAGTGGATGTCACTATCAGACAGCTCTAGACAACAGAAAATAACCTTTCCATGTTTTTCAGACCGTCCGTCCATTCATTTAACCGATTGTCAACGATAGCGTTAGATGAAGAGTCAAGCGCCATCTTATCAAAACAGCAATATAACATTCAATATCATATTACTCACTGTAATAAGCAAATTAAACTTTGTGCAGTAGGCAATTTATTTACAGTGAATTTTATTTGTTTGTGTCCGAAATACTGAGAAGTTTAAATTATTATAGCAATAACTGCTTATCCAATCTAGTAACATGCTGCAGGTGGTTCTGTGATGTTTGTTGTGTTGTGATGGTGGACGATTAACCTTTGAACCGTTCGCAGGATGCAGTCTTTGATGATATGTGCTCTTTACGATGCAAATGCAGAAAATATATCCTCTATTTGCCATTACCATCTTGCTAAAAGTAGTCCCTACTGCTCCTGATCTGTTTATTTCTTAATTTTATTTTAAAATGAAGCTCTTACCTGTTTTATTCCATCATTACAAATATATATAAATTAACAGGTTTGACCTCAGAGACGTAACCTGGCTTTAAAATACTTATTGGCTTATTTTTTTCTAATGATTATATATACATATTAAATTACACAAATGAAACCAATAAAGATATATAATGATTATGTTAGGGATAATGGTTGAACTGTAACAATCATACTCAGCTGATGAAACATCTTTAAAAAATATTAATAAAAAAAGTCAGTAGACAAAATCTCCATAAATTGATGTTTTATTAACAAAGTTCGGGAGGAGCACGTCAGATACTTAGCCTAATCAAACACAAGGTAATCAACACTCAGATATAAATACAGCTGACATACCTAGTCATCTGACGGTTAAGCAGCGTCCCTCCACCACCCCTTCTCCACCAATATCACCAGAGTTCTCATCACACTGGGTACTCTGGGTTCGGGCCCTTCCCCAGGACAGCACGCCAACAACGTATTACCATACTCGTCATACACGCATTACGTTTATCGTGCTAAAGTAGTTTTAAACTACTTCAGTTGATAGTGACACGTGATCTAGGACCCAGTGCATTTCATCCTTCACAGCTTTTTGGTTTAGGCGGCTACATCAATGTATAATTCAATTCAACATGCTACCAAAATTCTATTTTATTTTCATTATCTTGTGCTTCTTTACAACAAAAACATAATGCAAATTTGTCGAACCTTAAATAATCAGTTTAATACCCTTATAATTGGTGATCATCGTCTATTCACAATGTTTATTAGATATTTAATAACACCTTAGTTATTTTACTAGAGTTCACTGTAAAACCCGACAAGTCACGGTAACTCAACCCGTTTGAGGAAACTGATTGCCTTAAATCATTTAAGTTTTAAAACTAACAGTTATGATTACTATGAACTTATTTCAGTTGAGTTCACTAAAATAAGATATACATTGCAATCAAGTGATTAATCGAGCATTAATGATGAACACCTGCTGTTAACAAACAGAATCACTGAATGAAAGAGAAACAAGAACAACAACTAACTTTAGACAGCCTTAGATGAAATCAACTGAAATTAAATCCATAATATCTCTCAAGATCTGATTAAACAACCCCACAAACAGCATCACCAGCTCCACTTATTAATAACCAGACTGACTTTATTTCTGTCAGTATACAGAAGATCGTATTGAGAGTTAACTAAGGTTTAGAGGTTGATTTAGTTTCTTTTGAAGTAATCATGGAGAGATCAGTGTCTGCTTTAGTTGGGCTCTTGACCCTTGACTTCTGTGTTAGTTTCCTTTCCCTCTCCTTCTCTGGCTGTTGTAACCATCTGTTCCATATTTGTAATAACACAAAAGCCCAGAGAAAATATAACCAGTAGTTGGTTGTTATATATTGTTACAACTTAACTGCAAGTTTTAAACTTACATGGTTTAAGTCAAGGGGGTTGGTTTACTCAAACGGTTTGAGTAACCCTAACTTGTTGGGTTTTACAGTGTAGTAATCAGTTTGGAAAGCATGATTTGGCATTTAGCCTAGCTATTGTGAATAGATAAGAGAGTAAATGCACATTCAGACCAAGAACGGCAGCTAACTGGAACAATATCTGTAATCATAAGGTTTTAAAATCCCTCTACACATAAAGCCGCCTTTCCTTTATCTCCAACAAATGACAAGCTGATGGTCTAAAGCGGACACAACACAACTCAATCATCAAAGCTGAAAAATATTATTGGAATCACTTTCACAACAAATTTCCCCAGCTGATGAACAATAAAATACTGACAACCTGTGTTCAGACAATATTATGGTTCTCTTTGGTGTAGACATAGTTATTGTTTATGGCGTGAGCGGGCCTTAATATGAGAAACATCAAAGTAGCTTGTCATGATGGAACAGTGATATTTACAGTTTAGTGTCACTATACAAAATTATTATGCTACTCATACAGCTAAATAGTTGATTTATTTTTATTTTTTTAATAAAATTTCTGCATTTAAACCAGGCTTTCGCGCATGATTTGTACTCTGTAGTCCAAACTCTGCTGATTACCACTTCGTCTGTTTGCCACTTTCTTTTGGATGGCCTGAATAGCACTGAATAGCACCTACAGGACAAAAGACATCATGTACAGAACAAAACAGTTTAGTGCACAAAAAGGAACTTTTGTTCTTTTGAATTTGGATCAACCTTGGATTCAATTCCCCATATAAAACTGCAATCCTCATTCACATGCACTGTTTGTATAGATGTGTGATTGGCAGTGTTTTCTCAGACAGGACGACCCTTGTGCTGATGAATGCAATGAGGATGTGAAGGTAAGTTCAGTCTTTGTCTCTCTGTCGGCTGACGGCATATGCTCCTGAAATCTGTCATGTCAATAAAATCTTGTATAAACATGAATGACATTGTGACCGGTAAATGTACCACCGAGCTGCTTTTCTTCTACTTCTGCGTGTCTACCATGGCCGTTTCTTCTGGCGGTGCAATGGCAAACGGTCCCTCACCGCTGAAGTAACATGGACATGTTGATTCTGGCTAAGAGGGGGAATGTGATGGCATCTTTTCTGGCAAAAAGCAAAGCACTCATGTTATTTTGCTGGTCAGTAGCACATATTTGAGAAGGACAGACAAGCTCAGTTTTCCGAGTTTAGACTCACTCTTACAGGCTTTTCTTTGCTTCTAACTTCTAGGTAAGTTTCCTCTCATGGACCTGACAGCATAATTTTAAAAACTTATATTTTTATACAGCAAGATTGATTAAAATTACAGTAAATGTTTATAGCCACTTCTATTTCTAATAAATGCTTTAACTGCGAGTATGCTTTCTAGCAGTCATGTTAAGATATGAATGAGGTGTTTTTACTGGGTTTCTTCCGAGGGTCCCTTAGGTGTGACTGGCTTGTAGCTCATCACCTCAGTGATTCAGTCATCCATTAAATTAGTTTCAAATAGTTTACAGTTCGGTCTTTGTTTGTTTGCCCATTCTACACTTGAACAGTTCAATAAAGCTCCCAGTCGAGTCTGTTAAACTTGAGATGAGTCTCTTTGTTTTTGTCCACAGGGTTTTCATGATTAGATGAATTTTGCTTTCTTCTTTCAAAAAACCTGTCAAAAGAATAGTAGACTAGAGACCTTAGAAAAAGTAGTATTGAAAAAGTTTTTTGGAAACCAAAATAGGACTTTAGAACTGAAAGAGTGCACTTAGATTTTGCCTGCAGAGCCTATTTAGCTAATAGGAGCTTATTCGTTTTGTTGTGTGATGCTTATCATAAACCTAATTAAGTATAGTTTTGCAGTTATTCTGTCCCATGATCTGTTCAGCACACAGGGTGACGTGATGTCTCATATTCGTGTGTTTGCACTTCTCTGCACCTTCCTGCTGATTTGTTTCTGTGAAGCAGGTAAGATCTTAGTTCTCTCCCATCTGTTGATGTGATTAACTGTTCTTTAGTATTTATTTTATTGCTGCTTATTTAGCATGTGCTGGTCTGTTTCAGCTTTAGCCAGATCCATTAATACCACCAGACTAAACAGTCCAAACATGTGGCCAGCAAGTCTGGCTCAGTATAGCATTATAGTCACTAATTACACAGCCTTTTGCCAATACAGACTTTAAAAACTAACCGTGGAACTTATCGAATGCTATGTAAGAGTGCTCTATCAGTCATAACAGCATATACTTCACTGCATTGAGATGTTTTCTTCTGCGAGTGTTAGTAGTGCGAGAGCCTGTAGTGTTTTAAAAGTTGTGAAATGTATTCCAGCTTTGACGTGTTTCTTTGTCTGTGAGGGGTTCCAGCTCACACGGAGATCAGGGCGAAGAGGAGTCTCCCGTACTGGAACCTCTGGTCCTCTGGTGAATGAGTTGAGATCTCAGAGCGGATATGACACGCTGCTGGACTTGGCGAGAAACTATTGGGCTCACTTTCCCATTGCTAGTTTTCTAGGTTACAGAAGCACCCCAGGGCAAAAAGACCATCATCCAGAGCCGGAAGTTGAAGACTTAAAATAACATGGCAATGTCTTTCCCACTGGGCTTCCTCTGTATACAGTTTTCCCCTCCATTACCTGCCTTGGTATCTATTACAGTACATGTCTTTTCCTTATGGAGCAGTATGTTGTGGCCTTCCCCCATCTGTGAATGATTTTTACAGATTTTTCTCTCGCTCACTCTTTTATTCTTGCACACTAACAGTCTGTGAAAATGATCCATGTGATTCAAAGATGTTTATTGTTAGTACAATATTAAGCACATTTTGCAAATCAATGATTTGATATGTAAGTACAGCAATAAATGTAGTTTGCGCAAAAACATTTTTTGTATTTATTTGACTAGAGTTAAGGAGCTCAAGCTGTTTCATAATTGCATATGTATTGTGATAGTTTGACAATTGAAGAAAACAATAAGCTTCTCCCTAATGTCTGTTTATGCAAATGAGGAAAACAAGGCCTGGTGTGCCTTATTCATATAATATATATTTTTCAAGATAATTGATTTTTCAGTACCTACAAATTACAATACATTATTATGACTTTAAACATGCTTGTTTCAAATAATAGCCATTTTCAAGTTTTCAGCTCTAATGAAAATCACCGTGCTTCAATGAAATACTGGAAGATAACACTAATAGCTTTAAACCGTCAAACGCACAGCACTTAAGGCAAAGGGAACGAAGACTTCTTTAGATGATTTGCCATTACTGCTGTGATACTAAATGATCTCCTCACAGGCCTGTAGTCTGAAATTGTGATTTACTCCCATGCTGAGGGAAGAGCTTAGCTGTGGAGGAGTTAAATGACATAGTTTGACATGGTGTGTTCTGCAGACTGAATTCATGTTTCTTCATGTTCATTTATGGCATGTTTGTAGGTTTGATTTCTTTTTCTCGTCAGGCTGTGTTATCTGTGCTGAACATCCGGCTCATAGTTCGGTCCGGCTCACCGCTTCAAGTGAGTCAGCTTTTGATCACTTTCTCACCATTTAATCATCAGCCGCAAAATGTAATTTAAATCAAATATTCCTGAGGTTTAGATGGACATGAGGGTGAGTAAATGATGACACTATTAACATTTGAACAGGCTTATATATATATATATATATATATATAGATACACACACACAGTGGGGCAAATAAGTATTTGATACACTGCCCATTTTTCAAGTTTTCCCACTTACAAAGAATGGATAGATCTGTAATTTTCATCATAGGTACACCTCAACTGTGAGACAGAATCTAAAAAAAATCCTGAAAATCACATTGATCTTTCAGGTTTTGTGGCTGTCGCTGGGTAACACGGAGTTTCAGCTTCCTCCATAGATTTTCTATTGGGTTCAGGTCTGGAGACTAGCTAGGCCACTCCAGGACCTTGAAATGCTTCTTACGGAGCCACACCTTAGTTGCCCTTGCTGTGTGTTTGGGGTCATTGTCATGCTAAAGACCCAGCCACGACCCATCTTCAATGCTCTTACTGAGGGAAGGAGACTGTTTGCCAAAATCTCATGATACGTGGCCCCATCCATCCTCCCCTCAATACGGTGCAGTCATCCTGTTCCCTTTGCAGAAAAGCACCCCCAAAGCATGATGTTTCCACCCCCATGCTTCACGGTTGGGATGGTGTTCTTGGGATTGTACTCATCCTTCTTCCTCCAAACACGGCGAGTGGAGTTTATACCAAAAAGTTATATTTTGGTCTCATCTGACCACATGACCTTCTCCCATGCCTCCTCTGGATCATCCAGATGGTCTTTGGCAAACTTCAGATGGGCCTGGACATGTGCTGGCTTGAGCAGGGGGACCTTGCGCGCGCTGCAGGATTTTAATCCATGACGGTGTAGTGTGTTACTAATGGTAACTGTTGAGACTGTGGTCCCAGCTCTCTTCAGGTCATTGACCAGGTCCTCCGTGTAGTTCTAGGCTGATTCCTCACCTTTCTCAGGATCATTGATACTCCACGAGGCGAGATCTTGCATGGAGCCCCAGTCCGAGAGAGATTGACAGTCATCTTGAATTTCTTCCATTTTCTAATAATTGCACCAACAGTTGTTGCCTTCTCACCAAGCTGTTTGCGTATTGTCCTGTAGCCCATCCCAGCCTTGTGCAGGTCAACAATTTTGTCCCTAGTGTCCTTAGACAGCTCTTTGGTCTTGCCCGTAGTGGAGAGGTTGGAGTCTGATTGATTGAGTGTGTGAACAGGTGTCTTTTATACAGGTAACGAGTTCAAACAGGTGCAATTAATACAGGTAATGAGTGGAGGATAGGAGGGCTTCTTAAAGACAAACTAACAGGTCTGTGAGAGCCAGAATTCTTGCTGGTTGGTAGGTGATCAAATACTTATTTCATGCAATAAAATATAAGTTAATTATTTAAAAATCATACAATGTGATGTTCTGGATTTTTTTTTAGATTCTGTCTCACAGTTGAGGTGTACCTACGATGAAAATTACAGATCTATCCATTCTTTGTAAAACTTGAAAAATCGGCAGTGTATCAAATACTTATTTGCCCCACAGTATGTGTATATATATATATATACATACACTCACTGGCCACTTTGTTAGGTACAACTTGCTAGAACCGGGTTGGACCCCCTTTTGTGATGCATTTGCTGCCATGTGATTGGCTGATTAGCAATATGTTACAATTGAACAGGTGTACCTAATAAAGTGTGGCCGGTGAGTGTATATATAAAACTTATTCTATACATATATATAATTTTTATCGCTTTTTTTTCCTCCATAAAAAAGTAATATGTGTGCTTTTTCCCCTCAGAAAATAAAAGAAACAAAAAAAATCAGTTTTGGTATGAAACACAAATCTAAGAATTGTATTTGAAATTAGTGAAATATTCTAAATATCACGCTTTGCTACTCATTTTCTCAGCAAAAAAAATTATTCTGAAAATAGAATGCCTGAAATAATTTTTTTTAAATATATTTCACAAAAAAGTCAAATTTTTCCTTTTTCCATCTCCCTCAAAACTGTGTTCTGTCACTCTGTTTAAGCCTTGATACATAAGATCCAATGGAGTATACAGTTCTTTTAAAGCCATTTTGGGTCAATGATCTTTCCCAATATTCAGTGTCACTTTCTTCTTTATACATTATTATTTTCTTTGATTATTCATACTGAAGAGACAAATTTGACATGGCTGATGAAAGTAAATAATGTTGTGTACTTTTTCTTTATTCAAGTGATTTCTGTTATCCCAGTCGATTGGAGGTCGATGCCCCTGAATAGTATAAACACTGTGAATGTATTGCACTTTCAACTTAAAAAAAAAAATCAGCATTTGAGTGACTATTTTCCTTCATTCAATCATGTAACGCCTAACAGCCAAAGCAAATCTCTGGTAAAAACGACTGAAAGCATCATGCAAAGGTTTTTACAGGAACGTCAGCATTGAATTGATTTCTGTCAATCTGCACAAACTCTTAATGCAAAATAAGGCAACCTTTCACACCAGAAAGACGCGTGATAAATATCGAATGGAATGTTGTCCATGCTGTGAAGTGCAGGCAATTCAGTTTGTGAAATAAAAATATTTTCCTTCTGAGCAGAGTGGTGCTCTTTCTGTCCAGACTGAAAAAACAGCCCATCCGAAATTTGTGTTTCCGTTTATTGGAGTGATGCTGTTCTGAAAGTCACGAAGTAAGCCCTGCATGGACAAAAACATTTCAACTATTTACATTATGAGAATAACTGACTATGAACCAACCAAACATAATTAGCTTGCGTCTGCCAGCCAGTAAATCCTGTGCTACTTTATGAAGCATTAAAGCAACAGCTCTGCTCATCTCTTCTCAAAAAAAGTACACTGCTTATTACATTTCTAACATTAATTTTCAAGTGTAACACTCCTGTGATACTATACTCACTATGGCAATATTTTATATGAAACATCCTTTCAAAGTACAAATACAACCGCACCGAATGGATGGCCTCCAAAAAAAGAGTGCTAGAAGGAAGACAGCAGCTATGAGAAGGAAATTATAATAAAAACAGGCAGTATTATGACACTCTAAATGATCACAATTCAATTTTCAACCATTCTATCTATAATTTAAAAAGCGTTGGGAGGAAATGACTAACAGTGATTCATCAGATACACAATACTCATAAATCCATGCATATTCACAATCACTTATGGAAGCACTCAAACAGAGCAAGAGACACAACTCTCATTCAACCACTCCATGACGCCAAACAAAAACTCTTCACTGCATCAAAATCATCAGGAATAACAACGCTATGAAAGTGTTTGCACCATCACAAACTCTAGCTTGTCTTTCCTTTGAGCAGTGAAGTGGATTGCTGGAAGGTCACATCAGTAAAGGAGAGCCATCCTTTATCTTCAACAGATGAAGCTCAGTAGTCTGAAATGTGCTGGTGTCTTTCACTACCGGTGGTCTGTGGTCCTGCGGGCATCATATAAACTACAACAACACCTCAATCCAAACTTTAGAGAGGACAAGTCCACTGGTACTGAGGTCGCAGAACCGAATACTATTATTTGATTCAGTTTGATCAAAATTCATCCCATTAGAATTGAAGAAGTGAAGACTGTGCTCAGTTTCTAAAATCAAGCAACACATGGGGTGGGGGGGGTCTTAAATTAATAAAGTGGACTGGGATATGAATTATGGCAGCCCTCTGATATAATCCTGTAGTCAGAAAAAGCCTCTAACGAGCCCCCGCTAGGTCTCCTGAAATACCTCGGACACAGCTAACAACCAACAAATTGGTCTAGCAGCAAATTAGTGTGTGCTCGCACTTCTCCCAACCTCACCCGTTGGGCCTGTAAACTTAGTCTATGACCACAAATTGCCATTGTTTCCAGGCCGTAACAACTTCAGAAGGCGTTCAGTCCAACGACTCCAACATGTTCATCTGAACTATACACATAACAGTCTGCATGCGCTAATGCAAAACATATCTGTTTTTTATTAGCTGTACATGACTAATATTTTGATTCATTTTGTACAACAGTTGTAAATAAAGATTACACAGCTCTGCATGTTGAGAAAAAATAGTCAATGAATCAAGTCTCAAAAGTTTAATCACTAAAAGAGGTATTTATTCAAAATGCACGATTAAAGTTACAATCTGCAAATGAGTAGGTAAATAAGTCCAAATACGCAATTTAATATCATAGAACTTTACATAAACACAGTGTTGTAAACTTTTTGTTTTTTTCATGAAATCTGTAATTTTCTGCCACTGTTTAAAACACCCACGGATAGCATGAACATCTGGGACATGTTTGCATTCTCTTCTGTCTCTGGACATACTTGGAATCAGGATTTTGGCATAACAATATTATAACACTTATTAATATATGTGAACATTGGCTGCGAATTATACAAATATGTGTAACCCGACTCAGAGGAAGATATGAATTCAGGGGATGAAGGGATAAAATATATATATATTTTAAAAGCTAAAATGCTACAAAAGCATATTTTGTTAGAAAGTGTGACATGCTACAGCAAAATATGCACAGTTTTTGGAACAAGCACCCCAAAATTAATAAGAAACTAGTCTTGGCTTTCATTCATCAAATAGGATGCAGGGCAGTGTTATTGGAGTATACTTTATAAGAAAATTAAATTTCACTCCTTCTACTTCAAAATGACATGTTTAATTCAGTGCGTGCTTGCCATTTCTTTGTAATTATTTGTGAAATTTTCTAGCAATTTATCAGAGGAAACAGTTTCAAAGTACATAAATCAGACACAAAGGTCTTGGCAACAGTTACTTTATTAAAGAAATGAAGATGAGGAGGTTTAAAGAAGTCAAACTAGTATCATGTTTCACTGTGAAAAGCTGCAATGCGTTTAATGTGGAAAAGTACTAACGCGGCACATGTGTAAGCGCTTAAATATACAAGGAGACAGGGTCTCTCTTAGTGGACTTGGTTTACAGTAATTTGCCAGCTGCAGTTTCTGTTTGCGTGGGCTTCCCTCGGGCTCTCTCCTCCCTTCTCCTCTGAAGAGTTTGCTAGCAGATCGACAGAGAAGAAGACAAGAAATCATGGTTTCTGAAAAGTTTTACTTGCGCTTGCTCACCTTTGTGACCCTATTGACTGTACTGGCACTCTCGGGTAATGTTTTTCTCCCTTTTCCTCCTTTTTCCCTCTTTTATCCTTCCTCGTTCTTTCTTGCACTTTGCAGCTCACTTTGTCTTTCATTCAAAAATGTCTGCTAAAAGTTTCTTGCAGTCTAGTTATGTCTTAAGTATGAATGTGGGCGATTTCACCGATAGAAAAAGTGGGAAAGGTCAGTAAATGTACTGTGAGCAGAAATGTATTTAATTGTTTGGTCTGTGGATGTGCACTTTAAAGACAAAGAATTATGTTCTGATCATCAAAAAACATTAAATGTGTGAAAGGAGGAGTGATGCAATGTATATATACATTTTAAATAATAATACAAAAATGTTTACAGTGTATATGTTTGTAATTTTAAAAAGGTGTGTAAAAACTATTTAAAACGTATACATTATATAAATCTTTTAAAACTGAGTTTTTGATCTTTTCTAGATGTTGCAAGTGAGAACACTCTGGAAAAACTCTTGATGAAAAAAGGTGATTTTTTTATTTTATCAAAATATTCACAAATGCAAGACCATATGGAACCCTTCTCGATGTTTTCTGAAAACATGTCTGAATATATTATATAGTTTTGCAAAATGTATCTAGTTTAATTTATGTTAAGTTATCTTCTGAAAAAAAAAAGCGTTTTGCATGTACTCACTGATAATAAAATGAAACCTCGATTGGCTTTGTCTCCCGCTAGCGGACGGTGATGTAAAGCCAGCTGCAGCCGTGGCTGTGACTCCCTCCAGGGCAAAACAGTTCCTGGCCTCCCTTAAAAGACCCAAAAGGAACCTGTGGGACCGTAGCCGCCCTGACGTTCAGCAGTGGATCCAGCAGTTCATGTACATGGGCTTTGATGAAGCAGTGAGTGCTTGTTGTCATTTCTTAAAACAAATATTTTGGATGTGATTAATCACGATTAATCGTTTGACAGCACTAATAAAATGTCAAAAAGGTAAATTACCTTTAAATATCATAATAAATAACACAATACTTTTGATTGTCAGGCTAGTTTTAATACCAGTTACTGAAATATAAGTAATATGCTAATTTAAAGGGTTGAAACAATTTCCATAAAGATATGGTTTATACAACACTGTCTCTGTATATTTCACTTTTCTATCACCTGCATATTTTTGAAGGATGTAACTATTTCCATAAATATTAAATGAACGACACAAACGTAATAATGTGCAAATAACCAGTCGTTATTGCAAAATAAACACCAACCAGGTGCTCCGGCGGACTCCCGATGAGAAACGTCTGACCTCACTCATTAAATGGATTCTTCCAAAATAAATGAATAATTAATAGGCATGCAATATTCATTTGTGTAAATTATCTTTTAGAAACTGAAAACCCAAAACATGAGCACAGCTGTATGTATGAAACTGCTATATTTTTGGAATGTCCTGATTGACTCATGACTTTTATGCATGTGACATCTGACTTTCAGACTTCTGGGATTTATATTTGAACTTTTCCTCCCATTTCCTTCAGAGACTTGAAACGGATCTGGCCTACTGGATGGACCACTTCCAGTCCAGTGACCAGGGTCGCCAGCATCACTACGATGAAAACTCTCCCATTGGGCCTCGCAGCGCCGGCTCATACAGGCACGGGGCAAATGTCAACTATGACTACTACTAAAACACCAGAGACATACCGCTCTGATTTACCACACAGTGATGTCAGCTTGCTTCTACCTTCTGTAAATGGAAATAACAGAAAAAAATCAATTTTAATAGTTCACACATAAATGAAGAATGTCATCATTTAATTGAAAATTATAACTTACCAGAAAAATATCATAAAAGTAGTCTATAGTAGTAGTAACCACTGCCATACATCATATACCTTTATGTATGAAAAGACTGAAATTTAGGTCATTGCCAGTAATCTTGTCAAATCGTATTTTTAGCTTGAAAGCCCGTCTTTTTATACACTTTCATTATATGGAAAAGAACAAGAATGTTCTAAAAAAATAAAAAGTCATCTCTGGGTGAACTGGGTGTCTGTCTGTTATTTCAAAAGGCTGGAAAGAGTTACAATAAAGACCACACAACCTAGGTAGTGTTTCTTTGTTTTTGAAAGAAATGATTACTGTTATTCAGCAAGGACGCACTACATTGATCAAAAGTTACATTTATAATGGCAAAAAATTCCAAAACTGATAATGCATGTTTCTTGAGCAGCAAATCCACATATTAGAATGATTTCTGAAGATCATGTGACACTGAAGGACTGGAGTAATGATGCTGAAAATTCAGCTTTGACATCACATGAATAAATTACATTCAAATAGAAAACAGTTATTTTACATTGTATTCATATTTCACAATATTACTATTTTTGATCAAATAAATGCAGCCTTGATAAACCAAAAATGACTCCAGACAAAAATCAGTGGCGAACGGAGAAAAGAAAACAGAAATGGATTTATAAACGGGAATGCAGAAAAAAAAGAATTAAGCAGGACAGAGAAAGTGAGATTAAAAATAGAAAACAGTCAAAGTCACAGTAAATATTTTATTAAAATATTATTTTCACCTGAAATCAATTATAGGTTCAAAGTTCTGTATGAAGTTTCACAAAGGTAACAACAGATTTTTCTCAAAATCATCACAAAGTTTAAATCAGAAAGAATATTTTCCAATGCTTTTCTTTCATCCGTGTCCTCATTTCTTGGCAGAGCTGGATGAGGTTTCCTGCTCCAGACAGACATTCAAGATCTTTAAATAGTCTGCAAATGCTAATTTCCATAATTTTCTGCAGGTGTCCATTCAGCAATAACACACCGCTAGCTTTACCAATGATAAAAAAATAGATCACATCAATTAAAACAGCACAGAATGTAAACACAACAAAAATGCACATGAAGATCCAAGCGTGCTTTAAATAACAGACAGACGACTGACAAACCAAAGTGCAAGGCAAAGTCTGTAAATCGATATCTTTGAGGCACATTTGACTGAAAAACAAACTCTTTAGAGACCGCTCTCTGCCTGAGCTGCTTCTCAAAACATTTGCACAAAACCAGAAAAATTTTTTTTTTATTTCTTCTCAAAAAGATGCTTCTGTTAGTGGGAGGTGGACAACCCACGCTGTAAAATAGCCGCTGGACGTCTAGGGTCCTTCAGTATCCCAGAGGTCAACACAATTCATCAGTTGTGTCTGGGTCTTCCTTTTTTCATCCGTGCAGCCTTGGGTTTGGGTATATACTGATTGTTGGCTTGATGCTCCAGCTCTCTGCTGAAGTACTGGATGGTTTTGTTCAAGCCTTCCTCCAGTGGCACCTGCAAACACACAAATCACATCTTATTAAACCGACTGATCTGAATACTGAATCCACAATAACTGAGCCTGTCGTAAAAATAACTAAACACACACTAATGTAAATGTGCCTACAGATTAGGGATGCTCATTTCCCTGACCGACAACCACTGCTCGTTATCCTAACAATAGCCGTTAACGGATACAATTAGAATAATAAAGGAGTATTAAATAAAAATAGAATGGACAAGCGTCTGTGATGATACATTAAAATATAACAAGCCTAACTCAGTGTAGGCCTACGTGTTTATTTAAGTAACATGTGGACATGCTTGTAGGCCTATAGATAGACTGGAGTGCTGTCTGTGAACTATTAGACCCGCGACAAAAACACAATCACAAAAATCCCGTCAACTTGCGGTTTGGGACTTTATCCACTGGTCATGTGTTTCTATTCACAGGCAGCATTGAGCAATATAGCCAATCACAGACATCTCTGGATTTCACAAATGCAAGCCACTCCCCCCACCCAAATAATATACCAATAATAATAAAAAATCTTAAACCGTTTAACTGATAGTATTAACTGGTTAAAATTCGTACTTTCGGTTAATGGTTAAATGGTCAATAGGAGCATCCCTATTACAGACACTAATGAACTATATTATTAGGAAGAATTCATATTTCAGATTATTAATATAAATAAAACTAAGAATTTTTATATAAATTAAAAACATGATAACACTAAAGGCATATGTTTCTTGTCTTATTGTAGAGCATATTAAATAAATAAATCGAATAAATAAAAATATATGTGAACGCATAAAATGTATAAGAATAGTGGAAAGATAAAAACAAATAAATAAAAAATATACAAATTAATCTCTTTTAAAAACCTATAAATGAAACATGTATTCATAGAGTTTAGTCTTCAGGATTATGAATCGATGGCCCTAATATTCATGACGCTCAGTTCATAACTCACCACAGGTTCCCAGCCCAGAAGCATCTTGGCCTTGCGTATGTCTGGCCGTCTTCTCTGTGGATCATCTTGAGCTTCTGGAAGGAACTGAATATGACTGCGGCTCACTGAGGAGACAATCAGCGGTGAGCGGTTCATTTAATCAGATTCTATAACTTCATCTGAAACTGTACATCATTTTCTACTCACCAACTAGACTCTTAATAAGCTGCGCAAACTCTAGAATGGTGTGTTCCTCTGGATTGCCCTAGAAGACAAGAGTTTCGGTTAATACTACTTATTACATATGATAATATATTTTTTACATTTCAAGTTGAATGAATTATTAATATATCATGAATGAACATTAACACTGGATTATTAAATACTGTAACAAAATCTAGTGCTGAATCATTTAAAACTAAATGGACAGGTTTCTGTAATTAGTCAATTATGATTCATAGTTCTAGTTAAAGTTCTAGAAATGTTATTGTTTTTCTCAATTTTATTCACTTTTTGAATAAATTATGAAATTTGTATTATATAATTATTTCAGGTTGTTTGATTTATTTTAGCACATCACGCTAAACTAAATGAAAATTATAAATGTTTCCTTGCTAACTAGCAGAAAAAAAGAATAGATTTTATTATTTCAGTTGATTATTATTTTAAATCAAATCTTTTTGTTTGTTTTAGTTAACTATAATAAACCTGTACTGATGCATCAGTTAGGACGTTTGTATTATTTTCCTCAATTTCTAAGGATAAAATAACCATGACAGTACAACTGAAAGCCAGACCTAAACTGCTAATTACTGATTTGTTTCTATTTAACATTTATTAAAAGAGTTTTATTACGGAGTATTTAAAAATATATACAGTATATAATAAAAACTCAACATGCTAAACTCACCAGGTTAACTGGACTGCTGATGTTACTGTTCATCAGGGACACCAGGCCGTTCACCAGATCACTGGGGAAGAAAAAGAAACCACTAAACCAGAGTGTGTGGCGTCTTGACAATCACAGTGGAAGGACGAGCAAATGAACTAAACAGAGATAACATGATACAACTATTTACGCTTATTCATTTAATAGAGGCCTTTGGCAAAATACAAATCTGGCTGAATGAACGAGTCACAGTTCATTTTCTCTTCAGGATGTGAATTCCTTCAGTGTGTGTGTGTGTGTGTGTGTGTGTGTGTGTGTGTGTGTGTGAACACAGCGGGGCAGCAGAGATCTCGCTAACACACCAGTGCAACGTTCAAACATTCAGACATTCATTCAGTAACAGATTTTCAATGTAAGATTTCCAGCACACATCATAGTCCATTCAGTCTCAGAGGTGACAGCATAATGATGCTAAGACCATTAATAACAGTCTCAAGTGCTGTCATCTACACCTCCACAAGAACAAAAGAACCAAACCAACCCTGCTAGTGCAGGTCGAGCGTAAATTACGATGATTAAGAGCTTTTAATTATATATCCTGAGGCTTGATTGGACGTAATGCAGACTGTGAATAATGAATGGTTAAGGCTAGCAAGGTCAGTTGAGGAACTGGAGAGTACAAACTTGTGGATACTTATATTTTATTACATTCTTGAGAGTCCCGACAGCCTACGGCGAGAGGAAGCTTAAAAAAAAGTGTGCAATCTTCCTTAAGTTCAGCTTCTATAATAACTGTCCAATACACATGAGAAATGATAAAGCCTTTATTCGATCGATTGGTTTCTAAAGACCCTTTCCACGATTCTCAGAAGCAGAACGTCAAAGTTGGGTAAGAATCTATTGTGGTGAACTGAAACTGAAACAAATAGATTTTTTTTGCGTTCCCATTTGCCCTAATGAAAAAAAATGGTAAGTGTTTCTATGACTTTCCAAAAGAAGGAACAGATATAAAGACTGATTATTGTCAGGTTCGCATTCACTCGCTCAGCCGTTTTATTACAAACACTAATGCACCAGCATTAACTAGTTTTCTGTAATTTAATGCCAAGATTACAACACATAATATATGTACATTACATTAAAACAACTATTTAATATTACAAACTTTGCTATATTTACGATGGTAATACTGTATGTCATTACAGTCTGTCCACTTGACCTTGTAGCCCCACCCACAGTGAAATGTCATCGGCTCAAAATGCCACTCGTCCTTACTGTACGGCTCTTCAAACACATCAAACGAAGCGGTTTTGATGCTTGACACAGTAATGGCTCAGTGTGGACGAGTGGCTGGTTGTTGGAAAAATTGCTAGCTGCTTAGTGCCTGGTTATTAAATAATGTTTTAATAATAGTTTTTTAATAAATTTTTTTTATATCTTTTCTACATGTTCTAGATCTATAAACTGGTCATTTCCATGTGCAAATGTGTTTAGCACATGCACACAAACCTCTGAATAAGCTGCCACGTAGAGCGTTATATTGTGCAAGGCAGTCATGAATCCATTATTATATAGGACAATGCAATGTGAATAGCATTATGTTCAGGTAAAACTGGCAAGGGTAACATTCTCTTACCAGGTCTTTTCTCAAGCTGTGTGCTTTACAATCCAGCATAAAGCATGGAGGGGCTGTCAGAAATGTTCTGAATTAACTTATAAAGAGGGTTGACAGAAATATAGTCATGCTTAGTCAAATATCACTCATACTTATTTTTTGGCACATACAATGGTAAAAAAAAATCCCAGTTTTAAATGAATAGAAGGGCTTGACCAGCATCGTTTCAAATTTTCCTGTTCACATCCAATTTGAAGAAATGGACCGCTATGCACGGTTGGAGTACGCATTTTTATGCAACTACAATTTCACACTTCAGAAGATCTAACAACTGGATTCGTCAAGTTTGCCAGGTTTCTAAAATTATATGCAAGACTTGTTGAAATTATCTAGGTGTCTATTTGCTGAATGCCGACGGTATATGGAAATTATTATAGCATTTGCCTTTGTATTGCTAATTATAGAAAGGCAAACACTATAACACTTTTCATTTAGTTAGTATTTTCTCCAAAATATTTTAGAAGACAGAACTGTTCAGAGAATAAGAGCTCTTTGTGCATCTGCACTTAGCCGCTGGTATTCTCAGTGCAGTCAAAATAAAAGTCCCGGCACTGTACAAATAAATATATCTTCTCACGCTTCACACGCTGGCGATTTGATTTGATTGATTTGATTCTATATTATTTTGGATATAAATCAGGTACAGTACATGGCAAATTTTCTCAAGGAAAAATCATTCGACTAATGCTGTAAAATATACATGAGAGTCAGTTGGTACTACATTACTATAATTTTTAAGGTTAAAATTAGCTGATATGTATACAAACACTCAATTAAGTTTTTATAACATTAAAGTTAAAAAATAAAAAAGTTCTAAATATTGGCTGAAATATCATCCTTAACAACTAATTGTAACACCGCCAATGGCAGGGTTTCTGTATTTAGAATCCCACCACTTCCTGTCTCTCTTTCTCTGTACTAACGAATAAAAGAAAAATCACTAAAATAACCATTTAAAAAAGAGAAAATTTTCTTGAAGTCACAGTTCATGGTACACCAAAGAATTATAATTCTGTTATAATTTTCTGACAAAACGTCTTGTGTTCCATGGTTAAAGAAAACAAGCAAACTAAAGGTTTAGAATAACATAAGGTGGAGTAATACAGGGCAGAGTTTTTATTTGTGAGGTGAACTATTCCTTTTAGATGCGCGCGAGCCACAAGAGCTGCCTTTGATTTGTCAATACAGCTGGAATTGATAGATGTGAATTGGTCTCTTTCCCTTTAATAACACTATGAGCTCAATCATACAGGTCAATCTTCTCTTCACTGAGTGAACACTGCTTATATGAGATAACACTTCTGTATTTATCTTTAGGATGAATCAGACCAGAGCTGCAGCAATATCTCCTTGAGCGGCGTGGGCTCTGACCCTGGGAGGGGTATCAACGCCTGTGGAAATCCACCTTTTCAAACAAGTGCCATGTTTATATATGAGTTCACTTTACCACTGATCATCTCATCTTTTCTTTAGTGTGATGTTTGACTGCTATCTTCTCTTCCAGATCATATATAGTATATTCATATTTAACTTTTGATATTGAAGCTAGACATAAGAATTACTGGCATCAACTACTGGAAATGTATTATCATGACAACCTTATTCAGAATTATTCTTACACAATAATTAAAGAGGCATATCACTCTGTCCCACGAGCAGCTCTGGGGCTCTCTGATCACTGTTTGGTTCATCTTATACCGACCTACAGGCAGAAACTCAAAGCAGCTAAACCTGTTATAAGAACTGTTCTTAAAACTGTTATTGTCTCTCAAAAGAAAGAGTCACAGAGACTCAAAGGTTTGTCCAAGAAGTCGCTAGATTTGTCTTCTAGTCGCTTTTTTGGGAAAAAGTCGATAGAGGGGTCTGAAAAGTTAATAAATCTAGCGACAAATTCGCTAAGTTTGCAACACTGACGACGGCATATAATATCCGCATTCTGATTGGTCAGATCACCTGTCAATGAAGCTCCTTGCGAACGGTGATTTGATGAAATACTCGTGATGTCAGATCAAGAAGACATTTACAAAATTCCTGACACCAATGGTGAAGACCATACAACACTAACTTCCACAAACAGGGTTGATGCTACAAGAGGTCTCTGCCAGGTCTCCCTGCCACAATGATATATTTGACCAAACTACACCAACAGACTGGGAAATCACCCTTCTTTTCCTCAGTGACAGGTTTACCTTAACTAAGCTCAGATTCAATGAAAGCTACCCCCCAATCTGCTTGCAAGTGACCGCTTTCCTTGCTATACAGTAGGGGGCGCTGTCACAGTCCTTCTAGTACAGCATCGCTGCATCCAAAAACATGTAGACGTTTTATATTTTGACCCACATTCAAGTGTTGAATATAAACGAATGAATGCAGCTAGAATATTCTTAACAGTGGTTCTGTTCTTTCTTTAGGCCATAAGGTCATTAATTTTTTGTTTAATCCCGTTCCCATACATGGGGTATTAAATTATTTTCATTCCAATAAAAAGATCTATTGGTTTTGAGCAAGAAAATAAAAGTCCTCCATGTGTAATCCTGCAGTTTATTTTTATTAGAGTTTAAAGTCGGCAATAGTTCTTCCCTCGTGTAAACGTATTTTGATCGTTAGTGATGAGTCTTGCGTCACGTGCTTCCTGCTAGACCAATAAAGAGGTCGCTTTTCGGAACGACATGTAAACATGAGTCTAAGATGTCTGTGCCCTTGTCATCACTACAGAGTAGTGAAGATGAGGAACTTATGGCCAGACCTTCAAAACGATGGAAAATGTATTATAAACAATGCTATAAGCATCTAAAAGGAGGAAATACAAAACCCCGGATCCAATGAAAGAGTTCAAGCAGATAAGTTTCAATTTAATATTTAGATCTTCTGTTATGATTATTATTCCATATTTTAATTTGAATGTCGGATTGAAATAAACATCGCCGTTATTAGCAGAGTTAATTGTTAGCATAAGCGCGGCTAACTCTACTACAATGAGCATTAGAATGAAGTTTCTTTATTAACTATTTAAAGCTCCTATAACTTTTATTAGGGTAAAAACTAGGAGGACATGATGGTATGTACTATTCTTGCACACCAGAGGCTTGTAAATGAATTGTGAATCTAAAATATGCATGTTAGAGAACGTACAAATGGTTAACAGTGTTTGTCAAATCAATCCGTCAGAAAAGCAGTTCTGAGCTTGTCTTGGTTAGTTGTTATTATTCGCTGGATAACTAGCAGGTTTTGAAAGCCCTTTAAAATGAAATATGTACACAGTTTGGATTAAATGAAAGTAAAATCAAATTTTATCTCCCGTATAGACTTTACAATAAGATACCATTCATTAACACAACTTTATGTTATTATCTTACATCAACTTACAGTGAGCGAACAATATATTTTTACTTGTTTAATTAAAACACTTGTTCATTCGTGTTTGTTCATTAAATAATTTGAACAGATTGAACTTTTGATTTTATATATTAGTATATTTTGAAATTAACCCCAAGAAGAAGAATTGCTATACAACTATTGTTTATTGTTAGGTCATGTGATCTAACAAATGGAATCTTATTGTAAAGTGTTTTTAATGCAACAGTTTCCTTCTATTTCATATACACTTTTCTTAAATATATGTAATTTTATCTAAATTTATCATAAAAGTCGAAGTTTATTTACTGAAATGTTTATATTTTAGCTGTTGTTAATAGTCTAATGTTGCATTTGGTCAGACTCAGCCCATTTCTTTACTTAAGTATACTATATTTTCCTTTTACAGCTGCTGGAAGATCATGAAACACTTCAGAAAACCCTAAAACAGACAACAGTCTACCGATGTTTTTCAGCGGCAGCAGAAATATGACAAAAACTTTTGGGTGAAACTTGTTTTCATACTTTTATTACTTATGGAAAAACTTGAAACAATTTAAAATAAGAATAAAGAATGGCATTTATTTTTGTACAGTTTATTTTTGTTTAACTTTATTAATAAAATTAGTTTTTTTAATTAGCAAATTATTTTGTTTTGCTTTAGTACCGAAATTGGTACCGAAAACCGTGGATTTTCACTGGTATTTGTACCGGATACTGAAATTTTGGTACCGTGACAACACTAATGTGTACCATACATACAATATACCAAAAATAATAAAAATAATACCAAAATTTCAATTCCGTCATAATCTATTATCTATAGTCTATTATTAACCTGTCATTTCAATTTTCACATTTTAGCAATAACAACACATTTAATTGCTTTATTTTTGTTCTCATTTTCATTTTTAATAATGAACCTACAGAAATAACAAATAAGTTTATGGATTGATTTATTTATGATGAGAACAGATGTGTTTTGTGTGTGTGTTAGGAAACGTGATCATATTTGTAACATTTAGTAATAATTTTGAATGTTAATTGTTCAATATGTACATTTAATAATAACTAAAAAAGTGTGTGTGTGCTCCGGCGTGATATATATACACACACACACACGTAATGATATACAAATACATTTCTCACTTCCCAAGAATGCCACAGTTCCATTTATATCACATGGTGACGAGTCCAAAGCCCATTAATAACTGATACATTTGCTTCCACCAAAGCACCACTACATTATCTGTCTGTACACAAACTCTGCAGCCTTTTAAATAAAACAACAGAGTTCAGCCTTTGAAATACTTTCAACGCAATTACCAGAAAGCACTGGTAATCTCATCAAAAGCAGACCTCCGTCCTTGAAAATGCTATGGAGCAATCTGTCAGGAAGATCTGTTTTTCATTAAGAGAAAACATGCTGTCAGACTCATGTTAATACTTGTGTTTGTTCACGTGTTTCATTTGTGCTGTTCTATTGATATTACAGAGACCAGATGGGCTTGTTTCTCTGCTCTTATCATTCAGATGCACAAAAACATTAAAAAGGAATAATACAGAAAACTAGGTGTCATGAAAACAGATGGAAATGGGGAAAAAGGGACAGATGGATGTGTTATAAATCTTTGTTCATGGCTGTAGTTTTATTCTTTGCCAATTCATGAATGCTGACTTTAAACGCATCTTTCGCAGATCATTTTCTTTTTCAGTCACTTGTGGACACTTTGAACATTAACATTGAACAACTAGTTTATATTTTGTTGTTTTTATATTCATCCTAATTACTCTTTGTCCTCTTTTTGCTGTAGATAGATACAAAACAAATGAAAACACACACATACATTTTATTTCATTTTTTTTGTCATTGCTTACCTCACATACTGGAAAGCTCTTGTCTGAGAACCTGAACCGTAAACCTGAAAAAGGCAAAACAAACCGAATCAGAATTATACCCCAGAGCACACGCAGCAAGAGAAGAAGCTGCTACAAGGCGACTGAGGAACAGTAAATCAGTTTTTAAAATCCTCAAGTGAGCTGAAGCGTTTACAATAAAGTGCATTCACATTTAAGGGTGATTCTACACCAAGAGACTTTATGTTCCACGGGCCGATTTTTGTATTAAAATAAAAGTTTTTTATTTTTGGTATATGAAGGTCACATTAAAACTGGTTTCAATTTTCTTTGCTATTTTTCAATGCATTGTATGGTTGGTTAGAAAAAAACCATGGTTGGTTATGGTTAATTACAAAAACCATGCCATTATGCAAATGTGAAAATATTAGAGTGCATTTAAAATTAGCCATAGGAAAAAAAATATGTTTAATTGCAAAATCATTAATGCCATTTACACAACCATCTGTTTTTTTAATAAAAATAATTAAATTGTCATTTGAGATGATTTTTGATAGTTAAGAGAAAAGTCAGCATTCTGTATGGATGCCCACTCACACTGTTTGTAGATAGAAAAAAAGAAGGGATTTAAGGTAAATTAAAGTGTGTTTTATAGCAGTTTACAAATTTAAGTATCACATTGAGTCAAAGCAGGATTTAAGAGTTAGGAGGTATAATTAACGCTGTATATGGCTCATTATTTTAATGAGGTGAATGGGTCTTACCGTCAGCGGCTCTCCCTGTAAAGCCTGCAGAATGAAATTACTGACCACTCTGCCATCGTTCATGTGCATGCGAGACCCGAAGGTGTTGAAGATCCGAGCCACTCTCACCTCCACTCCTTCCTGTGAGAGACAAACACACGCAAACCTCATTAACACCACGAGTGTTCATCTGCAAGTGTTAATTATTCAGTGAACATGCAATAATAGGTTTATGTGTGCCAGGATTATATGCAGCTGAAGCTCTAGATGTATTACTAGCGTTTCACTGAATTTATTTATTTTTTATACTGCAGTCATACATGAGATCCTGATATCGATATCTTCAAATTTTAATCTAGGATTCTAAAGCCACAAGTTGAATTGCTTCCATTCGTTCCTAATTTAAAAATAAAGTAGCATCATAACAACTGGACTGAAAAATGTGCATGTATTTCAGAATGTGTTATTATTTGGTCTGTTTGCCCTTTTGCTTTATTGACAGGAGCACTTGAGCGTCACAAATATTAGTGGGCCGATCTATTAACACACTCACATTAAGTATGGATGGCATTTGTGATTAACACAGTGACAGACAGCATCTCATTTCAAGCAAATGTGACATCAATCATCACGTTTCCTCGACCCACCTGCCCAAATGGTAGAAACCCTCTTACCAAAAAGCATGTGGCTCACACATTTCAGAGGTGCTGGTCATTGATGGAGGGCCTGTAGCTCTGTCAGCATCACAGAGGAAGACATGCAACTCTTTCATGCTTTTGCATCATGCAAATGCTTTTATATTTCTAGCATTTCATCTCACAATTTACTTTGGGCTGAAAAGACAGCAAACAGTATTGGTAATAATGAACCATTACCCATCAACACCCTCAGCTTAAGGTCCTTGGACTACTATTTCTGACCATAAACCTTAATAGACCATAATCGATTATAGCCTACTGATGTCATTCGCATACATGCTTGTCACGCGAGTATTAAAAATGCACTCTATTTTTAAATCTGAGCTTGATCTTTTCCTGCATGTGACACGTGCGCGCTAGAGACAATCTGGCTTCATTGCACAGAATATGCGCTGTGAGACATGCGTTTGCTTGACTGTGCTTCCACTCGCTGTTATCTTAGTCTTTTACTTTAGATTTGCTTTCATTAATGCCGTTTGGAATGCAGTATATATTAGATGCACGAAACTCAGCACACTTTGTGTTTGTTTGTCCTGAAGCTCGCTGCTGCTGTTAAATGCACTTGCATCTCCGAATACTTTTAGGATTGGGAATTAATGTGTAAACAGACAGTTATGTTTCTAGAACAGGACAAAACATCTGATATGTTGAAACAGATCTGTGCATTAGTGTGAATGCAGCATATTAAAGCTGCCACTGTCTATGATCTCATCAGTAATAATCAAATGGCAATAATGCGGAGGGAAAAAATTAAAACCCATAACTATGTTTGTCTGTAGACTTTTGGATACTTAAAGCACTCTCAGATACTAAAAGTGCTTTTTGTTTATCACTTGTAATTGTCTTTTCCCCCCTTTATAACTTTGATTGCTTGTATGTTTTAAAGCTATATTTACTTTAATTCTTAACAATAATTAAAAAATAATGTATTTATTATTAATGAATATATTAATTTATTAATTCACATAATTATTTTAAAAACTAGCCTGCATATATCATTTAATACAAATGCACAAAGTACATTTGAATAATGTGATGCATTGTGATATCGAATCGTTGACATGATAATCGTAATCGAATTGAATCGTGAATCCAGTGCCGATTCACACCCCTAATGTTAATATGAAGGAAGTTTCCCTATCGATTTTTCACAGGTGTCACAGGTGTTTTATCCACATTTTGTATTGCACATTGTATTGCGTTGTGTTTCTAGGGTTGAAGGAAATGTCCTCGAACCTAAAGGAAAACATACTGGTATTTTTCTGTCAGGACATTATCAGTTTTTCTATGGATTTTTTTGTTACAGTGTAACAAGCATTATCAGAAAAAAAAACAGACTTCATTTCTAATATAGTTTAATTAGTTTGGAGTAAGGCAGCATATTTAATTTCCATAGAGCAGTGACATTCATTCACACCGATACGCTGATTACTATCAGCTTATTGAAATAACCCTTTTTACTGGTTTACATGCAAACCAATTACCTGGCAGCACAAGCAGATGATATGTACATGACTTTCTTAATAAAATCAAGTTATGCCCTAGTACTGCTGTCACAACAAAATGACCATTTCATTTATGTAGTCAATGTGAGGTACGGTATTAAGGCATTATAATATACAAATTAAAAGCACAGAGCATTTCCAGATGTCAGTGGGAAACCTGTATGGACACAAAACATGTTTGCTGTTTCTATGACTCCCCCACTTCTCTTCAGGCTAAACAAGTGAAATGTTCATGGTTACTAAACAGACACGATGGGATTCTAACAGATACTAGTTGTTTACATTTTTGCACATGTGTGACCCTGGACCACAAAACCAGTCATAAGTGTCAATTTTTCGAAATTTTAATTTAAACGTAAGCTGAATAAATAAGTTTTCCATTGATGTATGGTTTGTAATGATAGGACAATATTTGGCTGAGATACAACTATTTGAAAATCTGGAATCTGAGGGTGCAAAAACAATCTAAATACTGAGAAAATCACCTTTAAAGTTGTCCAAATGAAGTTCTTAGCCATGCATATTACTGGTAAAAAATTACTTAAATATATTTACGGTAGGAAATATATTAAATATCTTCATGGAACATGATCTTTACTTAATATCCTAATGATTTTTGGCATAAAAGAAAAATGTATTATTTTGACCCATACAATGCATTTTTGGCTATTGCTACAAATATACGTATCCCAGCGACTTAAGACTGGTTTTGTGCTCCAGGGTCACATTTATGTTCTTCTTCATATTTCTATAAATGCTGTCATGTTAATGTTGCATTTTAAGAAATACATTTTGAAAAGTGTATAAAACATATTAAATTGAAAATGGATTAAATTATAGAAATTATATTCAAATGAAAACAAATGTCCACTCAGAAGAGAAGCAATGTGAGGGAGTATTTTGACTTAGAATAAAACAGAAAAGACTGGTTACAAGAGAAAACACGCATGCAATTTTATAATGGTTTAAAAGGGAAACATTACACATTTCAAACGACAACAGACCCGATATAAATATCCAAACACATAGAATACCCTAAACTAATGTGTAGTTATACATGTACGTTGATGTCAAGCTTTTCTGGAGATTTTGCCACCTGTCATGTATACAGATTATGTCATACGCAAGAAACGCATCCAAACCCAGACACGTAAACAGTTGCCGTGGTAATGAACTCTGACTTCTGACCAACTTATGCAAACAAACTTTTATTTGATTCTGTTTATAGGAGCCTATAAATAGAGAGACTGCTGACGTACAGGAGGACTAAGTCACATCTAATTACTCATGAATCATGCTGTTTTTAATCCAGAAGAAGACTATACAAATAAATCTAAATTAATTAGACTTCAAAATATTTTCAAAATTCATTCAGGTTTGGAACAACATGAGGATGAGAATATGATTTTAGTTGAACTATCACTTTAAAGGGGTCCTATTATGCTTTTTGAATTTTAGTCAGTATATACAGGTATATGCCGACACAAATAGTGCAAGTCTGTGGGACTATGGTATAAATAAATTCAACTGTAAAACAGTTTCACTGCAATTCATGTTATAATGTTAGAATTCAATTCAGGTGTTAAAGAAAAAAAACAAATCCTGAGCCTGAACTTTTTTCCTGGTATGGGGTTTGTTTCGGGGGTGGACACATGTGGAGTTATTTGGCAAACAAAAAAAGAACATTATTTGAATATTTTTCCTTGAAACTAGCTCAGTTTTGTTCAAATAAATAATGGTAAATTAAATAGTAGGAAATTAATATGAAATAGGAAATATACAAAAGACAGTTTACTACAGAAAACTACAGTTCAGTTCTATTATTAACAACAAAAACAATAAAATGCTCCAAGAACTGGAAACTTAAAAGAGTTCGTACAGATACTGAAAAATGAAATTCCAGGACTTTAAGCACTACTTTTTGGTTTTCAAGGACTAAAATAAATCAGAGATCTCACTTATCAAACACCATTATTATCTTTCAAATTCTAATTAATAAAATAATACTACAAAATGGTACAAATAAAGTGCAGCACATGCAAATAATGCAATGACTGTGGCAACTTTAACATTTGAAAGGATACTACGGCAAAGTTATCACTTTCATTATTCCTTATGATTGACCTGAAGAATGAAAGCTATATCGTACTTGGAAAATTATGAGCTATATCAACGCTTATCGACACTAGAGATGTGACAATGCACTTAACTCATGAGATGAGACATAATACAGATACCTGGTTCACGATATTTTAATACTATTTTAAAGAACTTTTCAATGACAGAATATTTGTCTTTTAATCACAAAAAGTAAAACAATGCAGTTGTATTTTGAAATGTTTTAACTAATAGATTATTTTGGATAATCAAGGAATCTACTGATTATTTTGAAAATTTCATAATTTTTTTTAGTAATACAAATAAACCTAAGTGAAAACAAGGCTTTAATATGACTATATTTACATACAAACTAACAAATAGGCAATAATAATTGGCTTAAATAAAGTATCAAAACCAAGTAATTACATGGTTTTATTGAACCACACACCAATATGCTTATAATATGAACATAACCAACTTAAGTAGGCCTACATGATGTGTTATAACAAAAAGCCTTCCAGCAGAGGGCGCCAAGGGCCTGGTGTTGTTTCACTTTATTTCATTTCACATGCAAACTCAGAACAAGGGTTTACACTTTTATTTTGAAATCACGATGTACAACAAATCGCATATAGAAATATGTTGGTGTATTATCCTTTGTTGGCATAGGTTTTATAAATGATTTACGTTACAAATCTAGTGAGATAACGCACACTGTTTTTCCCAGATTAACTAAGAACAGCATATACAGAGGAAGAGTTTGGCGCCTTTCACACATACTGTCTTTACTTATGCTGCCTTCACTTGCTATCAGAATTATCGAATACATTTGACACAGTCTGTCATTTAAAATGATAGGATAAGCATAATACAAAAAAAATGAAAAAAGGAAAGACGAGTTGAATGTGCTTCAAGGACATCGCATCCAGACGTTGCTTCATCCTTATTCTGCTCTGTCACTCATCACAACCTGCCTGTTCTGTCTGAGAGCCGTATATTATATCTGCTAGCCTGCTCTGAGCATCGATGCACATGCTGTGCTCAGACCCCGCAAATAAAACAAAGCACTGGTTCGTGCGTGCAGCGCGCGTGCATAACGGATAACGCAGATATGCTGTTCTGAAAGGACGTCTGGGAACGGGATATTGTTGGATCGCCTGCTCCAGTTTAAATTGCACCAGAGTTACCGACCGTTACCACGTTGTATTCGGGAAATTAATCCCGCGGTGAAATCTGGTCGGGACAGCCGCGGCAATGCAGACCTAGACTGCTGTGATGCAAGACTGTCGTTCGTTCGGTGCACTGCATTGAGCAGCAGCATTCAGTTTTAATTGTAGTGTCCTCTAACTGAACAAAATATATTTTTTTTACTATAAATAAAATCTAAATGACGGTGGGGGACGGTGCCGCAGTGGGCAAGTGACGTAACGGTGTTGTGGCTTAACACTGGTATAACCGCCATCACCGTCCATCGCGGCAAGCCTAGTAGGCATGGAACGATATCTGGTTTCAAGGTATGAATCAAATGCAACTTTCCCCCGTCTAAAAACACGAAGTCTACCATATGGAAAATTGTCCGGTAACGTAGACTAATCATGTTCCATGCACAACGATGTTCCGTACAGGATGACGTTTTAGCACCGATCCCTAAATAAATACTTCCAGCCAGGTTGTACATAAACTATATATCTGTGTTATCTTCATTTCTCCCTCTTTCATCCCCGATCAAGACAGAGATTCACCCACCTGCCGTTTATTTCGGTGTTGAAATAAATACTATTTGGGGCTTGCTACTGAGGTCCAAGGCAGATAACATGGCTAATTAACTAGCTAACGTCAACTAGTTTTTCAAGGATTCAAGGATTTATTCGTCACATACTCAGTTATACAGAATATAATCAGTAGTGAAATGTAAGTCAGGTCAGGTCCGCTCAATGGACAGTGCAAAATATGTAACAAGAGAATATACATAAATATAGGTAAAAAATAAAGAAGAATAAAATGTGCAATAAAATAAAATGTGCAGGACATTATACTGTGGACTTAATAAATAATAATAAGCAGGGATGTGCAAGAGGAATGTGCAAACAGGTTGTACAGGGTATAAACATAGCAGCAATACGGATGATGGAGAATAGTGAATATCTTATTGTTTATTAAATTGAGTCATGTTGATGTTATGAGACTGAGTTTGAGTTTAGGAGCCTGATGGCCTGAGGGAAGAAGCTCCTCCTAATCTCTCAGTTTTTGCCATCATGCTCCGGAAGCGCTTGCCAGATGGCAGTAAAAAGAAAAGACCAGGTTACCAGGGTGATTTAAGTCCTTGAGTGCTTTACTCCCTCACGTTACTTCACAGAGCAGGGAACAGGAGACAAATGTAAAGTACTACGTTTCTGTGATTAGGTACAATAATTAAATTGAGCTTATCGTGTATCACGTGTGTCACATCTATACTTTCAAGCCTCCAGCCATTGTTTACATCTGTTCAAAATCACGATATTTAAAAAACAAACGTTGCCACTGTTAGAGTGTTATACGGAGAGAGACGTGTGTGTGTGTGTGTGTGTGTGTGTGTGTGTGTGTGTGTGTGTGTGTGTGTGTGTGTGTGTGAGAGAGACACACTCGCGCTCTCTCTCTCCTTATGTGTATGTGTGCAGACATCCTCGTACCTCACCGCTCCAAAATCTGGGAAAGGTGAACATTCCTGCATCATAACTTAGTCCAAGACTGAAAGATGAATGTGTAGAAAGTGAGCATGTCTCCAAAAACCTTGTTGAGCTGCAGGTTTAATGACTGCTTTTTAAAAATTGTATTATATTATATATATATATATATATATAGTTATTTTTTTTACAGACATATTTTGATTATGTTTTTGATTGAGCGGCAGGTTTAGGTTCACTTTAAGTGACTACATTTTTTGATTTATAAGGATTTTATTTATTTTTTTACAGAAAATATTTTTTTTATTTTCTGATTATTGTTGAGCTGTAGGTTTAAGCTCACTTAAGTGACTGCACTTAATTTAAGAATTAGATTATTTATTTGTATTATTGTTTACTGTTCCAAAATGTTCTATATGTTTATTAAAAATAAAATATATTGTGTTCAGTGGGAAAAAGCTAGTTGTTTTCTACCCAGACATTTAAAAATAATATATTTTAGATCTGTAATGGCAATACGGTTATACCGTGAAACCGTGGTATTTATCTAACGTTATCATACCGTGAAAATCTCATACCGGCCCATGCCTAGTTGACAGTCTTCAGGGGATTTAAAATATGAATGGTTACTAATGATCTCTGCATAATAAAATGGGACCGGTCAAAATATGTGTTTTATCACAATTTATCTTTCATATCTACGTATTTGTATATCTATACCACTGTTCTCTTGCGCAGAGCAAACACTACAAGAATGCCCATGTAGTTGACATGTCCATCAAAATTGACAATTTTTGTATGAATGTTGAAGTGTTTGTTATAAATGATTTATCAGTGAACTGAATTAACAGCTCTAACATGAGGCATGGAAATAACACTGCTCATAACTGGAAAAAATATTTCAATTGATATGAGCTACATAAATCTTTAAAGACAGGCCATGTCATGGTAAAACCTGTACTTGCGCCTGCTTAAAATACTGGTCTTGAGACCGTGTCAGAGAGAACCTGGGAGTTTAACAGGAACAGTTAGATTTTTAGGTCCAGTAGTTCTATAATTAACTCTGTGGACATGAATAAAAACAGGAAAACTCTCATGAATAGCATTTTAAATGAAGGATGGCCAGCTAAAATGCCAGACTACACACCGAGGACAAAACAACGACAGCCTACTTATGTGGCCTTTTTAGCAAGGAAAAGCACTCGCCTGATTGCAAGCCTATTTATGTGATTACACAAACACGGTGTGTGTGCGCATGGCACATTTCAAGCTGCGATGACAAGGCCGTGTGTTACTGTGATTTTACCATCGGTAGGACAGAATGCTTAAAGCAAGTATGTGCAGGTGCAAAAAAATGTTAGATAACTTGAGTAACCTTGGTTCTCTGATGACATGAACAATCCCTGATGACAATAAAAAAAAGCATGAACCATAAAAATTAAATAAATATATAAAATCAGTGGGCTGTGCACATGCACAACCACAAAACCAAGTTCAAGTCTGTTCCTGATCTCAGATCTCAGTTTGTGCACCCCTTTTAAATACTAAACAAAACAACAACAACAAAGATGGCAAAAAATAAAATTAGAAAAATGTAAAAGAACAGACCCTATTTGTGTTAAAGACTCTAAAATCTCATTAATGTGTGTAGTGAAGCTCATTACATTGCGACCTAAAGTGACACCTTCAAAATGGCCTGGAGCAAAACTGTAAGGAATAGTTTGCAGTGTAAGAGCATGCAGAAAAGCTATCTTCAGGGAAAGAAGCCTAAAATAAATGCTTTCCATTAGTTTCAATGGGGACAGAGAAAGCATTTTCAGAGCAATGATGGATCTCAACAATGCCAGAAAGCAGCAATTCATGCTGAGCAAACAGTCTCCTGATGACTGAGGTGACAGCAGAGACAGAGCTGAATTACAGACAACGCCAGAGCCATAAGGCCCAACAGATAAAAGAAGCTCTTAAAGGAAACCACTCGATGAGGTCAGGTGATGTAAGGGGATGGGGAGACAGCAGAAGGGATTGAAGTGGACTAATTAAGGAGGAAAAGCACATCACAAGACACGGAGGTCAAAGGTGACACATCTGTGTTTATACCAACCTGCATGATAAATGTAACCAGAAGAGGACGGAAACTAAATTTGAAATATCTACAAAGTCGACTTCCAAGAATGTATTAACCACCCAAACAAATGAGACAGGCGATAATGGAAATTAAGTGCACTTATCATGTGACTGTGTGAGTTTGTGGTGCAAACACAATGCTGTCAGAACTGTGGAAGTGTAATGATAATACATTTAATTTAAGGCACCTTTCAAATCACTCATCAGAAGCAATAAATAAAACAACAATAAATAGCTATATCAATGAACCATAAAAGAGAAGCAGCAGTTGCAGAATGACAAAAAACAACAACAACAACCAAAAACTGGATTTGCGAGTAGACAGTAATCATGTAGGATAAGCTATTCTGAATAAGTGAGTTTAGCTTTGAATGGAGATAACGAGTCTAAATTGCGGATGTTAGCTGGGAGAGGATTCCATATGAGAGGAGCAGCATGGCTAAAGGCTCTGTGACCCATGGTGGTTAAACGAGCCGTGGGTGTATGGAGGAGACCCAGTGAGGAAGAGACCCAGTGAGAACCGTTTAAAAAAATACGTGTTTACTGCATTTTTATCAATTATTTCTTAGTTATTGTACATGGAAAAACTGTCCTTAAAAGTATTTACAGTATTCCAACTGTACATATGCTTATATTTTATTCACAATAGAATATAGATAACATATCAAATGTTAAAGTGAGACATTTTGAAACATGATTGGTTGGCATGAGAAGTTGTAGCAATAAGAAAAAGTTAAATGTACATATAAAACAGAGGGCAACTTATTAGGTCTGGCAACATGATTTATGCCTCTCAGAGTGGTAGTGCAGAAGTCGGATTAATAGTGGAGCAATATCGAGTTTCTAAATTGCAAAAAGTATGTACAGTGAGATTTCTATCTCTGTGCTTACTGGAATCTTTTAGACGGCACTGCATCACATACAGGAATGCTACATGGAAATCACAACATAATACTTCCAGAAAACATTGTCGGTGTCCAAGCTGGATCCAGAAGCGCAGGCGTTTTCTTCTCATTTAAAATGGAGCAAAGTGGAGTCAGACGAATCAAAATTTGAAGTTCTTTTTGGAAAACTCATGTCATCCGGACTCAAGTTGTTATGTGAGCCTGCATCTCATGGCATGCAGCTTACACATCTGGAAAGGCACCAAATGCTGAAAGCCAAGTTTAGAACAACATATGGACGTCGTCTCTTTACCTTGGACAATGCCAGACCACATACTGACAACATCATGGCTGCGTAAGAAGGAACTGAAATCACCTGCAGTCCAGATCTTTCACCCATAGAAAACATTTGGCGCATCATAAAGAGGAATATGCGACAAAGAAGACCAGACAGTTAGCAATTAGAAGCCTGTATTAGACAAGAATACAACATTCCTATTCCTAAACTTGAGCAACTTGTCTCCTCAGCACGTTTTGTTATATGCCACACAGTTAAACATTGTCCCAACTTTCAAATTTGTAATACTTAAAGTGTTGAATGCTGGGAAAAGTTGCGTGAAGCATTTAAAATCGAAAACTTATTTTCCCTTAAAATTATACATTTTCTGTTTAAACATTTGATTCCTGGTTTCATCTATGTTGAATTCTAATGCTTCTCACAAATGACAAAATATTGTTGAAATTGGAGTGAACTTCCACATTTATTCTGTTTTTATTCACAATTTGTATAGTGTCCCAACTTTTTTGGATCGGGTTTGTAGATTGACAGAGCAGTTTTATAAAATAACTTGTTAAAACCTTAAACTCAGTCACTCCAGGATTTCATAATTTTGCTGGAAATTACTTTTTTCTGATTTTCGCTGTCAAAATACTCCTAAAAGGGGGCGTTGACTGTTTTATATGCAATTTGCTGCAGTGGCTGATTCTTTTCTAAAAATTTGCGGTCATAACGAGGGTGAAAATAATAATTTCTTATTGTTTTGCAGTGAAAATATACCATGGACAACATTCTTCTAACATTGTTATAACTTTTCTGACTTTGAGAACCATCAAAGGGCTCCAGACTTACATTTGAGGGCACCAGCGCCATTAAGTTCTACAGAAGGTGGCACCAGCACCTGACAGTAAAGCACTCACCCTAATCACACATGTACATCTCAGAGATGTCTATTTGATGTCTGCATTTACATATGCAAGACATATTTTTTAGGGTGTCTGATCATCTGCAATGCGTCTCTAAGACGTTTCCCGTCAGATTTCAAATAAACATTTATTAGAAGAATGCATGTAATACTGCTTCTGAGAAGTTTAGCAAAGGAGACTGGTGTAGGGAGGAGGGAGCCGTTTGTTTTCTTCGGTTTTCTCCTGTTTTGAGGCTAGTAGGGAGGTAAGAATAGTTGTTTCTTTTATCTTGATTTAATTTAGGAAAGAGGTTTATGCATAGTTAGCTTATGAGTTTTGTTGATTATTTTGGCCTGATTCCCCTCCTGAGGTACGTTTTCCTTTTGTCTCCTATCAATGTATGTATTAATAAATACTCCTTTTGATTATACTTTTTGGAGTTGGATATTTTCTACTTTAATTGATAAAGTGGGAGAGGAGACTCCAGGCACATTGTTAGATGCAGGGCTGATGTGCTCTTTTTATTTTCTTTAAATAAGACCTTGCATGTTTAAGTTTTTTTGCGGGTCTGTCAGGGGGCTGTGGTGGTGCAGCTATGTCGGACTACGTAACAGAGCCAAAAAGAATGCATGTAACACCTCTGTTTATTAATTTGCACTGGCTCCCAATAGCTGCTCGCATACAAATCAAGGGATTAATGTTTGCCTACAAAACCAACCAACGGCTCTGCATTCATTTACCTAAATTCATTATTATCCGACTTATGTGCCCTCTAGAATCTTGCATTCTGCAAGTGAACGTCGCTGTATTGTGCCATCCCAAAGAGGCACAAAATCACTTTCAGAGACTTTTACATTAACTGTTCCCTCCTGGTGAAATGACCTGCCCAACTCAATCCTAGCAGCTGAGTTCTTAACCATTTTCAAGAATCGCCTAACACATCTCTTCCATCTTTATTTGACCCTCTAACTCTAGCACTCTCTAGGGTTGGGCGATGTCTACCAAATTGGCATCGGACGATGTCTACAGTGGAACATTGTGATGGACAATGACATCGGGGGGCGGGGTTAGGGGTGTGCCCGAAGCGTGAATCCACTTGCAGAAACGCTTGTAAAACAAATAATGCATTCTACGGAGCCACTAAAGCAGCGGTCCTCAATTCCACACATATCTTGCATGTCTCTCTTTGTTAACACACCTGATTCAGATCATTAGCTCATTAGAAGTGAGCTCCGTGCATGAACTGTGTTCTGATTGACATGGTCCCTACACAGTGTCAATTGCTACCTACTCCCTGAGCAGGGGAAATCCATTGACGTTTATTTCACTTAGGAACATTCATTCACGGATTTGCGCACCGCCACAGCTTGCAGCATCTTCACACACAGATGGATCTTACTAGAGAAGCGTGAAGTGTGACATAATATACCACTGTAAATACATAAAATTTAAATTCACGTCTCGCACACTTCAATGCCCTTTGAATGGAACATATACAGTGCCCTCCAAAAGTATTGGAACAGTAAAGACAAAGATAGATCAGCGATAGACGATGGCATCGGCCCAACCCTAGCACTCTCTATTCTAATTCTATTCTTAAAAAAAATTGTATATTAAAAAAAACTTGTCCCTTTTAGACTTTTCATTTACTAACTGCTTGTTTTCTTTAAAAACAAAATTAAGCAAAATAACACTAGCTTTTCTAATAATTGTATTCTATTTATAATGGTATAATAAATAAAAAGAAATCATAGATAGAATACAAAATTAGAATAAAGTATAGAAAACGAAATTGTAAATGAAATAAGTACCTCTCTCATACTAAATGTCCTCTGAGCATTCACATATTATCCAGATCAATATTTAAACGGATGTATTCATCCATTTAAACAATGTATATCAAGAACTTTAATAAGTATGCTTTTGACATTGTAAAAGTAGAGGTTTTATTTGTAAATGTAACTTCTTCAATCACAAAGGAGATATAATGTAAGGTCAGAGAAGAACAGAGTCTGTCCAGAGTCAGAAAGCAAAGCAACATTAGATAAATTGGAAAGTCAATTGCTATGGATGGAAGGAAGTGCATGAATGGAAGAGTAAATCTAATGGAGAATAAATGAATGGAGGGGACTGATGAAGCACCTCCACCAGCCAAATGATCACATCTCAGATACAGAGATTAGGATGGGTGGACTGATAAATATGAAAAGGATTATTTATGAGTAACATTGTGTAGGAAAGCCAAAAAAGTACATGACATAGCAAACAAAGCAAGGGAAGGGCATGGGATAGAAGAGAGAATGGTCCATTTCTAAGTCCTGGATTTGATGATTTTCATTACTAATATAAAGTTGGACTAATGGAAATACAGCATTTTATTACTACAACCATATACACCTAGCTTTATAGGGATAGTTCAACCAAAGATGAAACCTGACTTACTTTCTTCTGAGGAACACAAAACAAGATATTTTGAAGAATTTTGGTAACCAAACCATTTTGGTGACCACTGACTCTCATTGTATGGAAAAACAAAACATTTAGACATTTATACTCCAATGGATCTTATTATGTGTTCTACAACCAAACAGAAAGTCATACAGGTTTGACAAGAGGTTGACAAGTGGTAAACAGGAAAAAATCCTTCTGAACAAACATAACAGACTTTGATTTTTTCTCTGAATGAATGGTATCTTTCTCAAATGCCAGTGAATTTCATTTTAAAAGGACATGCCAGATGCCACGTGTCACTGATGATATTCAAATCAAACTTGTGAGGGAGCATTTCTCATGTGATGGACACAGAGCGACAACGTTTGTATTGGAAGAATAATGAATAATGACAATCTGAGAGTGACACCAACTGAAGAAATACAGATAAAATCAACTGCACCAAAGGCTGGTGCCACTCAATCACATCACAGTGTTGAACAAGACGACACAGACAGGAAATGAATGTGTCACAAAGAACCAGAGAGCCAGATGATCATTGTGATCTTGCCTGTGTGTCAACTAAACACAGACCAAGATTATCAACCTTAAGGTAACACCAAAGTGATTAACAGGTGGCCTGATAGATTTTATTTTTGTCATTACAACGAATTGTATTTAGCCACTAAAAGTGAGAATAAGTTACTGTTTTTAATTTAGCATCTAATACAATATGGTGTATTAGATTAGCAAGTATGAATTAGTATGTAAGAAATTGGTAAATCATGATTTGTTTATGAAAATATTTGAATGCAGATTTCACAAACAAATCCGTGCACAGGCATGCTTAGGGAATGAGACTCACTGTTTCCATCTAAAATGCTGGTAATGGTTTGGCTCACCATTTCAGTTTCAGTTTCTCATCAAACCGTGCATCCAGCCATGCTGCTGTGAGGTTACCAAGCTGCCTTGTTTTTTTCCCATATCATTTTTTGTCACTCCCCCTAGTATAAAATGTTTAGCCTTTAGAGGTCCAAGTTCAGTTTGTGACTTTACATTATACACATTCTTTGGCTTCTTCCTCCAATTATAATTGGCTCTCACACAACACGTCTTCTTTTATGGTATGTTGCTTGGATAAGAAAGTGACAGCAAAGAATATAGAGTAGACTGGAAAAAGAATATGACGGCACATTTCTGAACTCAAACTTCCACGTGGATAGTCCTCTATGTCAAAACACCTCGAGAGCTGTATGAAAAAAATGAACTACAGAAATCCAGCTGCTGATTTCACTCTTACCTGTTTCATGTAGGCGTAACACATCGTCTCAGCAACACGTTTTCCTTCATCGTAACAGGCCCGGGGGCCGATAGGGTTCACATGACCCCAGTACTCCTCATTCTGGGGGTGCACCTCTGGGTCTAGTTGAAGACACAAACACACAAATATGAAATACAATACACCCCCCATGGTTCACATTTAACACAAACATTATACATTTTAAAACAAGAGAAAGAACTAAAATATACCATCCAGACAATCACTGTCCATACAGCAAAAAGGAAAAAATAGACATTTTTATACATGGACGCAGAGCATTTCTATGGCCACATAACTATGAATCAATAAATGATTTAAAAGACCCTAGCAATTAATCATATAGACATAAAAAGGTTCAAAACATTTGATGTAGGTCTGACATTAAAACTTCATGTGACTTTTTCGAACATATTGATGATTCATCAATAAAGAAACTGCAACTTACCTTTTATTTCCCTCGTTCTCTCTGCTTTAGCTTTTAAAAATCACTACTGTCAAATTACTAAGATTATGTCAGACTAACGCATGCGGTGATTGCTGTGAAACAGCCTACTAGATTAGATTGCTGTACACACACAGCGGTTACTTATGAGGGATCTTCCACATCCGCACTCCATTCATTAAGTGCTTGTATGTGCCTGAATATGTGAAGATGAAATTCCGGTCACACCGGTGTGAATTCCTACTGGACTTCAGAGATGACACTAAGCACGTGTAGATAATAGCTGCACCACCCAGACAGCTTATTTAAGCTCCTTAAATCAAAACTGTACAGTTGCAATCAAAATTATTCAACCCCCTTGAAATGAAAGACATTCTGCTGCAATGATGTTTTTTTTTTTTTTACAAAAACAATCAAACCAAGGTAGCAAGCACTATTAGAGAAAATCTATTAATATACATTTGACTGAATCTGAGAATGATGAAAAACATTAAACATTTTTTTCCCCTCCTTTTCATCTAGTTATATTGCAAGTATTTGGCAGTAAGTTAAGGGCGCTGATGCTTTTCAACACCCGTCAGCCCTCAATTTATACACATTTTAAACTTATGAATGTGACTCTAGGAACTTTTAGTGTCTTGGACATCTTCTTGTAGACATAGACTTTGTAATGAAATAAAACTATTTGTTTGCTATAGCTTTTGTAAGAGCTCTTTTGACTTGGCCATATTTGCCACTCAATTTCAGCACACACACGGGCTAAATGTATGTGTAACTGTTCTAATTCAGTTTATAGAGTTTACAAAGGTTTAACTGTTTTAACACAGTTTTGTACCAAACACAAATAAGTGACCTAAAAACAATTACATTATGACATAGGTGTATTAGAAAAAAAATCCTATAACTCAAAAACATTACATTATATATTGACATTATTACGTTTCAATGTGCCAATAAAATGTTCTGGATGTAATAAAAAAAAAAAACTCTGGATCTTCAGAAACGTGTAAATATTTTGTAAAACATTTGTCAATTATAGTCTCTACTGCTAAACTATGGGCACAATTTTGAATGCCGGTTCACACCAAAACAATAACTATAAAGATTACTATTAGCAATCACACTAATTGTGTGACAATAATGTTGTTTACAATAAGTGTGTGCTGCCTAAAGACACAAGCTTGTTAAAGTGGGTTGGGCTCTGATTGGCTGTCAATGTTTTTATCGTTTGTGGCAACTCAAGATGTAATAAATGCATATAATGTAAAAAAAATGCACATAATGTAGTTATGTTAATTACTACTATGTTTTATTACAATAATAATTACATTATTATTGTAATAAAGTGTTCATAATGTAATAATTTTCTCAAAACATAATAAAATCTTGAGCTCATAATGTAATAAAAATGTTTACATTATGAGAAATGTATTACATTATAAACTCACCAAAATACTGTTAAATGACAAACAGAGTACAATAACAACACGGTGCACAAAGTATAGCCTATGTTATAAAAATAACTCTGTATAAATATTGCAAAGGAAATTATATTTAAATATATTTAAAACCAGTTTAATATAATAATATTATCATAGGAATTATATTTCCTTTTATAAATAATTTGTGTGTGTGTACAACACAAACAAAAATAATTCTAAAAGGAAATATATATTTATTTTTAGAATTATTGTGTACATGAATGGATTAAGCAAAGCAAATATGATCTATATACGTCTGAGATTCATTTTAGCATTTATATAGAATAACTAAACTATAGCTGTACGTTAGTGAGGGGACATTGTTTCTCTTAACATCATACACAAACAATTTATTACAATTCTGAATGCATTACAGATGGCCTAGAACGCATGCAAAGAGTGCTCCCTTTATAATGTCAAATGCACTGAGCCTGTCACTCATCTCAATTCATCGGCTACACTGCTCAACACTGCAAACGTTGTAAATAGAAACGAATACTAATACATAGAATGCTTGTAAACAGAAATAGATACTTAGATGATGTTCTTACTTTGGCCATGCATTAAATGCACGTCCTTGAAAGAGCACAGTTTGCTTACATGTTTACTTTAAAGTCCGCAACTGAACTTCCAACTGAAACTGAATATTGAGTAGAGGGCAGGGTTTTATTTTTGCGCTCCTCCTCTCATCTCTCACTCAAACTAATGGTCGGAGCGGCGTGGTTAAGCATATTCTGCCCAAGCCGTCAAACTGACGTCATCTGAGAAGGAATGTCATTCCAGAGCGGACGCAAATGATCAGATTTTGATTAAAGATTACCAAAACAAAAACACATTTTCAGAGGATGTGCGCTAACAAAATAAATATTGTACATTTTGATTTCACGCAGACTTTAATATCTCAGGTAATGTCCATGGTATGATGAAAACGACAGTGGTTACATATAATAAATATATTTCAATTGATCAAAATTATTGCTAGGAACAATTCAGTTGTGCCCCTACTAAATCCTTCATCCTTGAATTGAAGGCATTTTTTATGAACAAATTTGGAAAAAACAAAGGTTTCCAATGTAGTCTGGGATAGGTCATTTTATCTGCCTCAGGCAACGGCAGCACGGAGCACAAGTTAAATGAACAATTCTTTACTTTAATACAAGTTATAACATGAATGTACATCAGAGGATATGTTGAAAACATATAAAAGTACAACCATTTAAATGACTATCCCCTGGTTTCACAGACAAGGCTTAAACCCAATCTCAGAATAAAATCTAAGTCTGATCTTAAAAAATATCAGTGTCTTTGTTTGGTCTCAAAATGCACACCGGTTATGTTTTTTCTAGGGCACGTTTATAAAAAAATACTTAAATGTCCTCATTGAACTATGGCCTAATCCTGGCTTAGTCTAAACCCTGTCTGTGAAACCAGGCCTATATCTCAAAAATTAAGCATGTCATAATCACAAAATTAGTAAGCTTTTAATAAGAAATGTAAGTTCACATTGTAGCCTAATAAGCCTAATTATTACCTTATGAAATATGATTACATTATAAGTTGCCACAGTGTGTTCATAATGTAATACATTTGCCATACAATAAACTATTACATTATGTGAAAAAACGTATTACATTGAAACATTATTTTTACATTATGAGCTCAAGATTTTATGCTTTGAGACAATTATTACTTTATGAACATTACAATAATAATGTCATATTTATTACATTATGTGCAGTTTTTGATTATGTGCCGTTATTATTTTATGAGTTGCTACACGGCGTAATCAGCATTGTTACGCTTAGGGCAGGGGTGGAGAACGTTGATCCTGGAGGGCCTGAAAAACCCTAGAAAACAATACCTAACTGCATCCTGAAGACCTTGATTAGCCTGCTTCAGGTGTGTTTGATTAGGGTTTGGAGCTAAACTCTGCAGGGCCCTCCAGGATCAACGTTGCCCACCCCTGGCTTAGGGGAAAGCGTGTGTGCATTGTGATACTCTCCAAAATGGCAGAAGACGGTAACTCGAGGGAGAAGAATTGTTGAAGAAAGCAGTTATTTTTGTTTTCTTTGTGCACAAAAAAGTTTTCATAGCTTCGCAAAACTGAGGTTGAGCCACTGATGTCACATGGACTGTTTTACCGTTGTATTTACTACGTTTCTGGACCTGGGAACACTTCAATTGTGTTGCTGTCTATGGAGTGTCAAAGCGCTCTCAGATTTCATCAAAAATATCCTAATTTGTGTTCCGAAGATGAACGAAGGTCTTGCGGGTTTGGAACGACATGAGTAATTTATGAGAGAATTTTTTTGGGGGGCTGAACTACCCCTTTAAATTTTCTTTTTAATGTAATGCCTTGTTTTGCATAAAATTATTATTGACATTTCGTGGTCAAATTTATTATAAAGATATAATTTAATTTACATGCTGGTATTACCTTATGAACTGTGATTACATTATAAGTTGGCACAGTGTGGCAACAATAACCTATTATTTTGTAAAAAATTGCTATTACATTGAAAAATTCTTATTACATTGAGATTTTTTTTTTGACATTTTGAGAAAATTATTACATTATGAACATTTTAGTACAATAATAATGTAATACTTGTTACATTATGAGCAATTATTACATTATGAGTTGTTACATCGTTCATCAGCAGGAGAAAATCGATTAAGTCTGTTGTTATAACTGTGGTATAGACTTGCTTTTTCTTAGAGAAGTAGAACAATTATTATATTCACTGTAATAGTTATCATCCTCTGTCTGTGCCCTTAACAAGGAGTTAAACAACTCAGCTAGACAGAGCTGACACTAGCAATAAGACTATAGTGGAAACAAGGATCAGTAGAGAAACTGTTGTAAATCCTGAATTCTCAAGCATGATGGGCAAAGATCATGCCCATAATCAGGGAGAATAATATATGGACACAGTCAGCAGCTTTGGCAGAAACCCAGCAGTGGTAGGAATGATGTGAGCCATAATCAAGCTGTTTAATGAACACCCTTGGACACAACCATAAAGCATAAGTAAAACTTATAAGGTAAATCCTTCAGTAATCACTGTACCTGTAAGAAAGGTCTTTGAGAAAAAAGTTGACCGATATTATCAAAGTTTACATTCAAATGATATAATTCCCTCAATAAAACGTGTACAAGTATAGCACAGGGCTTACACGTGTCATTACTTGTGTTTATCTTCTCAAACCTACTGTGCTGTTCAGTGTACAAAAGTGGTTTTTGGATTTCATTGCAATTCAATATTCTTGGCTTATTAAGCTTAACGTAAAAGGGCCGATTTTAACAGCTTGAGCAGAAGCTTGGGTGAAAGCAGGATTGATTTTTTTATGCACATTCAAATAAACAATCCTTTAAAGCAACCATCATGCAGAATAGTAGCTCATACACAGTTTGAAGGCAATACATGGCCCAACAGCTGAATTGATGGAACTGTCATTTTCTAGTGACAATAGTTTATTTTCATGCATGCAATGAATGCATGCATTTGTCCGACTTAAAGACACTAAAGAGAAGAGCCAACAAAAAGAATAAACCTAAAAAACAAACAACAAAACCTTGAGCACACAACATATAACTTGGGAGCTTTTCTCTCTTGATGGACAGAGATCTGTGTTCATTCCCAAACGAGCTGATTATCTAACCATCAAACTGCAGAGGATCAATTACAGCTCATTTTCAGTCAAAAATCAATAAATATAAACATCACAAAGACGTGTGGGATTAACCAGAAAAATATGTTGTTGAGTCGTTGTGAGTCAAGTGCCACAACCTCTCAGCAGTGTAATTATTGCTTATTTACCAATGTACCTCCAAATTGCATATACTAAAGGTTTTGACATGGCCATAATATTTCATTTCTTTTTTAGGCCACATTATTTGTGTGGTAATTCAAGATGAACTCAAAGCAGCCTCCACTACATCACTTCCACCACCATTCTTCACAATTGGGAACAGGTTTTTTATAATTGCATAGAACAGTCAGAAAGTTCAACCTCTTACCAAATCTATTCAGATACCACACTCATGCACTCTCACACTGCCATTGAAGCACTTCTTTCCTCTCCCTTGTAGCCTCTGATCTCAACTCAAAATGTGATACATATAGCTAAAGTGTTAAGCTTCATGAGTACATGTCTCTTATGTAAAAACCTGGTGTACGTTGATAGATTTGCCCAGAATTTTGGGTCAGTGCTCCGCTATGTGACTGCTTAATGAAGCACCAATAGGAGCACAGCAATTTATGTGTGTATATGAGAGATATAAATAGCAATGCTAGATTGTCTATATGATAAATGTCTCATTATTCAGTGGCCCCTTCCCATCAGTGCAAGCCTTAAAATGGAGACATTTGTACACATACCTCCATACACTTCTGAAGTGGAGGCAAGGAGCAGACGAGCTCCGACTCGCTTGGCCAATCCTGTGAACAGAGAGAGACATGAACAAATCAGTTGTTAAATTGTATCTTAACAGACAGAGTCTGACTCATCAATCAATATGTTACTCCCATTGGATGAGTCTGAAATCCTAACCAGACATCAATCAGAAAAAGCCACAAGGAAGAAACAAAAGATATTAGAGAATAGACAAAGGAAAATATGAACAAATCAGTTTTTCAATCAATCTGAATTTTATGAAGCGACTATAATACTTTTTCATACGCAAAGAAAATAAGTGGTTCTTAAAGGTTAACGAAAATAACGTACCACCTACACTAAACCTAACCAATATTGGCGGATGCATTTTAAGCTTCTTTTAAGTTTCTTGCGTACGCTGCTGGGTGAGTGCGTTCAGAAAAGCCACACGATGGCAAACATCAAAATGTAAGTTTACTCCAAAATGGTCATAACATTATGCAAGGCTGCAAACAAAAACTTTAAAATGAGGAGAAAAGACAGAAAAGAGGAGACGATTTGTTGAAAAAAAAAATCTTTATTTGTATTTTCTTTGCGTACAAAAAAGCATTATCGTCGTTTCATAAAATTCAGACTGAACCATTGATGGCAGATGGACTACCCTGGCGATGCTTTTCATTCTTTTATGGACCTCAACAGTGGTATTTACTTGGCAGTCAATGGGACAGTCACAAGCCTCCCGGTTTTTATCTAAAATATCCGAAGACGAACTAAGATTTTATGGAGTTGGAACGACATGCGGGTAAGTAAATAATGACAACATTTTCCTTTTGGGGTAGAGTAACCCTTTAATCTGTTTCTTTCCTACTTAAATATTTAATTAAACACAAGCCTGTTAAGAATGACAGCCAGGAACAGATTCCATGCGGACCTGGCAATAACCTGCACACGCAATTATATATAATTGCAAGCATGAGACGGAAAACACATCATTTCATGTCAACACAGAAATGACAACTCAGAAAACTCTACCACCAAAAAAAAAAAACATTTGGTCTTTTACTGCTGCATTTACAGAGAGTGGAAATCTGATTGAAGACTGAAAAGATGCTATCCTTTCCAAAATGGACCGGCAGAACATCAAATTGAACTAAATGGTTTGCATACCTGCTGCAATTTTCTCCCTTTACTCTAAAAATTCTATCACCAAAGCCATAGTCTGAGTTACAGATTTTTACCTGGTAAACAGTACTGGGAAGCCTTGTTAGTTTGTCTGTCAGTTTAAATATGTTCCATAATTACTGTTTTAGCTCCAGTCTGAATTGATACTGTTCAACCACAAGCAGCAAAACAACATTGTTTTTACAAATTGTTAACTCCAGATTGTTTTGGGTGGCCATCACAGCTATCCTCTGAAATCTCTGAAGTGCAAGACTCATTTTTCTGTTTTCAGGGAGTCAAAAATTATACTAAGCGACAAAGACAGTAGTAGAATCTTTCTTTGAACTCTTCCTGATTTTCCAGCCACAGCAAATGGACGTCGATAGTAGAGACCGTCTCATGACAATTTCACAATAACATGCTAAAAGCAATACATATGAATCAGCTGGTTTACATCAAGTTTATCTGAAGAGACACAACCACTTTATATATGATTAGCAAATTTAACGGAAGCTCAAATATGCTTGCTTGACACACAAGGACCAATGAGGCTTATTCATGTGCATCAAGCAAGTACAGTTGAGCCATTGTTGACCATATTTGATGTGCTCTATGTATGTGCATTGATCAATGTTTATATGTGAATAGAGGCCTAAATTAAATCTGCTCCTCATATAAAGTGATCATGTCTCTTTGGAAGACTTGGATTAAAAAGCTCTGTTTACATATGGATTATGTATATGGATCCTGAACTTTCTAAAGCATCATAGTTTTAGTAGAACAGATTTTAAATGGAGGGACAGAAATCTCTGACAGACTTTTAGTTTTGTAGTGACACTTACCTAGCATGTTGAGAGTACCAATAGTATTAGTCTTCAGTGTCTTGATAGGGTTATACATGTAGTTGGGTGGCGATGCAGGTGAGGCCAAATGATATATCTGGTCAACTGGGGTACAAAAAAAAACAGAAAAGGATAATTGAGATTACTGAGTCATTTTCCAGTCAGCACCAATCCTCTTGCTAAGAGGACAGATTGGACAGATTAAAAAAAATAAAACACACTTCCATTTATACCAATATAAACACCGTCCAACTGCACAATGATTACAGATACTGATTTAGGCCTGAAGCAAATCCAAAACAAAAGCCTAAATAGATGATAACCATCTGCCCATTAATATGCCCAACCAAATGAGAAGTCTTGTTAATGCAAATGATTGTTTTGGGGGTATTATATCTAAAGACAGTTCATGCAAGATCCTAAACATTCCCTGAATCTATAATTGATCACCAAAGTTGTTCAAATGTTGTGCTCTTCAAAAAAAAAAACACTTCTGAGCACTCAAAATGCAACTGGCATTCATCCACAGACCAATGCCAAGGATATATGAAGGCTTATTGCAACTCAAACTGCATGAAAATGCATCATTATTTTGCACAGACAACACATACATGGCAGAAATGGTCATGTTTGGTAATATCTGCCATTCTCATCACCATTATTCAAAGCTCTATCTATATTTAGTCTGATGTTCAGAAAGATGAATATTAGTAAAGGGAGGATGTGACTCGGAGAAAGCATAGGTGAGTCAATCTAATGGATGTAGAACAAACACAATAAACAGAGTTCTCTTTCAGCCTGTCCAGCTAGATGCAGTGATAGGCAGGGATCGGTTAAAGAGGGCTGAGGAAAGAGATGAGTCAAAAGAGTTGCTGACTGAGGTTGAATAGGAATGAAAAATCAAAGTGCGGAGACATGCTGGTGATATGCTTTAGTTGGCATGGAGGAGCAGAGCAAGAACTCTTTAAGGTCCACCACAGGAGTCGTCAAACTTTTTCAGGCCAAGGACTCATTGGTAGATAGAGAGATGAAGCAGAGACCCGGTTACATACTGTATGACGGTGAGTGCTGCCATTTTTGCCTGCCCTTTCAAAACGCGTGTACCATATTAATGTTTTTGCCTATTTTAATATGCTTTAAAGCAGCTCTCCTCAAATCTGGCCACTCCTGCAGAGTTTAGCTCTAACCCTAATCAAACACACCTGAGCATGCTAATCAGAGTCTTCAAGATCATTAGAAAATCACAGGTAGGTGAGTTTGATCAGGGTTGGAGCTAAACTCTGCAGCAGATTGGCCCTCCAGGGAAAGATTTGAGGAACCCTGCTTTAAAGCATAGCTTGCATGCTTAAGTCATAAACAAAGAGTCATGTTCTTGTATATTAATAGAAATGAGACAATGAAAATTCAAATGATCTTTAAATCTCTTTTGCTTTGCTGAAATGAACTTTCTGAAAAAGATACGTTTCTTAAATTCTATAGAATTTTGTAAGAATGTTCATTTCTTAAGAAAAAAAATTGGAAACTTAATTATTAATTCTCATACAGCATGCCGTTTCTTTTTGACAACTTGCTTATCGACTCATCCAATAAGTTCATTTAACCACTTACCTTTGGGGATTTAAGACAAGTCTATCATAACTTAAAGAGGTTATTTATAATGTACAATTTGTAAGAACATTCTTACACAAATTCATACAAAATAATTTCATTCTTAAGGCAGAAACATAGAAGCATAGCAGTTAAGAACAACACAATTTCATAAAAAATGTTTTATGAATTCTGGCCCCATGGTCTACCCAAACAGCCTTAGTTGAGGATAGGGTTGTGTTACTCTCATGAACATGATACAAAGGCATACTGTCCGAGGCTGAGACTATACACAAAGTGTATATGAAATTTGTCTTAAAAATAAAGAAAAGAAAATGTCAATCGTGACCGTTTTCAATTTGTGTAAAAAGGCAACACCGTAACAAAAACTACACTATATGTTTAGTTTACCATGTTACCACTGTTATCATAACAATAACATTTTACTGTATGTTACCGTTCTGGTTATATGTGATGCCACAGACTACTACCCCAAATACAAATACTTGTCAGAAAACAAGTGCTTTAGCCTACAGCACCAAAAGAGTTTTTTTTCCAGTTTAGAGGTCATGTGTGTACTGGGCCCGCTGAGCCAGCTTATTAAATTGTATCACTGCCAGAGAAGTTCAGAAAAACTGTAAGATTAATGGTTTGAGCATGTACAAGGTTAAAACGCTGTGATGGCAGAAGTCTGCAGTCAAAATGTTCAAAAACTATTAATAACTGTTTTGTTTTGGCAAATTGGTATCCCTTATGTATGTTTTTATACCATCTGTTTATGCCCCACTGATGGTTAGGTTTGAGGTACAAACGTACAATTTCTTAAATCACATTGTAAGAAAAAAAGTTACTTTTAATCATGATATTGTGTTGGCCAAGTTACTCAATGCCCTTTTGTATTAGGCCTGTACTGTGGAAGCTGAAAATGATGATTATCTACTGTAATGTTGCCAAATTGGACAAATGCTGAATGAAGCAGCTGTTAAAATGTCGTTTACAGCCAATGACATTACCAGGGTTTCTGAAGACTTTATTAAGGTACAGTTTAAAAAAAATGTCAAGCATTGTTTTTTTTAAAGACCAAGTAAGGAATTCAAGGAATAAATGGAAGGGAACACAATACGTCAGAATTTTCTCTAAATGTAAATGTCTGTGGGCCCACAATGAGCTGTAATAGTAACACTTCCAACAAATCTCCATTACTTTTTAATTACATTTACAAAAAATAGCTTACTGCTTCAATACCTCTGGGTTCCAACTACTAAAATATGAAAACAACTTTTACTGTACCTTTTGAAAACATTGCAAAAAGCACTGTTCTTCCTCAATATTACGTCTAAACATTACAAATCTAGAAACATTTACTTGAGAAGCAAAATGTTGCACGATAAGAAGTCGTGTTTTGTGAGAAATTGATAAAAATGTGACTGATTAAAATAAGAACAAATATCGGTCAATGCGGTCAGAAAAATGACCAAAAATCAAAGGGAAAACTTAAATTTTTCTGACTCAATTTTGTTTCATTTCTCAGAAAACAAGACTTTATATCTTCATTTTGCATTTTAAATAAATGTATCTTTAAGGATGTTAAGATATTTGTAGTGGAAAACAAGACAAAAATCATGAGGAAACTGCTACGTTTTTGCACATGTCTGATACGAGAAAAAGAAAGCCTTTGTGTTTGTGAATAGCTGTGCTACATTTACTGAACAATTCTGACATTTGACTAATTTAACAGGTTTCTTGTGTGCATGTGGCTAATGTCACAGTGTTCACAGTCTCACAGTGCTGAGATTTTCCATTACAAAGATAGCTGACATTGTTTTTAACCAGTTGCCCTCTCACTTCTCCTGTTTTGATTAGCAGGAGTGGTGGGAGGTGTGATGCCTGACAAAGAGGGGCAAAAATCTCACACCTGGGCCAAAATAATGACCTCAAACTCCTCTAAGCACTTTATCACTTCATTCAACCACTCCCTGTTGGGTCTTAGACAGTGACTGTCCTCAAACCAGATTAAATTGATGAAAGCCGCCTTCCTTTAATGCCGGATATTTCTGTCCATCCCCACCTCTTGAACTTTCAAAACTTTAGGATCTTACAAAGTAAACTGAATCTAAATCATTTCCTCTTTCTCTAAAACGTCTTTTCAGTTGCCATAACAAAGCCTGTTTGAAAAATCCCACCCTAAATAGAAGAACCTTGCACTCGCCAAATGTATTTCACAGATACAAACAGACATAACTGTTGGTGAGTGAAGTGAGATTTATACTTTCGCCTGGCTCCACAGCGCGAGCCTCCGTTGACTGCGCGCGCACCTCCCAAAACGGATGAGTGACTTGTCCTCTAAAACCATCAGGAATCACTGGTGAGAAGTCGTCATTTGCCGGTACAAGACTTCGAGTGATGAATGAGATGATGAATTTATAATTTATGTACAAACGGATTAAAATAATCTTTAAGATTTTGGGTTTATTTCACATCAAACACAAGACAACTTTAAGCAAATAGTATCTAAATTAACTCTATTTCTAATTTTATGCAATAAAAATACAAAGTACTTCAACTAAAAAGCCTTGGACAAACTATGCATTATTTTCCATCAAAGTGTCGAAACGCACCTGATTGAGTTTAATCTTAACAAAGCTTCTTTCGTTTCATAAAGATGCTGGTAAAGACAGGCCTGTTCGGCCAGAGTCGCCTTGAATTCGTGCATCTTCGGAAGCGGAGCTGCGCAGAAAGTTACAAAAAATGCTGTGCAAACACGAAATGAAGTCGCACGCACTCAAAGCGAACTTCCGCCAACACTGCGATGACGTCATATTTGCCGCATGCACCAAGGGTAACTTACAGACGAGTCGAGTATAATCAGCCCTGACAAGTGCACAGAAGTAAAGATATTTCTTACAGTTTCTAACCATGTTTTTTTATTAATAATATTTTTAAGGAATAGTTCACCTAAAAATTGAAAATTATGTTATTAACTACTCACATTCACATCGTTCCACACCTGTAAGACCTTCGTTCAGCTTCAGAACACAAATTAATATCTTTTTAATGAAATCTGAGAGCTTTCTGAACCTACATAGACAGCAACACAACTTATAAAGATTACTTTGAGTGGAAAGAAAACAAAAATAACGACTTTATTCAACAATTCAGAAAGCTCTCAGATTTCATCAAAAATATCTTCATTTGTGTTCCGAAGATTTTGGGTGAACTATCCCTTTAACTGACTATGTATCTACTTTGTATCTTTGTGGTCCTTTTGTGCAGATAAAAGAGGTATAAATTGTGTGGCTAGATATCAGACAGAACAGATGCCTTCTGTTTTGTGACGAGATACCTCGCTAAGCGATGAATCACGTGAATGTGCCCACCTTCAATATAGAGAGGCTCCACCACATCATGGTTGATCAGCTCAAAGTTCTCATGGCCGATCCAGTGCTCTACATTGCGCTTGCGGCCAGTGAAGAAATTATCCACCACTGTCACTTCATGACCATCCATCATTAGCTTATCAGTGAGGTGCGAGCCCACGAATCCTGCCCCACCGGTGATCTACCAGAAGAACGACTGTATATTAGTCACATGCCAAGATTATTGAAGTACATGGAGTCATAAATGAATTGTATTTACTTAAGTTTGAGAAACATTTTAATAAAGCTGCAGTCACATGGGATTGAATAACAACATGGGGTTAAATCAGCACAATGAGCAATCAGAAGAATAGAGCACTGTTTCTACTCCCTGCTGTTTCTCGTTTCCTCATTGCTTCTAAGTACTTCCAGTCTCAATCATCTGGGTGCAACACAGCCTACTGAAAAACGCCCTCTGAAATAACTATAGTTACTTCACTGTGACACATCTGTCAAATTGGTTATGCTTCAATCTGTCACTGTAACCTTATAAGTGCAGGAGATTTTATTTAATAACATTTCAGTTGAAGGAAGAAATCTAATCTGTCAGACAGTGGAAAATAAACAAGAAAACGTCAATAAACTATGATGACCAACATTAATTTATTGAGGAGCAAGGGATGCTATGTATATCTGACAGATAGATGTACATGTATTGCTGGAGATATAGTTTTAGAAACTGAAAATAACTTCACCAAAATCCTCTTTCGGTCCTTCTCGGATAAGAATTTCACAGGCGGGTACTTCTGGGTGAAACTGTCAAATGAAAGAACATTTTAATTAAGCACATATCAAGACTAATTTTATTATATATATACACATATCCACTAGGGGTGGTAAGATTCACCGATTCTCGTCGGCGCATTGGTATAAAAGTTGGCATTTGTATCGCGATGCATCGTTTCTAACATATTATTTAATAACTAACTTATTATATTATTTGCATCGGTGAAAACTGATTTATTTATATATATAATTATAAGTAGACGTGCTATGCTTTTATTATTTAGAAAGTGACCAATCATTTAATTTGATTGGTTTATGATTTGCTGTCTGTCTGAACCAAAGAAATAAAAGCAATATAAGCAGTTCATATTGAACTGCATAGTATCATATGTTTTCCCATTGCATCAAAGTTAAACCACTGTGGAACATGGCATGTCCTGTATCAATCATGTAATCCCCATCCACTTGATTGCATCCATATTGCATTAAATTGCACATTCAGCGCTTTGTTGCGTTGCATAAATCCATTGAGTTGAATCGAATCGCACAGCATATGCATCGAGATGTGTGTCGCATTGTCCTCAGTCATGAAGATGCACACCCCTAATGCCCAAAGTACACTATACAGAGACATAAGCGCAAAGAAATCAATGCTAATGAGAAATATTCTAAAGAACTGGATTTTAAGCACATTACATTTTCCTTGTTTCTCTTTCAAAATATTTCAGCACAAATCCACTTATCAGGCTCAAATATGTCAGTATCTGAGTGCAGAAACTCAATAACATTTCAAGTATCCAGGGGGATGTTTCCGTGGTTGTGATTTTCTCATCCAATTATTCTTGAGTGTCTCAGTTCCAAGATACTCAATACTGACAAATGGATTTGTAGATACAGATAACCCTACTCTCCTTGTCCCCTGACTTCACTGATAACTTCATCACTGATCATTTCAACTGTTGAACTGGTCCCAAAGGACACTTTTCTTTAGACAATCCTGATCGCATGGGTTCTGTATGCATTCCAGTGAAGCCTCATAATACGTTTTATAAGAACAAACATACATTTGCACATCAGAAAAATGTGTACCACGGGCATTCTGAAAAGCTGCATTTATAAAATAAGAATTTTTAATAAGATAAGTTTTCATTAACTATTTTCTGTCAACCTGATTTCATGTCTGTAGATTTTGTTGCGGACTGCTATACTTGTATAATGTCTTGCATGTAGAGCAGCATTATATTCATTAGTGCTATCTGTTGTGTTCAAACAAGCGTCACTTTGAACTTAACTGCAGAGTGCTCTCTATCCAAACGTTCACTCTTTAGTTCAGGTTATCAGGAATTGACATTTGTGTTGAGCGATGCCAGAACGAACAGCATGAACAAGTGGAAGAAAAAAATGAGGGGTATAAATGTGTCACTGCCTTACTGGAGAAAAACAATCATAAATCCTTCCTCCCATTTGTTTTCCCACAGAAGCAGTAAAACTTGTATTTTAGGAGCACAGCCCATGCTGCTAGTACCTTAACAAGAGAAAAAAAGTCTATCCAAGATCTGTTTTTGTTATTTTGGATGAACTGATATAGCTTTAGTGTAAACAAGGTGACTTGACACTTCAGCTCGTTTGAGGAATCTTCTAACACCGGTAATTTACACGGAGCATCTAGTAATCTCCTTTAGGCCTGGCTGAGATGCAGCAAAGTGAAGAAAAAAAGACCGTTACAATCTGCAAAGGCTTCACATCTCATCAAAAAAAAAAAAAAAAAAATAGAATGAGGAGAGATTGTGGAGCAATTTTGACCCCATTTTTTCCATGTCAGTCAAAGCTGATTATGCATGTCATTATGCTTCAATTCATCTGCTTCATTACTTCATGCATTCAGTCCTGATTATGCTTTTCCAAATCAGCACATGCCACTTTACGAGTGCTCACAGTGCAATTTCAGGTTGAGAAATCTATGCTCAAAACATTTCTATCCTACTCAAATGATTACTTGCTAATATCAGAGCTTTTTTCCTTACTACTGCACGACATGTTTATCAAGTGTGGCCACAATCAAAAGCAGCAGGTATATAAAGTAAAACAAAAGTAAACAGAAATGAACTAAATGTGTTTTGAAATTATTGTATTATATGAAATTATTTCATTATCTCTAAAAGGCCATGGCGTGATACTAAGCACAGCGAGACATGAAGCTTGCATAGTGTAGGTATTTTTGGTGTCAAATAAAAACATACCTAAGCTCAAGTTCCCGTATCTTCTCCCTGAGAGGTGCCACTGCCTGTGAGAAACACAGTGAGATATGACAGTAAAGAACAAGACGGATATATGAGACAGAGAAAGAAACAGAGAACAGGAAAAGAGGCAATCAGAGAAAAATATAGAGTAACGGGGGCTATATCATTACCCAGGTGAGACCGGGACAGTTAACGCTTTCTAAAGAAAACAGAATGGACAGAATGGTAGACACTTATCCCTGACTGAGACACAGTCAGCAAGCAAACCCATTTACAGATGAATCTGAGAGCAGTCGTAGGGTTTAGTGAAAAGACACACAATGTACCAAAATGGCTTTTGGTGAGGGAAGAATAGTTTTTAGATTATTAATTTTTGAAGCATTACTCATTCTTTAATTAAGCCACTAATCAGCAGAAAAGTGGATCACCAAAAGAAATGCATGCCTGACTGCAGCCTTTACAGTGACTTTTCGTGTCTACATTTACATTTATGCATTTAGCAGACGCTTTTATCCAAAGCGACTTACAGTGCATTCAGGTCTATACATTTGTATTGTCAGTATGTGTGTTCCCTGGGAATCGAACCCACAACCTTTTGCGCTGCTAATGCAATGCTCTACCACTGAGCCACAGGAACACAGTATTTTAGTGTCTAGTATTTTAAGCTAAGCTGTCAATTGAATGCATTTTGAATAAAACATAAATGAACTTACACATTTACACTTTTTTCTAATGTTTTTGAAAGAAGTGATCACCAAAAATACAGCAACAACAGTAATGCTGAAATATAATATAATAACCATAGCAATTAAATGCTTTCTATTTTTACATTTTGAATATAATGTATTCCTGTGATGAAAAGCTGAATTTTCAAGTGTCACGTGATCCCTCAGAAATATTTTGCTCAAGAAACATTTCTTCTTATTATTAATGCTGATGTTATTATTTTTTTTTTTTGGAAACTGCATATTTTTTTCAGCATTCTTTGATTAATATATATTTTTTTGCATTTATTTGAAAAATAAAGTGTAACATTATAAATTGTATACTTGCAGAATATACATTTAATAATACCTGACCTGTACAAAACATTACAAATATAATTACATAATAAAGCTGAATGCATGTCAATGTAGACCAACAATTAAACAAAATAGCACTGTTTAAAACGTCATTTAGTGGCTTTTCTCAGCAAGGTCTGATACATGTAATTAACTATGATTCATTTAACCAATCAGCATTACATGTAATAAAAGTAAACACTTCCTCTGATTTAAACACACATCAATGAGTATCAATCAGGTTCATTAAGTATTCATAATTTTATTAACATGACAAATGAGAGTCAAAAGGACAAACATTTGCCTTCGAACAGCAAGAGTTAAGATCTGGGACGAAGAACATCTCCAAACGGTAACACCTCTTTAAATGAAATATCAAACATCAGGCAGGGGAATAAATGTCAGCGTTTCTAAAAGCTATCACAGATGCTGACAAATAAGCCTTAGCAGGCGTTGACACACTTTGAACCTTAAGGTCAAGCTGATAGGGGAGACGTGTTTTCTAATGAGCTTTCGCAAGGTGATAAGCAGACATTTGGGATCTATAATGAGACGATAGAGATCACAGTTACAGCACTGACTTTTAATGTGAATGTACGTGTACAAAAAACCAGCATAAGTTCAATTAAATGGGTTTCAAATGAGACGTGTGTGAGCATGCGGTACAAAGTACACTTTCTCAAACATGGTGCATGGGAATAACGAATATGGCAAATTAAAAACAGCAGTCTACACTGTTTCCAGCGGGTTGCTTTGAGGGTTCTGGGTGTTTTTTTACTGGCCCACGTCTGATATTCTGGTTTTAGGGTTCTGCTTCTTACCTAGACTTTAATCTAATTCAATATGTTCACCTGTTTTGCTATCCATCAGATGGAAATGGTTAATCCAAAAGCTAAGAAATGTAACAGGTAACTTCACCTTCACAAGCCGCTTAATTTAATTTATCATTCATGTCTATGACAACATAGTACAGGTTGAGTTAAGTGATGTATTTTAAAAGTAACATGACGAGTTGCATTTTATTAAGTGAATCAGCATAATAAATAAAATGTTGGATAGTACTTGATCTATCTGGAACTAATTAGGTCGTGAAAAGTTGTTTTTGCATTCACTGAGAGGTAACTGAAGAGGCAAATAAGTGGGCTTGGTTACATCAGTACAAAAACAGCTCATTAAGTTCATTTAGATGGAAATCCTTAAATAAACTTTTCGTGTGTACCAATTATTTGTTCATTTTTTTGTAATCTGTAAAACTCTATGGTTCTTTGGTTATTTTAGACTGAACATTTTATTATTTATTTTTAAAAGGCCAAATGACTGCCACATGGACACTTCAAATCATATACATAGGGCTATAAAAGTATCTAGTGGTTCAACTTCCTTACATGCAGTGCATTTAACAAACACTGTAATAAATGAAAACAATATTGCAAACTTTATATAGAAAATGGCACATCATTTGAGTTGAATACTGTCTAGTACCCTAATATTCCCATCAAAATATAAAATTCCAAAGAAAAATATTGATGAAGCAAAATACAGTATATTCATTTCATTGTTTATCAAGTTAAACTCTTTAACTTTGGGCTGAGGATCACAAGTTAAACTCCTAAACAAGGAATTCCAGAGTATTAATGCTCCAGGTGTAAAACCAAGCACCCGGGTTTACATTACACACAACATGACTTTTTTTGTGCATGCATGTATACCTTTTCTTTATACAAAACAGCTTAATGCTAGAATAGACAACATGACATTTGCTCAGATTTTTGCCCAATTTGCAGTCAATGCTAGCTGCCGAAAGTCAGAGCCAGCCAGCAGATTTTGGCCAGGATATTAAACGTATTTAAGATTTTGAGCCGATTTCAGAACACACTGATTTCATTTGTTTCTGTGAAATGTTGTTTTGTTGGAAATTACTTGAAAGTCTGGTAGTGTGTGATGCTCCGTTTTGATGCCCAGTTTTTTTTTGTAACCATTTACAACACTGGCAAGTGTTTGAAAATCTGTTCAAATTTTAAATGTTTTGTATTGTATTCCAGCCTTTACCGGTTACCCTTAGCAAAACATCAATTACAAAATTACTAAAATGAACCCTTTTCAAACAACAAAGACGGGGCAGCATAACACTGGTAAGCATCACAGAACAGCATCACACACAGAAAAAGTATTTGGGGTTTCCAAGCAGAACATAACACAGATCAGCACTGCTTGTTACTTGCCCCCTGACTAGGAAAGTTAATTGCTATCAAAGGCACGAGTAATTAAAATCTTAATTATGTAGCGCTCTTGGGTAGCGGCACAATGTTTCCTGAGAGTTTGAAGTGTGGATATCAGCTGTTAGGTACATATGGTTTCCAGTGAAAATGTGGCAGGTGCTGACACTAATACAAATGTGAAAAGTGTGAACTAATAAAATGTTAAAATTAGGTTAAATAAAAAATCAAAGCTTGACAGTGAATGTGACCAGCGTGTGCTAACAAACCTCATCTATCCTCTGCTCAATCTTCATTTCTCCATGTTCCTGTATAGACCTGTGGGAAACAACATCAGTCCGCTTTATCACAGATACATAAAAATACACAAAGATTCACAATTGCACACAGATTACTGAAGCACACAATACTCTTCCTCAGCTCAGTCTGGACACGGTGAAGATGCTCAGAGTCAATGGCACCGCATGACAGCAGATGATCTATACCAAAGCTTGTTTCCACGGCCCAGTGAGTAAGTCTAATCTCTGTTTCTGATTAATGCACAGCGCAGCAGTCAGTCACGCAGGGATGAGCTACATGGGTTTCGATCAGAATCAATGAACACTACAGAACATTTCAAACACCAATCTCCCACAGTATACACACCAAAAGTTCAAATGTCATCAATCGGAGTAAAATAGGATATTCAAAAATAAAGATATATAGCATGGGAATTGATTTTTTAATCTAGAAAAGATTTAATTGTGAAAAGTGGGCATTGCATTAAGTTTCATGAATTTGATTCCACAGGAACGCTTTAACTAATATTTTTACTTGATTCCATTTTTTATTTCATTTGGACTGTTTAGATATTTTACCATATTTAAACCTATTCTGCCGACCTCCACCAACTTTCCAGCACAATATACCGGTGTAGACGATAACTGTGATATAAAAAAAACGAAATCTTGTCATAATGTTAATACTACACATCTGATAATATTGCAAATAATCCACTATCAGTCTGGTTGACATTCTAGCAAAGTATTACACTGTCATCAAACAAAAGGACTCATATTTTGCGTGTGAAACATTGGCCAAAAAAAACAGAAAACACAAATTTTAAAAACACAAAAGCCCTAAGAGCATCATGATAAAAGGTATTCTAATGATGGTAGCTTTGAACAGCCGATCTGAGCAGAATGACTGTAAATCTGACATCTACTCGTTTTTCCACCATTTACAGGAAAGCTGATTTTTTTTCTTCTTCTCCTGCAGTAGGCTGAGCTGGCAAACTGTCTGAAACATCTTCTAGTACTACAAAAATAAATTATAATTACCTCATATTTGCGTAGGTTCCCAAGACAGCTAAAAGAAGAAAGAAGTCATCAGTACCAAACCAAATATCACACAATAAATGCAAGTTGATTCTTAATAAACAATTTTTCAACATTCAACATCACAACATCATTAATAAAAAATAATAATAAAATAAAAAAATCAAGCTGTTATATCGTGAAGCAGATGTTAATAAGTCTGTTCAGTTAAAAATGGAAGATATATGTTATCAGTTCAAATACACTTCATGTCCAATATAAAATAAAGGAGAAAGAAAATGTTTGTATCCATATTTTGAAAAATGCTACAAAAAAGTGTGCATATTAAGCTGTAGTGTGCGGGGGGGGGGGGGGACAAAAGCACAACAGCTTCTCAGCCATTCAGTTTTATTTCACTTTCACGGAGTTAAAAGCATTAAAGGTTCCCACAAATACAAGGTGGAGTTCGAAACGGCACGCATCCGAATGAACAAATATTAAATATGGGTTTTATAAGCTCACAGAAACATTACACAAATACACATATATCCTGTGACAGCTCAAATTTAAGTTCACAAATATATGCACAGCTGTCTGAATTTGTAATCCTGCATTGAAAATATATATTTTTTTTTTTAGCTTTATTTTTGCGATGTTTATATAAGCTGTTTGATCGTATATCGGTGAGCTCTGAAGATGCTATGCAGAAACTACAAAGTGAAAAACAAACACTTGTGATCCATGAGCTACTGATATCACCGTTTGAAGTGTAAGCTGGTGTGAATAAAGAGAAGCGTCTTATACAGTATAGTATAGTCTTATACTCCAGTAAGTATGTAACTGAAAGGTGAGTGTAATGGTTGGATTCTGGGCTGTAATTCTGCTGATACTACAGTACTAAATTGAATTAAGTCCAGACTGCTTCTATCTCAAAGGCAACATGACCACAAAAGTTAAAGAAAAAAAGTTGAATATTTATAAAAAATATTAACTTGATAAAATAATAATCTCAGACACACACTGTCTCTATCAAGTATGTCATCAGTCAATTGATTTTACGATCAAAGCTCAAAGCCCACATATGTAGAAAAGATGAATCTGTCTTGGGAGTGTAAGGTTGAAATTAATAAATATTTTTAAATAGACTCATGTTAGACATTTATAAATAGACTCATTTATAACATTAAATTTTTTTTTTGTCAGAAACTCAAATTAGTGTTGCATATGCTTTTTTTAGTTTATTGTTGTTGATTCAATTTTCATGAAAATGTTAATATTTGTTTTCTGAAAGGAGAAAAACCAAATCATCATGTTATATTTACTTTATAACATAAAATATCGGTTCTGCATCGGTTATCGGGTACATAAACGCTATCGGTACATAAAAAAATCAATATCGGTCGATCACTAGCATCTAACTAATACCATTAGTACTGTTTATAGCCTATTATGTTACATGTTACTTACTATGTATATTTATGAACTATGTATGTACTATGTAGTTCTGCAACCAATAAGCCCCCCAGCCCCCCATCTTTTGGTTCGTTCCATGATCCATGACATGCACTACATATCCCAAAGACAAACAACTCAGATCTGCCAATACTGTACACATCAAACATGTGAGCATGTGAAAATCACCACCATAAATAATAAACCATCCTGTCCAAACACTCACTGGGTATCACCAACAAGAGCTTATAGAAATATATGAAATGACTGGGTGAACAAAAAAGAAAAAGGTATTAAAAGAATCCAAGGTAAAAGGTGAGAGGAGAACTAGAGAGGTTATTATGCAAATCCCTCTGCTCCCAATCTAGTCTGTTCTTTCCCAGTGGCCTTGCTGCTGTCGCCACAGATTCCTGGGTGCCGCATGATTTACGGCATGGACGGCCAGCTTGGCATGTGCCACCATGCCATGTCAATGCAAATATGTGAGGAGACGCAATTTGATGTGGCCCATTTGAGGGCGGCAGAACCAGGTGCCCAAAGGAATCAAGCATTTTTTTAGAGAAATGTCGCCGTTTTTTTGGGTGCGGGGGGGGGTTTTCACCAAAAGTGTTACCGACATTCTACAAAATATCTTCTTTTTTCACAGAAGAGTAATATAGATTTGGAACGTCATGAGGGTGAGTAAATGATGACATAATTTTCATATTTTTAAAGGGGTCATATGATGCAATTTCATGTTTTTCTTTGTCTTTTGAGTGTTACAAGCTGTTTGTGCATATATAAGATCTGTAAAGTTGCAAAGTTTAAAGTCTCAAAACCAAAGAGATATTCTTTATAAAAGTTAAGACTCTGCCATGCCCTCCTAAAATAGCTCATTCAAACACGCCCCCACGTCTACATCACTGTGTGGGGATGTTTGCATAACACCGCCCAAATGTATAAGCAATGAAAGAAGGCGTAACTTTTATTCTCGCTGTAGTATTGCTATTGTCGGCGCCATGTCCTGGAGACGCTGTGTGTTTCGTTGTGAAAGCGAAAGTGCATTGTTTGGCCTTCCAAATGAGTAACCAACTAAAAATCAGTGGTTAAGTTGTATTTACAACACTGTTCCAGAACAGTACAATGCAAATATTTGAGTGTGTGCAGCGCATTTTACGGAGGACTGTTTCCTGATCCTGGGAGAGAGTAGCCTACAATGTGAACACTATAAAGTGTGGCAATTCCAACGTCGCAAGGACAGTCTGGTGCTTCTGACTCACAGCCTGTAAATACGTTTCGATCTTTAAAGAATTTGCTACTGACTATTCAAACGTGAGTTTTGAGCAGTGTAGAGTAGTGCTTATTTGGCGTTTCTACGATCACTAATGCAGACATGATGTTATGTTTACGCAGCACAGCGCAACGCGTAAAAAGACTGTATGAGTCATTATAATCAGTAATTATGTCCTCACTGAATGCAACAAATGCCTTGTTTATAGTGGGTTTTATTGTTTTAGTCTCGTCACACCGGGAGACGGCATCACAACAAGGTAAGTGGCGTAACATTTCCATCACATGCTTGAGGTATTCGGCCAATCACAATGCACTGGATAGCTGGCCAATCAGGGCACACCTCGCTTCTCAGAACAATGAGCATTGTAAAAATTTTGCGTTTCAGAAAGGCAGAGCATAGAGGAGCAACAATAATGTACAGTATGTAGAAAATAATGTGTTTTTTGAACCTCGAACCGCTTAAACGCATTGCTTGCACTACACCAAATAATTTTCTTTTTAACAACATCATAAGACCTCTTTAATTGAACTATCCCTTTAGGCTTTGACCAAGACACACATTCAACTAGGGCTGCAACTAACGATTATTTATTGTATATATTGAATAACGAATATTTATACTATAAGTTGGCCGGTTATTCTTTCGATTAATCGATTAAAAAAAAACATTATCATTTTTTATTTTATTGACAAAAAACACACTACTCCACATTCTGTCCAATGTCTTTCAAACAAACGTGCCAACTGAATGATAAACATACAGTACTTAATTTATTAGACCACATATCAAAGAGAAAACACAAATATTTTAGGAATCTGTCAAAAAAAAATCTAAAAATTGTATTGTAATGTATTGGGCAAATAACAAACTGAAACAACCAAATAGTATTAATTCCCACTATAACAAAAATAGCCTCCTATGCCTTGCAACAGCAATAATCTTATTGCATTATGTACTTGTTACTAAAGAGTATCTTATGCATATTGATTAGAAATACAGAAGCCTACTGTTAGTTTTGAGCTTGCGCATAATTGATGACCAATACAGAAAGCTAAAAAATGCTGTAATAGTAGTTTTAGAGCAGCAGTGACACAAACCTTACATAATTAGTTAAAAACCTTACATAAATGTTTTTTAATAAATTTGTTAAGCACTGTAATAGTGAATTTAGTTTAAATCTCTATAAAAAATTAAAATAATAAAGATAATAAAGACGAATAAAAACACAAACTCAGTGTTAACCAACAGGTAAGAGTAATTTTCTGCAGGAACACGCGTTGACTTTGATCACATTCACGTGCCATTTATTTATCCTGTAATAAGGCGGCTATGAAGCGTCTGATATTTATATTCAGAATTACACGCTGTTGTCCCTTAACAGTTCCTACTCTCATAAAATACTCGCAGGGCATGTTGACTTTTAAGCCTTAATTTAACTTTCAACAACAGATATTTCAGCACAATGGATATTTTTGCGCTGAATAGCCTTTTAATTGTCTCCCTCTGTGTTCCGTCTGTCTGACGCGCATGTGCACGCGCCCGCCCGGCGCTCATTCGGATTTTAAACTTAACACAGGCTGTCAGGACGGACCTTTATGCAAAAATGGAAATGCTCGCGTGAATCTGTGACATTTATAGATAAGGATACGACCATAAACGGAACGTTTTTGCACTGAGGACGCACACGCATCTGTCAAAGAGCCTGACAGGGCAAGCCATTACGCTAATGCATTAAAATAAAGAATTCCCATGTTTTGGGCAGCTTGGATCACGTAGCCTAGTTCTCCCGCAGCATCTCATTCGGTTTCCTCCACTATTTTTATATGCATTTTTTCCATAGAAATGCATTATTCAGTGCTGTAACTTGACTCAACCGGCTGAAGTTAGACGTGCACTGTGGGCAGACGCGACTAATCGATAATGAGAATCGTTATCGATGATTTTCATTATCGATAATAATCGATTTTATTGATTAGTTGTTGCAGCCCTACATACAACACTGTTGATTTCAAACTTTCGAAATTCAATTTAGTCTGATAAATCAATTCTTGTTTGATCTGAGCAAAGCACAGAATAACTGCCACTTTTAGAAATAAAGCTTCTGCAAAAAGCTCAAGTGAACAGGAAAGCAAATGATACAGACTTCAAAACATGCCCAGTTACATCTGGTCAAGTTCTCACGGTGGCAGTGGCTAAATTATTTTTAGTGCTGCCTGTTGTGAAACTTGGATTTTGGGGCAGGTGGGAGGCAATGGTAGACTGGTTTGTCAAGGTCACTCTCTTGGTGAAAAACTCTGTTGAGTCCGGGGCCTCTTTAGGGACCCGAAAGAACTGGAGCAGTCATTTCTGAAAGTAGCATTCCCTATGACCCAAATTCATCTATCTGAATTTCTCCATCCTTGTTTTAGGGTCTCCATTGAGTTAAAACTCAAGACTGTGCAATATGTGTAAGTGGTTGCAGTTGTATCTCTAGAGTCTTTGCTGAGTATTAACCAAAGCTCATATTAATTAAATATTATGCAAGGACAAATTGTGCACCTTTGAATAAGGCTTGCTAAGAAAACAGTTTTATAAAATGTACAGTACAATGTACAGCACAGTTTCCAAGCAATGTGTACAATACAGAAGTTTTGCAAGAATATATAAAAAATACACGGTGAGCGTGAAGTGAATGACAGACTGCACAATCAGAAGGTTACAAAATCAATCAATCACTCTTAAACACATATCAATCAACATATTTTTCCACCAAGACATTTCTGAAGTAGTTTGCCCACTCAGTGTATTTCATCATGGTGAAATGATGTGACTCGTAGGGGTTTCACTAAACCTGGAAGAGAAGCCTTATGCTCTTTGGCTGCCACCTAAGCGTAGTGTTGTTTGGTCTAGTGAAGAACGAGAATTAGACAGTGCATAAACAATAGTGCATAAATTTAGCAAAATGCTCCTCTTTCTAGCTGACTGATGAGCTTATGGGATGCCAAATAGTCATTCTGAGGTAAATGTATTGTTACGTGGCATTGTTTAAACTTTACACATTTTCCGCAGTTTGAAACACTGAATGAGCGATTACATTATACATTTCAGTAAGTTGTACTGTAGGATCTCATATAATAGCCTACCTTTTGATGTTGATTTCATACTATATTAGTAAAGAGTAGTGCTGTCAAATGATTAATCACATCCAAAATATATTTTTTTTTTACACAATATATGAGTGTGCACTGTGTATGTATGCATGTATGCATATATTATATATATATATATATACGTATTTATATATATATACGGATATATATATATATATATATATATATATATTAGTGCTGTCAAAGTTAACGAAAATTTATTTTAACGGCACTAATTTTATTAACGCAGCGCATATTTTCTGTTTGACCCGTGGCCCAACCTGTAGTTGGAGAAATTGAGATGCACATTGTTGCCAACTTAACAACATTGCAGATGCTTTTAGCGACTTTTTTCCCTTCAAAAGGGCGGCCAAACCTTATTCAGTTTCTGAGAATCGCAGGTACTGCCGCGTGAGCGCGAGCTGAGGTCTTGCTGTCCCAGCGCGTGCGCATCTCTCTCTCTCTCTCTCTCTCTCTCTCTCTCTCTCATTCTCTCTCTCTCTCTCTCTCTCTCTCTCTCTCTCCTCTCTCTCTCTCTCTCTCTCTCTCTCTCTCTTCTCTCTCTCTTCTCTCTCTCTCTCTCTTCTCTCTCTCTCTCTCTCTTCTTCTCTCTCTCTCTCTCTCTCTTTCTCTCTCTCTCTCTCTCTCTCTCTCTCTCTCTCTCTCTCTCTCTCTCTCTCTCTGTGCGTCTGATCTGTTTCTGTTCAGCTCGCAGCGGAGAGGAGCAGCACTTTCAGTTATACACAGATATGTTGCTTGCTTCTCTAATTTTTTATAAATAATTAAATAACTACATAAATAATTCTAAATAAATGTTATTTCACTAAATGTTTATATTTTAGAAAATGGTGCACTCATAATTTTTCTAGGGTAACTTTTGCTGCTAAATTATCCACTAACCTAGTTTATAATGCTGTTTTTGTCAAAGATTATGATTATATATTTTTCATTTGTTAGTTTTCATTAAAATTAAGTTGTCTATATTTAGTTGTCTATATCCCTCCTCCACCCCAACTCCTCACTCTTAACATTTCTCATCCCAGATTATGGGATGTTCTCTGAGTCAGGCTATATTCTAGGCTCAGAGCCCTCCCTCAGGATAGCACGCCAAATATGCTTACTATTTGCTCAATGCGATTATATTATCGTAACATTGGTAAATCTAATGATATACTCCTGAATCGAATCTATCGACATCATATAATATAATTTTTTAAGGTATCGGCTAGGGCTGCAACTAACGATTGTTTTGATAATCGATTAGTTGGCCGGTTATTCTTTCGATTAATTGGATTGAAAAAACATTTAATTGTTTTATTTTATTTACAAAAAACACACTATTCCACATTCTGTCCAATGTCTTTCAAACAAACGTGCCAACTGAATGATACACATACAGTACTTAATTTATTAGACCACATATCATAACAAAGAGAAAACACAAATATTTTAGGAATCTGTCAAAAAATGGTATTGTCATGTATTGGGCAAATAACAAACTGAAACAACCAAATAGTATTAATTCCCACTATAACAAAAATAGCCTCCTATGCCTTGCAACAGCTTGCAGTCTTGCTGCCATTATGTACTTTTTGACTGTAATTGGGTATATGAATAACCCCACCATGAAGTGCTCTGCCTTTCTTTCATAGATAACAGCAATAATTATATTATAGCATTAGAAATAGCCTACTATTGTTACTAATGAGCTTGCGCATATTGGAGGACTAACCAATACAGAAAGCTAAAACATGATGTTGGTATTCACCAATGCTGTTAGTTTAGAGCAGCAGTGGCACAACCCTTACATAATTAGTTAAAAACCTTACATAAACGTGTATTAATAAATTTTAAGCACTGTAATAGTGAATTTAGTTTAAATCTCTATTAAATAATAATTTTAATAATAATAATAATAAAGATAATAAAGACGAATAAAAACACAAACTCCGTGTAACCAACAGGTAAGAGTAATGTTCTGCAGGAAAACGCGTTGACTTTGATCACATTCACGTGTCATTTATTTATCCTGTAATAAGGCGGCTATGAAGCGTCCTGATATTTATATTCAGAATTACACGCTGTTATCCCTTAACAGTTCCTACTCTCATTAAATACTCGCACGGCATGTTTGTTTTTAAGCCTAATTTAACTTTCAACAACAGATATTTCAGCACAATGGATATTTTTGCGCTGAATAGCCTTTTAATTGTCTCCATCTGTGTTCCGTCTGTCTGACGCGCATGCACGGCGCCGGCGCTCATTCGGTATATTAAACTTAACATAGGCTGTCAGGACGGACCTTTATGCAAAAATGAAAATGCTTGCGTGAATCTGTGACATTTATAGATAAGGATATGACCGTAAACTGAACGTTTTTGCACTGAGGACGCACACGCATCTGTTAAAGAGCCTGACAGGGCAAGCCATTACGCTAATGCATTAAAATAAAGAATTCTCATGTTTTGGCAGCTTGGATCACGTAGCCTATTCTCTCCGCAGCATCTCATTCGGTTTCCTCCACTATTTTTTAGATGCATTTTGTCGATAGAAATCCATTATTCAGTGCTGTGATTTGACTCAACCAGCTGAAGTTAGACGTGCACTGTGGGTAGACCCGACTAATCGATAATGAGAATCGTTATCGATGATTTTCATTATCGATAATAATCGATTTTATCGATTAGTTGTTGCAGCCATAGTATCGGCAAATATCGTATCACTGGGTAGAAATGATATCATATTGTGACGAACACTCCTCTGATTAAAAAAAAAAGTGTACAAAAATCTCTATCAATCCTCTAAAAGCACAAAAATCCCAAATGGACAAAAACATCTTGATGCAATTTTATTAACACAAACAGTTTCTGAAATGTGCTATTCCATACCTAGACCAAATCAGCTGCTTTCCTTAACAGGCAGGAAACTAGGTTACAAGTTCTTGTGGCAATTTCAATATAGCCAGTAACAGCTCATATGGGCTTTATCCAAGTCAATGAAAACTCTAGAAGTCACAGGAGGGGCTAAATATAGCAATGTTCAGTTAGCAGTGTTCATTTAGCACAAAGTAGATGAATGAATTGCATTAGTGAAGAGGAAATTGTCAGAGGGAAAAATGTGCGAGTATTACCAAAAATACAGATGCATGATGTCTCTTTCATGTCTCTCCAGATCTATGCACACAGCAGAGGAAACATTCCAACATCTAGTGAAAAAGCTAAGCCTTTATTGTTTTAGACACACAGTTGTGTGGCCTTTTGGTGACTTTGTACTATGTGGTGTAGAATAATGTTTATGTCCTGGTGCTGTGCGCTCATGCTGTCTGTCTGACTAAGAGACAGCCGGAGCACTGACCATTAGCCGATTGATTTTCACTGATCCTCTGTAATCTCCTGCTTTAATCTCCATCTCTGGGGCTTTAGACACATAAACCAACACTTCACAGCATTGACCCCCATAAAGCCTACTGGAAACCTCAGATGCTAACTGGTCTCCTTCTCTGTTAGACAACAATCTTACAATCTTACCCATGATGTACATGCAAATCATTAGTGGCCGAATGTATGTGTGTGTGTGTATACATACATGCATACATACTAGGGATGTTCATTTTAACCGTTTAACCGTTAACCGACCGATAAGAATTTTGACCGATTAATACAATCAGTTAACGGTTGAAAGTCACAGTTTTCTTTTTTTGTAATTTATCAAAATATATTAAAAGGTTTGCTGCATGGTTAAAATAAGCTATGCATATAAAAAAATGTTTTTTAGAGAGAGAGAGAGAGAGAGAGAGAGAGAGAGAGAAACATAAGTTGCCTATAAGTCATATTTTATTATTTCATTCAGAAATAGGCCGACGCAAATTACAAACATTATAATAAATAGTGTAAACATAGGCTGTTTTAGTTCCTCTCACTCCACAACAAATCATTTCAGTTAACAGTAGGCAATTTAGAAAAGCACAGGAATTTTAAGATTCTATAGCTATATAAACAACAAACCAAAACGAAATAATCTAGGCTAAAACAAAACTGAAACCAATGTTGGGTTTTTCGTTCGACACAAAATCAAATGTTTCCGTATTTGTGATGTATTTGAATGCCAAAATATTATTTACCTTATATGTAGGCTTACTTTACTTGCATTCCAATATCCATGTTAAACTAAATGTTTTGCATAACTTCACGGTGGTGCGGCGATGACAATTAACGGCACAGATTTGACTACATATTTAAACTGAGCAGTGTGGGGTTTTTTCATATGTTTGACGGATTGTTTTTTATAATGATAATGAACAGCAATCACTTGATTTTTTTTTCTTCTAACAGTGGAAGCAGCTACTCCTTTTATAATCGGAAGTGCAAAAGGTTTGCTTTTATTTGTGTACATTCACAATAAAGAAAACTCTTTGTGCTTTTATAAAATAAGCCTAAAAAATAGGATGCCGCTTTCTGACGTCTGATTTCCTTTCGCGCAGCACAAAAATGAACCGAAACTCTGCATAGGCTACTTGTTGCACAGTTTTTCTTTCCTTTTCTTAAATTATTATTTAAGTGAAAATATACTCTTGTATAGGCCTATTTATTCGTTATAAAATATACATATAGCGCCTAGCTTTAATACGTTTTTCTCTCCGCACGCAGAAGCGCTGCAGGTGCTTAATGTGATATGATATGATCATGTGAATCCTCATGTTCTGTTGTTTGCTGCTTTTTGCGCATGTAAAATTAATCCCCAGAAAACAAATCTTAGTATTAGGGCTGGGCGATATGGCCAAAAAAAAAATCCCCGATCAAGCAATGCTGAGATAATGACAACTTTTTATTAATCCCCACCTCCAGGTATTTTAATAAAGGGGCTCACTATAGCTTTGTTGCTCTGTCAGCTTGGTTCTGGTTCTCAAAACCCTCAAAAGCTTGTTCTCCGTCATTGCATACTTATTGATGAGACATGCAGATAGTGTTAAGAATTGGTTAATAAAAAAATACATGAAAAAAAGGACAGAAGTCAACAGCACTTAAATGCCATGTACAAATGTATAATTTAAAATGAGTTATTTTATGCATTTAAATGGTTTCATTTTAATTTGTACTTTACTAAATAAATAGCATGTTTCCTATTATAAGTGCACTGCGTTCATATTTACTATTTTACATTTTTATATTTTCATATTTACTATATT